>CM027878.1:35067754-35752981 GCA_016097615.1 Eucalyptus dawsonii
ACGAAAGTCATCTTGTTCGCATAACTTTGGAAGTTTACCATCAAGCCCTGCAATAGCAGGGACATCCGGATTGATGTATTCATGCTTTTTAAGAACCAATTTCATGACAGAAAGCAACCATGACTGGATGGACGTGCATTGGAAATCTATAAGATCATGACATATGGAAAAATATGGAGGGTTGATACTAATGATATGAAAAAATCTTTTGGGGCAACAGAGGTACGCACGTGTGGTTGACCATAACAACCTGGCGCGAGGTAAGCCAACGGATGTCCATAGAAGCCTATTTCCTCCAGAGGTCCGACTAGATTTGAGAAGCACATTGTTGTATGAGTAATAACCCTGTGAGAGAGACCGCTCATGCCTGCCCAACATGTGAAGCTAAATTTACACTCGGAAGCAATTAAGGCGACTTCGGAACAAGAAATAGATGGAAACTGGCCTGAACATTAGCAACTCCTATATTTTTGTGACAATACCTTAATGCCGAAAAGCTTGAGAACCACCTCGGCAATGGAGTGAGTAAATATAGCTTCAAGAGAATGCTTCTTCCTATTGATGGTAGCCTTGGCTTCACGGACATAATCCAAAGGATTGCTATGCAATGCAATGGTAATGGGGATGAGGACATAGCCAATTCTATTTCCCCACTTGACTTCCGTGTCCTTCTCCATCATAGCAGCTAAACCCCCAAATTTAGTCTTGCCACAACAGATGAAACTACTCTCTTGCATGAGAAAAGCTGAGTTATAATGGTATTCGACAAACTAATGTCGGCTGTGAAAAAGAAGATGCAGTAACCTGGATTCCTATGGATGGCCTCAAATTAATGAGCAGAAGTTGACCTCAGGCGGAGATTCTTTGGAAGGTCATTTCTGATCTCAGTTGCTCCATGCTTCTTCTTGGTCTCAGCTGCTCAATGCAAGCTTATGATAAAACAATTTTTTCTTCAAATATAAAGGTGTCACACAGATATTTGTCCTACTTAACTAAGGATACTTTTATGGTTAAATAGACCAATCTCAATGGAAATACGAATAATTGCACTTAGGAAATGATAATATTTGCCTCCTGCTTAAGATTAAATGCAGATTACAATATGATGACTTTGGTTCTTTAGTCAGGGAGGCTGACCATATCGCAAGAGGAGATACTGGGATAAACCTGCCTGAGTAACTCCCAATGCAACGTCATTCACTGTCTGCAAAATCGAAATTCATGATTAGGGGATGTACAAATTCTCCACCTCCTTCAGTCTACAAAGAGCATGGTCAGTGTGGGATCAGAGTCAAGCTCCTAGAACTCACGGCATTCAAAGCATTCTTCACCATCATTATATCCTCTAAACTCACAGTCCTGTACACAAACCGTCGAGGCATAAGTTCAACGCCTGGGGGCCCCAATAGGACTCTCGCTGTCCTTCAAGAACAGCACAGTTGCCCGAACATGATGGTGTCAACCGCAGTATTCCACAACAGCACCAAGAACCAGCATACCCCTAGCAACCACCCCAAATCCTGCCATAATCTCTCCGGTCTTTCTTTTCCTTACTCTTCTTCACTGGGATTGTAGGCAAAGCCTCTGGATCAGAGATTTTACGAGTACAAGCTAGCAATAAAGACATGAGAGAAGTCCCATCTCCGAGCGAGTGGTGGATCCTAAAAACTCCAACTGCCTCGGCATCAGAGGTTTTAACATTGAGGATGTGGATGTCCCACAGAGGTTGTGTCTTGCATATGGTGGTTTTGCTGAGATTGGAGACATAATCCTCGATGAACCGTTCAGTGAATCCATTCCTGGCTCAATCTTCGAACTATAATGTGCTTTTCCAAGTCCACATTTGTTGGAATCCATCTGGAACTTCCCCTTTTCCTTTTCATCCTCAACCTGTGGTTTTTCGGAATTCTTAATCAATAATTGCTCAAACTATTTGAGTGTTAAATCTTGGTCTAAAATGCAAGAACTAGAAACTCATCATGTATCGCCAATGCACGTTGAGACTCTGAGAGAGAGACAGAGCCAGAGTTCTCATAAAAAAGCATGTTGCGGAGTAAAGATTGAGCATCCTCATGAAAATATATTTTCTTTTACAGGTGCTTGTTATCACGAAGCCGAAAATACTAGGAAGAACTTATTTTGAATAATACTGTCCATAAATGATGAATCAGTGATTTTTATGTCAAGAACTTGGAATTTAGAATATAGATAACTTGCATACTTATAATAAATACTTTTCATGCATGATAATACAATGTGAGGAAGTCACCTGCAGACTGGAGAAGCGGGGGTGTTTGAGCAAAGTGTGGACAAGGTTAGACTTGATGACAGGGAGGTCGATTGGAGTTTTGCAGCCCATGACGGCTACTATGTACACATTGAAGTTTGGTTCATGGAACATCTGAGCTGATGGGCTCAAAGGCTCTCCCTCCTCCACAACTCCACCGCTTCCTTCATCTCCTTGTGTCTCGTCCCATCTCCTAGTCGTTTCAACCGGCTTAATATTGGGTTCCACTTTCCTCCTCCACATAAAACCTTCTCTAGGAGACATTTTGGGACCAAAAAACTAGCTGTTTCCCTCTGTGATATGTTCAGCAAAACAAGAAAGTGCGCACTTTGATTTCGGAGAAGACCCTGCAAGGTTACTGTTGAATGGTGAGAGGCTAAATCTTCCTAGTTCTTAAAAAAGTTTCTCTTCCTGCTCCTGAGTCTTGGCATATGCATGTGGGAACTGCTTGTGCAAATATCATTTCGATGAGTGACATTTTGTGTGTCACTGGCAGATTAGAGCTGACACCTCATTACAAAATGGTGCCACCACAGCACCCCGACCGAGCACCGCTCTGCATGGTCTGCTTGGCGTCTCTCTCTCTCTCTCTCTCTCACCCGCAAAATGTCAGCCTCAGCTCTTCCTTTTCTTCTGACTCGCGCTGCAGCAATTTTGGTTGGATTGGACCACAGGTGGTTGCATGCAGCGAGCGCTTAAAGCTCCAACCCAGAGTCCATCAAAGGCTCAAAGATGAAACTGTATCATACTCAACATTTTTCATTCAGTGACAAACAGCACGTATCTGCTCACTTTCAATAAAAGACGTAATCAAGAAATAATTTTCGATTCATTTAGCTCAGTTATGGACCGGGGCAGAAATCCTTCTGGAGCATGTCTACTTTCTTGGCAAATGATAATTACATAAGCTGTGGTCTCATAAGAATTTCTTTTTGAAGTCGTGGTCTGGCATTAGCCTTGCTATGTCCAACGTGAACTTCCGATAAATTGAAGCTGCTGGCACAGTCCAAAATTGAGAGAATGCAGAGAACAGTCCATTCTCATCCAGCCAATCATCTATCTAGTGAATAATGATCTAGTCTCAGATCTTATTGGACTTGCGTTTGGTTTTCATTCAGAGTAATGACTTAAATTGGCTTTACAATATTGATTCACCTGATGTGCTAAATTAGTGATTTTATTCGCGCATGCAACAAGAGTTTATGAAATCAATTCGCAATTCAATTTTCGTAAACTTGTATTAATACCTTCATCAGAATCATCTATGAATTTGACGGTGAGATCCTACCGTGGGGCTCAAGTGATTGTGGAAAAGCAAACCAAGATCTGGATAGATAAAAGTTAGGTTCTTGAACAGATTTGGTCCCCACTCTCATAAGGCCAAAAATACCAACTACCCCATCTACAATTATCTGGAAAATGAAAAATGATCTCCGGCCATTAACTTAATGTGACTCTTAAATATTTCATATAAGTTTATGATTTCTAAACTTTAGCCTAATTACAATGTAGTTCTTGAACTTTGATTTCTAAACTTTTGGTACATGTTCTAATATTCATGATCTTCAATTAATGGAATAATTACATTGAACATTTTTATATAGTTCAAGAACTACAGTTAACATGTACTAAAAAGTTTAAGATTCTTGTTAAAGTTGAAGGACCACATTGAACATTAAATTAAAATTTAGAGATCATATGTAATATTACATCAAAGTTTAGAAATCACTTATTTCGTTAACCCAAATATACCTTGGGCAAGCATTCAACTGGACGGGAGGATCCAATGAATCACTCACTAATCAATATGAAATGGAGTGGTTTGTCCAGGAATCGAGCCAAGAATTTGCCTACTGGAATATATACTCGACTCAAAAAAAGAAAAAGAAAAAGAAAAAATATATACTCGTCTTAGTTTATGAATATCGACCGCCAATAGGAGCGGTCCACTCGGACTTGGGCACAAGGGTGACATCCTGAAGCATATTCCTTCACCGAAAATATGCATCATTCCCCAGCTTCTCTTCATCACGGCGGTGGCGTATCCTTCATGCCACTTTCTTCTCCCGGGCCGATCTCGTTCCTCGGCCGGCGCAAAAATGGCAGGCGCGTAGATTCGGCTTCCCGGCGATGGTGTAAGGTCGTGCCTTGTCTGAGATGCTAATTGAATTCCAGAGCAGAAGGCCCTTCTCATGGAGACCGCCGGCGTCCTGTTCAGACCGTCGTTCTTCACGCCTTTCACCTTCAATGCCGCGAGCACTGTCCGGAAGCCACTCGGTCCGAGGAGCCGCTCATTCACTAGTTGCAGGAAACCCAGGATCTCTTCTGTCTCCGTTTCTTGTAAATCTCCTCCAGACGAAGAAAGTTCCGATTTTGATGGCAATAACACGAGTTCCCCGTTGAAACCCACCTGGGTTTCGGTCAGAGCCTTCAGAAGGATCAAAGACTTAGCGTATTCGTGCACCCGGAAGCTGGTTTCTAGTGGGCAAGAACGTGGGAAGCCGGAGGAGGTTGCGGACGGTTGCGGTGGTTGTGGATATTTACAGAATGGAGGGATAGGGATTGTTTTGCTGACTTTGACTTACAGTGCGAAGGTCAAGATCAGTCCTTTCGTCGCGACATTGGCCGCAAACCCGACTTTTGTTTCGGGTCTGTTGGCTTGGTTTTTTGCTCAATCGGTGAAGGTGGTACTGAATTTCTTTGTGGAGAGGATATGGGATTTGAGGTTTTTGTTTGCCTGTGGAGGCATGCCCTCTTCTCACTCGGCTTTGTGTACTGCTTTAACTACTTCGGTGGCGCTGTGTCATGGCATGGCGGATTCATTGTTTCCAGTTTGCTTGGGGTTCAGCTTGATTGTTATGTATGATGCCATTGGTGTACGGCGACATGCTGGCATGCAAGCTGAGGTGAAGTGTCTTTCTTGTTCTCTCTGTTCTTTGGGTCTACTTGTGGTACGGTTATTTAGTGAAGAGGTTCTAGTGTTGAATCTTGATAGCAGTGGATATTTGGAAATTCTACCTTTGTATGTTCGAGTGTCTTTTTTGCAAGAATCTTCTTCCATTGATTGATCAATCGAATGTGTTGCTTCTATGAGGAAATTACTTAATCCAATCTGTTCCAGGACTTTTGTTGCCTTTTGGTGTAGAAATTTCTGCCATTGCCTCTCTATGTGATGGCTTGGGTGTTTACCTCATTGTACATAGTTATTGCATAGCTTTTCTCAAGCTTAATCTTCATAAAAAATGCTTTTTGGTGCTCTGTGCTCGTCCTTGCATAACCAGGAATTATATCAGAAGACCGCTTTTCTTCTTGCTTAACCAATGTAGTGATAGGCTTCTCGTAGTGAATAATCTGCAAATGTTGAATGAAATGAGACATCGTATGGTCTTTTTGTAGCGTTCACTTGGTTTTCCGAGATAAAAGATTGGAGGTTATAAGAAAAGATTTCATCTGCTGTTTTTCACCTTTTTATCTGTGTACACCGGTAGTTCATTGCGCTTTTTAATTCTGCGGTACAATGTTCGATGAGCTTATAGAAGTGCAACAAATTGGCTTGAGGTTTCTACTAATCCACGAGACATAAAACCTTATAATGATGGTTCTCAAGCCTAGGCTGATGGAGGAGAAGTGAGTGATTGATTGTTTGCTGGCTAGAATTAGAAATATAGCAGCTCAGGCTGAACCCAGTTTTTGGGTCTTCAACACCTGATGCCGTTATGGCATCCATTGAGCATTTTTTTTATTTTTTGGTCAAGTATCAGCAAGTCTATAGGTTCTATTAGTTGAAGTTGAACAATAGCTTCATACTCTTTCCTCGCATTAAGGGCTTATGTTATCCACTGCTGTCTGGTGGATTATACGGCATGTGGCCTTGAAGCATTACTACTTCATAGGTAGATTTAGATTAGGAGTCCTTGTGAATATTTCATTTTCTTGCCACCAAAAGTGGTGCAGTGCACAAATTTGCTTGTACATAAAGATGCATATCTTTAGTTAGATCAAGGTACCTGCTATGGTCATGTTTGCTTTCAACGCTGCATACAATCTGAATGCTTTAACTGAGAGGAGGATCTTAGCTACATATAAATCATGAAAGCATTCATTTGTACCATGGCACTGCACCGTTTCATCTGATTCACTGCTTGAAAATTAAAAATTGCAAACCAATTTTCTCCCTATGTGGCATTTCTCTTTTAAAGATCTGCTGACATGCAGATCTCATCACACTTCATCATACACCAGGAAGATCTTGCTGGCATGCATGGATGATTGTTTGGTTGCGCAATCTCTGTGATGTTTTAAATTGATGCTTTCGTAGGTTTCACTGATGGGTGACATCATATGCACTCACTGATGAATTTGGTATGATCCTGTCAGCTGATCACTTTGTCCCGTGTTGTTACAGGTTCTGAACATGATAGTTGAGGATTTATTTCAAGGGCATCCTATTCGTAAACGAAAGCTCAAGGAGCTATTAGGCCACACGCCATCACAGGTTGTTGCTGGAGCTCTGCTCGGCTTTGTGGTCGCCTGTACCTGTCACTGGGCATGCTCGGTTGCAGCCTGATCCATCGGAGAGCAACTTCAGTGGGATATAGAATTTGATTGATTGATAGTTAGCGATCTGTTTGTGTACTTGCCTCCTCTTCACGTTCCATCAGGTCAAAGCAATATATCATACTTCATCAAAAAATCAAAATTTGATTCTTGTTTCCCCTGGTGAGACATTCTCTTGAACATTGATCGAACGATTGAGCAAGTGAAGATGACTGTTCATAGAGGCATAGAAATGGGGCTTCTTTCTGTCTGTCTTTTCTGCTTTGAACGTAGAAAATTCGGCCACGGTCGGCTCGGCTCCTCCAAAAACAATAACCAAAACAGAACTAGTCCACGAACTAACAGCACTCCAAGCCCAGTTAGACATGATGTAACTGGTGACGTTTCCAAAACTGGAGTCACCCAAACATGTTCCGCAATATGAAGGTCAATCTAAGCTGAATAACCAAAACCGAACTAGTCCACGAATCAACAGCACTCCAAGCCCAGTTAGACATGATGTAATTGGTGACGTTTCCAAAACTAGAGTCACCCCAGCAACACGTTCAACGATATGAAGGTCAATCTAAGCTGCTGCCTGATGGGTCTGCATGATCCTCAGGACCACCAATTGCTTGTTCAAGAATCTCTGGTCTCGTACAATCTAGTTAACCATGCATTCCAAACCGGTGCAAGATAATATTATCGTCGGCAAATCGCTCTAATTTAGCCCCGACAGAAGGGAAAAGAACTTAAAAAAGGGGAATTTGCTCATTCTCTTGATACAGCAACCTCATCATACGATTCACCATTAGGCCAAATCGAAAATTAGCAACTACCCATTTGGAGAAGATGTTTCACAAGCTGGGAAAGTTTTTCTTTTGGCTAGTCGAGGCTAATTAACAACCCCAGCAGCATCGAATCTGGTATTGCGCAAGAATATACCTTCACCCCATAGCTCACGAACTTTCGAACGACCTTCCCAATTTTTTTTTTCTTTTAATAATTGCTCATAAGAAAGGAAGAAAAGATGAAACAGTACACGCGTGTCCACGTCAAGGTGTACCCGCAGGATAGAACGGTAAGTTCTCGGGAGGGAGGGATCGTTGTCATATTCCATTCCATCGGTGATGAAGAGTCTTGGTCAAAGGCACAAAGTCTGCATCTTTCTACGCGTGTATCCTCCTGCTAAGGCCGCCACCTCCTGCTACACGCTTCCTCTCTCTCTTACCCACCTCTGGTTTCGGAGACCATCGCGAACCCCCATCTTTATTTTTGGGTGGGGACCGGGATAAGGCAGTCAACACGAAACATCCAAAATTGCTTGTGGTTCTTTGCTAAAATTGGCGTGTGATTTAAGCAGAGGTCCCGTGTTGCTTCTCCCTTCGGTTCTTCCTGTCCGGTGAGAATCCTCCTCGTGCCTTTCCAGTGCTGGGTCTCGATTCGTGCCCGATATCGTGCGTGCCTGGTGGGTTCGTTCGTGTCTCTGATTTTCTTGATCTTTAGCTACTTGCCGGAGGTTTCTGGGGGCAGTTCGATTGCGATTCTGCCGTAGAACGAAGCCCTGAAGGTTGAAATTCCCTTCTCTTTTCGTGGGGTCCACGAAAGTTTTCGTTTTTCTGCGTCTTTTTCTCATTGATGATCTGCCCTTTTGGCGACTGACTGCACATCCGATGATGGATTAACAATGAATCTTTGGATAGATTGTAGCAACCTCCTTTGCCTCTTTTTCTTTTGTCCTAGTTCTTGTGTAGGTTTTTAGGCTCGAATTTCTCGATATTTTGATCATCTGGGCTTAATCGGATGATCAGATTATAATTATGGCGATTCGATGGATTAAGGGAGAAGCGTTGTAAGTCGATTTAAAGCGGGAAGCTTTATTTAGGCTCTTCAAACCGTAGGCGAAGGGTTTGCAAAATGTCATCCGCCGGTGTTGCTGTGGGTCTTATCCGCAATGACTCTTTCGTCTTCCCGAGTCTGTTTGATCACCAATCGTGTGCATCCACCAAAGAACCGATATTGATTTATGTCACCAGTCCTGGGTTGATAACGCCATTGCAAGTGCTAGAGACCGAAACGATTGAGTCCGTCAAACTGCGGATACAGATCTGTAGAGGCTTTGTCATGAGAAAACAAAAGTTGGTCTGTAGGGGCCGAGAACTCTCGAGGAATAATTCTCTAGTTCGGGACTATGGTGTGGAGAATGGGAATGTGCTGCACTTGGTGCTCAGGCTTTCGGATCTCCAGGTCATCCGTGTGAGGACGACATGTGGGAAGGAATTCACTTTCCATGTGGAGCGGAACAAGGATGTTGGGTACGTCAAGCAACAGATTGCTAAGAAAGCGAGAGGTTTCACTGACTCTGATGAGCAAGAAGTTGTTTGCAATGGAGAGAGAATCGAAGATCAGAGACTTATTGAGGATATCTCTAAGCAAAACGGCGCGGTGATACATTTATTCATTCGGAAACCTGCTAAGGTTAGACCTAGGCCTGTTGATAAGAACTTTGAATTGTCTATTGTAGCAACAGAATTGAATGATAGGAGAAAGTATGATGCTGGCAAAGGGAATGACCAGCGACAAAGTGTTGTTTGGGAAGAGTGCTACAGGAAAGAGGGTGAATTTGATGGAGACTTGGTCAAAGGGAAGCCTCCAGAGAAAAAAATTTGCTTGGAGCCAATTCTTGTTAACCCCACAATCAAATTGTCTTCTTTCATGTGGGATATGATCAATTCGTCCTTTGAGGGAATGGAATGTGGTTATCAGCCAGTAAGGTCCATGGAGGGCACAGGAGGAGCTTATTTCTTGCAAGATTCATTTGGGCAGAAGTATATTTCTGTTTTTAAGCCAATTGACGAGGAGCCCATGGCTATCAACAACCCTAATGGTTTGCCTTTATCTGAAAATGGTGAAGGACTTAAAAAGGGTACAAAGGTTGGAGAAGGAGCCTTTAGAGAAGTTGCGGCTTACCTTTTGGATCATCCAAAGACTCGGCGCCGTGAATCTTATGGCATTGGAGAAGGTTTTGCTGGAGTTCCACCTACTGTAATGGTCAAGTGCTTGAATACAGGATTTAACCATGCAAATAATGTAGGAAAGAAGATCGGGTCTTTGCAAATGTTCGTGGAGAATGAGGGCAGTTGTGAGGACATGGGACCTGGGTCCTTTCCTGTGAATGAAGTGCACAAAATCTCTGTCTTGGACATAAGGTTGGCTAATGCAGATCGGGCATGCTGGAATATTCTCTTGAGTAAAGAGGGAGACAGGGGCCAAACAGTCTTGATTCCAATTGATCACGGATACTGCTTGCCTGAAAGTGTAAGTGCTCTCAACCTCTTTCATCCTTGAAGCTACCATCTAATTTCAATAATATGCACTTGGCTATCTGGTTCCTTTTTTCATATGCCACTATGTTAAGATGCAATAGATAGGTGCTTGTGCTTGATTTCCATTAAACCAAGTTACCTTGTACCAGTTGATAAAAGAGACCGATAGATTAACATCTAGATGAAATTAATCAGATATGTTAGTAATAGTCTGGGTACTAACGTTCAACAAAGGTCTGGTGCTACTTGTGGTTCTGCAAGTGATGCTCGAAACTCAAGTGCCTTCTGGAACATAAAATCACTCGCAAGTATTAATTCACTCACAATCATTATTTTTATTTTTTTTTAACTGGTTTAATTTGTTTCTTTTGCAAATATTGGGTGTATTCTTACGAGATCCTAAATTTGAATAGTAGTAGTTCTTAACCTGTATTCGCTGGAGCTTGTCCGGTAGTTTTGTCTATCAGTGTAATATATAAAGAAAGAGCCAGTACTTTATGCTATCACCTTGGTAGCCTAAATGGATTAATTGAATTCATAGCCTTCTTTAAATAAGCTAATTCATCTTTCTTGTTCACTAACTCATATATAATTTTTTTGCCTCCACCTGCAGTTTGGAGATTGCACATTTGATTGGCTGTACTGGCCACAAGCTCGCCAGCCTTACTCACCTGAGACAATTGATTACATAAGATCTTTGGATGCTGAAGAAGATATTGCCCTTCTGAAATTCCATGGCTGGGACCTTCCCTTCAATGTGCCCGTGTGCTCCGCATATCAACGATGCTGCTGAAGAAGGGAGTAAAAAGAGGCCTCACTCCCTTTTGCAATTGGGAGCATCATGTGCAGAGAGACCTTGAACAGGTGGTCCACCATTGAGGAGATTGTTCAGGAAGCAGAAGAATCTTTGCTCCCTGATAGCAGCGAATCTGCATTTTCTTGATGCTGTATCCCAAGTGATGGATAGCTACCTCGATGAGATTGCCGGTCACCATCCTGGATACTCAAAGTAGTTGTTGATATGTACTGACCATATGGCGTTGTACATATGTATATGTACATGAGGACAAGCGGGTCCTTTTATCGTTTTCTTATAACCGTTTGTTTCACGGTTCTTTCGTACTTCTTTATTTCACTCTAAGTGCACACAGTTCGTGTCCTTAACTGTAGTTGTTTAGGTGCTGATTAAGATTCTTCGTCGTACATTTATTCATTGATTTCTGGATTTATGTTGATTCTTTCTCTTAATTTTGGCCAATATCGACTATCATTTGGATAGTTTTTCAGCGGAAGCCACTAACATGTGTCACGGGTTGGTCGATTATGATTGATCACAACACCGTGCGGCCTTAGGATTATCAATCCCAAGTCAGCCTTACACACATGCACGAACACAAGGGTCGGATGAGCAAGGAGAGAGTATATTCACTTGTGAACCAGCTAGTTACAAAGAGGGAGAGAGACCCTTATTTATACAAAGGTAGGTTCGTATCACAGCCATTGATCATCCTTTCGATCAGACGGTGAAGTTTGAATTCGTATCATCATTATAAGGCTACACAGTAGGTTATTCAATGGTTGTAGCCCTTGGGAGGCCCATAGGCGTGTGTCAAAAGCAAGATCAGGGCAGGAGGTAGGAGGGCCGCTCGACACAATAGTAGCTGAACGGTCGCAAGCTGCACGTGGGTTGGCCGAACATTGCTCACGGGTCATCCATGGGTCATGCATGGGCCTTTCTCCGTATCGTGCTGGGGCTGGTTGTGCGCGGATAGGGGATTGTTCGTGGGTCTGTTGTGGGTTGTTCTTGGACAGGCCCTTGTGCGTGACACAGCCTATCACAGGTGTCTTGGATCATGCTTTGTCTGTGGGCCGTGTCATTCTCCTCCACTTAGGCCCTTGTGTGTGACACAGCCTATCACATACATCTTGGATCATGCTTTGTCTGTGAGCTGTGTTATTCTCCTCCACTTAATCAGGTGATGCCCTCATTGCGTCTGTGGCATGGAAAGTTTTGATGTATTTCTTGAACTGCCACAGAGCCTCGGAGGGTTCCCAGTTTGCTTCACTCTCGAGAAGGCCCAATATTCCTTCTTTGGCGCACAATATCTCTTTTGTATGATCCGGTTTGCCATGATACATTCAATGTCCCAATCGTAGGAGGTTTTTGCTCCAAGGGGTGCTCATTGTGATTCGCTTTGATCCGGATCATCCTCATCCACATGGAAAGGCTTCAGCATCCTCATATGAAACATAGGGTGTACCTTGAGTTTGGCCGGCAAGTTCAGCTTGTGTGCCACCTTCCTAATCAACCGCAACACTCGAAATGGGCCTTTATAGTGACGGATCAGCCCTTTATGCACGTCACGGTACGGAAGAACCAAGTGCAGTTTGGCCAACACCAAGTCCCTGACTTGAAACTCTACATGCCGTCGCTTCTTGTCGGCCCACTTCTTCATGCACTTTGTGGCTTTATTCAAGCATGCCTGCACCAGGTTTGCACGTTCATCCCATTTCTCGACGAACTTGTGTCAGTACCCCGAGGTGATTACGCTCGGTGTAAGCGGTTGTTGCCTGGTCACAATCTCGAATGGGCTATGGTTCGTGGACTCGCTTCGTTGCAAGTTGTAGGAGAATTAGGCCATGTCGATTAACCGTGCTCAATTCATATGCGTGTTGCTCACGTAGTGCCAAAGGTAGATTTCCAGCCATGCGTTCACCTGCTTCGTCTGTCCATCGGTTTGGGGATGCATGCTTGTGGAGAAGTTGAGGTTCATCCCTAGCAACTTGAAGAACTCAATCCAAAATCGCTTGGTGAATCGAGGATCGTGAATGCTCACGATTGTGCATGGAACGCCCCAATACTTGACGACGTGCTTGAGTAATAGCTTGGCTGCTTGCTTGGCTGCGCGATCTTTTGTGGCCGACACGAACGTCGCATACTTAGAGAATCGATCCACCACGACCATGAGGGTACGACGCCCTTCGGACTTCGGCAAGTTGAAGATGAAGTCCATGGAAACGCTCTCCCATGGGCGTTTCGGGATAGGTAACAATTCAAGGAGCCCCGCTGGTGACCGTTGCTCTATCTTGTCTTGTTAGCACACAAGACATGTCCGCACATAGGCTTCAATGTCGTCTTGCATGTACAGCCAATAGTTTTGATCCTTGATGAGTGCTTGGTGGATTCTTGGATGACCCGCTCATTTAGAATTGTGGCACTTGTGTAGGACTTCCTTTCGGAGTTTCTCGTGGAGCGACACATAGAATCATCATCATTTGGTGTAGAGGAGATCGTCCTCATACCAGAACCGCCTTGTCTTGCCCTCTTGCGCGTATTAAAGGATGGCTTGGGCTGTTTGATCGTGCTTCGGTCCCTCCTTGATACGGTCGATCTATGGACAATTGGGTTGACTCATCACGTTGGCCAGCTTCATCTTCCTACTTAAGGCATTAGCCACGAAATTGGATTTTCTAGGCCTGTATTCTAGCACATAATCAAACTCAACCAGGAAGTCTTACCACCGAGCTTATTTCGAGTTGAACTTCTTCTAAGTTTGGAAGTAGCTCGTAGCCACGCTGTTGGTCCTCACAACAAACTGTGATCCCAAGAGGTAGTGCCTTCATGTACAAAGACAATACACCACCGCGGTCATTTCCTTCTCTTGGACCGTGTATCGTCACTCGGTATTGTTCAATTTCCGCGACTCAAAGGCAACCAAGTGCCCCTCTTGCATCAAGACACCACTGATAGCAAAATCAGAAGCATCAGTTTCTACCTTGTACGATTTGGAGTGGTTGGGCAGCACTAGCACCGATTCTTCAGTCATGGCCCGCTTCAACAAATCAAACGCATCTTGACACCGATCCGTCCACTTCAATGGCCTTTTCTTTTTCAACATATTCATGAGTGGCACGGTGAGGCTTGAATATCTCCGGATGAAGCACTGATAATAGTTCGTGAGACCAAGGAAGGATCTCAGGTTGTCATCTTGGTTGGCGGTTCACATTCAACGATGGCATGAATCTTGACCGCGTCCATCCGCACTCATTCGCCCCCGACGATGTGCTCAAGAAATGAGACTTCCCTTTGCGCGAAAGCGCATTTCTCATGCTTCACATATAGATCATTTTCCTGTAGGAGCATGAAGACTCATGTGAAGTGATCGACATGTTCCTCGAGCGTCTGGCTATATACAACGATGTCATCAAGGTAAACTACAACAAATCGATCAAGGAATGGGTGAAGTACCTTGTTCATAAGAGTGCAAAATGCGGCCGACGCGTTGGTCAAGCGAAAGACATGACAAGGAACTTGTACGATCCATAGTGGGTCACGCACACGATTTTCAGCTCATCCCCGTCGGCAATCCGGACTTGGTAGTACCTCGATCGAAGATCCAGCTTGGAGAACCAACGAGCTTCCCCAAGCTGGTCAAATAAGTTTGCAATGAAAGTAATCGGGTACTTATTATTGACGGTGAGCTTGTTCAGTGCCCAATAGTCGATACACATGCGGAGGGATCCATCATGCTTTTTTGGGAACAAAACTAGAGCACCGAATGGAGTCTTGGACAGCCGAATATACCCCGTATCAAGTAGCTCTTTGAGTTGTTTTCGCAGCTCTTCCAACTCGAGTGGAGCCATGTGATAGGGTGTCATGGCTGGTAGTTGAGCATCGGGCATGAGCTTGATCCGGTAGTCTACTTCTCTTGGAGGAGGCAGCTTCTTGGTAGCTTGGGCGACATCACATCTTGGAAGGCATCGAGAGACTCGGGTCACCTCTCCCGGTACCTCACTTTCTTCCACACCCTCATCCTTTAATGCTGCCAAGAAGGTTACCTCACCTTTCCGTAACCCCTTTGTCAGCTACATGGCCGATAGCATCTTCCCATCGTGTCCCAACTCGCGGTAAATCAGGACCATGCATCGGTATCGCTTATCTAGGATGCAAATACAATCCGTGAAGGGCATAATACCCACATTGATCCGATCAAGGAACACTCAACCAAGCAGGAAATCATAGTCATCAAAGGATTACCTCAATATCTTCTTTATTGGTCCATGGACCAAGGTGCGCCTCCACGTCCTAGCCATGTTGCTAGTCGTAGACTTCATCGAGTTCACCGTTTTCTTGAGCCAACCGGCATCACTCGTCTCAACCGTAAGATTTAGCTTCTTCACAACCTCATTGGATATGAAGAGGTCGAATGCCTCGGTATCCACGAGCGCACTCATCGTGATACCACTGATCTTCACATCCACGAACATCATCCCTTTAGGTTCCTTGGCCTTCTTGGCCTTGATCGATCTAAGGATCTGCAATGATCCCAATTGTGCCTCCCTTCCGCGGTCCATCCTCTTGCATAAGGCCGCCAACCTTTTTCTTTCGGGCAATCTCGTGCCATAAGTGGCATGTTGCAAAAGAAGCACTTGTAGGTGCTGCATTCTATACAATATCCTCCGTTACTGATTCTAGATTGAGTCCTATGAGGACCCAAGGTGGTTTGCCTCAATTCGACGATTGTACCGATCTCCACCCCCTACCATCGTCCCTTCTCTCTGGGCCGAGAGTAGGGCTTGGCCGAGACGATGGTTTGTATTCCATCGATGGACTCGGCCACGAAAGCCGTTATGAGATCCATTACATTGAGATCCATGATTTGCGTTTGCTTATAAACCGATGAAATGCCTCCATCTCGCCTCATAGACGGGATTTGGAGCAATAGCTTCGAGAACTGCCTCACGAGTCGTAGACTCGCCTTTTGTTCTAGGCACTTGAGTTCCTCGTGAGCTTCCTCCACATAAGCGAGATAGTGTTCGTCGAAATTCCTTTGACGAATCGAGCCCATGTCGTGATAGGATCGTTATTCCATCATCCGACCTCGCGACGCCACCACAATAACGCGTCATCAACTAAATATATGGCTACGAGGTTTACCCGAATCACGTCGTCAATCATCCCCATGGTCTCGAAGTAGCTGTCTGTGTACCACAAGAAGCTGTCAACGTCCTTTTGCCATCCGTGAGTCCTTCAACTCTTTCGACTTGGCGCACGCACGTGGCTGCACAACGATCACCCGCTCACGCTTGGGTGCCTTCAAGCCTGCCCATCTCCGTGTGCATGGGCACCATCGCAGCCTCACAAGTCTTGTCCTACTCACCGTAACTCGTGTGAGGGATCCCAACTTCCTCGACACGAAGCTCATCCATGCTGGCTCCTCGGAGTTCTTGCATTTCGCCAAGAACTCCTTCCCTACCGACTTCCGCCTCCTTTGATAGTTTGGTGCAAGTTGTTTGTCAATGCTTGGACATTTGTGACGGTCTCTTCTAAGACCGTCATTTGGTTCTCTAGATCCCCCTTCGAATCCTCCAAGCTCGAGACAACACAGTTCTTCTTCAACCAGGTGGCCTTCTTGGCTAGATGCTCATGATCTTCTCGGTCATCGCCTTGAACGATGGGGACATCAACACGAGGATCATTCATTGTGCATGGAATGAAGGCTTTGATATCACTTTTCACGGGTCGGTCAATTACAATTGATCACAATACCGTGCAGCCTTAGGATTATCGATCTCAACGGGTCAATCGATTATGATCGATCACAACACCGTGTGACCTTAGGATTATTGATCCAAAGTTAGCCTTACATACACACGCACGAACACAAGTATTTCGATGAGCACGACAGAGTATATTCACTTGCGAATAAGCTGTTAAATGAGGTGAGGACCTCTATTTATACAAAAGTTTAGGTCGTATTACAACTATCGATTTGTCCCTCCGATCCACCCGCGAAGCTAATCCGTATCATCATTGCAGCGTTACATAAGCAGAATTTCCACACTAATCATTGTAGCCATTGGGAAGCCCATGGGTGTATGTTAGAAGCAAGATTAGGGCAACAAGGCCGCCTAACATGAGAGTAGCTGAATGGTCGTAGGTTGCATGTGACTGGCCGAACATTGCTCACAGGTCATCCATGGGTTATGCATGGGCCTTTCTCCGTATTGCGTCAGCTGGCCGTGCGCAGATTGAGGATTGTTCGCGGGTCGGGTTGTTGGCTGTTCTTGAACAGGCCCTTGTGCGTGACACAGCCTATCACAGATGGTCTTGATCATGTTTCGTTCGTGGGTTGTGTCACATAGTCCAAGTCTGGCATGGAACTGTGTTTTCAAGATGGCCGATTGTATTAAAATGTGGCCATTGCTGTTTTGTGTAGTGCTGAATCAGCATGTTACGTCTGATTCTATTGTCACTCCGTGCTGGCAATTGGAAACGTCATAAACTATCCATATCGTGTTCAAACCCATCTTAGTTCGTCAGTTTTACTGTTAGTTTTATGATATTAAAGGGTAGGATGCTATTCGACAGCATTGGGTCTGCGTTTCACCATTTCACTATTTTAATTGCCACTTGGTATTTGGTCGTCTATCATGCCCTATAAATTGGAGAGCAGAGGTGTTCAGACAGTCCACTCCCCATCCTTGGAAAGCATATGAATTACAGCCTATCCCTTTGTAGCGCGTAAACGCACAAGGATCGCAAGGATAAATTTCTCATTTTGAAGATTCAGAAAAGGTTTTAGTCATGAATTATAGGTCTTTAGAAGGAACCGAGAGCAGCATGACATCCCTTTTAACTACACCTTCGTATAAATCTTCAGGAGGCATTATTGTGAAGATATCTCAAAATTGACCAAATCATATGTCAGACCTCCTGAATGAAACGAGCACATTAAGTTCAGAAAATGAATTGACTTCGCTTCACGCATGAAGGAGAGTGACACCAACAATCTAGAAACTCAATAAATAGATCGTGTGGTTATACAGTCAGCTCTACAAGAAAGTAGTGTTCTCGCAGGTACACTCGAACTTGGCCAAAGGCTCCGAAAGTATGGTTATGTTCAGGCAGCTAGTTAGTCTACACTGGCTATGTTCTCGCTCAAACGGCAAAATTGCACTGCAAGGCGGGATCTTCTTCTTTCATGATGAATCCGGCGGATCCAACCAAACGAAATGCCGTTGGAAAAAAGGGATATAGAACCCACGCATACATAAGGTCCACAAAGTCTAGACTTCACCTTATCCAAATAACACTATTCAGCATCCAACGGTGGCGACCAATATTTTGAGCTATCAACATGTGGTAATTGATATAACTCCAAGCCAACAGCATGAGAATCTTCTTTTAAGGAGGCAGAGTCGATGCTAGTTTCAGTCAGGTACCATCTCCAAAGCAGGATAGCTGCAGTCATAACTTCACATGAATCAGACCTCTGATGCAGAGGAAGCATGCGTGTGCAAAAGCAACCAATTTTGCGCTTGAATTAGCAAAGTTTGCACAGACAAATAATAGACTGGTCAGCAGATTAGCTGGGTCTTGATGAGGTGGCTCAGGAATGACTGATGCGACATCCTGAAATAAACACAGAATTCTGGGCAGCCACAACCCTGCAAATGAGCTGTAGCGGCTGTGGATTCCATGAATTAATAATAGTCATGGTCATTATCTGTGGAAGCAGTTCACTTTGTTTTCCTATTACGACTCGGTTTCTTTCTTGCCCGCTTTAATCTTCTCCTGAAAAAGGAAATAAGTATCAAACATGAACTGCTTCAAAAAACATGATATTTATCAGATTGTGCGTGTGGTAATAAAAAATTATATGAGGTGAACCAACTGTACTGCTCAATATTCTATATAGGACCAAACGGACTACAAAACCTTCAAAAGCTGAATGCAATTGAAGTAGCAGTGCCTCAATGCCAAAGATGCAAAACTACGTTTGCAAACATGCGAATCCCTTTGCAAACGTGCGTAGATAAACAGAAATTACCTCTTAGGAGGGATTACTGTTGGCACCAAACACGCCCTTCATCAATGCACCTATATCCACAGAACGCTCTTGCATGATCTTATCATGGTATATTTTGCTCCCAATCTCAGTAATTTGTTCTTCTACTTCCTCTAGTGGTTGATCCACATTTAACTGGATCTCTCCTCTTTCTGACAACAGTTACACCAAAGTCATTTGCTTTGGCTTTCGAAAAGAATCCTGAAAATGTAAAAAGAATTACAGTTCCTCAACATATGATGATGCCACGCACCTCAAAATGGTTCAAATAAATGGATATACTTTGTTATTACATTTGGAATAATACAAAAAGAAGAAAGTGACCTTGGGTGGGAGAGGAACAATGAATGCTTGACCATTTCCCTAGCATGTCCATGTGAGTTTGAATAATGTAGCACAGGTTCTTGCAATCACCAGTATCTTCAAAAGCAATTACATGATGTGGCTTTGGTTCCAATTCAAGATCTGCAGCCATCTCCAGTGAGTAGAACCCAACTTTCTGCTCCCCATTTTGATGCGTGATACAATCTTCGATGCACTGAAAAAACAAGCAGAGAAAGCACTTTCATTACTTAATACGTCCTGCCAAAAATGAAAGAGAACCATATATAATTTTATGGAGGGTTCTTTGTCTCCCCTAAAAAAAGATTAATCTTCAATATAATAAAAATAAAAGGAACAGCAACATCTTGTGATACATATATTCCAAAATCATCAAAAGTAAACTCTGTTTACAGGCAAAACAAAATCTCATCACAGATATCCTGAATTAAGGGAATTAAGGTTCAATGTTCTAAATCTGGTATACCAACTTACTGATATCATAAAGATAAGTAGTGCTGGTTTTTGAAAGTATCAATTCATAGATTTTCACAGATTCATTAAACAACTGGGATTTATGTGGACTGTGGAACTCAATTTTTTTGCATATCACAGGCTATTAATTAGCTAAACAACAGTGGAATGAAAGTAACAAAATGACACCGTGTGAGAATCGGTATGCTCCACTCCACAAAGACTCACATCATCCTGTATAAATATCTTCTAAGGATTGGCAGCACATATACAATTGGAAAGCAATAGGAGAATTTGAGTCCTACCAATACATGCGGAAGATCTAGCCACCATAAGTAATCTTTGTCCTTGTCTTCTGCATACTCTTGATATTTGCTTACTACAGCTTGAGGTCCAAACAATACCATCTCTCTTTTGAGTTTGTTAAGTTTTTTCCCTATATATTCCTTATTTCTCTCAGG
Source organism: Eucalyptus dawsonii (assembly GCA_016097615.1). Lineage (NCBI taxonomy): Eukaryota > Viridiplantae > Streptophyta > Magnoliopsida > Myrtales > Myrtaceae > Eucalyptus > Eucalyptus dawsonii. The sequence goes on from CM027878.1 coordinate 35,088,012, forward strand.
TAATTTATCCATTAGTTCAGCAGCTTCCTGTATTTCCTTTTCAGTGATCCACCGATCCAGATCCTTCCCTATATCCTTCATGACAGATTTAACGTCTGTCCGTCTCTGCATTGTAAGAATCCAAAAATCCTCGAGACCACTTTTTGTATGTTGCCAGTACTCCTTTCCTGATTTTTTACCAGTTCTAACAGAACCATCACTGCCTTCATGAGAGATCTTGGTCTTTTGGATCCTTACTATGGATGTTATTTACACTGTTGACTGTTAAGGAAGATGTGGCATTCCCATTCCCTTGGGATCCAGCAGATTGTCAACTGAATTCTTTTCATCCTTCTTCATAAGAGAGGTGATACTTGAGCTTCTCCAGTCATTGATGCCTTCTTTTCCTTCAGATGTCCATTGACAAAGTCGGGTTTCCTTTCCACTGAGGCTCTTTCCCAGCGAGGAATAATCTTTTCCACTGGATCATACATGCTGATGCCATCTAAGAAAGAGGTAGAAAGAAGTTATCATCCAAACTTAAATATGTGTTAATAGTATCAATGGAAACAGTCAATAAAGCCCTAACAGTTTTATGGAAAACCAATACAGGATTTTCTCTTATGTTTTTTTCCTCGAAAAAAGATGCAAAGGTACTACTCTAAGGCTCTCACGAATGCTAATGTCGCATGCTCATAAATTATGTCTGATAGTCCTCTTCATAAGATAGATGTACAAATGGAAAAGCTGAAATGTAGACCAATGACTACCTGCTCCATAGTCAAGATTTTCAATATTGGAATGGAGGTACTGCACTTAATAGCTCTTCATTCACTTTCTCAACTTTCTTCTCAAGACCCGCAAAGAAAGCACGCTTATCTTCAGCATCCATAGAATAAAATGGATCCTTCCCTGTCAACTCATTTTCCGGACTTGAAAACAATTTCCCGAAGATTATCATCTTTCATCCACTCGAGTTCACCATTATCTTCGTCGAGGTGAAGTTCAGTCAAGTCGATACTGGCATCTAAATGCTGATTTACTTTTTCTCTTGCAGTCATGTAATTATTCCTAAATCCATCCCCAATCTTTCCCAGGATGGGTTCAACCACATTAAAATTTTCCTCAATCCAGTTTTGAGATTTTTCCGATGTATCAGCCTCAGAAGTCAAGCCATTAGCTTCATGTTTCTGACAAGTCAGGGAATTGCAGACATCATAAGCTCCACGTTCTTCACCATGGCTTGCCAAATTATCAACCATTTCTGGAATAGATTCTGATTCCTCAGTAATCATATCTCCGTGGATGTTTGCATTCACCATGGAATCTGGTGTTTCTCCAGACATGCCAACTCTAGCTGATTGCTCACCGATGTTGGTTGTCTCTCTTAAACTGCTGATTATCTCACTTTCCCCAGATCCTTCTCTTTAACATCTTCACCTTCTTGTATACTGAATTTGTTGGAAAGATACCCGTAGCTTCTGTCACTGACCGTATGATCTTTGGTTTCCTTCTGACAGCATTTTCTCGGTGTACTTCACCACCAAGAGCATCTAAGGACTGGATTTTGCGTGCATTGGTCAGATCTGATATGCACTCAGTAGCTTTGTCTTGCTTGCAGCTTCCAGTATCATTATGATCACCCATGGCTGAAACATTAGAAGCTATGATGTCTCCATTTCTTTCTGCCAATGATCCATTAGGATCCATCGCTATTTCTTTTTGGTTCAGTTGTTGATATCACATAGGATTCATTAGCTGGCATGCTCCTCTGGCATGCGCATGATGGTTAACTGGAGAACTTACTCCATCTTCATCATGTTGCTTGATCGACTCTTACACTGGATAACCACTCTTTCCCTGCTTCTCTGCTCATAACCTCCAATTACAGAACTCTCTCGACCCTCAGTTTCCTAGCTCTTTTAGCCAGTTCCTCTTATTTCCTTGATTTTACCATCAAATCCAACAGCTAAGCCATCCACAAGATTAGAACAGTCCTGCTCGGGCTCAGCCAATTCACCGCTTGAAGTCTTTGCTTGCTGGATATTGGCTGCAAGCGCATGCTTATCTAGATGCGGCCTTTGCATTAGAATATTTGGCGTTTCTGAAGCTTCTGTAACGATCTCCAAATGCCCCTTCTCCAAACTTTTCCTCTCCTTTCTCGCCTTCATCTTCCTCCTCATCATTTCCTTCTCCAGTTGTGTGAACTGCACCTCTCTTGCGCAATGCAAAAAACCACTTGACAGTGCTTAACACAAAGACACCACACAACACCATGGTCCCAGCTCCCAACACTTTTTAGCCCTTAAAGCGGAATGCAATGGAGGATTCGGAACAGTGCTAACAAAACCAGATTCTGCATCCGCAACAACGAATTTAGTCACCGAGCTGTTCCTTGGAATCACATTGCTCCTGCTCTCCATCTCCCTAGCCAAACCCCCCTAGCACGGGCGATCTTTCGAATTCCTTCACTCGAGCCCTCGTGCTCGGGCAAGACCACTCTGCTTCTCCTCAATATCTCGTCCTCATCAACCGCGACACGCTTAACATTCCCATCGGAATCTTGAAACACCGTAAATATTGGAGCCGAACCGACCCCCCACAGGTCAAGATCGTTCTTATACTGATCGACCCAGTTCTCCAATCTACTCCACAAAACCGACTCACCCAACACCCCGCGTTTCGATTCCACTAGACCCCAACTCGTCGCCGCAATCAAAGGAACGTCTTCCCGAGAACTGCTCTCGACGAGAGCGTCACTCTCGAGAATGCCGTCAAAAGTGAGGTCGGGACGACGCACCTTCTGGTCGTGGAGAAGCTTCTCCCTGAGGTGGTTCCGGCGTCGCTTAGCTCGACGGTCCGACAGCCGCGACCGCGACCGGCGGGCGTCGGGAACTAGAGAAGGGTAGGCAGGGCGGCGGCGGAGAGGAGGGGCTCTGCCGATGAACCGGAGCTGGACACTCGGAGATTGCGGCGGGCGGCGGTTCCAGCTCGGGATGGACGATTTGGGGAGGAAGGGGAGCGACGCCGCCGCGGAGGAAGCGGCGGCGGCGCCGGGAGTTCTGAGGAATGGAAATGGAGAGTCCATCGACGCCGCCGTGAAGGGTTTTGCGGGACGGGACGGAGGCGTGGAGGGAGGGAGGTGGGGAGCCGCTAAACCCCGCTACTGCTGATGAGTCGGTTGGATGAAGATGATGATGCCGGAAACTGTCCTTCTGCCTTTTTTTTTCACAAATAAAATTTGCATAAAAGTAGGGAGAAATTCAAAAAAGATCCTGTATCATTATTTTTTAAAATAAAAATCAGAATCGAATATTATTTTAAATAATAACTTAAAGCGCTATCGCCAAATAAATGTTAATTAAAACGAATTTATTTCAAATAAAGATTGGAAATCGTTAAATCTATTTCAAATGAGTTAAAATGACATGCATATTTCAAATAAGCGGTAGATAACTATCTAATGATCATTTAAATTTTCATCATTTATCATGTTTTTTTTTTTTTCTAGTTCTTCTTCCTTCTTCAGGCAAGGGTCAACTTGCTCGATTCGGCGAGCATCATCGTCACGCTAGGTAAAGACTGACACACAACACGACACTTAACACGCCACAAAACTTTTTTTAAAATGTGAAATTCTCGATACGTTATATATTAGATAAATATTTTTATTTTTAATTAATTTAATTTAAATTCACAAATAAATAAATAACTCACAATAAATTTACACTAATAATGTTAATAAATCTATTCATAAAAAATTTAAAAAAACATATTCATAATTAATAGATGCCAATATTTGAAATATATTTTTTATTTTAACAAAAATTATTCCTCTCAAACCCTCCCTCCTCATTTCTCTCTTCCCTTCTTCCTCCCCCGATCACTGCAACTTTGCCCTTACTCTCTCTCTCCCCCTTCCCTTCCCCCTACGCCCCCATCTGCTCCTTGTGCCCCCATCAATCTCCCTCCCCCTTCCCCGCCGCCAACCAGCTCCCCGGCCCCCGCTTCCTCCTTGCGCACGATCTTCTCAACTCTTTGGTCCTCTCATTGTAGTCGCTTGCCTCTGGCCCTTCCTCCTTCACAATAACGTAGCCTCGCCGCTCGTCCTCCATCATAGCATCGCCGCTTTATGCTCTTCCCTTCCGCGTTGCGCCACCTCCACTTCCTCGGCCTCACCTCCACCTACCATCGTCATCTTTAATAATCTCTCTCGACACACATGTCGACCGTGTCGAGAAAAGTTAACCACGTGTCCAAGCATTCGATACGGGCGACACATGTTAGCACACGACACGGAAGCTTTGGCAACGTGTCCCGTGCTTCCTAGGTCATGGGTGAGGGAAGGCCTTACCTAGGTAAAGAAACCTTGTGTTGAGAGTCACCCCTCATGACCATTTGCAAGGTCAACCCTCACCCACTCCAAGTGAGGCTGACCCTTAAGATCTAGTGAGAGTGGCCTCACCCACTGTTGAGGAGTGCTTGCAGGCTCTTGTCGGCCCTTCCTAGTAGCCAGTGAAGTCACTGAGTCCTTGCCGACCTTTGCTAGCAGCCACCAGTTGACGCCGAAAAAGAAAAAAGAAGAAAAGAGAAGAAAAAGAAAAAGAAAATTTGGTCGAAAACACCCTTGATAGATCGGAAAATTTAGTCAACCGGCAATTAGTGAGATTAGGCCTTTATTTGAAACAATCATGACTACTTTAAGCTATTATTATAAAAAAAAAACAATGTATACTCTAGACCCTTATTTGATAAAATGAAAGTACTTTTGGGTTCTTTTTTTTTGAAAATTTCCCAAAATGGGGCATTTATAATCTAAAAAATTGACTTTTAAAGAAATAATATAAGCTAATACCACAAAAAAAAAAAAATTAAACTATGCTTATTGTAACACAAATATATCAAACTTTTTTTTGGTAAAGAATATATCAAACTTTTTTGTGTCTCTAAAAACCCTAAATTTGTCATTACAACACAAATATCCCAAATTCTTTTTTGTATCATAAAAGAGCTGGAGTTACACTAGTGGATAAATATATCTTAGATGCGATTATATACATGTCAGATATGTAAAAGTTTGGGTTCTTCATAGCATGATTTTTTTTTTTTTTGGGAAATATTTGTGTCACAATGGGCAATTTAGAGTTTTTAGTGACATAAAAAAAGTTGAAAATATCCATGGGCATAGTTGGAGATTTTAATGATATTTGCCGAAAAGAGATCATCCTAAAATACCCAACCAACTTGTAAATGTATAATTCTCTTACATCTACTCGTAAATTGGTTTTGGATCAATGGGTTTGATTAGTCATCCTTTGGATTCGGTCAACAAGGAATTTTCGAAAAGAGAAAGATCACTGGAAGTTCTTTAAAAAAAACGTGCGTCATGTCTCGGCAACAAACAAGTCTTACTCCAATGTAAGTCGATTGTATAAATCCGACAAGATTATTAGGCTCGATTAATCCATTCTTCTTCTCTTTTTTCAGGGTTTGCTTCGCACCGAGATTAACATAACCACACAAAAGTTTCTTTTTGAGGATGTGAAGAGGCACAATCTTGACTATACAAATTTTATGGTGCGATAAATATTAGATTAAGTAATTGATTGATGCGAATCGAGATACGCGACTCCTCTAAGAAAAATTGAGGGGTCAATAACGACCTTTTTTTTAGTGGTAGAGCAAGAATAGAAATGAGAGGAAAAAGGCATCAATGTCTTAATCCATTCCATTGACTAATAAGCTATATAAACATCAATGAAAATCTATGGTTTGTTATGGTGAAAAAAAAAAGGCTAAAGCAAATGGTAATTAACTGACCATGTTTATTAACATGTCCATTCTCTAATTATTTTTGTCATATTCCATAATATAATTCAAAATTGATGACCTCTTTCAAGTTTTTTTTTTTTTTTGCTCGTGACCTCTTTCAAGTTTAACAGCAAATAAAACCAAGCACTTTTTGGAAATTATAAGCCTTCCCTTGCGAAAAGATTAACTTAATTTCTAGACCTCGCTTGGCTTTTTTTTTCTTTTCTTGTTAATATTTTAAACAACTCTTTTTTTTTTTTTTTATGGGCTTATGAACCCCATGTATTTCAACGCTATCAGAACCCGCGTGACATGACACTTAAGTAGGAGAACCCACCACATCTAAGTTACACTTAATACACCTAACGCCCCACCACATCTAAGTCACACTTAATACACCTAACGCCTCCCCGCTTTCAACCCTTCACCTCCTGGACAAGATCAGTGCGCTTTATCCATGGGAGCTACACCGCCATGGTTCAAACAACTCCTTGTTGTTTTTCTTTTAAATATATAAAATTTAAAAAGAAAATTAATCAATCATGTAGCTAGTTGAACTATAACAAATCATTTTCTTTAAATTTTGCAGGTTAAAGTTAAGATAACCATTGATGGGGTCAGACTGGGTTGGACTCTTGGGATTGGTGTCTTTGACCCACTTTTTGACTCATATTTTATATTAATAGGTTACATGTGAATTTTAAAGATATAAAGACTCATATAAAATCGATTTAAAATTTTTTAAGCTGAGTTATATAGATCAAAAGGTCTTACTTAATTTTCAACATTAAATGGATAACTTGATTACAAGGGGGCAAAATGGGTCAATGACCCACTTTTAACTCTTGTATTAATAGTTGTATATAAGTTATAAAGATGAAAAGGACCTTCTAAAATGGGTCCAAAATATTTTAAATTGAATTATATTGGTCGAAAAATGAGTTAAAACTGACTTATTTTGGACATTAAGTGGGCAACCTAATAACCAAAAATGACAAAATGGATTCATTATTCACTTTCGATTCATATTTTGTATTAATATGTTATATGTGAATTATAAAGATATAAATACCCATCTAAAATGGATCTAAAAAGATTTAAGCTGAGTTATATGAGTTGGAAAATTGTTAGAATGTCTGACACATTTTTGATATTAAGTGAATAACCTAATATGGAGTGGCAAAATGGGTCTATGACCCACTTTCTGACTCATATTTTATATTAATGGGTTGCATGTAGGTTACAAAGATATATAAACACATCTAAAATGGGTCCAAAAAGTTTTAAACAATGTTTTACAGATCAAAAATGGATTAGAATGCTTGATTCATTTTTGACATTAGGTGGGCAACTTAATAACCGAGGTGGCAAAATGAGTTAATGACTTCTTTCTGACTCATATTTCATGTCAATAGGTTGCATGTAGTTTATATTGACATAAAGGCCCATCTAAACTGGGTTTAAAAAGTTTTAAGTTGAGTTATATGAGTGAAAAATGGGTTAGAATGCCTAACCATTTTGACATTAATTGGGTAACCTAATAAAGGGTGGCAAAATGGGTCCATGATCCACTTTCTAATTCATATTTTGTATTAATAGGTTGGATACTAGTTATAAAGACATAAAAGTCCATCTAAAATGAGTTCAAAAAGTTTCAAACTAAATTACATGGGTCGAAAATAGATCAGAGTGTCTAACCCATTTTCAACATTTGGTGGATAATCTAATAATTAGGAGTGGTAAAATGGATCATAACTCACTTTCTAACTCATATTTTATATTAATGGGTTGCATGTATGTTATAAAGATATAAAGGCCCATTTAAAATAGGTTCAAAAAGTTTTAAACTAAGTTATATAAGTTGAAAATGGGTCAGAATATCTTACCCATTATTTACCCATTTTCAATATTAAGTGGGTAAAGGGATGACAAAATGGGTTCGCGATTCATTTTTTGACTAATATTTTATATTATTGGATTACATGTGGGTTATAAAGATATATAGTCCCGTATAAAATGAGTCCAATAATTTGTAAGCTTCTAACCCATTTTCAACATTATTTGGATAACCTAATAATCAAGGGTGGCACAATGGATCCATGATCCACTTTCTTATTCATATTCTGTATTAATGATTGCATGTAGGTTATAAAGATATAAAGACCCATCTAAAATAGATTCAAAAAGTTTTAAGCTAAGTTATATTGGTAAAAACTTTGACCCATCTTCTACAATAAGTGGATAACCTAATAACCAGAGGTGGCAAAATGGTTTTATGACCCATTTTTTGACTCATATTTTATATTAATGGATTGCTTGTGGATCGTAAAGATATAAAAATCCATTTAAAATAGGTCTAAAAAATTTTAAGTTGAATTATATGGATCGAAAATGGGTCAGAATGCTTGACCCATTTTCAATATTAAGTGGGTAATCTAATAACCGGGAGTAGCAAATTGGGTTCATGATTCACTTTCTAACTCATATTTTGTATTACGAGTTGCAAGTGGGTTACAAAGATATATAGGTCAATCTAAAATGGGTCCAAAAAAATTTAAGCTCAATCATATAGGTCAAAAGTGAGTCAAAACGTATAATCAATTTTCGATATTAAGTGGGTAACCTAAAAACAAGGGGTGGTAAAATGGGCCCATGACTTACTTTATAACTCATATTTTGTATTAATGGGTTGCATATGAATTATAAAGATATAAAAGTCAATCTAAAATGAGTCCAAAAAGTTTTAAATTGAGTTATATGGGTTGAAAATGAGTTAGAACGTTTGACCCATTTTCGACATTAAGTGAATAACCTAATAAATTTATTAGGTTGCCCACTTAATGTTGAAAATGGGTGAAATTTTCGACCCATATAACTCAGCTTAAAACTTTTTGGACCCATTTTAGATGGGTCTTTATATCTTTATAACTCACATGCAATCATTAATACAAAATATGAGTCAAAAAGTGGGTCATGGACCAATTTTAGAGGTGGCAAGATGGGTCCATGACCCACTTTCTAACTCATATTTTATATTAACGGGTTTTACGTGGGTTATAAAGATATAAAAATCCATATAAATGAGTCCAAAAAGTTTTAAACTGAATTATATGGGACATTAAGTGGGTAACCTAATAACACAAAGTTTCAACTCATAGAATCCACTTGATGGCAACACTTCATTGCTCACTTCCGCCGGCCTTCACCGTCGTCTCTCTTTCTCCTCGTTGGAGGTCTAATATGAGTACACCATTTCCATCTTTTTTGTCTTCGTTTCTTTCCTTGTCTCAATCTTCACTAAGAGAATTTTTGGGTCATGGAGCAAATAATCATGAGCAATGGGGTGTTTGCTCAAAAAATGTCCAAGCGTCCGAGTTGCCTTCTATGTTTTGGAATTTCATATTCGTTTTTTGGGAATTGTTCGCTTTGCATTCATGAGTTTATGCCGCTCACTCTCACTGATGATTGTGTCTTGAATTTCGACTCATATCTAATATTAATGGGTTTCATGTGGGTTATCAAGATATAAAAACCCATCTAAAGTGAGTCCAAAAATATTTAAACTGAGTTGTACAGATCAAAAATGGGTCAAGACCCATTTTCGACATTAAGTGGATAATCTAATAACACAAAGCTTCCTCAACTCATACAATCCACTCGATGATGGCAAAACTCGTCGCCTGCCTCCATTGCTGACCTTCACCACTCACTTTCTTCTCTTTTCTGAGGTCTAATATGAGTAAGCCATTTCCATCTTGAGATAGCTAGTATAAGCACCTAGAGGGGGGTGAATAGGTGTAAAAATAGTTTCTCGTGATAAGTGAGCAATACTAAATAGACAATAGAAATGAAGTTTGCCTTTTGTTAACAAAACGAATTATGATCAAAGTAAAAGAGAGTAAGGAAGAGAAAATGAACACATAAATTATAGTGGTTCGGCTTATTCCAAGCCTACGTCCACTCTTTCGCACTGACACCCCACCGGTTGGATTTCACTATGAACAAAAGAGTTGTTACAGCAAAGCTCTCCCTTGATTCCACAGTGTAGATACTCTACCACACTTCCTTAAGGTTACTCAAAGATATAGACTCTTTAGCGTACAAAATTTCGCTCAACAAATGAATTGACTAAGAACAAAGAGCTTCAGACTTTGGAATTCTTCTATGACGCACACACTCAAAAAACTGGAACGTTTTCCTTATATACTCATTTATGCCATCATACCAAGTGGCACTTACCAAAGGAATTCCTCCAATCTACCCGTCGACATAATCAATTAGGAAGATCTTTCGAAAGCATTAAAGAATACGACGATACCCATCAATCACGCCGCCCATACAATCAGATCTGGTTTCCATAAGTAGTTACTTCCAAGTATACTTCATTAACCAACGGATCCACAATCCCAAATCAATCTTGATTTGAATAATGGATTCGACATGCTATATCTAGCCAAGAGAACTTCTCTAGTTGATAAAGTCAAATCCTTAATGAAACATCCAATTCTGATAAGTCTTCTTCGATGACTAAAACTCACAACGGTATCGTACTCTCAGCCTTGAAGCCGATTAGTCTCTTGAGTGCCTTCTGATTTTCACGAAAGAGTCTACAAGTCTTCGTACTCAGATTAATGAAAATGTTTTGTTAGCTTCAAAGCACTCATGAAGATTTCTCCAACAATCTCCCCATTTTTACGCATGAGCAAACTTTCTTTTGGCAGACTTGGATATCTTTGACCCGCAAAATATTACCAAGCAAATATGGATATCTCAATGTAGATAAATGGCTTAATAACACTAGAATCTGTATCCACAAGGTAGTTCTTAAATAAGCAAAGTCACGAGATATCAACAATGCTTAAGATAAACATTCAAATAGTCAAACACAAACCATTCCAAATCCAAACAGCCAAACACAAAGTCAAGTAAAAAATATCATAAAAGTCAAGAGTTCAAAAAATTTAATCAAATCTGCACCACATCTCTCCCCCTTTTTGTCATCATTAAAAAGGTAGAGATGAAAAGAGAATGAAATTTAAGATTGCTTGGGAACACGAACAAGCTGGAATCTCCCATTAATTGAACAATGCCTTCCAGCTTTTTCAAATCATCCTTCAGCTTGCACCACATCTTCACCCTTTGCATTTGCTTGAACTTCTGAAGAGCAAGGGCTTGAAGTTTATTATTCAAATAAACTCAAGAAGCTTGACTTGCGCCTACAAGTTCTCGCACTTCGCATCCCATGGCATATATTTGACCCCTCATCTCTAAGAGAACATCAAGAATTCTGCGAAAATTCTGCTGAATTATCGGGCCCGAGTACCGGCTTCTACACGATCGTACGGTGTAAAGGCAAACATGATGGTAAATCAGCATAGTCACGCTAGACAGGCGATGAAACATCATGTCCCTCCTCAGAAATTGAGATGCATAGATGTCATCTAGATCTCTGCTAGAGAGCAGCTTACTCCTTCACCGGTAGCAGTATGAAGACATTCCTCTTTTCTCAAGATCTCCCCCGTTTCCATACCTTCGTGTGGAGAAGAGTGTTCTCGTGCGCCGCTTCCACTTGATCTCCTCTCTCCTCTTCTTCTTCTTCTTCAATTCTTTCCTCCTCTTCATCTCCTTCTTCTCGCTTTCTCCTCTCGCTTGTCTTTCCTCTCGCCTTCAAATTTTCTCTTTCTCCTACCCCTCATTCGTCTCATCCAAGTCTTTTTCTTGTCTCTCCGTTGATTCCGAAACGTAACGACTCAAGTTCTTCAATGCCATTGCAATGGTTATATCATTCTCATCATCTTCATCCTCAATGATGAGAGCTCTTCTTTTCTTGGATGAAGCAACCATGGGCTCCTTCCCTTTTCTCTTTGTAGCCAAGAGATTTGATGAGTCTTGACGTGTTTTTTCCTTGAATTTCTCCAACGCCTTGTTGAGTTCCTTCGACGCATTTTGAGACCATTTTCAGTTCCACCATCATTTGATCGCATGTTCGAACACAAAGAATTCGTGGAGGCTGAACGTTCAAGTGTCTCGAATAACTTGGTTACAAGAGCTGGATAAGAAAGTTGACCATTGTCTTTCACCATCGCCCGTACATGTGGAACATAATGTGTGGAAGAGAGAACTTTTTTCGAACATTGATGGCATACATCAGTTTTTGCTCGAGTTTCAAATGTCGGTCTTTGAAGTAGATTTTGGTCTGAAGCAATTAATCACAATTTTGTAGAACGTTGGTCGATTCATCCTCATATAGAAATCTTTCCTCTATCCTTCTATCCCGAACAAGCTCCAACGTTGCACGAGCAATAAACACACTAATGGGTTGATATTCCCTTTCAACCCCAATCGCATTAGCCAATGTATTCATCTCAACCACATAATCCTGATCTCAAACACTGAAAGAGAATTTATTCGCGTCCAAGAAACTGAGATTCGAATAGAAATAAGCAGTAAGTTCAACATATGCTTCGGTAGATTCAAAACAAAACTATTCAAGTTGAAGAAGACTGAATTTCTCTCGCAGATTGACATTCACAGAGTCAAGAAAATCAAAATCCACACTTCTAGGCTTATTACCCCACGCTTTCTCTACAACTTAGAGCACAGCTTGCTTGTGTTCCTCCGATCAAAACAAGTTTGTCCTTTTGCGTCGATTTTTGCCGTAACACCCATTCTCGGTTTAAACTGACTGTACATCCTATCATTATCGTTCCCATCTGATTGATTAAATCCTCCAACTTGTGGATCACTTGGGATATTAGCTAAGGCTTCTTCCACCGACCCCGCAGGGGCAATTCCCAAACGTTCCATTGTGCGTAAAAAGAAAGTTTCATTTCTATACCATTTGTCTTTCAGAAATTCATCGATGTGGTTCAAAGGAGTACCACCCTTCTTCAAAGCAATAAAGCTTGTAGGTAAAAGAGAGCAATGAATTCTTAAGTTTCGGGTCTTCGATTATCTCTTCCTCTTTCGATGTACAACATCCTGAGGTGTAGAGAGAAGAGATGGACGCTGTTGAGAATATTGAGGGCTCTGTTGTTGATTAGGAGATTCTTCTTCTTCGGTTAGATCGAAGTGCGTAGGTCCCTCACGCATTTGCTAGCGATCCGTTCGCAATCCTCACATCTTTCTTTGGAAAGACATTTTTCACAGTCTTCGAGAGATTCCAAACTTGTTTTCCCAAGAAAGACGATAACTTTCGAGGATTAATTAAGAGGAAGAAGATATAATGGGAGATCGATGCTCTCTTAGGATTTTTGAGAGTAAAGCGAAGAGGAACCAACAGTATATAAGACAGTCGTAAGAGAGGGTGACATTGAACGCCATAATAGAAAGTCTTTGGCTACTGAGATGGAGAGCAGGGACTCGGCAAATGGAACAATGGGCTCGACAGCCGATGGAGGTGATATCGGCTCGTCGCTGGGGTCTGAATTTGAGGTGTTCCTGAATTTTAGAGGACCCGACACTCGCTTGAATTTCGCCGACTGCCTCTATCACTCTATGGATGGAGCTGGGATTCGTGTTTTCAGAGACAATGAAGAGATAAGAAAATGCGAAGCGATCCGAGGAGAGCTGGAGCGCGCAATCAAGAGCTGCGCAATCTGTGTGCTCATCTTCTCTAAAAATTATGCATCTAGTACATGGTGTCTTCGTGAACTGGCATCCATGGTGGAATGCTCAGCAGGAGGTGGCAAAGTCATGATCTTACCAATTTTCTTCGATGTGGATCCCCATGATGTCAAGCTCAAAACCGGTTTGTACCGCAAAAGCTCTGCAGAAGCACGAGCAGAAGTTCGGCTGCGATGTAGTGCGCCGGTGGAAGGAGGCTCTAAGGGAGGTCGCTCGGATCGGAGGCTGGGATCTTAAAGATAAAGGGTAAGCTTTGACTTTTCATAAAATAAATACTCTGCTCCTCACGTCAAAAGTTTAAACTACTGCTCTCTCTTTCGTCAAGTTTTTACTCAATTCACACATACTCGATGACTACCTCTACAAATCCACTCAATTAAATAACAATTTAATTCTTTTCAGAACTAGATTAATACTCTACTAAGATACATGACAAATATAATTTGAGTTCATTATTCAATTTGTATCTTTTAGATGGAATAAATGTACCTTTTTTTAGCTTATAAATTAGTTATATGTAATTTTATATAGAAAACAAAATGTTCCAGTTATTACTATTTTAATCCATGCAAAACTAGAATATAGAGCACACACTATATGTGAGCAATATAAAAAGAAATAAACAAATCCTTTGCATATATATATATAAAGGAAGCGAATGAGTGTGCATCTTTTAAGAAGTTTAAAATTTCATTCTCATCTTAACAATTGACATCTTTGACCTTTGAATACAGTATATAATTTCAATCCATATTAGGTAAATTGACATTTTTTTTTAAAGAAGAGCTTGTAACTACACATGAGATTACCTTTTGGCCATTTATGGATTCCGTGATTAATTTGTGTTTAATCTACAACATTTTTGAACTTGAAAGGTTAATATTCTGTCTACAATCTTTCTGACCAAACACTTTATATTAAATATGACAGTCAAGGTGAACTCATTAGATTAATCGTTGCTGAAGTTTCGATGAAGCTGAATAAAAGAGAAAAAATCATGCCCAATCATTTAGTTGGAATTCAGGATTGTGTTGAAGACGTCATGTGCCTATTAAATGAAGGTTCGCCCAACGTATGTTATTTGGTAGTGCATGGCATGGGAGGTATTGGGAAGACGACTCTTGCCAAGGCTGTCTTTAACCGAATATCTAGTCAATTTCATGGGTGTAGCTTTCTTTCAGATGTTCGAGAAGCTTTAAAGGGTGGTAAAGTCATTCAACTGCAAAAACAATTATTATGGGAAATTCTCAACTTCAAACCAATTGAGATTTCTGACTTCCCGATGGCGGGGATTAACCAAATTAAAAGGAGATTTCGCAACAAGAAAGTCCTTATTATTCTTGATGACCTGGATAAGTGGGACCAACTCTGAAACTTGCGAAAAGCGTGATTGGTTTGGTCGAGGAGCAAAATCATTATTACAACGAGGACACCAATTTTTATCAATCAAAGAGGAGAACCAAGAAAATAATGTCCAAACGCATTCCAAAGAGTTCAAAATCTATCCAATGGAAGAATTGCACCATGGCCATGCTCTTCAGCTTTTTAGTAAGCATGCTTTCGGAATGGATTCCCTCCCACATGAATATGATGATATTTCTCAAGATATTATTGGCAAAACTGGTGGACTTCCTTTGGCTCTACCGAGGTTATCGGTTCCTCTTTATTGCAAAAAGCAAAACGTCTTTGGAAAGACACATTAAAGAAATTAGATTTAGTTCCCAATCAAGATGTCCATGACAAATTGAAGATTAGTTTTGAAATGCTAGACTATGCACAGAAAGAAATTTTCTTGATATTGCATGTCACTTTATTGGTGAAGAAAGAATCCATCCATATTATATGTGGAAAGCATTGGACTTTTTCCCAAAAAGTGACTTCATTGTCCTTACACGTATGTCTTTGATAAAGGTTGATGATGATGATAGAATCTTGATGCATGACCTACTCAGAGACCTTGGAAGAGAAATTGTTCGACAAGAAAATCTCAAAGATCCTGGGAAGCATAGTAGATTGTGGTGTCCCAAGATTGCAATGGAAGTGGTGCAAACTAGAAAGGTAAATTTTACTCACAGCTGCTGTCTTCATGATAAAGGAAACATCAGCTTGAAGTTTAGAGTATATTGCTGGATGTGTTCGTGTGTCTGTGTTGCGCATCAAGGGAAACTAGGTGTTTAATTTGAATGAAATGAAGGTAATATCATACTCTATACCTCACAAAAGATAGTAATAGCTTACATTTATAATCAGAAAGTAGAAGCAAACAGAACGGTTTCCTTTTAGAACGAGTCTATGCAATATATATATATTTTTTTTTTGCACCATAGAAAATTTAGTTAAGCCTTTTCATGTCGTCAGGGAACGGAGAATGTCACAGCACTAAAACTAAGTGGACTTTGCAAGAAGCACGACTTCACAAGCGAAGAGTTTTCAAAGCTGCCTAATTTAAGGATCTTGGAATTAGAGGGAGGGAACTTGATTGGAGACTTTAAGAACCTTCTCTCGAATTTAAGATGGCTCTCTTGGCGTTATTGCCCTTCAAACTTGCAGGCAATCAATTTATGTTTATGGAACTTAGTCGTGCTCAAGCTATTAGACAGCGACATTCCAGAAAACTGGAATGGATGGAACCCATGTTTGGTATGGTTTCATATCCCATATATGCGTTTGCTGCCATTTCCCTCGCCTTACTTTTCTAATTCTAATTCGTTTCCCAGGCAAATCATGGCTTGAAAGTTATACATCTCATGAGATGCCATCTATCCGCAACTCCAGACTTCTCTACGTGTGTGAATTTGGAGATACTAGTTTTTGATCAACATTGTCCAAAGTCGCTACAAATGGATAGCTCTATTAGTAAATTGGAGCACCTAAAGCGCTTGGAAATAATCGCAGCCCAAGTTCAGTCATCAAAGTTGTCCACAAGCCCCCATTTTGATCTGGTGGCAGTGCCTTCTGGATTATGCAATCTGAAGTACCTATCAAGTCTAAAGCTGGAGGGGCTCTGTATGCGAGAGCTTCATCCATCTATCAGAGAGATGGCAGGCCTGACATACTTGTCTTTAAGGCATTGTCATCAGCTTAGAGAGCTTCCAAACTGCATTGGGAAATTGACATCGTTGGTTGCATTGAATTTGTCTACCACAGGAATCAAAGAGTTACCGGATTCTATTGGAGATCTCAAAAGACTGAAAAAAATGAACCTGGGATGTACTCATATAAGGGAGCTACCAAATTCGGTGGTAGGGCTAGAATCATTACTTGAGTTATTTTTGCATGGTACAAAGATAACCAAAGTGCCTGCTTCCATTAGAAATCTTAAAAGTCTGGAGCACTTGGTTGTAGCTGAGATTGATATCGGAGAGCTGCTGAATGCTATAGGGATGTTGAAGAATCTTAAAGAGTTGGAGGTGTGGAATTTAAGTAAAAATATCAAACCGACATGAGTTGCGGATATTGCGCCTTTTTTACTGGGAACCATTAAGGTTCGTCTGATGTACCAAACACAAGCCATCCCTATGTTCATGGATGCCCAATGTCACAGAAGTTTGGCAACGACTGCAAAACTTGCTGAGAATATAGGAAAGGCAATGCAGATGTGAATGCGGGTGAGGCTTACTCAGTTGATCAAACGTAAAGATCGGAAGGAATTGACACAATTAGAAGCATCGTCAATTTCGGCAACGCAGAACCATCGAAAAGGTCTACTGATCTACCAAATCCTTGGGATGTAAGTCAAAGCTTGCGGGAGAGTGTGCACCTTCTCTTTATAGATGGATTGCAGCACCACGTAACAAAATCCTCTGAGAAAGTTGGTTTTATTATCAATATTCTCTCTTGTTATGGTGACAATGTATATGGTGTAGCGCCCAATTCGGATTAGTATCTTTAAGTCTGTTTCATGTTTCATCGAAGATCTTCATAGATACTATAAAGCACAAAAGTTGTTTTTCAATGGTTCATTTGCCTAGCCACTAGGACATCTAATAATCTAATATCTAATATAATTTTTCTAATCTAATCTAATCCAATCAATTTGATGGCTTCATCTATCTCATCTAACAATATAATAATCTAATAGGTATTTCAGTGCTTCAAGGGGGAAACAAATGTATGGTTGACACTTGAAACACTCCTCATTTCACACATACCTTACTTTGCCTTCTTCTTCTTATTTTCCAATTTTCTTTTTTCTTCCCATTTCTTTATTTCATTATCTCATTCCAAACAGTCAGTCAAAGTTACCCTAAACTTGGTCCGTCACAGAGCCGTCATCGCCTCTTCCCAGCCATATGGCCCGTCACTGTCCCGTCGTTGCATAAACGTTGTGCCTCTGCCCCTCTTACGACCGCGTTGGACCATGACCACTGAGGCCAAATGAGATCGCAGACTTGGGGTCGTCTGAGGCTGACGGCCTTCGATCTGAGGTCACGAGCGTCATATTGTGGTCAAGGTGTGGTGGTTGAGCCTGATGACCACTGGTAAAGCGAGAGAGAGAGAGAGAGAGAGAGAGAGAGAGATTGTGTGCGCCCGAGGCACAAAAGGGGAGGGCCACTATCAATAGGGTTTCCGTTGCTAGTGAAGCGCGCAGAAGCTCGTCCAGGACTCATCGACAGTAATTATTTATTTTGTAAGAACAGATTGACAACCATCACGTTGTTACCGGTACAATCTATAGATATTGTCTGTAAATGGGCATAGAGCATAAAAAAGTACGTATATGGTAATGTTTGCACGTGCTAGTGCTTTTTCGTGGACTATGCTATGTGATCGGGTTGGTATAAGTATAGCAGAATTATAGCATGTCGTTGTCACAATGGGTAATGTTATGACTTGTATATTTGGTAAT
Source organism: Eucalyptus dawsonii (assembly GCA_016097615.1). Lineage (NCBI taxonomy): Eukaryota > Viridiplantae > Streptophyta > Magnoliopsida > Myrtales > Myrtaceae > Eucalyptus > Eucalyptus dawsonii. The sequence continues at coordinate 35,106,277 of CM027878.1, forward strand.
AGAGCTTTTAAAGCCGCATTACTTCAAAGCTGAAGCCTATGGCCCTGTTTCTCCATCACTCAGATATATGTGACCACAAGCATTGAAAGTAGGAAGCATCTCACTCATCATCTGGTGAAATGCGATCTATAAAGCGACGGGCCTAAGATTATGATGGGAATCCTACCTTTACATAGAAGCATCCCTTTTGGATCCGATTTTTCTTCCTTGTCTTTCCTATGGGGTACGCCTCCTTTCCTTATGAGGGTTTTTCAATCCATTAACTTTTCATTGCAATTGTAATTGCTAATCTTGAGAATTAAGACCTTTAAATAAGTAAGCGTAAAAGCCGAAAAATGAAAACAAACAGGGAATGACTAGGAAGCTTCATTTCGGAGGAATAAGGGGAAGCTCTTTAGTTATAATATAACCATCACAAGATATAGGTAACATGCTGTAAGACCAATACCCCTCACAGTCCCTTTCGCTGCTAGAGGAATATCCGAATGTGTGGGAACCAACAAATCATCTAAGTTACGGGGTTTATCTACAAACAATCATTCGTCAATCGGAAATGCCGCTTCAGATGTTGAGGAGGTTGTAAGAATACTAGTAAAGAGATGACAAATAAATTGTGTTCCTATGGAAATTTTGAGCTGTACCTGGACTGAATACTAAGCCCTCCCTCCCTCCCTGCCTCCCTTTGTTATCAAGGCCATGCCCGGTGAGAACTCTCGAGAGACAGACACCAACCTCTGATTAGAAATGCAAGAGTGAGAAGGAAGTTGGTGATCATAGAAAGACACACATTTGTTGGACTTTTCTCCACTCAGACAATAGTCAAGTGACCATCCCAGAAGCGTATCTGGCTTGGGAATGGCAAACCATCCTTTTCCTACTTGTCACTTTACATGAATATGTACAGTAATGTTGCCTTTAGAAATTGCGGCATCGTGCCTACAGCACTCTGGTGTTACAGATGGGCACATCCACATTCCCGTCAAATCTGAAGGGCCACCAAGCAGCAGTTTCATTGTCTATGCACGACAACATGGATTTCTGGGAAAATCAATACGTACCGCACAGCCTACAGAAGTAGTTCCTTCTATTGAGACATGCCAGAAAGATCTGTCTCCTGCCTTGGCATCATAACCACCAGTTGCAGCTTGCCTTGCTGGCACAGTTTTATGGGGTTCTTAAAGATTGAAACCCTCGCAGTGCTATTGTCTCCAAGAACCACATGCGCTATGCTGTAAGATTCACCCTGTTCAACCGCAAACTGCCACTCTCTGGTGGTTATGTTGAACCAGTCCTTCCTTTTAGATGTGGTTGCTTTAACTTCGATATACTCTCTATCAGCTTCATTCTCCCCAATAAGGATGTCATATGGGAGCCCGGTTTCACTAAGTTCATTAACCCAGTTCACTGTTGCCTTACCAGCTTTCCCCGTAAAGTATCTGAAAGCAACATTTTCCCCAAGCCTCCCAGTTAACATTGCTTGGGCTCCATCAGGGTTGCCAGTATTAAGCCTCTCTCTAGAGCTAAAATTGGGCAAACTCTTTACAGGCACATCAGATGAACTCTTTGCAGGCACAATAGTCATGGCACTTGCATCGACAGAACTCAATTCTGTGTCCATAACAGTGCCATAAGATTGGGCAAAATGTTCTTCAGAATTTTGAATGTTGGCCAGAAGCCCAGACATTGCAGCTGCATTTCCTCCAATCTTCCAATTGGCATCCATCTCTGTCGGAACCACATTTTCCATCACTGTGACTGTAATTTCTGAATCAACCTCAATTTTGTCATGCGAGATGCTATCTAACGCTCGTGTCCTAAAACCATTTTCACAAGCATAACGAAAATCTGGAGCAGTTTTCCAATCCACAGGTGGCCAATTTGGGATGGTACCTGACTTCCTCCTGGACTTGAAAACAGTTTGTTCACTAGTTCCACTTGAAGTAGAACTTATCACGAGGGACTTTTCAAGGTCTCTTGAAGACAGAGATGCGAGGGACCAAACGGTTTCTTCATCAGGTATCTTTGTCACCTTCTGGCTATTCAATATGAAAGTCTCTGTCTGCTCCTCATTGGACCCCGATTCCGCCATAGTTGTAATCATGTGAAGGAAATTTGCTATGTGTAATTCTGGATGTCCATCAAACCATAATCTAGAGAGCTCCAAAAATAAAGCATGAGAGTCTGATTGTTGGGCAACGTAAAGAACATTCCCCTGCAAAAATCAGATAGAATACATTATAGAAACAATCCATTCTGCGATTCATGGCCGCTTCATTATTCAGTAACTTTATCCATGTTTGTTTGCATCTTCTTATGGTGATATCTTAGCCCAGGTGTAGAGGGTCCTCCACCTAGGTCAGCTTGTACTCACAGCTGCAGATCTATAAAGGATTACCCAGTATATCTCATGAAAACAAATCTCTACACAATAACTAGCTTGGTTTAACAAAACCATATGCCTTCTGTGCTCAAACAATAGTAGTTGAGTTTATGGAAAACAAATTTCACACTGAAAATAGGGCTGGAGGTATTTCTGTAATCTGGACCAAAAGTATCAAGATGAAAGCAAGCATCTAACCAATTCAAAAGGCCCCCTCATCAGATATTCCTAGTCAAGATTTAACTTAGCTAGAGGTACGGCTTTTTAAATGATACAGCAACATTTTCTAGCTTCCACGCTATATCGAAAACAACGATGAGAATTTAACTTCCAACATGCAAGAAGCTCCATACCTCCAGTAAACAGTTGCAGTCATATCTCTTCTTGGATGAACTGCCACAACTTTTGATCACATTTCTGTAGAACAAATTTTCAACTACTACAACTTGCAACTGTTTGAGACTGTCAAAACCAGACTGCTTAAGCTGTAAATATTGCTGAGGATGCACACTGTAGATGTAGCGTTGGGCATAGGGAAGTGCCCAGTCAATCAACTGGGCTTTTTAAAGTACTATCTGCTGAACCATAATATATTGCTTCACGAGTTACAACCTGCCAAGAAATTATCAATAAGGAAAAGCTTTGTCAACAACTGAAAATTTACTGGACTATTCTTGACAGTTCATAAAATACTTAGCACAAATAAAGTTGTCTCCAATTTAACTTTCAATTTCAATGTTACAGCAACAGAATCAATATTCAGCATGCTCTAAGTGCACCCTAATTTTGAGCCTTCCCTATGTGTATGATATGCATTCTAGTGTCATAGTCAACAAAGCCACAAAAATGTACAAATGCACGAAATTCATACAAAAACTTGCGGTCCACTTATTTTCTTTACACTATCTCAATGCAAGATACTCACACAAGATTTTTTCATTGTGTGTTTACCAGGTCATTTTTTTAGTAAATAACAAGTCATAGTAGACACAGGTCTGTGAAGGTTGACTGCTAGGTTGTGTTAAGTATCTATGCTAGTGCTGATTGCTCCTGAGGCTTTGTGTCTATGGAGAGAAGGAAGGAGGGGGGGAGGAGGGGAGGCATGTGTACCTCAGAAAGTGCAGGAATCCCCAAGGTCCTCAGGAGCTTAGTCACATTTGCAGGAAGCATCTCTTGATTGTTGCTGGGTTCACCAAAGTACAGAAAATCAACACCTTCCACGTGCTTAAGTTCCTTTCTCAAATCCTCATCGTCAGACCAGCACACGATACACAGGAAGGATGCAGAGATGCCCACTTATCTAGCACTGTGGGGAGCATGGTGTATTCTGGTTTTGTCAAACATTCTTTGAAATAGCTGACATCCTCCACAGTTATCGATCCTGAGACCAAGTCATCGTTCCACTTCAAAAAATTTGAAATACCTGAAACATGAAAGTAAAGAGTTCTTAGGTCTTAGGACCAACAAACCTCATCACAACCAGGTACACTTCAAAGTTAGTTACTCACTATATTAGCCACTTGTGAAGGTAAGGCAGAAGCAGACAACTCGGCCAACATTTTCAGGATAAACACGAAAGGATGGGCCCTCAAGAACATTGCATTCCCTAACAAAGAAATCATAAAGACCAGGGGTAGATGTTGTCCAATGTCTTGCAAGGGGGCCATCAGTTGCACCCACCAATCTGCCCTGAGAATATACTTGATTTACTTGTTTCACTGAACCAGTGGAATCATGCCAATACACTTCTTTTAGGAGAACAAAATATGCCAGAAACCAGCTCCTCCGAGAAATCCAGATGCACTCGGAACAAAGATAAACTGACTTGTTCTAATCTCTTCACTCATTCTTATCTGAGAAGAAGCCAATTCATTCCAAATAAATGAATATAACCTTGCCATTTGTGCTACGCTGAAAAGAAAAATGACACATGAGAACACAGATATGAGGAATAAAAATAAAATAATGAGAATAAATCAAGGAAGCCAACCTTATTGAAAGCTGAATGAAATTCATGTGACAGGCTTTTAAGTTTTAACTGATGAAATTCAGTATAAAAATTTCATGTGACAATGCATCAAAGAGTTCCACTCATACTGTTTCATAATTATGAACTCCTCCAACTGGATCCAGAACGCTATGTTTGGAAGAGATATAGGATAATGATTGACTGAACATAAATTTGATATAGTGGGTCTTAACAAATTATCCATGTCTCTCCATTGAAACCTCTAGAGAGAACCCAGAAACACGTATTTTGAAGAGATTTTTCTTCAATTCTGCTTAATTGATGGAATATATCACATATCCAAAGACAGAGTCAAAGAGAAACAAAATGAAAAGTACAGAACCATAAAATAAAATTATACGATGTGAAGCTGGTCAAGGTGAAATTATAAGAGAGCAGCACGACACTTATTATTGGAATTACCAATTGGTTCCACAATGACCATATACCACCTTTTGGCCATTTCAGATGACATGAACAGCTTAATTGGAATCAGGAAAAATTGGCAAAAATGAACATATACCCTCTAACAAGAAGAAATTCTACTCTAAAGGTGACTAATTTTTATGTGAAAAAATTATTTTTCACAAAGAAAGAACCTTGGTGCACCAGAAAGTGCGGACAGAATGTTTTTAGGGCCTTTACCGGGCAGAGAGGGAAGAGATTGGAATAAGGGGAGTTAGAAAGAGTGGTCATGAAAGTTATCAAAACACTAACTCCCATATAAGTGTCCCAAGATCTCCTAAGTCACATTCTCCATTTGATTCTTTTGTCTCATAGAGAGAATAAGTTACATTTCCATCATCATATTCAAATAGAGGGCATCAATCTGCTTTACCAAAATCTCCATCATAAGAACTCCCTATTCATCATTTAAAAGAAATCACACTGATAAACGTAAAAAATGACAATATCCTACAATGGTTCTTTTTCTCAGACAAGCAAAAGTTCCATAATCCATCAGTGTCTAGTATTATTACTGACCAGAAGAATTATAAAATAGGCATTTAGAAAATGGTTCGCTATTGGCACAAGGATGAGATGTGGATCACTTCCTAATATGAAGAATCCCAACCTTCACGACTTATCTCTCAAAATCATATTCTTTAATGCGCCGCTCAAACAGCCCAACTACTTCATAGTGGCAAAAGGCAATCTTTCACAAAAGCAGTAAAAAACATTGATATACTGCGATTGACTTTCTAAGTTCATAACTCATTAGGCCAGATTAGATCAAATATCTATGACAAGAGAACCGATCTGGTCCTCTTCCCCATTCTTCTGTCTCTTTCTCTCTCTTCTTTTACCTTCCCAACCAACATGGCTGTAAGGATGATTTCCTTAAGAAAAGAAAATCAAGAGTGATTCACACAAAGAAAGCCTATGACAATGTTTCCTGGGAGTTCTTGGTGCACATGCTAAGACAAATGGATCTTGGTAATGGTGTAGAAGATCATAAATGCATTTCTTCAAATGAAGTTGAACAAAGTAGATTATTTCAATAAGCTCAATTGCTTCCAGCGATTCCCAAAGCTTTAAATGAACTAGGAGTAAACTCTTTTATCAAATTCATGACTCAAAAATCCTAGGATAATACTTGATTCCATATGTACAAACTAAAAAGCTACATAGGCAACAAAAGCCCAGAGTCTCTGAATTTATGCACCATTCTCATAGAATGCGCAGATTTGATGTTTTGTAAAAGAATTCTCATAGAGGATATAACCCTGGGTACCACATCAATTTAATTATCCGTTTTATCAATTAAAAGATATAATTTTACTGTGTGATGTTGAAAATGCATACTTCAAATTCGTCACTTAACAGGAAGTGTTTAAATCAGAGTATTATATGGACCAAAAAAGCCGTGAAATCTCATAACATTGGTACAATCCTCCATTGCATAATCCAAATCATAAAATGGGTTCGCTTATAAAGACTTGGGATTCTTTAACTCCTGCAAATTGTAGACAATGTGCTGTGCACAAACAACAGCAAAATCTCTTCTTTCCTTCTAAATTTAAATAAAAGAAAGAGACAAAATATTTATCAGCATTCCTCTTTCAAAATAAGACACTGCAAAGAAAAGAGTCCAATAGGGATCCTCAAGTATACCTAGCCTTGAAAAGGTTGCCAGATCTTCTCCAAACTTGTAGCATTGCCAGAACATCATCTTGTTTAACTTCAGTCTTGAACCCAATATCACTTAGCAACTTTTCACTTCTCACCTATTGAAAGGGAAAACAGCACACAAAAACATATATTAAGTTTTTCCAGCATAAGCCTTACAAACGGACATACACAACCTCAATTTCAGTCATTAAAAATTCAAAGGATGCCAAATCGTCACTTGTGCTTGTTCAATTATGCTTCTGAGCAACATGGTCAGTGAGTCAATGTCCCCCTCAATATCATCGAGATGATTGGCAAAGTAGAAACTTGTGATCATTCTTGAAAAAATCAACATATCTGAAATTGTTTACTAAAATCACAGCAATCAACATAGAACAAGTTGAAGTAAATAGGAGCATATAGGACTTTGACCTAAGAGCTAACCAAGTTACAACTTTAAAAACAGGCAAAGAAGAAAAGGAAAAAAATAAAATAAAACCTTGTTCCTAAAGACTTTATGAGAGGAACTTTTAGATAAAATTTGCAAACAGGAAAGTAAGCTAAAACGTGAGACTATGACCCAAGAAGTAAAGACCACCTAACCTTTGGGACGGCATAGGGAGCAGAAGCACCCAAAATTAAGCGCACTGCCTCACAGTCATAGAATAAATCCTTAGGACAGTGGAGATGATCATCCATGCTTGATACTACCCATGGGAGATCACAGATACTGTTCATGAACGATGACTTGAAGGGTCTGGAATCCCCAACAGATGTAGGGTAGCAATAACCTTTTACTTTATCACAGAAAAGATGTTCCCAATAAGTATCAAGAACCTCCAACAGATATTTGCAACTCTCCTTATTGCCTGTTCTAGAAAACTGGGATAACATTTGAACTAACTCTTTTGATTCCCAATCTTTCACAACCAACCCAGGGGTGATAAGGTCCATATCCAAAAGCATTCTCTTAGAGGTTTCAGAAGATATATCAGTAATACTCTTTTGAACTTGAACTACTTGCAGAAAATCAGTGATACCCATTTCCTGAAAATTGCCTCCACTTCATCTTCCCGCAAGAGAATGACTCAGTGACTGGATGTTTCAAATAGGATGGGTTCACCACATGCCACCTCATGTCTGTGACATTAATCAGCTGATGCATGTTTATCGGATTTCCATAATCTTCACTGAAATGAATTGGCACATCAACAATGCGTTTGAAGCCATAATTTGTCAGAATTAAAGCTTTATTTCGTAATTCTGATATGACTGAATCCTTGTCAACCCGACAAGTTGGGCAGCCAGATTGCAGGTGGATCATCACAAAGCAAACATATTCTATCATTAAGTTCTTATCCATGCTATTCCTGTCAGCAGATAGAGAAGGCAAGATGTGTACTTTAACAATTTCATGCGCTGACAGCCGCTGGACACCAATTTTGTGAAGCATCTTTGTGACATCATCCACATAATCCATATCCAAACATGAGAAATCATCTGTCACCGAGAAGAGGGCAGGAGCTCACAATACGGAGTTTCATATACATTCTGGGAAATGCTTTAAGCCCATGCTCACCATCAGATCCACTGCCCAGGCCATCGGTATGTAACCAAATAGGACCTCTGTCTAGCGAGCTGTAAGTACCATCAGAAAGTGGAATAAATGGAATTTTCTGAAGGTTCTTTATGAGATCTTTCTCCATCCTAAAGACATCAGAAACATGACCAGAAGACTGAAATGACTTTGTGTAAAGAACGTTTAGAAAGCGACCTAACCAGGACAGACCAAGTGACTGGAGACCGTTTTCTTTGTTACACAAAGAAGATAAGAACTGCTGTAAAGTTTTGGGACCATATGCCTCAATACCTAATGCCCTTGCAAGCTGATCAGACAGAACGATGTCCTTGTTCAAGAACCCAAGGCCAAGATGCTCTTGCAGCAAACCATCAGTTAGAAGAGTTCGAGCCTGTTCATCCCAACCTCTCAAAACCTTGCATGGAGGAACCCACTTACGGCAATCTCCTTCCAGGAGTAAGCAGTTTGACATGCGGAGCCTAGAAATTATCATTCTAGGAAGAATAGCAAAAAAACCATGTACTTCACCAAGTAGTGGAACAAAGCTCATATGCGCTGATATGGCCTTACCTGGATTCTCCCTAAAACAAGGAAGGGCACAAAAGGATTCCATCACTTGCAAACAGCTCAGGACACTCTGACAGTAACCATTGGTTCCAGGACTATCTCCATCTACTTCCTCTCTTGATGAGGGAAGTACAAAGTCACCTTGGAGAATAAATTTCAAACCATAAGTTCTCAGAGGAGAAATGCAAATACCGGCTGTTGCCAGAGATGGGATGTAATAACCGCAATCTCCCTCCTGCAGTGTAAATGCCATTGCAATCTCTGTAATTTTCACATCGCGCCGAATGGAATCTGACTGCAACTTTCGAGAAACTACCAACCATGTCATTTTATCTTTCCCATGAGAAACCTTGACAATATTATCCCCTAGAACCTCTTTTCTCATGATGATCATTGAATCATTCAGCATGTCTCTAAACTTGATACACTGGAGACGATGAAGAAAGAGTAACAATGAGGGATGAAGATCTGAAAACATAGTTAAAATGCTTTTCATGGCACTTCCTTCTGCCAGTTTTGATCTGAAAGGAAGTACAATACAAGTGTTCCAGCAGCTACCGTTCGTTTCATCAGAATCACCAGAAGCCAGCCTCAAAAATAAATCAACATTGCAAGCAGGGATAAGAGTTGGCAGGACGAAACCAATTTGACCTTCAGTTATGTCAAACTTCACATGAAATCCATTAGAATGTATCTCTGGAGCATCTGTTACCTATAAAATAATAAGCAGAGTCAATTACATTGATCATAACTCACACTAATCAGATCATAAAACAATCAGACTTCAAATGTTTTTTAATGGCTCTACTGGCAGATGTAAAAGGACAGAAAATATGAACACAGCTCTACAGAACAGGTCCAGTTTAATTGCATGAACCTAGTATGAGGTGATGATGTTGGTATATATGAATCTTTACACAATAGCACTATGAGAATACAGTTTCTCTCCAGACAAAGAAGACAAGACCCTTATAATTTCATGTAATTAACCAACGATGTATGCTTCGATTCCATTAACAGATGAAGACTGATTCTCTCAGAATGCTAAAAGTAATTTTTTTTTTCCCAATTAACCATATAAGCAATGTGATCAGGTCTCAACCACCTTCACCAGTATCTGCAAACAAGTTTCCTACTTGCCAACAAACACCAGATGTGAAATATTCTATAAAAAAATGATGAGTCAACTTCATCATTAAGCTCTCCAAGGATTTAAACCTTCAGGTGTAATAACATATAAGGGAGGTTTTTTTTTAATTAAAAAAAAAAAAAAAAGAAAAAAAGAAAAAGGAAGATGCCTTGCATAAAAAAAAAAATGAAGGACATTCATGCGCCTGATCCATAATTTGCATAGAGCAATTCTAAGCATTGTTCACAGCTACATACTCAAAAGTCTCACAGACCTTTCATACTTAAAAAATAAGGCATCTACAACACCATAAACAGACAATGCGCAGTGAGAGTCGAACAATGATTCTTAACAAGGAAAAAAAAGAGCTAATCGGATGCTCTATCCTTCAACTTGTTTGATCCAACACTTTGGATATGATAGCAAGTTGGGAGGAGTGAATCAAGTTAGATTGCACTTCAAAAGCTCAATGAAGACACATATAGAAGACCACAAGTTCTAAATTGCAAAATCTACAATGAGCATTTAAAATCAGCAGTCAGACCTCAATTAGATCTGGATTCAGAGTATGCCGGCTGCCTCAAAGGGAGGAAAGGGCACTAGATTCCAGGTCTATTTCTAGGTAATAATCTTAATCACCAGAAACTCTGGCAAAAGCAATCCAATACAATAATAATGTTGCGGAATAACTACTTGTTCGCTTCTCACATGTATGTGCCCACGCTTCTTGCATGTTCAAGCACAATGAGTGCCCCGTGCAAATGCACGATGTGTGTCTATGTGAGCACAGGCAGGGGCGCGCGCGAGAGAGGGAGAGAGAAAGGGAGAGTCATTTTTCACTTTTGTTCTCTTTCATATTACTGTGAAGTAAGTTGAATGACATAAAGACAGAAGCAGAGAAAGGATGAATAACAGTAACAATGGCTCTTGTAACATACCCGAAAAACCGATTTGAAGCCTATTCCTTTCTGTCCAATGTATCCAGCACGAGATCCTTTTTTTGTTGAATTTCCAACATCACACAGAGCTCTAATGTTTTCAGCTGAAAAACCTCGCTCATTATTTAAAATAATGATACCTGAATCTTGAAGAATGAATGTTAAAGTTGGTTCCACATTTTCCAGATAAAGATTATCATCAGCGTTTTGGACCTGAATCAAACGTCAGGAGATGCATCAATACACCACGAAAGAATTTGACAGGTGGCCTTTGGCAATACAAACATATACGAACAAATATTAAAGATGTCAGCATGTTTGTGCAACTGTAAACAATGGTTCTGCGAACACCACAACAAAGAGAAATCATAAGAATCAATGCCTAAAAAATTAACAACACCTATTGAAATATACTTGAGAACTTCCACAGAATTCTCAATGCAATGCCCATGGGTAAAACTTCACGATTCACCTAACAAGCATTTGGATTGCAACATGTAGGGAATATAGCCATATCTTTTGTGTATAGAGTACATATTGGATATATACATATACAAATACATGCATATATAAATATACAAATGTACACACATGCATGCATTTATACATATATAAACGTGTGTGTGTGTGTATTAGCATTCATCATCTTCTTCACAAAAACTCCCTTCTCTGACAGAAAGATTGAATTATGTACTTGTTTTCTTGCAATCTACAAGAACATATGCCCAGCAAAAAATTTCCAACTCCATGGTCAGAAGGTCTCGTTATTTTGACTCCACTGAGAAGATATATTATCAAATTCTAGCTTGAGGGGCTGCAACTTCACCATGCATATATTGCAAATATGAGAATTTGCATACCATTTCTCCCCACACTAATTTTATCATCTGCAGGAACTTCTACACTAAGTTTCTTTTGTGGCTTCTGATGAATTCAATTCCTCCAACAGATAATGCATCTGTCAGCTTGAATCGTGAAAATAAGAGAACTCAATATAAAGATTAAGGATATAAAATGCTTATTTAGGATAACCTATAAACCCCCGCACTAGCTCCAATAGAGATCATTTTTAACTAGGAATTTTCCAATTATAGCTTAGTATTATGCAGAGATATCAACTTCTGTCAGCATAAAGCCCGATAATGCTTAGCATATGCATAAAATCCATTTTACTCAAATCAATAAAGCACAGAGAGCTGCCAATTGGAAAGGGATTACACAAAGTGGGAGATGCAATTGAAGGCATGTTCAAGTTAACTGACAAAACCCAAATACAATAGAACGATCAATAAACAATATGACACCTGTTATAGAACTAGATTGGAAAATGAAAAGACAAATCGAATGCAGAAGTGCATCACAACAGGGTATCTTACCAGCTCAAGGAGAAAATGTGAATCTTGAGAATACAATTCTTGTGAAAGACAATGAAGTGCTCTCCCGAGGCGAGCATGCTGCTTTTTTAACATGTTGCTCTCTGTAATTGAGAGAGTTGGATCCAGTCCAAATTCACCCCTCCTGATTGACTCAATCACACATGCGGCATCAGTATCTCCATTAAGTTCAGTGGAAGGGTGTACATCACCATCACCTACATAGCCAGTAGTGTGCCTAGCTCTGGTAGAGGCATTTGCTTGATTTGCAACAGAGACAGCAATATCAGCCCTGGAAGAGGAAAGCTCATCTAAAGAACCTTCCACAGATCCTAAGCTTGTGATCATCTCTGACCCCGTAGTATTAATGCATGGAGTTCCATTTGCAGTAGAGCTGGTACTAGCAGTGGAAGCAAATATATTGTTATCATCCATCCATTCAACTATACCAAGAGAAAACCCTATTCTACGGAGCAGGAGCCACTGCTTTAATTTGTTGCATTCCTTCAAAATGGCCAGAGAGGCATCCTTGACAACAGACCGTAGTCCAGTAAGCAACACATCAGCAACAAAAGTACAAAATTCTGATGGTACATGTTCAAGACAATCTAGAAAAAATTTCAATGCAAGAGGCACTGCTTCATTGGCTATGCTCCTTTTCTCAGGGAGGTCACCCTGCGAAAATTTATTGCGAAGGCCATGCATGTGAGAGTTCCTACAAACGTCAGCATCAATACTGTCTGGAAAATTTTCGGTAATAACTTCAAATGCTCGACATGCATGGGATTTTAGAAGAGACAAGGGAACATGTTTTTCTCCTCCAACTAATGAGAAGAATGATAATAGCGTCACTGCAGTCAGGAAAGAGGATCCTCTCAGTGCAGCTTCCAAGAAAGAATCAACGGTCGCTGAATGGTCAATCCGTATCACTTTCCCATCATTTGTCACCAGACACAACAGCTCCTTTGAATTGACTTCATTCAATAGAAAATCAACCAAAGGACCATGTGCAGGAGCAAATTTTTGTTCCCAATGTGACCATGACAATAAGTCCGAAAAAATTGGTGCTTTGAGCAAGACTTCAATTGCATCCTCACAAGGTGCATGTAGAGGTCTTTCCATTTTAGAATCAATATCAAATCCTCCAGTTTTGACTTCCAATGCTTCCATACCATCATTCACAGATGAGGCCACCAATGATGTTGAATATAGCACACATCTTGATGTCACACAGTTCCTATGTTCTCTCACCATCTCTATGAAATCCTTAAGAAAATTACCACCAACAATTTTAAAATTTAGAAGTGGGAATTGCTGTCTTAGAAGCATGAAAATCCTTTGCTCAGTAATAGGTTCATCCCCATAGATTATCTGCTGCTTGGGAGACCAACGCAACTAGTTGCTGCTGGAGCATGCGGATATCAAAAGGAGTCTTTTCACATATTTCACCAGTCAAAAGCTCTTGAACTTCTCTGGGCAGTTCTGAGCAGTTCCTTCCTAGGAATGCTAAGAAATCCCCATGACCAAGGGACTTAAATTCCCCCACAGAGAACTGCTCTGCCACCCAAAACTCACAATCATGAAGCTTCTTGAAAATGTTATAATTCTCATCAGAAGATAATTTGTTCTTATGGTGGAGTTCATTATCAAGCTCAAGAAAAGAAGTCACTTTGCTGATCACATCCTCAACAGTAACACCTGTAATATTTCATGTAGAGTCAGGAAGATAATACAAAAGGGCCAGAATCAGATAATAAACTCAGGGGCTAACATCTATGTTACAAGTTTTTGTACTATGGTATCCTTGGTTCCCTCTTGCTACCTCCTTAGGTGAGAAGTACAGATCAAATATGGCTATGGGTACTTTATGCAGAAGATCATGGGATTGACCTACATTCAAATTTTTACTGCACAAGAAAGCAACTGTGCCTTCTCCTTGTGCACTTAAGCTCCCATTTCAATTCCTCAGAATTAAGTTGTCTCTGATTTGGGCCATATTTTGTAATATGAACACAAAAGAAAACTGAACTATTAAGAAAAGTAGTAGAGCATGTGCCTGTAAGTACATGAACATGTGTGCACGAGAGAGAGAGAGAGAGAGAGAGGGAGGGAGGGAGGGAGGGGATTGGTGTTCATTCAACAACACTACTCACTGTGTGTTGCCTCACTATTGAGTGTACTGGTGACTGCTAAGTTCTTTTCACTGGGCACCACATCTATTATTTTAGTACTTTGCGCCTCATCAAAACCCGTCTCGTTTCTTTCATTTTCATCAATGGCTTGAAGAGTATCGTATATATTGTCCCACATTCCACATTTGATAGAAGTAACCTATAAAATATAAGAAGGAACGATCACAGGAAGAACTAAATGGTTGTGCTGACATAGAAATGCCAAACAATCCTTCGTCCAAATAAAAAGTTGCGCAACCAAAATTGCCAAACAGAAATATTTTTTGGAAGGTCTTTCAACATGAGTAACAGCGAAAAAAGGAAAGATATGGCCAATCATATACATTCTCAGCTATTAAACTTACCACACACCACATAAGGATTTTAAGGACTGAGAAAAAGACTACATGATATTAAATTAGTACGTGAGACTTGAGAGCCAATCCAGCCAATCTAACTCAGACAATTAGTTATTCCCACAAACCCTAGAGTACCGACAGATACTAATGCCTTCATACAGACAGAATAATCAAAAATTCGAGTTGGAAGAAAAGGGAAACAGGGGCTAGAATATCACATGCTTCAATGTTTCCAGGAAGCATTTTACTGCAAATAGGGAAGATATAATGCAATCATGGCAAAGTCATTACTGCAAAGAGGGGTTAGACTGAAATCACTAATGTGGACAACTAGACCATTTAGTTCTGAGCATCTTGGGCTACCCTGAGCAGCCAAATTCAAAAGGAAGCACTTTGGAATCTAATTGTGGTGAAGTTGCTGCAAAACTAGAAAAGTTTGGACCAAGTTTCTATTCAGAGGAAAGAAGTTCAACTCTCACAAAGAACAGCTTTGCAGATCTCTTCATCATTTCAACGTCAATCCAATCCCAAGTTCGGTGGCAGAGATTGCACGGCATTAGAAACTTTTACAAGGAAACTGGCAAAATGCTCAATAATTAATTTCTTCATTAAGATAATAGTCATCAATTTGCTAATACCAACTGATTTATCGATCAACCATCATCCTATGGGGGTCTGAAAGCATGATCAGATCAAAAGTTCTATGAAACGATAGTCTTCTTCCCTTTTATTTTGCTAAGTGGATCCCACCATAGCATGTCACTTTATCATATTTTGATAATTTGCCATCCAAAAGGGAACATCATAAGGAAGATCGTAGATATAAAACATAGCTACCACGTTCACTATCATATTTGAAAGAGGAGATAGATCATAACTGTAAGAATTGTAAGTTCTCATTTCATTTCTTGCTCTGCAAGAAACCCACTTATCAGAGCAAGAATTATAAATTCCAACTAACTATTACACTCCTAACTAGATAATTTGGCCCAAACCCCTTTTACATTGGCAGTACTCCAGTGTTTGAATGATAAAATAGAACCATGTGAGAATTGCCATTTCTTGTCTCATACCCAAACAATCTAAACCAGGGCTTTCTTGATTTTTTTTCTTGCTCCAAAGCAACACTCACTCTGTACAGCAATTACTAATTTCGTCCTTACATTTATCTCACCAAACAATCTCATCTCACTGAGCAAAAGTTCACATCTCAGTTATCTAATGATCCAACAAAAACGATAGAACAGAAGCTTAAGCTACATTCTGCAGCCAAAGATGCTTAAAGTTCTCATTTCACTTGCATAGCTTGTAAGTGCAGTCCCTGCAAATAACCCGCTTAGCAGAGAAAAACACCATTGTGGCAGTTTCCATGGGTGAACATGCAAAACTCTTGCTTGATTAACTATGTTCGCAATGTCATGACTTAACTGAACAAACGTTCCCCTACATCACAGGCTACTTGTATTTCTATTCATATTTAGTATGATAGCAGGTGCTGGTAACATGCACTTTTAATTCTTCCTTCATCATGGCTATTTCACCTGTGAAAGCACACACCAAGTCTATGATTCATTAACAGATAAACAACTAGAGCATAGTCATCACAGTGGGCACCTGAACCTGCCCATAGCATTTGAATAGAACAGGGATAGAAACTCAAGATTTAACAGCAAAAGAAAAAGAAGTCCAAGTGCAAAGTATCATCATGGCCATTATGAACGAATTGGGAAATTACAATCATAGTACATAAGCAAAAGAAAATGATTTCACAGAGAATATCTATACTATTTTCAATGAGTAGCCAGATTGTATACAATTGCCAAGAAATTAATCCTGATGTTATCAAATTTGACGGGGAAGATAAAAAAATGTCCAAACCACTTACAGCAATATTAAGCAATCCAAGACAAGGATATGTTGAAAACATAGATATTATCCTTCTTCTTTGTCGAGCTGTAATACTATATGACTCAAGCATCCCTTTTAGAACCTGCAAGAACAAAAAATGATGGCAAATGCAAACTCCACTGGATACATTCAAATTTTTTTCAAGCATACAGAGAGAAAAGAACAAAAAAAAAAAAAAAATTCGCCAGAAATGAAAAGAAACGAGAAGGGGAGGCTTCAATGTCGAAATCATATACAAGATTCAAGTCCATTGTGACGTTATATATGGATAGGAATGAAAAGTATGGCATATCTGTCAGAATTAAAAATTCTGCCCAGAGTCCAGCAAAGTCGTACAGAAATGAACACCTCAAACAAACCGTGCTACAACGCGAAACAAAGAAAGATACCAATGAGGGATGAAACAACCTCCCCCAACCCAAAAACAAAAGGAAAAGAAAGAAAGCATCTCAAAAGTTAGTTCACCTTCACTTCAGATACTTCAAAATTACATTTTATTCCACCCTTCCATCGATGCTGCAAGAGACAAGCTACTTTTCTTATTTCATCTGTTAGAAACTGCTTTTTGATCTTACCAACATAAGTTGTAAAACGCTCTGCATTTTTAGCTAATTAATTTATCACCTCTTGCTCTCATTTGTTGGTATTGATAAATAGATCAGCTAATTGGAAAAGGTCTAGGTTGCTAAGCTTCCTATGACCTACCATAATGTGCTAATTGTAGCCTCTTTCCAATCCAAGTAAAAGTCCAGATATTTCTTTGGTGGCATTTCTGATTCGACTAAGTACAGAATTTTCTCGGTGCAATATGACTTAAATTTCATTTCTATCAAAATTCCTCAACACGTAGTGTAGTTTCATTTCTCCCACAGCTGAAACTGTTAAAATAAAGCATATAAGCAACATACACCAAGCATGTTGTACAATACTTCCTCTTAAAATTCTGAGACAAGCAACACAAGACAAAGCATGACAATAACCATGACTCAATGCTCCAGAGGTGTGGCATGGACCTAAGGTTTTCCACCCAAGTTATGAGTCTCTTCTCTCATTATCAAAAACATAATCAAACAAGCAGTTGCTTTTCACAAAAACTAAGTTCTTAGGGACTCAAACAAGCACACTAATGGTAAACATCAAGCATATTTCTTCTCCCAAGTATAAAAGCACTCAAATCTAGAACCATTGTATCTCAAAGTTCTAACATTAAGCATGAAGCATAAAATGTTATAGTATCTCTTATCAACTTGCTGATGACCTGGAGGTGACTTGCCAAATAACCAGATAGATTCTCTTTATGGTATATTAGTGAACCCCATGGAGCGCTCGTCCAAATCCCAAGGGAAAGCAAAAGGTCAATGCTTCCCCAGTAAAGATAATCGACTTCTCTTTTTGAAAAAGATCCAAACTAAAAATTTAGGGATGGGCCAAGTCGGGTCAGACATAAGCAGTATACAAGGACATTGAAAAGCCGTGATATTAATAATTCTCTGTATCTCACTTTTATCAAAAATAAGTGCCTGTATATTATTCTGTGCTTCCTAGCTTATCCATTTGTTTCCTAGGTCATTGGTAGCTATAGCCCTGAGAATCACACTTGGTTGTGCTATGAATAATTGCAATGATTATCACATATGAACAAGTGATCTAACAGTATGTAAAAGAAAATCAGACGAAGATACAGATTACATATAACATTAAGGACACGGCAATTTTTCTCTAAATAAGAAAGAAAACACATACTTGAGCCACATTTTGCTCCCGACAAGTCTCCTTCCATGTTGTGATGAACATTGTCATTGAACTATAAGCAAGAGATAGATCATTTTCATTCAAGCTGGCATCATCCATTTCCCCACTACGATTGTCCCCTGAAAGAGCATCCTTATCTATCTTGTCTCTTCTTAACAATTTGTTGGGATTGGAGATGCTACGTAAAGCATCTTTAGACTTCCTTTTCTTTTTCCGAGTGACAATCTCATCACAGTCTGAGCTTCCACCACCAGAAAGGTCAGTGTCTGTTTCAGCTTTTAAACCAAGCCTCGTCATCTCTTCAACTGCCGATGGATAAGGACAGCTACTAACTCGGTCACTTTTAGTAGCCCTTGATGACCGATCTGAATAGCTGCTCAACTTGCCTTCATTTTTCTTGTCTTCATCTTTACAATCATCACTATCCTCATCTTCAGAGCTCGATGACAGAAACCTTATATGGTTGACACCAAAATCCTCATGCACTGAGGAGAATGATTTAACCCGTTGAGATATAGAACTGAAGCGCTCATCTAGCTGTTTCTTCTCTATAGAAAAAAGAGGACGCTTTTTTCTTTTATTTTCGGATCTCTGTTTCGATGACTTTGAGCAACTCTTTAGAGTAACATCCTCCGATTTCCTCGCTTCGCGCACGCAAGAAATATGCATCCTAATGCCATAAATTCCCATGCAACAGATTACAAACAAACCTCCATAATGAAAACAATTACTTTTACTAAACATAATGAAATTAGAAAATAGTCTACTCTAACATCGCAACCAAAAGACACAGGACAACGAACACACTAAGAACATGCCACATACAATGCTAAGTGAATACCGTCACCATTCTTTAATCCTTCTTTGGTAGAATTACCAAATATTGATCATATTCTCACATTACACTAAGATTCACTGGAATGTAAAAGAAAGAAGGGAGGAGGGGGGTTGCTGTTGCCCTAAGTTCAGTGCATGACATTATTTCTAAATGCATCTGCATTAGACTTGGGAGACAGGTACGAAAAATTCCCAGAAAATGTTATTGCCATTTCCAGATTGTTATATAACAAAAGTACAAAAATCAAAAGATGAGTCAACCATGACCACTTGAAGATAATAAATTCTACAAAAGATTAAAATAAAATTTTATCCATTAACGGTTAGGCAGTGAACTCAGTGGACTATCAACATGTTCCAATTAATGCTGTAATGGGTGTCCAGATGTTAGACAAAAAAGAAGAGCAAAGTTAAAGTACAAGATTCAGAAGATTGAAAAGAGAAATTTGAGAGATTAATTGATTGAACTAAAAATTATCATTTCTTTTCTTCCATAAAGGTTCAGGGAACAACTTCAATTCTATATGCTCTTCACCAATCTTGGATGCAGTAAACATGATTGCTTTTGAAAGAGAGGTCATATTAGAAATTTAGAACAGCAATCTAATCAATTAACCAACCTCTACAGCTGCTCTTTAATGTGAGAAAACTTGCAGAAAGGAAAGAGCAAAAACGGAGGATTTTTCTCTTATTCTAGAATCGCATTAGGAAACTTCTTCAGTCATGGAAGGAGCATCCTACATCAAGGAACAGTCACTAATCACAGTAACTCGTGCAGCCAAGTATAATTCACTCTTGAACAGTGTTAGACCCTTTTTATATAATACTCCAAAATATTGAAGATCAAGACTGGAGCACTTCAATTACTGAAAGTCACAAAGGTAATAACTACATGCAACTGTAGATAAATAACACATATAACCAAATTTTCATAATCATCTCAATGTTGTCGGAAAAAATAAATTTTGGGATGTCATATATTAGAAACTACACTAGCTTTTCAGCTTGTTTCGAATTTAGATAGCAATTTTCCAATAGTCTTCATAATCAAGAAGCGAGCTCCATCCTATAAAAATGACTATAGTTAATTGTTGTTGTTTAGAAAACCTCTCTGAAATGATAAAATTATGCATAACAGAAGAACATTGCACGCATTACATACCCCAAATTTTGAATTCGTACCGCAAGCTTTTCTTTGCTTGAGACGGATCGCTTCTTAACAATGAAATCAAGGAATTCCTCAGTCTCCACGTCTTTTTTGAAAGAAGTATCCAAAAAGTCAAAGAGATAAGAAATTATCTCCTCGCTAGTTATCTTATACACCGAGGTGGTATCGGGCTTCAAAGAAAAATAATGTAACACGAGGGGATGTCGCAACAATGGACCCAACTCTAGCTCTTCAAACCGTTCCACTCCTTCATTCTTGCAGATAGCTACTTGCAGATCATACAACGATGTGATCCGCCGAACCCCAACAAAGCAATGGATAAATGCATTTATCTGATAATAGAAAGGCTACAGTCATAAAAAGAAATTAAGACAGCTGATGTAAAATGAAGAGGCACCCTAGAGTTTATGTGCATACCCTATGGTTAACCATCCAGCGATGTATATGCTAAATGCCCCCAAACCCAACCCAAAAAACACACCGTGGCCACGAGCTCAGTCGCGCATGCACAGAGAGAGAGAGAGAGAGAGAGAGAGAGGGAGATTTCCTTCATGGTAGTTGTGAGAGAACCAAGCCCATTAAAAATCAAACTTCACACATGTTCTGAGATCATCAAATTCCATAAAAAGGTAGCATGCCCCCCAAAACTCCACCATTGAAATAATAAGGCTAAGATTCTAACATCGTCTTTCACTAATACAGTGTCTATGCATGTTGTACTTCTCATTTCTATGCTTAGCAAACAGTCTCATGTACCCTCTGGGAGGGAAGCTAACAAGATAAGCTTCAGTTTCTCAATAACCCATCCCAAGACGTTATCAAGTGGAATCGAATCCCCAACAAGTATCAAAGAAGATGATCGACGACTGGCCCAGGAAGCACCAACTCGTGCCTTTGCCAGAGCCCAAGCACGTCAGTAATGCGGAACTCATGCTTTTTAACTAGCTTTCAAATCAAATTCATTCCTTTCGTCCCAATTAGACGTTACAGACCGGTTCGTCCACACTACATTACCTTCCCTTCAGTCGCCATAAGACGGTGAAGCGCCGGCACCTGCTGCATTGGAAATCCAAGGGAACCCCACGAATTTTCCCCCAGAGCCAACAGTGCGGCCTGCGACACTTTCCAAGCCGAGACACTTTCTCCGGCGGCGACAAGGTCGCGCCAAGCCTTCGCCACTGCACGTTCCGTCCTCTCGACGAGCTCCTTGCGGCTCGGGACCTGGGGCCGCGCCTGCGCCTGCGCCTGCGCCTGCGCCTGCGCCTGCGCCTGCTGCGGCGGCGGCGGTGGCTGCGGCGGTGGCTGCGGCGGCGGCGGCGGCGGCGCGGCGTTCGGGAACTGCTGCGGAGAGAAAATAGGGTTTGGGACCGGGAAAGCGGCGTTCTGCATAGGATAGCCGGCGAATTGATTGGCGAAGGCCATGTTCTGGTGGAAGAGCTGGAGAGCGGGGTTCTGGAAGTAGAAGTTAGGGTTTTGGAGCAGAGGATTCGGCTGCTGTTGCGGCTGCTGTTGGTGCTGCTGCGGCGGCGGAGGAGGCTGGCCGCGGCCGCCGCCGGAGGGGCGGAAGCGCGGCGGCTGCCCGTACATGTGGGAGGGCAGGGGGACCGACGGAGAAACGGTTGAGAGAGAGAGAGAATCGGGCGGGGCTGGGAGGGGTTTAGCGGAGGTTCTGCGGGTATTTATACGGTTCAGACGAGGCGGTGCGCCTGAGCTCTGAGCTCTTGTCTAAGCTCAAGGCGTTTTTAACTAGCGCGGTAAAAACCAAGAATTACCGCCGTTCAGCGGGGGCTAAAAGAGAGTGCTCGATAACCTTCGGTAAAATATCACAAGAAAACCTAAATTGGTACACATATTATACATTTACTTCAGATTAATTTTTAATCACTAAAAATTTCAAACCGATATATCTATGATAAACTTACATTCAAATGATTTTCATTAAATTTTGCCATCAAATTATTAAGTATATAACAGTTAACGAGTGTATTAATTTTGAGTTTCATCATTTGTTTATCATAACTATACAAATTTGTGTTTTTTATGATACTTATTAAATAACGGAAACTAATGAAGATAAATTTATTGCGAATATATTAATTTAAAAATTTTGCTAGTTTAAAATTAGTTTATAGTAAAATTTATCAAATGTAAATTACTTTGGGATTTTTTGTTGTATTAACCTTTAACCTTATTAGACACAATGTAAAAAGTGCGCTTGGTAGTTTGGAAATAAGAAACATCACCCAATTCTTGCTATGTTCCAAGAGGCAGATTTTCCTCCTCTTGTTCAAGAAAACTCAACACTTTCATTCCCTCCTTTAGAAGAATTTATTGATTCATAAGGTAGATATCAACATGCTCCCAAAATACATGCCCCCATTGATGTAAACGAACATGAAAGACAAAAAATGACTCCTATAGCTTCGTCCTAAATCGGCAATCGGAGACTCTTTTGGCATAGAACAATGCATTCAAAATAATTGACTCTAACATTGTGAATGCGCAATGAGATCTTCGAATATATGATGAAACCATCAAAAAGATGCTCTTGGACTTCTAGAAAAGACTTCATGCCTTGGAATCCGGACAACATCTAGGATAGCATCATCTCGAGAGTCCCAAGGCAAAAATAGAATAGCTCAAAAGACAAAACCAACTTCTTGAAGAAGAAAGATTCAATCATGTCAACCCATTTTCGACTACATCACGAACAAAACATCCGACTCCTCCACCATCTTAGAGTGTGTCTATCTTTGCCACCCTTACAGAAGTTCCAGCCAGACAAGACAAGACAGATGTTGTAGAAATGCAAAATCATCTCAAAGAACTGGATCGAATAAGGAATCCTCGATAGCCATAAGAGAAAAGTTGAACCAAATAATGCTATCCAATCCATTAGAATCATTCGTGAAAGATCTGGGCAATCAGGAAGAACAACCTAATCCTATTTTGACACCCATTGCCACCAATGTTTAAGGCTGATTGTAAACCTTATGACAAAATCAAATAGAACATCATATTTATCATGATTGGTTAAAGCTTGGGCATTTAGCCAAGTATGAAACTCTTCAAATATTTTTGGCCATTTAGAATATGAAATATCATCAACAGTCAAAAACTGTTTGGAGAAGGTAGTCACATGATGAGAATATGGTTGTTGGGTTGAACAACCTCCAGTTCATAAGGATTTGATTCCATTTCTTGGTCTGAAGGGTCGATCATGAATATTGATGAAGTCATCGGTATAATAGAAAAGGAATCAATTGTAGGGATTGAGAATGATGAAGAGGATGAGAGGGATACCGAATTTGGTTCAGTATCAAAGTTGTTGGGAGAGCTAGTTTTGACGAAAATAAAATATGGTCTCTTATCGAACAGGATCGGTTGTTCTTTTTGATTGCCTAGATCTTTCAGGAATGATTCTAATGGGTTGGATAGCATCATTTGGTTCATCCCAAATTAATTTTTAATCATCAAAAAATAAAAAATCCAAACTAGTACATTCATCACAAATTTACTCTCCGTTAATTTGGATTAATACCACTAGAAATCAAAAACCAATACACGCAGTACATCCATCAATTACCACTTGTCACTCAACTTAGCAATTTAATGGTAAATTTTAACGAAAATCAATGGAGACTAAATTTCTTATAAGTGTACAAATTTAGGATTTTTTGTCATTAATGTATCAATTTAAAGTTTTTAGTTGTATCAACTCAAATTACAAAAACGGCACCAGAAAATATTCCGCGTGTCGACGTATGATATAGCAAGCATCATTCAACTCAAATTAGTTTGAAAATCGACACGTGTCTCTTGAGTTGAATATCTCAAAAAAATAAAAGAAAAAAACCTTCGACAATGGCCAGGTGAAAAGGTCCCCTAAGCTCCAATGCATGCCTGCAAAAAGATTCAAATGGCCCGTCAAAAGGCCGGCGCTTGATCGACTTTCCCCTCTTTTCAAGGTGCTTCCCAAAACTTTTGTCCTTCCATTCTGCCGTTCCTTGATTTTATGTTTTCACTTCAAAAGGAGAAATTTCCTTTTAGAATAATGTTATCCCCGTCCTCGAACGAAGGTCAATGACCTCAGGTTGGCATAGGTGATGGCGTTGCGAGGCTCACAAAGGCATGATGGAGATGGAGGCCACACGACATAGCGGATGGCTAGCTACTGCAAGCTTAGGTTTTGTGTGTGCTCACAGTAGAACAAGAAGATGGCAAAGAGAAATTAAGGAAAAAGAAAAGAAAAAAAAAAAGAAGGAAACGAGAAGAAAAAATTGAAAAGAAAGTAGGTAAAACCCATATTAGCCATTTATTAAAACTGACTAATGTATCAATCTTTTAAAGTGATAATTTTAAGGTTTAAAAGTTCCCTTAACTTTAGATAATCACGGTCACTTTAGGATATAGCCAAAATTTTGATGGAGCTAAAAGCCTTGACCACCCTTAGACACTCATAATAATTTATTTTGCTTTAGCTTCATGTTTTAAGGTAGATGTGAGTAAAATCATTGTTTCATATGCTACTTGAGAAAACTTTAATTTTTACAAAAGAAAAGTTACACAAATGAATTCTTTACCAAAAAAAAAAAAAAAAAAAAGTTACACAAATGAATTCTAAACTTTGAATTCAATGTATAATATTATTCATAAACTTTTAATTCATTTAACGTGGTCCCTAAACTTTAATCTAATGTATAATATCAATTATGAACTTTTAACTTATTTGATTTGATTTCGAACTTTTAAATATTTTATCTAAATTAGAGGTTATTTTGAATATTTATCAATACCTCATAAACCATATTAAACAAATTAAAAAATTCGGTCTAGATTGTTTTTCCATTGGCAAAGGTGGAACCCTTTCTCGGTGAAGACGAGAGAAGATAGAGAGGTGAAGTCTGGTGCTGGAATTATTGTTCTGCCAAGGATATCATGGGAAATTCACAGGGCGAGACAGCATCATGTGTTTTTTTATCTTTATTTTTTTGGTCGGTAAGACAGCACATATAAAACCAATTCACAGGAAGCAATTTCCAGGAATCCTGAAACGCGACCCCACACGCCCGCTCGCTCTCTCTCGCTTCCCTCCGCCTCGCCTCCTCCGCCCAGCCGCCGGACTCCACCGCGCGACCGCCGCGTACGCCGGCGACCGCCCCCCCGCCGCCGCCCTGCTCCGTCGACGGCCTCGTGAGCTCTCGAGAAAGCCACGCCTACGGCCAATAGCCGACCCAATCGACCTCAACCGAGATCCTCCCGAGTAAAAACGCCTCTTTTGACTCTTGAATTATTGTTGTTGTACACTTGTTAACTCAAAACCTTGCCGATGAACAGGCTGCTGTTGCTATTTGCCGAAACTAATGGCTGAAAGTTTACCCGATCATATTCTCATCGACATACTCTTGAGGGTTCCGGCCGAGTCATTGGCGCGATCCCAATTCGTCTGCAAACGGTGGCGGTCTCTAATCTCTGACCCAGGCTTCGCCAAGTCGCATCTGCAGAGGCTCAAGGCAGGGGATTTAATTCCTAGGCAGAGAATTCTCATTGGCGGCAACCAGACCATAGATTACAAAACCCTCGACGCCAATGAGGGTTGTGTGGCGGTACCACATAACATCAAAACGATCAAATCTGACGGCAATTGGCGGATCGTGGGGTCCTGTGATGGCCTGGTTTGTTTTCTTGTCTCTGGCATTTTTCTCATATATAACCCGACCACTAGGGAATATAGGGAGTTGCCCTCTTCCAATCTCGAGGAAGAGTATGAGTTTCTTGAGCGTCAAAATGGGTCGTTCTATGGATTCGGATATGACTCTCGATCTGATGACTACAAAATAGTAGAGGGCATCCACGAATATTCATATCAATTTTGGGTGGCGGCAATATTTTCTCTTAAGTCTGGTTCTTGGAGAAGGATATATTTCCCGACGGAAGAAATCGAAGAAAGCCGTCTTGATGTTTGTGACAACGGAGTTTATTGGAAGGGGGCCTTACACTGGCACGTCTATGAGTGGGGCAAGAGTGGGATTTTGTCACTTGATTTGTCGGAAGAGAAATTCCACCGGGTGCTTTCGGCTCCTGAAGCCGAAAGGGATGGACTTTGGCGGGGACTCGGGATTCACGGGACTAGTCTGTTCATATATAGCCGCTATGGTAACCACATCCACACATGGATAACGGATGAGTATAGGAGAGGAGGATCATGGACAAATTGGTTCAGTGTTGATTACCTAGATGTCTGTAAGGTTGCTATCCCCCTCGGGTGCACAAGCAGTGGAAAAATCGTTTTTTTGCTAAATATGGACCAGCTGATTCTGTTCAATTCGGAGGATAATACTTACAAAGATTATCCCTACAAAGATGATCCGGACTGCCTTTTCTTAATCGAATATGCTATCTATTTGGAAACTCTTATTTCCCCCTATCTATCTTGATGGTGAGCCATCAAGAATCTGGAGCATTGTCATGTGATGCGAGGATTTTCTTAATAGCTAAGGGTTCTAAATTATATTAGTATACATTGATATGTATAGAGAAAATATTAGGTATCCTAAAGGGACCATGTCATTTGTGCTCTGATCCATCCACGGGTCGGCACTTGTCCGCTGGCAGGTCCACGTTGGCTCTCTCTTCTCTCCCACGTTGTTCCAATTTAAACCAACGCGGGCATTTAAATAAAGTGGAAAGGGCATTCTCTCTCCTCTGTCTTGTCTCTCTTCTTCGCTCTCTCTTCCTCCTATGACGCTCCTTCCGGTCTAGCGATTCCTCCCACGACCATCGCTCCCTCCCGACGACGGGCCTCTCTCTCCACTTGACGGCCTCATCTCAGGGCTCCATTCTCTCGGCGCACTTCTTCCTAAATTGCGCTCTCTCCCAACGGCTGATTTCGCTCGCCTCTCCCCATCCCCCGACTCGCGACCGAGAAGCAATTGCTCCGCCCTGCTCAAAACAGTCCCTTGAGAAGCCCTAAATCTGCAACCCCAAGTCAGGTTCGATTTTATTTCCCGGATTTTTATGTTCACATCTTTGTTTTAGGGGAGAAAGCTTGGTCTAAATCTGCGACCAGAGGTTCGCTGGTTTATTACTTTTGATTCTAACACAGCAATGTGAGAAAGCTTAGGCGAACCATTCATGAAAAAACGACAGTGATTTAATTTGCTTGCTGTCCGACCATTGTTTCGTGCAGATACTTGAGCACTTGGCAGATCTCAGGTCTCCTTGGAACTGCCCCGATGGAAGGCCGGTCATGCATCGTTTGGTTGACTTGACGGCAATAAGCAAAAGGTAAGACAAGGACTCTGCTTAGTTCTGGTGTTTTATGACTTGATGCTGCTGCCAAGTGCATCGATTGATGCAATGTTTTTCTTACATAAGCGAACTTACAGATGCTGGTCTCACCAGTCTAAGGATGGAAGCATATATCTGAGATGTCGCTCAATTATTTGCCTCTACATTTAGCATTGCCTTGACTCTTTTGATTATTTACTTGAATTTTAACAGTACTAAGGTTTTGTCTGATTTCCCACTCTTGTCATCCCAATCTTTGGGTTGTTATATGCAATGTCTTCACAATCTTCACTATCTATAGCTAGTTATCTAAAGAATGACTGTTAACATATCTTGGTTCTGTCGTTGTTTATTGTAATCTATGGTTGAATATTGGCTCTTTTGCCTTTTGAAGTAATCTGAGATTTTGGGGCATGTTTGGTGATTACGGAAGGGTTTCTTCCTCAAGAACTAATGTGTTAGAGCTGTTTTTTATGAACTTCTTTAATCATTTAATAGATTTTCCATTGCTATCCAAAATGATGTTATCTTTTCTTTCCATCTAGGTCTTTGATAATATAATCATCAATTTAAGATGGTGCATACATGTTCATAGTAAGTCTCTAACCAGCAGGCCTCAGCTAATGTTAATTTTGTTTATTCGGATGTGTATGTTTGCAAGGTGACAGCTAGAATTTGTTTTATTATCCCTTGGTCATATCTTTCTGAGGGTTGCTTCTTGGAAAAGCTGCGGCCTGCAGGGGCTTTGAGTTCCTATAGACTGTAGAGGAAAATGAAAATGTGTGAAATGTGAGAGTGGGACTGGAAAAGGCAATAGCACTTTGTAGCTGATTTTGGAGATTTGCTTCTTGGCTATTGTATTTTGAAGCAGTCCTAGCTCTATTATTTTGTTGAAAAGAAGTACCCCCAACAAAAAGATGTGTGACCATTACCAAACATTATCTCTGTGTGTTTGTCTTCAGCTGATAGATATGACTATCTTGGAAGTATTTCTTTGGATTAACTGTGCACCTTAGAAATTTACATGCTTTTACTCCTGCGTCTTTGCTGTCATTTAATGAATGCGAGCATTGTGATAGGTTACATAAGCACATCAATAAACGATGGTCCTGGATGTTTAACATTGAGATGTCCTGATCCATCTTGTGGTGTTGCCATCGGTCAAGACATGATAAATCTATTAGCGCCTAAAGAAGATAAGAAAAAGTATTCTCAATATCTTCTTCGCTCATACATTGAAGACAATAGAAAGGTATCTGTGCAACTGTATTCTTTTTCTTTGTCTGAAGTTTTTATTTTATTTTTAAAGTGTGATAATGACTTTGCACTACTGGGTGCCTGTTAAATGAAATATAACTTCCTTTACCTCATTTTCCTACTGCCAGACCAAGTGGTGTCCTGCCCCTGGTTGTGAATACGCTGTACAATATATTGCTGGCAGTGAAGGTTACAATGTTTCCTGCCAATGCTCTTTCAACTTTTGCTGGAATGTAAGCTTCTTTTAGGAAATTTCTTGTATCGATATGTAGCAAGTAGTGTGTTGACATCCTTTTGATTTGATCTGCTGCAGTGTACAGAGGAAGCTCACCATCCAGTAGATTGCGGCACTGTGGCACAGTGGATCATGAAGAACAGTGCTGAATCTGAAAACATGAACTGGTACATATAACTTTAAGCATGTAGAATTTGCCATCATTTGGGTTCTATGACAATGGTGTACAACGGATTGTGTGGTCTTTCCTCTTTCAAGAAACAAGAATGTTTTATGTGACTTACTTAGTAGGTTGGACATAGATAGTCCTATTCTGGCATGCTTTTATCAGCAGAATGAGATATTTGACGGCCTAAAGGGCTATCATATATGGTGTAACCTTTGGACCTTCTAAAATCAACCAGTCGACTGCATACAGGAGTTCCACAATTATCTCCTTTCTGTAGTTAAATTTGGAATCCTTGGTTAGTGCATTCACATATTTTCTCTGGACGAGATCCAATAATGCTAAATTGGATGATTTGTCTGGAGGATAATGATGTCAACCATGTCAGTTTGAAGTTTGAACATACAGCAATTCTAAATGTGTCATTTCTTTTTTCTTATTTTAGGAAAAATACTAAGTTTAGCCACTTCAATTCTCCTTTTGATTTATTTATGCATGTTTATTACTCCCATCTGGTCCTATACAGATATAGAACTACCAACAGGCGGGAAGAACCATCTACGTGGATTTGGTGTACTCATCATAAAGCAACCAATTTGGGAGCAGGTCATTGTCACAGTTCTAATGATCAAGCAGGTGGAGGGAGTGATAATATCTTGCAACCTTGTCGTCTGCCATGAAATTTGAAATTTGAGACACTTGTTGGGCTAGTCCCTTCCTAATCTACTAGGCATCTAGGTTGTCATGTTTATTCAGTTTGCTAGTATCAGAACTTCGAGTGATCTGGTAAGATTTTGTTGTTTTGCCTGAAAGTTTAGGGTTTTAGCATACCATTCACTCTGTTCCTAGACCTGCTACTCTCAGTTCAGATGAAGATCGACCCAGTTCACAGATCTTCGAATATAATTGTCTCCTTTGTACTTCTTTCATATAAGAGCTTGACCTAAATGAAGATTCAGCTCCTAATTCAATTATGTGGCGGCGAGCGCCACGAAAATGAACTAAGAGATATTGTTTTCATCAGCAGGGACAATTTTCCATAATCGGCAGAAACATAAGCACATACAACAATCACTCAAATTATATCACTAAAACGTGCAAACTTGGAAGACACCATAAGATAATTTCCGATGTTCCTGTCCCGTGCATGGTGAGCTTATAAACTAGTTTCATCTTCATCATTAGCCTATGGTAAGATTGCCAGATGACACGAGTCCATGAAAGCAACCGTTCACACCTAAATTGGAGGAGATATCCCATTCCAAAAAGATCCAGATAAGGTTTCGCAAGAATTAATCCCGACACACCTTTACGTTGACATGGAACGTTGACATGATAACTCATAAAGATGAGTTCTTTCTCTAGCCGAAGGGAAACTATCAAAAAGACGCTAAGTATCAACGATTTGGTCTGGAGTGTTAGTAGGATTGACTCGGGGTCCATGCCAAGCATACCGAAGCTCCGGGGCTAAATCGAGGTTGATCACTGTAGCTCTTTTCATTGTCTCTCCAGCACAAAGACACTGACCAACCTGTTATAAACAAGAAGGTAGAGCACAAAGCAGTGGCGGTGGTGGTGGTGGCGATGCTAGCGGTAGAGTAGTACCCTCCACTTTTTGCTCAATGTATGAAAAGCAACACATTTAAATAAATACAATCAATAATCTTGCTTACTGGGCATTCAGATACCCTGTGCCCCCCGCATGCCCACATACAAAGCACGATCCTCTGAAGCTCCTGTCATGACACAATGCCATATCAGTGAGATTTACATGGCCATGTCAAGTATGTCATTGGTGATTGAAAAGGAATATATTTGCTAAACGATGGAGGATAATGTATCAAATGTCCAACACAAGTCTGCAATGCTACATCAATTCCATATGTACCAAGAACGGCCAAAATTGCTCGGGGAATACTCGCAAGATTTGCATAGGCAGAAAGATATACCTGTCCCTCGAAGATGGCGTACTGGATCGCCTACCACCTATAAGCCAATCATTATCATTGTTTCTTGAGGGGCGACTCCAGCTATTTTCAATTCTGGAACCTTGGCCACCACGTCTAAATAGACCAACATCATCATCAGCATCACAACCACTGCCCCAACTTCGGACGATCTCGATCCTCTCCGGTCTCTAGGACTTGGCCGACGAGTCCCGTCTCTGCTAGAAAATCTACCATAGAAATCACTAGGGGGCCCATCATCTTGCAGAGCAGGTAACTGTCAATATAAAAGAAAAGTGAATTAGCTCTGAAAATGCCATTAGCACCAAAACTGACGCTATGGCAATATCTAAGCATGGAAGCAACTGCATTTAAGTGAACCATAGTAATCTCAACCCTATGAGTAGAGGTGTTAAAATGGGTCATAAACCCATTTAAATCTTAAATGGGTCATAAATGGATCACTTATTTATAATAAAAGATAGTTAAATGGGTTTCACAATTAAAGGTTTAAGATAGTGGGGTTTTAAGTGGGTTTTTAAATGGGTTGGGTTGAAAACTCATCTTTAGGAAAAACATTATAATTCCTCCCTTCTTTATTTAACTTTATAAAAATCGAAATTATCATTTTTTTTTTTTTTTTTTTTTTTTTTTTTCTTCTCCTTCCTCCTTCCTTTGCCGCCGGCGACGACGACCGGCCAAGCGAGCCTCGAGCTCGTTGGCGTCGGGCAAGCTCGAGCTCGCTGGATCTAGCGAGGTGGAGGCCTCGCCGACACCCGGCGAGGCTTGAGCCTCGCCGATCTGGCGAGACTCGAGCTTGCCGACGTCAGTGAGGTGCTTGAGCCTCGAGCTCGCCAGCGTCGGGTGAGGCTCGAGCCTCGCTAGTTCCGGCAAGGGGCGAGCTCAAGCTTGCCAGACACCGGCGAGCCTCGAGCTCGCCGGATCTGGCGAGGCGGAGGCCTCATCGACGTCGGCGAGCTCGCCGACGTCGAGCGAGGCTCGAGCTCGCTGACGCCGGTGAGCTCGAGGCTCGCTTCGTGGCCGGCCTTGATCGTCGTCGTGGCCGTGATCGGCCAAAAAGAAGAAGAAGAAGGAGAAGAAAAAGAGAAAAAGAAAAAAGAAAAAAAAGAAAGTTATATTTTAAAAATAAAATAAAATAAATTAAAATTAATTTTTTTTTAAATAATTTATTAAATCTCGATTTTTTTAAATAATTATTTTAAAATTTATAAAAATTGTCCATTAAATTTATATGGTATAAAACTATTTTAACAATACAAATTTTTAAAAAAATAATATATATAAAAGCTTGGAAATATTTTAATAATATAATCTTTAAAAAAAACATAGGAATAAGTTTTTCTAAATTTGTTAAATATGAAAATATTTTATTAATATGAGTTGGGTCGGGTCGGGTATGGATTGGGTATGGGTCGGGTCGGGTTTGGGTCGAAAAATTTACATTAAACATAAATGGGTCATAAATGTGTTAATGGGTCAATTTGGGTCGGACCATTAATGACCCGACTCAAACCCGACCCGACCCACCCGTCTAACGGTTCTACCTATGAGGTATCTTGAGCCCTCATACAACCTTGGAAATTCTTGTAATAGTGTTCCCAGGTGATGTTGGCTGACTCAGTAACTCCTTTGCAATCTCCTCATGAAGATAAAAAACCGCCACTTGAAGCTGTCATTGGCACGATAAACTATATGAAAAAAATGTACAGCCAAGAGCGAAACTATAACGGGAAAATTTATAAAGAAAGTGCTCTGGTTTGATAGATACCCTTTCATCTGCAACCAAATATATCTTCCCTAGTTCATCTGCCGCCGGAGAATAGACATCAGATAGAAATCCAGTGACAGATCATCCTCGCTCACACTCTCAGCCTCGCCGCCTTCATCCTCACTCGCGTCAACCTCGCTCTCCGAGAACCCACCGTTTCCCAACTTCTTGAAAGCCTCCTCGCTCAGCACCGAGTTCGGCGTGGCGATGGCAGACGTCACGAAGCTGCTCAGGCTTCTCCTAAGGCCGCACCTTTTCGCGCACCCACTTTCTAAAAGCCCAGAGGGTCTTCGGACATGGCACTCGCTGGACGAACAGAGCAAGGAATTGAAGTGGGGCTTCTCCAAAAACGACAGAGAAACCACGGCACCAGCCGACGCAGCCGACGCAGCAGACCCCGCCGCCGCCGCCGCCGCCGTCGGGGTCGGTTTCTTCGACGTCTCCAGAGACTGGCCGTGGAAAATGAAAGACGTGGTCAGCGACCGACAAGCCATTGAAGACGGCATCGGAAAACGCTCAGCGGCGTAGGACTTGGAGTGAAATTCGGTGCTTTGGGGAGGCTGCAAGAAGGAGCAGATATTTCTGGAAGAGATAGAGGCGGGGCTTTACGGAGGGATAAGGTCACGGTGAGGGAGAGAAATGGAGGAGAGATTATATGGCCTTCTAATCCTCCACCTCTGTCACCGTTCACCTCAGCTTTCTCGCGTTGCTGCGCTTAGAATCAGAAGCAATAAACCAGCGAACTTGGTCCCAGATTTAGGCCAAGCTTTCTCCCCTCAAAACAAAGATGCGAACATAAAAATCCGGGAAATAAAATCGAACCTAACTTGCGGTCGCAGATTTAGGGCTTCTCGAGGGATTGCTTCGAGCAGGGCGGAGCGATTGCTTCTGGGTCGCGAGTCGGGGGACGGAGAGAGGCGAGCGAAATCGGCCATCGGGAGAGAGCGCGACTTAGGAAGAATGGAGCCCTGAGATGAGGCCGTCAAGTGGAGAGAGAAAAGCCCGTCATCGGGAGAGAGCGACGGTCGTCAGAGGAATCGCTATACCAGAAGGAGCGTCCGACGTGGGAGAGAAGAGGGAGCTGACGTGGACCTGCCAGCGGATAGGTGTCGACCCGTGAATGGATCAGAGCACAAATGACGTGATCCCTTGAGAGTACCTAATATTTTCTCGATATATATAACACTAAGTCAATACGTTGCATGATATAAATTTTTACACTAGATTTTCTGCTTGTTTCGAATTTAGATAGCAATTTTCCGATTGTCTTCATAATCAGGAAGTGAGCTCCATCATATGAAAATGACTATAGCTAATTGTTGTTGTTTAGAAAACCTCTCCGAAATGATAAAATTATGCATAACAGAAGACCCGTGCTTGCTCGACTTTCCCCTCTTCTCATGCTGTTTCCCAAAACTTTTGTCCTTCCATTCTACCGTTCCTTGATTTTATGTTTTCACTTTTTTTTTTTTTTTTAACGGAGGTTTTATGTTTTCACTTCAAAAGGAGAAATTTCTTGTTAGAAAAATAAGCTACAAGAACAAAAATGTTATCCCCGTCCTCGAACGAAGGTCAATGACCTCGGGCTGGCATAGGTGATGGCGTTGCGAGGCTCACAAAGGCGTGATGGAGATGGAGGCCACACGACAAAGCGGATGGCTAGCTACCGCAAGCTTAGGTTTTATGTGTGCTCACAGTAGAACAAGAAGATGGCAAAGAGAAATTAAGGAAAAAGAGAAGGAAACAAGAAGAAAAAATTGAAAAGAAAGTAGGTAAAACCCATATTAGCCATTTATTAAAACTAACCAATGTATCAATCACTTAAAGTGATAAATTTAAGGTTTAAACGTTCCCTTAACTTTAGATAATCACGGTCATTTTGGGATATAGCCAAAGTTTTGATGGAGCTAAAAGCCTTGACCGCCCTTAGACACTCGTAGTAATTTATTTTGCTTTAGCTTCATGTTTTAAGGTAGATATGAGTAAAATCATTGTTTCATATGCTACTTGAGAAAATTTTAATTTTTACAAAAGAAAAGTTACACAAATGAACTTTGAACTTTGAATTCAATGTACAATATTATTCATGAATTTTTAATTCATATTTAACGTGATCTTTAAACTTTAGTTGATATACAATGTCAAATATGGACTTTTAACTTTGATTTGATTCCAAACTTTTAAATATTTTATATAAATTAGAGATTATGTTGAATATTTATCAATACTTTAGAAATTATATTAAACAAATTAAAAAGTTTAGTGATTGATGATTTGGATCGTTTTACCTATTGGCAAAGATGGAACCCTTTCTCAGTGAAGACAGAGAGATGGAACCCTTTCTCAGTGAAGACAGAGAAGACAGACAGGTAAAATCTGGTGCTGGAATTAATGTCCTGCCAAGGATATTATGTGAAATTCACAGGGCAAGACAGCATAATGTTTTTTTTTTTTCGAAAAAAATCACAAAAAATCTCAAATTTTGCCTAAAGTGACAAATTTATCTAAATTTTTTTTTGTGATACGAAAAATTTTGAAATTTGCTAACCGTGACATATTTACTCAAATTTTTTTTTTTGTAACATAAAAAAACTCCGAACATTCATTCGTGTGACACATTTATCTTAAATTATAGGGTATTTTGGTTTTTTTTTTTTTTTTTTTTTTTTTTTCTTTTTTCTTCTTCTTCTTTCTTCCCTCCGCCAGCTATGGCGGAGCTGGTAGAGAGAAGCTGGCGTTGGGCGAGGGATTTGGTGAAGGCCATTGTCGCCTGACACAAGTGAGGGCGAGTTTGGCGTCGGGACCCCTCACCAGGCCCTCGCCCAACGTCGGCGAGGGCGGCCCTAGCTAGCTTAGGCGAGGGCGACTCTCACCCGACGCCGGCGAGGGCAACCCTGACTGGACGCCAGCTTCCCTCCGCCATGGCCGGCGGAGGGAAGAGAGAATAAGAAGAAAAAAAGAAAAGGAAAAACCTTAAAAATAAGACGAAAATGTTTTTAATGGGGTAAATGTGTCATGTTTTCAAAAAGTTGGGATTTTTCATGTAACAAAAAAAAGTTTGGAATAAATTTATTACTTTGATAAAATTTGAGATTTTCGGTGGTCTTTTTTTTTTTAGTCGGTAAGACAGCACATATAAAATCAATTCACACGTGCCGATTTCTAGGGTTTGGGAAACGCAACCCCACACTCCCGCTCGCTCTCTCTCGCTTCCCTCCGCCTTGCCTCCTCCGCCCAGCTTCCGGACTCCGCCGCGTACGCCGGCGAGCCCCCCCTCCGCCCGGCTCCGTCAACGGCCTCGTGAGCTCTCGAGAAAGCCACGCCTACGGCCAATAGCCGACCCAATCGACCTCAACCGAGAATTTCCCGAGTAAAAAAACGCTTCTTTTGACTCTTGAATTATCGTTGTTATTGCGTGGCTTTTACTGAACACTTGTTAACTCAAAACCTTGCCGACGAACAGGCTGCTGTGGCTATTTGCCGAAACTAATGGCCGAAAGTATACCCGAAGATGTTCTCATCGACATACTCTTGAGGGTTCCGGCCGAGTCGTTGGTGCGATTCAAATTGGTCTGCAAACGGTGGCGGTCTCTAATCTCTGACCCGGGCTTCGCCAAGTCGCATCTGCAGAGGCTCAAGGCAGGGGATTTAATTTTTAGGCAGAGAATTCTCATTGGCGGCGACGAGACCATAGATTACAAAACCCTCGACGCCAATGAGGGTCGTGTGACGGTACCACATAACATCAAAACGATCAAACCTGACAGCAATTGGCAGATCGTGGGGTCCTGTGATGGCCTGGTTTGTTTTCTTGTCTCTGGCATTTTTCTCATATATAACCCGACCACCAGGGAATATAGGGAGTTGCCCTCTTCCGGTCTCGAGGAAGAATATGAGTTTCTTGAGCCTTCAAATGGGTCATTCTATGGACTCGGATATGACCCTCGATCTGGTGACTACAAAATAGTAGAGGGCATCCACGAATATTTCGATCGATTTTGGGGGGCAGCAATATTTTCGCTTAAGTTCGGGTCTTGGAGAAGGATATATTTCCCGATCGAAGAAATCGAAGAAATCAGTTTCGATGTTTGTGACAACGGAGTTTATTGGAAGGGGGCATTACACTGGCATGTCTATGGGTCGTGGGGCGAGACTGGGATTTTGTCACTTGATTTGTCGGAAGAGAAATTCCACCAGGTGCTTTTGGCTCTTGAAGCCGAAAGGGATGGACTTTCCCGGGGACTCGGGATTCACGGGACTAGTCTGTTCATATATAGCAGCTATGGTAACCACATCCACACATGGATAACGGATGAGTAAAGGAGAGGAGGATCATGGACAAAATGGTTCAGTGTTGATTGCCTAGCTGTTCCTAAGGTTTCTATCCCCCTCGTGTGCACAAGGAGCGGAAAAATCGTTTTTTTTTACAAATAGAGAGCAGCTGATTCTGTTCAATCCGGAGGATAATACTTACAAAGATTATCCCTACAAAGATTTCTTCATCGAATATGCTATCTATTTGGAAACTCTTATTTCCCCCTATCTATCTTGGCGGTGAGCCATCAAGAATCTAGAGCGTTGTCATGTGATGCAAGGATTTTCTTAATAGCTAAGGGTTCTAAATTATATTAGTATACATTAATATGTATAACGCTATGTCAACATGTCGCATGATATAAATTTTTACACTGATTTTCTGCTTGTTTTGAATTTATAGCAATTTTCTGATTGTCTTCATAATCAGGAAGTGAGCTCCATCATATGAAAATGACTATAGCTAATTGTTGTTGTTTGGAAAACCTCTCCGGAATGATAAAATTATGCATAACAGAAGAACATTGCACGCATTACATACCCCAAATTTTGAATTCGTACAGCAAGTCTTTGCTTGAGACGAATCGCTTCTTACCAATGAAATCAAGGGATTCCTTAGTCTGCACATCTTTTTTGAAAGAAGTATCCAAAAAGTCACAGAGATAAGAAATTATCTCCTCGCTAGGCACCCTAGAGTTTATGTGCATACCCTATGGTGAACCGTACAGCGATGTATACGCTAAATGCCCCCAAACCCAACCCAAAAACACACTACACTGGCCACGATCTCGGTCGCACACGTACTGAGAGAGAGAGAGAGAGAGATTTGCTTCATGGTAGTTGTGAGATGCCCGGTAAAAAACCAAACAACTTCACACATGTTCTTAGATAATCAAATTCCATAAAAAAGGTTTGCTAAAAAAAAAAAAAAATCCATAAAAAAGGTAGCATACCCCCCAAAACTCCACCATTGAAATAATAAGGCTAAGATTCTAACATCGTCTTTCAATGATATAGTGCCTATGCAAATTGTACTTCTCATTTCTATGCTTAGCTAACAAGGTAAGCCTCGCCGATAGTGGCGTAAGCAGCCTCGCCAAGTGAGGCGAGGTTCGCTGGTGGCCAAGGGAGGCTCAGGCAAGGCACACCTGTCCACCAGCGAGGCGAGCCTTTGACAAGCTCGTTGGACCTCACCTAGCTAGTCGCCATTGATCGGCAGGGGTGGTGACAATTGAAGAAGAAGAAAGAGAGAAGAAGATCAAGAAAGAAGAAAAGAAAAGAAAGAAAATATGTTGGTTGATTCTACAATTGTTCCCGATAACAAAGAATCAATTTTTTTTTTTTACTTCTCGATTCTCGTTCCAAATTTAGTTATGAGAACAAAAAACTAAAAATTATTCCTAGAAACAAAAAAGATACTAAACGAATTTTTGTTCCAAATTTACTTTTGAGAACAAAAATTTTACCAAATGAATTTCTATTTTAAATCTACTCTCGGAAACAAAAGAGTAGAAATTATAATTGTTTGGCAAGTTGGCAAGCAGAGCCTTAGCCTCACTAGTAATATCACATATATTTATGATAAATTTATCATAAATTATTGATTTATATATGATAAATTTACTTTCATTAGTTTTTATTAAATTTTTATCATTAAATTGTCGAGTTGAAGGATACATAGTAGTTGGCAAGTGTGGCAATTTGAGATTCCACCATTTGTTTGTCACAAATATACAAATTTATATTTTTTCGTGATAATAATATAATTTAATGAAGATTAATTGATGGTAAATTTATCACAAATGACTAGTTTGAAGCTTGTGCTAGCAAAAATATTAATTTGTAGTAAAATTGTTATAGGGGTAACAATTAAGAATTTTTAGTATTCAAAATATTAGTTTTTCATAAGTCTGTCACCAGCATACAATTTTGAATTCTTAGTGATCTAAACTCTTAACTTTATTATACACAATGCAATAAGTGCGCTCAATCATTTGGAAATGAGAAAATATTTGGTGTTATTGTAATTACACATTAATGGCTAATGTGGCAAGCATCGTTCGACTCGGATTTACTTAAAAAATCAACACGTGTCCATCGATCTAGTGTCGAATTAAAAAAAAAAAAAAACTCAAAAATCTCCTTACGGATGGCTTGGATGCAATGGTCCCGTAAGCTCCGACATGTCGCAGCTTTAAAGACGAAATTTCTTTTTTCTCCTTTCCCTCTACGGATGTACCCAAAAAAAAAAAAAAAATTACAAGAATAATCTTTAAATGTCGCAACAAATAATAAATTTTTTGGCATAAATGGTAACTTCCTATATGAAAGAAGCGATACCCAAATAATTTTCAAAAGACGATGGTTAGCAACTTCACAATTTTTTCTCAGATGAGTACTTGAGAATAATCACCTTCCAATTCCATGGAATTTATGCCCGACTTGTCCTATTGAGCCATACAATCCTCAGATCATACATGGATCTTCATTTCCCTTCAAGCTTTCACTGAGACCAACACATCAAGCTGAGAGCAGAATTCATTTTCTTTGGTAAACTAGGATTTAATTCCATCATAAATTCAGTCAAACATCACATCCGCAAGGCACCACCCTGTTAAGGGGAAATGCCCATCGCAAACCCATGATGTTCGACACGAAAACGACTACGGGATTACATGAAACATCTCCGAGAAAGAACGAGATGATCACAAACAACTGGGAACCAATGAATGACTTCACATCTTTCCGAATTTCGAAAGTATACAGCATTGTCCATTCATGGAAAAGCTACATCAACATCAACTAATCATCATTTTCTTCAAAGTCAGAATCATCCGTCGGCTTCTCACTTTCAGAATCACTCAATACATATGTCGTCTGCTTTCGGTTCACCCTCTGAGGCCTTCGTTTCGGCGGAACCACCTCAACCACGTCTTCACCATCATTAGACATAGGATTGGATGACATTTCCTCACTTGTGGAACTGCCTGCCTTACCATCCTTTCCCAGTAGAGAACTGCTTTTCTTATTGAAAGGAGATGCCCTCATCTTTCGTACTTTCTTTTCTGGCGAAACTCCAGTGCTTTCAGCTGGCTTTAACATCTCGGTCAAGAGCCGTTGGGACGTTCCCCGAGCCTGCTGCCTGTTGGCTTGACCTTTCTTTGTTGCCGCAGGTGGCTTTGATTTCTTCGCAGCAGCAGATGGTTTTCTGCCTCCTTTCTTCTTTGCCACCTCTGCTTCAGAGTCCACTGTCTCGTAGTCATCATCTCCACTGTCATTACTATTTTCTTCCTCTGAAATCTCGGAGAAAATGACCGAGGGCTTCTTCCTTGTGGCAGCCCTTTTACTGGGTTCTTTCACCTTGACTGGTATTTCAGGCACTTTGTCCTTTATAGCTGCATTGCATGGAAATGTGTTAAACTTTGGTCAAATGTGGCACATGATCCCAATGCAACAGATGCTCCTTAATCTTCACTATCTAATGTACCCAGTATCTTTACAAATGGAATTGACTTTTAAGTCGAACAAACAAAAGTCAACTCAAATTAGTTTGAAATCCGACACGTTGACGTGCTGTCGAATAACCTGAAAAAAAGAAAAGAAAAGAAAAGAAACCTTCCACGATGGCCAGGTGAAAAGGTCCCCCTAAGCTCCAACATCATCAATTTTAAATGCATGCCTGCGAAAGATTCAAATGGCCCATCAAAAGACCCGTGCTTGCTTGACTTTCCCCTCTTTTCAAGTTGCTTCCCAAAACTTTTGTCCTTCCATTCTACTGTTCCTTGATTTTATGTTTTCACTTCAAAAGAAGAAATTTCCTATTAGAAAAATCACAATTCAAAGAAAAACACAAATTTCATCCAAATATTGAAATTGATTTATAAGTTAAGACCGATTTTAACTATATAATCCAAGTGTGTATGTGAGAGTTCTCATCTTTTTCGAATTATATGGCAACCCAGATAAATTCACATTAACATGCAATCTAAAAAATTCTCAATAATTATGACCAAATCTCATAGGTTTGCTTTTCATTCATCTTTCCACTAATGTAAGCTAATTATCCAACTAAAAATCAATAGGACTTTTCTCGGTTTGTAATATAAGGCAGAGCTAAAGGTGAGATAACGGTAATTTTAAACTCAAATCACCCATCAACACACTGATTTTTAGGATCTAATTAAAGCCAATGTCACTATTTAATTTCACTCCTTCAAGATATTTTTTCTGCTACCATATATCATCATTCCTTCTTTCTTTTTCCTTTTTCTTTTCCTTTTTTTGCCTTTTTTTTTAAATTACTTTATGGTAGAGTTTCTCCCAAAGTCCCTTATAATATAACATGAAAATTTCCAACCTATTGAGTGAGCCTAGGTTGCCTCCCAAGAGTGTCATAGATTTCAATAAACGCATCAATGTGGGCATTTGGATCATCGCTTGGTAGCCCACTAAATTGCATCGATTGTTGAAGTATTTGAATGAATGACGGCTTGATCTCAAAGTTGTTTACTTGAATTGCAAGTCTTTTAATACTTGATGTGGTGCCTTGAACTGTTGGCGCCACATAATCTCTTAAGAGTTTATGTGGATTTTCATTCTCCCAATTTGCCATCTTCTTAGCATAATTTCTCTGTTCTCTCAGTCGCCTTTTGAATGTACGCTCAATTTCTGGATCAAGCTCAGCAAGTTTCCCTTGTTGGCTACATGTCATAAACCGATGTATACCCTCAAAAAAAAAAAAAAAAACAAAAGCTAGATTAAACTTATAATTATCTAGTATCAACATTAATTAGTATTAAACAAACGATCCTTGGCAACGGCGCCAAAAACTTGTTTGTAAAATTTTAAACGTAAGTGACGTGTCGAGCAAGTAATATAATAATGAGAAAGAGTATCGTCCCACGGAGATTGATAATTAATAAACTAATTAAATACTAAAATAGATTAATTCTAAAATTTATCTAACATATCAAAATATAATTGAGAATAAATTAAAAACAAAATTTGGAAACTAAATGCAGTAAATCAATTAGATAAATATGTTAGAGCGTCTGATTTCACCATAACCACTACATATGAATTTCGGATTGTTAGGAGTACAAGAGCAAATCAAACATGTGATAGTGAAATTTCCTAATCTATTTACTATCTTATCTCTAGATATATCAAACATACTCAGTTTATTAATTCAATATATCTCTATGTGAATTAAAATAAACATAAATGTATTAAAAACTATGAATATTCTCAACTTAGTTTTTTAGATCACCTTATCACCGAAAGTTACACAAATAATTCAGTATATCTCTATTCACGTTTAATTTATGGTTATATATTATAATGATCAATTATACATTATTACTTTTTGATCTCAAACATGCACATCAGATTATTCAAGTGGTGGCTAGTCACTCAAAAGTATTATGCACAATAATCAATTGCAAGACGTAAAAATCGTGAAATTCACATCATAATGGTTATGCTACATCGTAGCCTTAACAAAAGAAAATTAGAACATAGTAGAAGAATAAATAAAAATATAAATCAAATCTAGTATCTCGAATCAAAGAATAAAAATTCTGTCATCACTTTTGTCTTCTCTTCAAAATACTTGAAAAACTCTTAGAATAATGAAAAACGATCTAACAAAAACATAATTGCTCTCTCGGCTCTCAATGTTCTCCTATTTATAGGATATATCCAATATCCTTATCTCCAAGCAATTGTGCACAAAATCGTAGTAAATAAGAGAATTTGATTTGATATCTATCTTCTAATGCTTGCAAGTAACATTAGACTGCGTTTGGTGGTCAAGATAAAATTCAGGAGAGAATATGATTTATCCTATTTTACATTTAGGGCTTGGTTAGGATAAAGTTGGATATAAGGAGATATAAGCCGGATAAAATTATCCCATGGGGAAAGTGAAATAAATGTGGATAAGATTTCTAAGGTCTATAATAGGAAAGTTATTTTTCTCAAATAACAAATTTCTTAAATTAACAAAAGTAAAATTATATTTCAATATAAATAATATTTGAATTCTAATTTAAGAAATAAAAAATAAAAAATAATTTTTTAATTTAATCTTATTTTAAATCATATATTTAACTTTAATTCTATCTTATAATAAACATTCAATCTATCAATTAAATATTTATATTGATTATATATTTTAGGTATTTTTATATTTTAGGTATGTTGGTACAGTTTACGATTTGATAAAATTTTATTGAAGAATGGTAAAAGGGGAAAAGAGAAATAATAAAGAAAATAATTTTAAAAAGAGGAAAAAGATAAAAAGATAAAAATAAATTAAGGAATAGTATTACGGAGATTTTCACCATCTCCATTTATAAACTTTTAGGTTCATTCACATTGATATGCCATTTATATTAAAAAAAAATGTATATGATATTATGTAAATATATCCAGTTTAATACCGCGATTCACTAAACAAATGAATATGATATAGAAAAATTCTAAAATTTCATATCCTGTCATATTCAATCCTATTCTAGTTAGAAATCCAGACGACCAAACGTATTCTTAAGGAATAAAATCATGGATTCCTAAATTTGATATCCATCTTCCATTGCTTTTTTATTTGAATTCTTAATTTTTGCTATTTTTTTCTTATCTTCTCCATATCTCATTATTCTTTATAAAAAAGGAAAATTCAAATAATCAAAATGAAATCTAAATATATATATTTATAGATATTGCATTATTTGTTGCCTAAAATGGGTAAAATAACTCTATTTTTATAAAGTTATAAAAAAATAAGTTACACGAACAAAATGTTATCGCCATCCTCAAACGAAGGTCAATGACCTCAGGTTGACATAGGCGATGGCATTGCGAGGCTCACAAAGGCATGATGGAGATGGAGGCCACACAATAGAGTGGATGGCTAGCTATTGCAAGCCTAGGTTTTAAGTGTGCTCACGGTAGAACAAGAAGATGGCAAAGAGAAATTAAGGAAAAAAAAAAGGAAAAAAAAAGAGAGAGAAGGAAACAAGAATAAAAAAATTGAAAAGAAAGTAGGTAAAACCCATATTAGCCATTTATTAAAATTGACCAATGTATCAATCATTTAAAGTGATAAATTTAAGGTTTAAACGTTCCCTTAACATTAGATTATCACGATCATTTTGGAATATAGCCAATATTTTGATGGAGCTAAAAGCCTTGACCGCCCTTAGACATTGGTAGTAATTTATTTTGCTTTAGCTTCATGTTTAAGGTAGATATGAGTAAAATCATTGTTTCATATGCTACTTGAGAAAACTTTAATTTTTACAAAAGAAAAGTTACACAAATGAATTCTGAACTTTAAATTCAATGTACAATATTATTCTTGAACTTTTAATTCATTTAACATAGTCTCTAAACTGTAGTCAAATGTGTAATGTCAATT
The DNA here is from genome assembly GCA_016097615.1 of Eucalyptus dawsonii. Classification (NCBI taxonomy): domain Eukaryota; kingdom Viridiplantae; phylum Streptophyta; class Magnoliopsida; order Myrtales; family Myrtaceae; genus Eucalyptus; species Eucalyptus dawsonii. The sequence continues at coordinate 35,150,975 of CM027878.1, forward strand.
ATGAACTTTCAACTTGTTTGATTTGATTTTGAACTTTTAAATATTTTATATAAATTAGAGATTATGTTGAATAGATATCGGTATCTCGGAAATCATATTTAACAGGCGCCAATTTCTAGGGTTCGGGAAACGCAACCCCACACGCCCGCTTGTTCTCTCTCGCTTCCCTCCGCCTTACCTCCTCCGCCCAGCTGCCGGACTCCACCGCGAGACCGCCGCGTACGCCGGCGAAACCCCTCCCCAGCGCCCCCCCCCCCCCCCGCGCCCGGCTCCGCCCGGCTCCGTCGACGGCCTCGTGAGCTCTCGAGAAAGCCACGCCTACGGACAATAGCCGACCCAATCGACCTCAACCGAGAATTTCCCGAGTAAAAAAACGCTTCTTTTGACTCTTGAATTATCGTTGTTATTGCGTGGCTTTTACTGAACACTTGTTACTCAAAACCTTGCCGACGAACAGGCTGCTGTGGCTATTTGCCGAAACTAATGGCTGAAAGTGTACCCGAAGATCTTCTCATCGACATACTCCTGAGGGTTCCGGCCGAGTCGTTGGTGCGATTCAAAGTCGTCTGCAAACGGTGGCGGTCTCTAATCTCTGACCCAGGCTTCGCCAAGTCGCATCTGCAGAGGCTCAAGGCAGGGGATTTAATTCCTAGGCAGAGAATTCTCATTGGCGGCAACCATATCATAGATTTCAAAACCCTCGACGCCAACGAGGCTTGTGTGGCGGTACCACATAAGATTAAAACGATCGAATCTGACAGCAATGACACCAATTGGCAGATCGTGGGGTCCTGTGATGGCCTGGTTTGTTTTCTTGTCTCTGGCATTTTTCTCATATATAACCCGACCACCAGGGAATATAGGGAGTTGCCCTCTTCCGATCTTGAGGAAGATTGTGATTTTCTTGACCCTAACAATGTGTCATTCTATGGACTCGGATATGACCCTCGATCTGATGACTACAAAATAGTGGAGGGCATCCACGAATATTTCAATCAATTTTGGGGGATGGCAATATTTTCGCTTAAGTCCGGTTCTTGGAGAAGGATATCTTTCCCGACCGAAGAATTCAAAGAAAGCGGTCTCGATGTTATTGAGGAAGGAGTTTATTGGAAGGGGGCCTTACACTGGCACGTCTATGAGTGGGGCAAGAGTGGGATTTTGTCACTTGATTTGTCGGAAGAGAAATTCCACCGGGTGCTTTCGGCTCCTGAAGTCGACAGGGATGGACAATCCTCAGGACTCGTGAATCTCGGGATTCACGGGACTAGTTTGTTCATATACAGTAGCTATGTTAGCCACATCCACACATGGATAAGGGATGAGTATGGGAGAGGAGGTTCATGGACAAAATGGTTCAGTGTTGATTGCCTAGCTGTTCCTAAGGTTTCTATCCCCCTCATGTGCACAAGGAGCGGAAAAATTGTTTTTTTGATAAATAGAGACCAGCTGATTCTATTCAATCCGGAGGATAATACTTACAAAGATTATCCCTACAAAGATTATCCGTACAGTTATTTCTTCATCGAATATGCTATCTATTTGGAAACTCTTATTTCCCCCTATCTATCTTGACGGTGAGCCATCAAGAATCTGGAGCGTTGTCATGTGATGCGAGGATTTTCTTAATAGCTAAGGGTTCTAAATTATATTAGTAGACATTGATATGTATAACTCTATGTCAATATGTCGCATGATATAAATTTTTATATATTTAGGAAATTCTTGCATTCATCGATACTCTATTGACTTCTTCACGATTATCATACTTATCTTTAAGATCTATGAGCATGTAGATCTGTTGCTGTGATGTATGATCGTCGGTTTACTGTAATGATGAAATGCTTTTCAAAATTGTTTATCTCAATGTTGCTTCATTAGAGCTATATTATAGAATCGTGGAAGTGGATTGAACTATCTAATTATGTTGCGTCATGTAGTTAGTAGGGACCAACTTAAAATTGCTGCAAGTTTTGACCGTGGATGCTGGGATGTTAATTTAGGGTCTGATGATGGTCATAATAACCCAGAAAATGCTGCATATATCACTAGCAAGTATCAAAAGAAACTGTATGGAATAAGAAATTCTTTTGCCCTAGATCATTGCCAACAATGTCTTAAAAGAATTTGCTTGAAAAATTCATGGTTGAGAAGATTATTATGGCATAACCCCTATTTGTGATTAATGTGTGACGTAATTATTCATCTTTCAAGGTACAAGCAATTATAGTTCATGCCACAAATAACTACTTTGCAACAGCATATCTCGATAATACATGGTGTTTTTACAAGTTTTCAACTGGTTTATGTCTTACTCAAGTTTTGGTCTCTCTCTCTAAGAGGGCGCGAGTGCACACAATTTTACACGAACATCGACACTAGACATATATTGGTTGTATTATTTGTTATGGTTTTCCTGGCAAAAAAAAAAAAAATTATATATAATGATTGAGCAAAAAAAGTTCGAGGCTCCTTCTAAAGCTACATTTGCTTTGCACTTATAGTGCTTTTTCAACTCATATATACATATCAACACATATATTATAGTTAAAAAAAAGGCTGATGACTTCTGGTTACATCAAGATGTTTCTCGCCTAAATAGTCTAAGCATAACTTCCCTTAACTTTAAAATTCATTACCCGAGTATATTTGATATTATGAGAACATTGCTTGAAGCTTTAGGATAGTTTTACTATCGCTGCAATTTTTATTAGGCATAATGCTGAATTGCTTTTGATTATGAATGGTTCAATTGAAACTAGGCAAATTGCTGATACGGTTATCTTGTATAGTTATTCTGACTTAAAATAAATAAATAATTTTAAAAAAGAAAAAGAAAAAAACTTGTGAAGTTACATGGGTAGCACAGCTTGTTTTATGCATTCTGGAAAGGGGGAAGGCCGAGTTTCTCTTCCTTTGTATATGTTGTGAGAAACTTAGGTGGAGCCTCCGATATATTAGTGCAACTGCTTAATAATAATCTTTGACTAAGATATTGGTGTTTCGTTTGTTGGAAAAGAGAAACTAACCAATTTCAATATCGGTACAACATTAATTTAGCCGGCTACCCCTCTGGATGGAGTTTGATTGCCGATGTTTAGTGTACTGTAGACAAGAAGAATTGTATGAGTTATTTGTCTTTCTTCCTGATATCTTGCATGTAGTCACTACGGCTATACTAGCATGTAATCTATTCGCTCTTGCATCTCCACTTCATCATCAATGACCATTGAGTCACTTCTCTCTAAGCAGGATCTCCTACATGGATCTAGGACATACATCACCCCGAAACAAGAAAAAATTTTGATGATTGGAAACTATATTTGAAAAAGTAAATTGTCAATTAAGTATCTTAATCAGTTTTAGCGAGTGTCTTCAGTACACTATTTTTGAAGAAGCCACGGCATATTTAAGTTTGGTACAAGGAAGGAGAGAAGGAGGAGGTCTGGAGAGAACCTATCTCGGATAGAGAAGCGAAAAAGTTGACATAATTCCGCTCTAATTTTACACTGGCAACTTGATATACTCTGGCAAAGCACAAAATATTTAAGTTGTTTCCCAACATAGCTGGCACTACTAAACGAAATAGGAGGGGAGTCGGAATCACAATGCATTTCCATTGGACAGAAGAGTAGGAGAACATGAAGTCCCTCGACCTCGAATGCTTAAGAAGTAAAACAATCCTCTTATCGGTGCATAAAGTTATGGTGCTCTCAGAAAAAACTTTTGAAATTTCACGAGTAGAAAGATTTCAAAAAATTCACATTTTTTAATTTCTCACTTTTTCTGACCACGCGTTTGGTGGAATTTTCTTATAACCAAATTATCAAAAACACACTACTTTCCAATTTTTCAGATAATAGTTTTCAGCTATCAGAGAAATTGAAAGCAAGGGACGCTACCAAAAATAATGAAAATGAAGAACGGGCAAACATTCTGTAAGAAAACACATCCTATATTACCTTATTATTCTCACAAGTCAAGTACAAAATCTACCATATAGAAAATCACCTTATGTTGCGCCGGCAAGTGCAGGATACATCCACTATGATAAAATTCAACTGTAACTCAAGGGACAGACTCGGTCGTAGTTACTCTTTGCGATAATAATTTACACTCACTGAGCCAACCCTCCTCTCCCTCCTCCCTCCCCTCTCTCTTTCATTTTTTCTTTTTTTCTCTTTATAAAATAAGAGAAAATAGAACCAGTATAATGTATAACCTTCTTTGAGGGAGTTCTATAGAAAAAGTTCACTCTTCAGAACAAATCCAAGCAAACAGGAAGGCATCTAATGCTCACTGCCATCCCAGAAGCTGGCCTAAGAGGACGTCATACCAGAACTTGTCCGTGTCATGCTGAAAATGTGCGAAAGTTCTGCCACTAACAACTTCCCTCCTTTTTCTAACAGCATGCCAAATTGCCATATAGTGACTAAACTAACCATGAGGAACAAAGGCTGAAAATAGGCCATGGAATACTGCACATGCATTACGACCTAAAAAAAAATTTCAGCAACAGTAAAACTATCTTATTGCTTCAGGCAATGTTTTCAGAATATCATATTCACTCAGGTAAAGAATTTCAAAAGTCAAGGAAAGTCGTTCCCAGACAATTTAAACAGGGAACATTCTTTCAAAAGGAAAAAAAAAATTGTGCCATAAACCGATGTTACCACTTGTCATCAGCTTTTTTTGAACTATAATATATGTTTCAATATGTATACATGATTGCAAAAGCACTGCAAGTGCAAAGCAAATGCAGTTTTTGGAGGAGCCTGGCACTTTTTCTGCTCAATCATTATATATAATTTTTTTTTTCATGAACATCCATTACACATAGTACAACTTGTTGGGAAAATATAGCTTCGAAATGGGTTGAATAATGAAATCAGATCGAGTAAAACAACTCGAACTTTAAAGCGTGATATCACTTTCTTTAAGGATTTATTTGCCCCATAACATTGCTAATGGTTACCGGCAAAAATCCTCCAGGATACAACAAAGTCTCGGATGAGAATACTAAATAACAATTCTAGTATTTCTCCATGGTCTCTCTAAAAAAAAATCGAAAAATTGGCCGCTGTTTTTTCATAAAGAAGACTCGAAAATGACCACCCGTTTCTTTCCGAAAAATGACAAGTATATATATATATATAAAAAACAGTCTTGCAACTTTTCGTGAAAATTGCGAACAAAAACGTCTTTAGAAAATTGTTCGGATAAACAAATGTGACTCTTCGGAAGAAGTCGAAAAACGAACAATTGCAACCCTTCGGGAAAGTTAAAACCGAATAAGTAATTTTCCAAAGGTTGTCTTGAAATGACAAAAAAAAATTAGAATAATTTTTTTTAAAATAGAATTTCGAATTTTCATTTATAATTCATTTCCGAAATTCTCAAAAAAAATAAAAAATAAAAAAGAATAAATAGCAAGGGATTAATGCTAATTAAACCGGGGGCTTGCTAAGTGCGCCAAAATCGCGCAACCGCACACGGGTATGGTGGGGTCTAGCCCCACCTAATCACTCCTTTAACTACAAAAGGAAATCCCACATTTTTAAACTAACCCACCTGCTCCCACCTTTTCTATGTGGAACAAAGTAAAAAGCACTCATTTTGTTTTAACAAACAAAATTCCAACACAACTAACACAAGTTTTCTGCTGATCTACAAGTAAAATTGCGCACATGCGCCCTTGCGCATAGAGAGAGAGAGAGAGAGAGAGAGAGAGAGAGAGAGAGAGAGAGAGAGAGAGAGAGAGAAAGAGTTCTAAAACCTTAGTGAGACATAAATCGGTTGAAAGCTCATAAAAGCACCATGTACTATCAACAAATGCTGTTGCGAAGTAATTATTTGTGGCATGAACTGTGATTGCTTGCACTTGGAAAGATGAATAATCACATCACACATCAATCACAAATAGGGGTTACGATGATAATCTGCCAATGAATTTTTCAAGCAAAACCTTTCTAGGATGTAGTTGCGTAATCTAGGGTGAAAGAATTCTTATTCCAGACAATTTCTTTTGATCTTGCTAATGGTATCCCCAGAATTTTCTCGGTAATTATGACTATCATCAAACACCAAATTAACATCCCACAAGCATCCACACTCAAAACTTGCAGTAATTTGAAGTTGATCGCTATTAACTACATGATGCCAACAACATATTTAGATAGTTCCATCCCCAGATGATAACGGAAAAATTGTTAGAAAAAATAAGAAAGCCGCTTCTACAATCAAGAATTACTTCTTTAATATTAGCTCAAACGAAACAACAATGAGATATGCAAATTTGAAAAGCAAACCAGCAATACACTAAATCAACCATCATGCTATACAGCATCAGATCTACAACCATCCTGATGCTGATACACGATTTTCACCACCATAATCAATAGTTTGAAGAAAGAGGATGTTGGAAAACGAGAGGAAAGAGATCACACATATCATTGCAGAAAAGAGTAAAACATAGTTTGCAGTTCAACTCAAGTTTTAATTAATAAAAGACATATGCATAAAACAAAGTTGCTCAAAATGCATCATCACAGGATTTAGTTATTACACTCTTCACAAGATTTATCATCCAAAGAACACATATGACATTGACAAGGAGATTCATTATTCAGTAAAGATTTTGCAGTCCAATTAGGAGTCCTACACTAAAGCCCTAATTCAGAAAGCATGGCACATTTTTGCTCAGTCCCAAATATTTGCAGTTCTCAAGAATTTAGCATAATCCATTCCATGCTGAGAAGATATTGTACCGATCCAAAGAAGTATCAATCCCATTGGAAGGATAATGGAAAGTAGATTATCTCATGAGTTGTGTTTTGTTTTCCTATGTAGGATCTGAGCATTATCAATTCTTGTGAAGGCAACTTCTCATTAGTAGCCACTGAGGTGCCTAGCATCACATTACAAGTTTAACGGAAGGTTCAGTTATGTGCGTAAGGATGAGTTCCTTGGCTTTGCAATGCTTCGCGAAGAAACCAACATGCACTTATCTCATCAAAGCTCAAACTATTGAGCAAAAGCAAATCAAGAACTTAACTTGAACCATTGGAAATCTTGGTTCAGAATAGTTTTTTGAATTCTATACAATCTCTCGAGTTGAAACAATCGGGAAAAACACTCATAAGAAATACGGACAGATGCATCGTATGCTAACGTGTTATAAAGTACTAATAAAGGAATAGTTCCGTCCATTCATTTCTTCTTTTACCCCTTCCCATCAACCCAGCATGGAGATCGAAGATCCATTACTAACCAATACCTAATGTCAACTATAGACAAACCGAAATCCTCATCACTTTGGTTTTTCACTATTTGTATAATCATTTATTGCCTTGTCCTTGGAATAGGATCATGAAAGTATGAGTGTCCACCATCCTTCAGTTGTTAGAATGAGGAAAAACAGGTGTCGGTTAAAGGAGATCATAATAGTAGCCAAAAAGACCAGAAATTTTTCTTCCCTAAGCGCTCCACAGGCCCTTCATGAGTCTTCCACCGAGTATAACATACTGCGAGTGCTTTTCCCGGGACAAAGCTCCGAGGACATACTTATTGTGAACCATACTTCGAGGTTATTTTTTATAGATTGAATCTTTAAATCGTTCCCGGTCGATGGATTATTGAGTGGATATTAATAATCTTGTCGAGACCGGTGTGTTCTTAACTTCGCCATTAAGTATTGGATACTTAAGGGAATGATGAGTCACATGTCATTGGGTATTATGATGCCTGAGTTAGAACACATGTATTTGTATTAGACAAATTCACTGAATGTGACGCATATGGAACGATTAGCGACATGGAAGCTTTTAGCGTGGTAAATGTCTAATTGTTCATGCTTTGGTCTTGTGTAAATAATCCTTAGACCTGAGGCACATTGTTAACTTGTGTATTGAACAACTATGGTTCACAGGTGCACATAATGCCAGGTCGTCGATCCGTCTTTATACCTGATGGTCATAGTTTGTTCATAAACGAAGTTACACATGTGCGCAATACGGAATCTGTCTCCTTGTTATATGCAAGGTATGATAATGATGTCCTATGCGATTTAATTGTGACACTGCATTGAAATCCTCGGCCGGGGTTGTAACCGAGAATAAATTGTTTATGTCTCGAATAAAATGCATGTCAATTAGATTTGTGCATATGATCAAATTAATGACTTGACTAATATTCCATAGTCTTTGTTTGATCAGGACATAGTAAGACAGAGGGATTGAATTACACTGTAGCCAAAGCTGATAGGTTCATTATGTTCTTAAAATATTCACACTATCTGGGTAGCCATGACATATTGCTAGATGTCAATCATGGCTTGTAAGACCCAAAGATTAATCGGGACAATTAATTCTTGTGGAAGTACTAATGTGTTAGTACAAGTCTTACTACCAGCTTAGTGATGAACCTAAGGATGTCACACACCATAAACAATTAGGATAACGTGAAACAAGAAAGAGATATAATTGCAAATGTGTTTGCAATTATTGCAATCGAATTGTGTCGATTTGAAATTAAATTAAATGAGATTTAATTTAATTTGTATTATAGTCACGAGCCTATTTGCATATGATGCACACGCATTCTCAAAGTGGATACATGTTAATGTATTCTAATTGTACATATAAAATTATGTTCTTTTTATTTTTTAAAAAGTGAATTGACTAATTAATTAATTAATTAATTAATCATTTAATTAATTAATTAATTAATTAACTAACTAATTAAAAATAATAATTAAAGCTTCATGCATGTGCACGACGTGCACGAAGCGTAATGGTCACCGGTTGCTGACCATTATGCACGAAGCATGGATGGTCAACAACCGCTGACCACCATGCCAAGATCGTGCATGAGCGGTTGCTCATGCACAACCATCGTGCATGAGTAACAGCTCATGCACGATCGTTTGCTATGGACGATCAGCAACGATTGCTGATCGTCCATCGATGAGCAACCGTTGCTGGTCGGTTTTATTATAAAAGCAATTCAGGGACGAGAATTAAAGTGCTGCTGAAAAATAAAAAGGAGACTTCAAGTGTTTTGTCTTCTTGTTCCGGATCAGCTCTTCACCATGAACAAAAATTTGAAGTTCTGCTAGTTGCTGACTATTGAGTAAAAGTGTGCGTGTGTTCTTGTGTCTTCGAGACACGAGGAAGAAAAACAATTATCTCGTTCGGGCCGTGACTATTATACATCAAGAATACAACAGATTGTTTCCACGTGATTGCTAGCACGATCGAAGTGGTGAATATTCGAAAGTTCTCTCTTCTGTTCGATGTTTGTTGTTGGTGTGTCTGAACTAGAGGTCCGACACTTGTGGGACTCGAACTGTGGAACATTCGAACTGACTTGTTTCAAAGCACGCTTCGAGAGGTATTTCGTTTAACTCCCTTTTATGTTTAGATTTTTGATTAAAACGCACGAACAACGCCTTAGGAGAATAATGTGTAAAATATATCTTTGTTTCCGCTGCGTTCATTTCGTTAATTTTTCTTATACATGATTAATGAAACCCCAAGAGTGGTATCAGAGCCAACCTTAGGTGTTTTTCGTGCGTTTAATTGATTTATAGTTCAAATATATTTTTGCGTTCTAATGGCCAATTTATTTTTATTAAGAGAATTGGTTCTCTTGCTCAAATGTGGCCTATAGAAGTTGATTGATTTATGTGATAAATTTAATCAACAAAGCAAAAATTAGAACAAAATCAATTTTGAATCAAAAATCCGTAACTTGTTATACTTGATGTTTATATTTTGCAAATGATATGCAGAATTTATGCATGCCTTCCAGAGCTTTAAATTTTGAATTTATGGCTCGTAAGGAAGAGTGGTGATCATGGAAAAATCCCTAATTGTTGTGATTGTTGTATGGATGAATGTATGATGATTACAGGTATTCTTTTTGGTGATGTAATTATTAAATGGAGGCTGCGTCCTTCATTTTATATTATTTTAATATGTAATTTTAGTATAGTTTAGTATTTCAATTGTTGATGTAAATACTACAAGAGAGGAGGAGCCATTGGAGGAGCCATTAAACTGGTGAGCTCTCTGGGCCCAGTCTTTGAAGAGTTCAAAGATTGAAGAAAAAGTGAAGAGCAGATCCATATTATTAAAACATTAAAATGGCTAAATTGGTCTTTTTGGCTCGAGACCTATTGAACCATAATTCCATGATCACCACATAGGATAGATGTTTATGTGATACATATATATATATATATATATATATATATATATATATATATATATATATATATATATATATATATATATATATATATATTGTTTATGGTATCGTGCATGTTAAACCGGTTAATGTGCAAAGTGAGACCATTAATAACGACTCAAACCTCCTTATTAATAATATTAAGTCGAAACGGATTTTGGACTCGTGGCCTTCCATTGTCGTGATTTGATCCAATATTATAGTGGTTAACTAACCGGTTATGGATACATAGGGGTTAATTACCATTTATAATATTGGATCACTCCATTATGCATATGATGTTGTGGGGTTGGAGCCAAATGATTTCTAATAATTGTCAGGTGAGGGAATCATTTGTGTTTTCAATACTTGCATGAGACGATGGGCTAGACTTAACTATGATCATGATGTCAATAACTGTTAGGTGACGCTTTCATGGTCTAGAGGCCGAAGTTATGATTGAGACTCGCATATGATGCGTTGAACAAGCCGATTCACTCATTAAGTTCATAGGACACTAATAACTGTTAGGTGAGGTGAACTTTGGGCTAGTGGGACTCCAATCCCCACTAGTAATCTTTACCCAACAAAGATTACCACTTCCCATCTTAAGGAGTATGGGATTCGAATATAAATTTAGTGGGATGATCTATTTCATTTAAAGGCCAAAATGAAATAGTTACTTTGAAAGATACAACGGCTAACAATTTATTTTCTGCAACAGATATATTATTACTCTGAAAATGGTGACCACAAACCCACTCGCTTCTATACTTGACGAGAATTGTTTGACTGGACCCAATTTTATTGACTAGGTGAGGAATTTGAGAATTGTTCTCAATTCAGAAAAAATTGGGTATGTGCTTGATGAAAATATGCCAGCCTCCTTTCCTGAGGGTGGGACCCAAGAGAAACGTGTTACTTATGATAAGTGGCATGATGATGACTTAAAAGTTAGGTCATATATGCTTGCTTCGATGAATAATGAATTACAAAAGAAGTATGAATCTATGGAAGATGCTAGGTCGATCATTTTGCATTTAAATGAATACTTTGATGAGAACGGTCGAACCTCTAGATATGAGATATCTAAGGCATTGTACCGTATGAGGATGGCTGAAAGATCATCAGTTAATGATCATGCTTTGAAAATTATTTGGCACATTGAATAATTGGCTAGGCTGAATCTCGTTATGGACAATGAGTTAGTTGTGGATTTGATCTTCCAATCTTTACCCGATTCCTTCTCTGGTTTCATCCAAAACTTCCACATGCATAAGATGGAGAAAACTCTTGCTGAGTTACATAGCATGCTAGTAGTTTATGAGAAGAAAATGCATAACACGAGGCCAAATGTAGTGGCTATGGCTATGGCTTCTTCTTCAAGGGGTAAGACTATTTTAAAGAAGAATAAATGGAAGAGGCCTACCAAACCTGTTATGCAACCAAAACCCAATATTGATAAAGGGAAATGTCATTATTGTGGCGTCAAAGGGCACTGGAGGAGGAATTGTAGAAGGTACCTCGCGAGCTTGAAGGTCAAGCCCAAGAACCAACCTTATGAAGGTATGGTGTCTATGCTTATTGAAACTAATCTTATGGTTAGTGCTAAATCCAGCTCATGGGTTCTAGATTCTGCTGCAACTTCACATATTTGTATGTCTTTGCAGAATCTGGAAATAAGCAGGATGCTAGGGCGAAATGAGATTGTCCTGATGTTTGCCAATTGAGCAAGAGTTGCTGCATTAGCTATAGAGACTTTTCATTTATGTTCGCCTTCTGGACATGTATTGGTTTTAAAGAACTGTTTGCATTATAAGAATGCTGTTAGGATCATCACTCTGTACCTCGTTTGGGTAAAGAGAATTATGAATTTTCTTTTGCTGATGATGTATGTTCTATTTATCATTATAGAATATGTGTTGGTTCTAGCTTATTAACCAACAATCTTTATACCATTACAATGTCCAGTAATGCGATTACCAATGTCAATAAGTAAAATATAATTGATATAAATGCCATAACTAATAAACATCCTAGAGACGGTCCAAATAAAAAGTATGTTTGGCATCTCCGATTAGGTCATATTGGAGAAGACATAATTAACAAGTTGAGTAATGATGGATACATTGATCCTTCGAATTTTGAGTCATACTCGACTTGTGAGGCATGTCTTCTAGGAAAAATGACCAAAGCGCCTTTTGTGGGACAAAGTGCGAGCAGCTACGACATATTAGAATTAATACATACAGATGTATGTGGACCAATTAATGAAACTGCTAGAGGTGGTTATAATTACTTCATTACCTTCACTGATGATCAGTCACGGTATGATTATTTATACCTCATGAAGTATAAATCTGAATCCTTTGAAAAGTTCAAGGAATTCAAGGCTAAAGTTGAGAAACAAACAGGAAAATGTATTAAGGCTCTTTGATCGGATCGAGGAGGTGAATACCTTAGTACCGAATTCCTGGACTATCTTAAAGAGAATGGCATTTTATTACAATGGATACCTCCTGGAACTCTAGAACATAATGGTGTATCTGAACAAAGAAATCGTACTTTATGAGATATGGTACGATCTATGATAACTTACAGCGATTTGCCAATATCCCTTTAGGGGTATGCCCTTGAGACAGCTGTATATATAATGAATAGAATGCTATCCAAATCTGTTCCAACTACGCCTTATGAGATATGGCATAGTAGGAAACCTAGTCTTAATCATATTAAGATTTGGGGTTGTTCAGCTTTCGTGAAAAAGCTAAAAATGGAAAAATTGGAGGCAAGATCTGAACAAGGTCGCTTCATTGGATATCCAAGGAAACTCTTGGATATTATTTCTATTTTCATTTAAACCAAAAAATTTTGGTATGCAAGCACATTTCTTTTTTGGAGAATCAGTTCATCCAATAAAGTGGTGCTTGGCGGAAAATAGTATTATAAGAAGAAAATAATGAAGTGCCAAACAATCGAGTTCAGATACCAATCTCTGATTCAGTGGGAGCTTCTGATACACAACATCTTAGGAGAAGTGCGAGAACGTCTCGCCCACCTGCTCGTTATAGACACTTGGTTAATCATATTGAATCATTATTCATTATGAATGATAGTGATCAACATCCTAAAACCTATGAGGAGGCGATGTTGGACATCGATTCTGGAAAATGGCTAGAAGCCATGAAATCCAAAATGGATTCAATGTATTCCAATGAGATTTGGACCTTGATTGACCTGCTTGATGGTATTGTACCAATTGGCTGTAAATGGATCTTCAAGAGGAAGATGAATGTTGAAGGTCAAATTGGAATTTACAAAGCACGGCTGGTGGCGAAATGATATCGTCAAAAAGAAGGAATTGATTATGATGAAACTTTCTCACATGTGGCCATGCTAAAATCTATTCGGATTATGTTGGCTATAGCTGCACACCTTGATTATAAGATATTTCAAATGGATGTCAAAACGGTTTTTCTAAATGGTTTTCTCGAAGAGGACATCTATATGGAGCAGCCACAGGGTTTTGAATCCAATAGTGAAAAACGGAAAGTGTGTAAGCTTAAGAGATCCATTTATGGACTCAAACAAGCCTCCAGAAGTTGGAACATCCGTTTTGATGAGATAGTCAAATCGTTTGGTTTCATCAAAAATCTGGATGAACCTTATATATACAAGAAGATCAGTGGGAGTGCAATTGCATTTCTAATTTTGTATGTCGATGATATACTTTTGATTGGAAATGATGTACCAATGATATCATCGATAAAACTATTCTTGTCACAGAAATTCTCTATGAAAGATTTAGGAGAGGCAACCTACATTTTAGGTATCAAGATCTATAGAGATAGATCAAGATGATTGATTGGCCTCTCACAATCTACGTACATAGACAAAGTGTTAACACGGTTTAACATGCAATGTTCCAAGAGAGGATTATTGCCTTTTAGGTAAGGGATCCGTCTTTCTAAGGAGATGTGTCCCAACACTCTTGAAGAAATAGAGCGGATGGTGAAGATACCATATGCATCCGCTATTGGAATCGTAATGTATGCTATACTATGTACTAGATCTGATATTGCGCATGCTGTAAGTATTACTAGCAAATATCAGTCTGATCCATGAGAAGAGCATTGGATAGCAGTCAAGAATATTCTTAAGTACTTGCGAAGGACTAAAGATTTATTCTTGATATATGGAGAAGGAGAATTTAAAGTTTTAGCTTATACTGATTCCGATTTTCAATCGGATCCTAATGATTATAAGTCTACATCCGGGTTTGTCTTTACATTCAATGGTGGTGCTGTTAGTTGGAAAAGTTCCAAACAAAGCATAACTGCTGATTCCATCACTGAGGCACAATATGTAGCTGCTTATGAAGCAGCAAAGGAAGCTGCTTGGATGAAGAAGTTTATTTCTAAACTTGGAGTAGTTCCTTCAATTAAGCAACCGATTACATTGTTTTGTGACAACAATGGGGCGATAGCTCAAGCTAAGGAACAAAGGTCTCACCAGAAGTCCAAGCATATTGAGAGATGCTTCCATCTCATCAGAGAAATTTTTGGGAGATGTGATATCGCCTTGCAGAAAATTGTCTCAGCAAAAAACATGGCAGATCCCTTCACTAAGGCCTTACTTCAGTCTTCTTTTGAAAGACATATTGACAAAATGGGTTTGAGGTATTAGACAAGTTGGCTTTAGTGCAAGTGGGAGATTGTTGGATGTATGCCCTAAAGCTACTATGTAATGGTTACATATTAGGGATTTCGGTTGTACTTTCATTATTATTATTTAATTAATGGCAATGACGTATTCATTCATTTGTCCAATTATTTTATATTGATGAACAATTCCATAAAATCAGTTGCAACTAGAACTATTCTTGAGACGTCAAGAATATATGTGACGGGTTTATAGTTAAATTGAATCTTTAAATCGTTCCCGGTCGATGGATTATTGAGTGGATATTAATAATCTTGTTGAGACCGGTGTGTTCTTAACTTCGCCATTAAGTATTGGATACTTAAGGGAATGATGAGTCACATGTCATTGAGTATTATGATGCCTGAGTTAGAACACAGGTATTTGTATTAGACAAATTCACTGAACGTGACGCATATGGAACGATTAGCGACATGGAAGCTTTTAGCGTGGTAAATGTCTAATTGTTCATGCTTTGGTCTTGTGTAAATAATCCTTAGACCTGAGGCACAGTGTTAACTTGTGTATTGAACAACTATGGTTCACGGGTGCACATAATGCCGGGTCGTCGATCCGTCTTTATACCTGATGGTCATAGTTTATTCATATACGAAGTTACACGTGTGCGCAATACGGAATCTGTCTCCTTGTTATATGCAAGGTATGATAATGATGTCCTATGCGATCTAATTGTGACACTGCATTGAAATCCTCGGCCGGGGTTGTAACCGAGAATAAATTGTTTATGTCTCGAATAAAATGCATGTCAATTAGATTTGTGCATATGATCGAATTAATGACTTGACTAATATTCCATAGTCTTTGTTTGATCGGGACATAGTAAGACAGAGGGATTGAATTACACTATAGCAAAAGCTGACAGGTTCATTATGTTCTTAAAATATTCACACTATCTGGGTAGTCATGACATATTGCTAGATGTCAATCATGGCTTGTAAGACCCAAAGATTAATCGGGACAATTAATTCTTATGGGAGTACTAATGTGTTAGTACAAGTCTTACTACCAACTTAGTGATGAACCTAGGGATTTCACACGCCATAAACAATTAGGATAACGTGAAACAAGAGAGATATAATTGCAAAAGTGTTTGCAATTATTGCAATCGAATTGTGTCGATTTGAAATTAAATTAAATGAGATTTAATTTAATTTGTATTATAGTCACGCGCCTATTTGCATATGATGCACACGCATTCTCAAAGTGGATACATGTTAATGTATTCTAATTGTACATATAAAATTATGTTGTTTTTATTTTTTAAAAAAGGGAATTGATTAATTAATTAATTAATTATTCATTTACTTAATTAATTAATTAATTAATTAACTAATTAAAAATAATAATTAAAGCTTCATGCATGTGCACAAATTCGTGCACTTGCACGAAGCGTAATGGTCACCGGTTGCTGACCATTATGCACGAAGCATGGACCGCTGACCATCATGCCAAGATCGTGCATGAGCGGTTGCTCATGCACGATCGTCTCCTATGGACGATCAGCAACGGTTGCTGATTGTCCATTGATTAGCAACCGTTGCTGGTTGGTTTTATTATAAAAGCAATTGAGGGACGAGAGTTAAAGTGCTGCTGAAAAATAAAAAGGAGACTTCAAGTGTTTTGTCTTCTTGTTTCGGATCAGCTCTTCACCATGAACAAAAATTTGAAGTTCTGCTAGTTGCTGAATATTGAGTAAAAGTGTGCCTGTGTTCTTGTGTCTTCGAGACACAAGGAAGAAAAACAATTCTCTCGTTTGTGCCGTGACTATTATACATCAAGAATACAACGGATTGTTTCCACGTGATTGCTAGCACGATCGAAATGGTGAATATCCAAAAGTTCTCTCTTTTGTTCGACGTTCGTTGTTGGTGTGTCTGAACTAGAGGTCCGACACTTGTGGGACTCGAACTGTGGAACATCCGAACCGACTCGTTTCAAAGTGCACTTCGAGAGGTATTTCATTTAACTCCATTTTATGTTTAGATTTTTGATTAAAACGCACGAATAGCGCTTTAGGAGAATAATGTATAAAATATATCTTTGTTTCCGCTGCGTTCATTTCGTTAATTTTTCTTATACATGATTCATGAAACCCCAACATATAGTAGATCAATTCAAATAGTAAGAACTAGTGCGCTTCACTTGGCAGATGCGAAAAGCACTTCTATGCAATACTTTGTCAATCCACCTCATGGAATTAAGCTTATGTTCTTATTAATTGATTCTCTTTCCTAAAACCTTTTACCTGTTTTCCCTTTAAACTTCCAAACTGCTGAACTGTCGAGCTTGTTTCTAGGAAACTCCATACACACACACACACAAATATATATTATAGTAACACTATTATTCTGATGGATGTAGTATAGTGGAAACCAATACCAAACTTGTAAATGGACAGAGGACAGCTTCATTATGCCCCAAAAATTGTGGCATGAAAACCCTTCAAAGAGTCTCAAAACCTCTCATTATTATGCCATGCCTTTTCTTATGTCTTTTTATTCAAATGCACGACCGCCTCAAGAATAACATCATTCTACCATTTGAAAATAACAGTCTTAATGAGGCTCAGAACAATTCAAAATAAAATTTCCCTCCAGAACTCCAGAGCTAGCAGCACGTCCACAAGTACTAAAATTCACTTCCAACATCAGGATATTCATAGTCTGCACTTTAATTTAATGATATATTTTCTGGGGAAAAAAATGACGAACCCGTCTGAGAAACACATTTTAGAAAGTAAGATGTGTCAGTGGCTTCGTCACCAAAAAAGGTACAAGAATAAGATTGCCCCTAGTCCCATTAAGCCATCACCCTAGATTAAGTTCTACCGGGGGATTTAATTCCTAGCCAGAGAATTTGCATTGGCAGCCACGAGACCATAGACTTCAAAGAGCTCGACGCCAGTGAGGGTCGCGTGGTGGTACCACATAAGATCAAAACGATCAAATCTGGCAGCAATTGGCAGATTGTGGGGTCCTGTGATGGCCTAGTTTGTTTTCTTGTCTCTGGCATTTTTCTCGTATATAACCTGACCACCGGGGAATATAGGGAGTTGCCCTCTTCCAATCTCGAGGAAGATTGTCAGTTTCTTGACCGTCATATTGAGTCATTCTATGGACTCAATTACGACCCTCGATCAGATGACTACAAAATAGCAGAGGGCATGCACGAATATGCATATGATTTTTGGGTGGGGGCAACATTTTCGCTTAAGTCCGGTTCTTGGAGAAGGATATATTCCCCGATCGAAGAAATCGAAGAAAGCGGTCTCGATGTTAGTGACAACGGAGTTTATTGGAAGGGGGCCTTACACTGGCATGTCTATGAGCGGAGCAAGACTGGGATTTTGTCACTTGATTTGTCGGAAGAGAAATTCCACCGGGTGCCTCCTGAAGTCGAGAGGGATGGACTTTCCCCAGGACTCGGGATTCAAGGGACTAGTCTGTTCATATATAGCCGCTATGATAACCGCATCCACACATGGATAACGGATGAGTATGAGAGAGGAGGATCATGGACAAAATGGTTTGGTGTTGATTGCGTACATGTCTCTAGGCATGCTACCCCCTCATGTACACAAGGAGTGGAAAAATCATTTTTTTGATAAAAGCGGACCAGGTGATTCTATTCAATCCGGAGGATAATACTTGCAAAGATTATCCCATAGGGGATTGCTTTTTCACCATCGAATATGCTATATATTTGGAAACTCTTATTTCTCCCTATCTTGACAGCGAGCCATCAAGAATCTGGAGCCTTTAAGGTGTCATGTGATGCAAGGATTTGATTTTTTTAATAGGTAAGGGTTCTAAATTATATTAGTATACATCAATATGTATAATGCTATGTCAACATGTCGCATGATATAAATTTTCACACTAGATTTTCTGCTTGTTTCGAATTTAAATAGCAATTTTCTGATTGTCTTCATAATCAGGAAGTGAGCTCCATCATATGAAAATGATTATAGCTAATTGTTGTTGTTTAGAAACCTCTCCGAAATGATAAAATTATGCATAACAGAAGAACATTGCACGCATTACATACCCCAAATTTTGAATTTGTACGGCAAGATTTTCTTTGCTTGAGACGGATCGCTTCTTATGAATGAAATCAAGGAATTCCTCAGTCTGCACATCTTGTTTGAAAGAAGTATCCAAAAAGTTACATAGATAAGAAATTATCTCCTCGCTAGGCACCCTAGAGTTTATGTGAATACCCTATGGTGAACCGTATAGTGTTGTATACGCTAAATGCCCCCAAACCCAACCCAAAAACACATTGTGGCCACAATCTCGGTCGCACATGCAGAGAGAGAGAGAAGAGAGAGAGATTTGCTTCATGGTAGTTGTGAGAGAACCAAGCCCAGTAAAAACCAAACAACTTCACACATGTTCTGAGTTCATCAAATTCCATAAAAAGGTAGCATGCCCCCCAAAACTCCATCATTGAAATAATAAGGCTAAGATTCTAACATCATCTTTCATTGGTATAAAGCCTATGCATATCGTACTTCTCATTTCTATGCTTAGCAAACAATCTCATGTATCCTCTTGGAGGGAAGCTAACAAGGTAAGCCTCGCCAACAGCTAGGTAATTAGCCTCACCAAGCAAGGCAAGGCTCGCCGGTGGCGAAGGGAAGCCTGGGCGAGGCCCGCCTGTCCACTAGCGAGGCGAGCTTCTAAGGAGCTCGCTGGACCTTGTCTAGCCAGTCGCCGGCGATCGACAGGGATGGCGGCAGTTGAAGAAGAAGAAAGAGAGAAGAAGATCAAGAAAGAAGAAAGAAAAGAGAGAAAATAGGTTGGTTGATTCTAGAATTGTTCTTGAGAACAAAGAATCAATTTGTTTTTTTTACTTCTCGATTCTGTTCCAAATTTAGTTCCAAGTACAAAAAAATAGAAATTTGTTCATGAAAACAAAAAATTTACCAAACGAATTTCTGTTCCAAATGTACTCTCAATAACAAAAATTTTACCAAATGAATTTATATTTTAAATTTACTCTAGGGAATAAAAGAGTAGAAATTATTACTTGATTGGCAAGTTGCCAAGCGAGCCTTAGCCTCACTAGTAATATCACATATATCTATGATAAATTTATCCTAGATTATTGATACATTTATGATAAATTTACTTTTCATTAATTTCTGTTAAATTTTTATCATTAAATTGTCGAGTTGAAAGATATGTAGTAATTGGCAAGTGTGACAATTTGAGATTCCACCCTTTGTTTTTCACAGGTATACAAATTTATGTTTTTTTTGTGATATTAATATAATTTAATGAAAATTAATTGATGGTAAATTTATCACAAATGACTAGTTTGAAGCTTGTGCTAGCAAAAATATTAATTTGTAGTAAAATTGTTATAGGTGTAACAATTAAGAATTTTTAATATTCAAAATATTAGTTTTTCATAAATTTGTCACCGGTATACAATTTGGAATTCTTAGTGATCTAAACTCTTAACTTTATTATACACAATGCAATAAGTGCACTCAATCATTTGAAAATGAGAAAATATTCGGTGTTATCGTAATTACACATTAATGGCTATTGTGGCAAGCATCGTTCGACTCGGATTTACTTAAAAAATCAACACGTGTCCATCGATCTAGTGTCTAATAATAATTTTAAAAAGAAGAAGAAGAAAAAACTAAAAAAACCAACACTCTTGCCCGCTTCTCTCCCCCTTCTTTTATGTTTCGCAAAACTCTCGTCCTTCCATTCTACTATTCCTCAGATTTTTTTTTTTTTTTTCATTTCGAAAGGAGAAATCTCTTTTTTCTCCTTTCCCTCTTCAGATGTACCCAAAAAAAAAAAAATTACAAGAATAATCTTTAAGTTTTGCAACAACTAATAAACTTTTTGGCATAAATGGTAATTTCCTTTATGAAAGAAGCGATACCCAAATAATTTTCAAGAGATATAGTTAGCAACTTCACAATTTTTTCTCAGAAGAGTACTTGAGAATAATCACCTTCCAATTCCATGGAATTAATGTGCGACATGTCCTATTGAGCCATGCGATCCTCGGATCATACATGGATCTGCATTTCCCTTCAAGCTTTCGCTGAGACCAATACATCAAGCTGAGAGCAGAATCCATTTTCTTTGGTAAACTAGGATTTAATTCCATCATAAATTCAGTCAAACATCGCATCCGCAAGGCACCATTCTGTTGAGGGGAAATGCCCATCACAAACACACGATGTTCGACACAAAAACAACTACGGGATTAGATGAAACATCTCCGAGAAAGAATGAGGGGAAATGCTCACTTGTGGAACTATCTGCCTTACCTTCCTTTCCCAGTAGAGAACTGCTTATTGAAAGGAGATGCTCTCATCTTTCGTACTTTCTTTTCTTCGCAGCAGCAGAAGGTTTTCTGCCTCCTTTCTTCTTTGCCACCTCTGCTTCAGAGTCCACTATCTCGTAGTCATCATCTCCACTGTCATTACTATTTTCTTCCTCTGAAATCTCGGAGAAAATGACCGAGGGCTTCTTCCTTGTGGCAGCCCTTTTACTGGGTTCTTTCACCTTGACTGGTATTTCAGGCACTTTGTCCTCTATAGCTGCATTGCATGGAAATGTGTTAAACTTTGGGCAAATGTGGCACATCATCCCAATGCAACAGATGCTCCTTAATCTTCACTATCTAATGTACCCAGTATCTTTACAAATGGAATTGACTTTTAAGTCGAGCAAACAAAAGTCAACTCAAATTAGTTTGAAATCCAACACGTTGACGTGCTGTCGAATACCCTGAAAAAAAGAAAAGAAAAGAAACCTTCCACGATGGCCAGGTGAAAAGGTCCCCTTAAGCTCCAACATCATCAGTTTTAAATGCATGCCTGCGAAAGATTCAAATGGCCCGTCAGAAGACCCGTGCTTGCTTGACTTTCCCCTCTTTTAAAGTTGCTTCCCAAAACTATTGTCCTTCCATTCTACCGTTCCTTGATTTTATGTTTTCACTTCAAAAGAAGAAATTTCCTATTAGAAAAATCACAATTCAAAGAAAAATACAAATTTCATCCAAATATTGAAATTGATTTATAAGTTAAAGACCAATTTTAACTATGTAATCCAAGTGTGTATGTGAGAATTCTCATCTTTTTCGAATTATGTGGCAACCCAGATAAATTCACATTAACATACAATTTAAAAAATTCTCAATAATTATGACCAAATCTCATAGGTTTGCTTTTCATTCCTCTCTCCACTAATGTAAGCTAATTATCCAACTAAAAATCAATAGGACTTTTCTCGATTTGTAATATAAGGCTGGGCTAAAGGTGAGATAACGGTAATTTTAAACTCAAATCACCCATCAACACGTTGATTTTTAGGATCTAATTAAAGCCAATGTCACTATTTAATTTCACTCCTTCAAGATCATTTTTCTGATAATTTTAAACTCAAATTTGATCGTAAAATTCCTTCTTTCTTTTCCTTTTCTTTTCCCTTTTTTTCTTTTTTTTTAATTACTTTATGGTAGAGTTTCTCCCAAAGTCCCTCCTAATATAACATGAAAATTTCCAACCCATTAAGTGAGCCTAGGTTGCCTCCCAAGAGTGTCACAGATTTCAAGAAAAGCATCAATGTGAGCATTTGGATCATCGCTTGGTAGCCCACTAAATTACACCGATTGTTGAAGTATTTGAATGAATGACGGCTTGATCTCAAAGTTGTTCACTTGAATTGCAAGTCTTCTGATACTTGATGTGGTGCCTTGAACTGTTGGCGCAACATAATCTCTTAAGAGTCTATGTGGATTTTCATTCTCCCAATTTGCTATCTTCTTAGCATAATTTCTCTGTTCTCTCAGTTGCCTTTTGAATGTACACTCGATTTCTGGATCAAGCTCAACAAGTTTCCCTTGTTGGCTACATGTCATAAACCGATGTATACCCTGAAAAATAAAACAAAACGAAAGTTAAATTAAACTTATAATTATCTAGTATCAATATTAATTAGTATTAAACAAACGATCCTCGGCAACGGTGCCAAAAATTTGTTCGTAAAATTCTAAATGTAAGTGAACGTGTCGAGCAAGTAATATAATAATAAGAAAGAGTATCGTCCCACGAAGATTGATAATTAATAAACTAATTAAATATTAAAATAGATTAATTCTAAAATTTATCTAACATATCAAAATATAATTGAGAATAAATTAAAAATAAAATTTGGAAACTAAGTGCAGTAAATCAATTAGATAAATATGTTAGAGCGCCCGATTTCACCATAACCACTACATATGAATTTCAGATTGTTATGAGTACAAGAACAAATCAAACATGTGATAGCGGAATTTCCTAATCTATTTACTATCTTTATCTCTAAGTATATCAAACATACTTAGTTTATTAATTCAATATATCTCTATGTGAATTAAAATAAACATAAATGTATTAAAAACTATGAATATTCTCGACTTAGTTTTTTATATTACCTTATCACCGAAAGTTACACAAATAATGCAGTATATCTCTATTTACGTTTAATTTATGGTTATATATTATATTGAGCAATTGCATATTATTACTTTTCGATCTCAAACATGCACATTAGATTATTCAAGTGGTGACTAGTCACTCAAAAGCATTATGCACAATAATATATAACTCGCATGAATGAAATCAATTGCAAAATGTAAAAATCGTGAAATTCACATCATAATGGTTAGGCTACATCGTAGCCTTAACAAAAAAAATTAGAACATAGTAGAAGAATAAATAAAAATATAAGTCAAATCTAGCATCTCAAATCAAAGAATAAAAATTATGTCATCACTTTTGTCTTCTCTTCAAAATACTTGAAAAACTCTCAAAATAATGAAAAACGATCTTACAAAAACATAATTGCTCTCTCTGGTTCTCAATGTTCTCCTATTTATAGGATATATCCAATATCCTTATCTCCAAGCAATTGCGCATAAAATCGTAGTAAATAAGAGAATTTGATTTGATATCTATTTGGCGGTCGGGATAAAATTCGGAAGAGAATATGATTTATCCTATTTTACGTTTGGTCTTGGTTTGGATAAAGTTGGATATAAGGGGATATAAGCTTTGATAAAATTATCCCATGGGAAAAGTGAAATAAATGTGGATAAGTTTTCTAATGTCCATAATAGGAAAGTTATTTTTATCAAATAACAAATTTCTTAAATTAACAAAAGTAAAATTATATTTCAATATAAATAATATTTGAATTCTAATTTAAGAAATCAAAAATAAAAAATAATTTTTTTAAAATTTAATCTTATTTTAAATCATATATTTAACTTTAATTCTATCTTATAATAAACATTCAATCTATCAATTACATATTTATATTGATTATATAGTTTAGGTATGTTTATATTTTAGGTATGTTGGTACAGTTTACGATTTGATAAAATTTTATTGAAGAATGGTAAAAGGGGAAAAGATAAATAATAAAGAAAATAATTTAAAAAAGTGGAAAAAGATAAAAAAAAAAAAAAAAACAGGATAGTATCATGGAGATTTTCACCATCTCCGTTTATAAACTTTTAGGTTCATTTACAATGATATGCCGTTTATATTAAAAAAATGTATATAATATGATGTAAATATATCGAATTTATCTTTGCGATTTACCAAATAATGGATATGATATAGAAAAATTCTAAAATTTCATATCCTATCATATTCAATCACATCCTAGTTAGAAATCCAGACGACCAAATGTATCTTAAGGAATAAAATCATGGATTCCATAATTTGATATCCATCTTTCATTGCTTTTGTTATTTTTTTCTTATCTTCTCCATATCTCATTATTCTGTATAAAAAAGGAAAATTCGAATAATCAGAAGGAAATCCAAATATTTTTTTTATAGATATTGTATTATTTGTTGCCTAAAATAGGTAAAATAACTTTATTTTTATAAAGTTATGAAAAAATAAGTTACAAGAACAAAATGTTATCCCCATCCTCGAACGAAGGTCAATGACCTCGGGTTGACATAGGCGATGGCATTATGAGGCTCACAAAGGCATGATGGAGATGGAGGCCACACAACAGAGCGGATGGCTAGCTATTGCAAGCCTAGGTTGTAAGTATGCTCACGGTAGAACAAGAAGATGGCAAAGAGAAATTAAGGGAAAAAAAAAAAACAGAAGGAAACAAGAATAAAAAATTGAAAAGAAAGTAGGTAAAACCCATATTAGCCATTTATTAAAATTGACCAATGTATCAATCATTTAAAGTGATAAATTTAAGGTTTAAACGTTCCCTTAACTTTTTATTATCACAATCATTTTGGGATATAGCCAATATTTTGATGGAGCTAAAAGCCTTGACCGCCCTTAGACATTGGTAGTAATTTATTTTGCTTTAGCTTCATGTTTAAGGTAGATATGAGTAAAATCATTGTTTCATATGCTACTTGAGAAAACTTTAATTTTTACAAAAGAAAAGTTACACAAATGAATTCTGAACTTTAAATTCAATGTACAATATTATTCCTGAACTTTTAATTCATTTAACATAGTCTCTAAACTTTAGTCAAATATGTAATGTCAATTATGAACTTTTAACTTATTTGATTTGATTTTGAACTTTTAAATATTTTATATAAATTAGAGATTATGTAGATATCGATATCTCGGAAATCATATTTAACAGGCGCCAATTTCTAGGGTTCGGGAAACGCAACCCCACACGCCCGCTCGTTCTCTCTCGCTTCCCTCCGCCTTACCTCCTCCGCCCAGCTGCCGGACTCCACCGCGACACCACCCCCTCCGCACGGCCTCGTGAGCTCTCGAGAAAGCCACGCCTACGGCCAATAGCCGACCCAATTGACCTCAACCGAGAATTTCCCGAGTAAAAAAACGCTTCTTTTGACTCTTGAATTATCGTTGTTATTGCGTGGCTTTTACTGAACACTTGTTACTCCAAACCTTGCCGATGAACAGGCTGCTGTGGCTATTTGCCGAAACTAATGGCTGAAAGTGTACCCGAAGATCTTCTCATCGACATACTCCTGAGGGTTCCGGCCGAGTCGTTGGTGCGATTCAAAGTCGTCTGCAAACGGTGGCGGTCTCTAATCTCTGACCCAGGCTTCGCCAAGTCGCATCTGCACAGGCTCAAGGCAGAGGATTTAATTCCTAGGCAGAGAATTATCATCGGCGGCAACCAGACCATAGATTACAAAACCCTCGACGCCAATGAGGGTTGTGTGGCGGTACCACATAAGATTAAAACGATCAAATCTGACAGCAATGACAGCAATTGGCAGATCGTGGGGTCCTGTGATGGCCTGGTTTGTTTTCTTGTCTCTGGCATTTTTCTCATATATAACCCGACCACCAGGGAATATAGGGAGGTGCCCTCTTCCGATCTTGAGGAAGATTGTGAGTTTCTTGACCGTAACAATGAGTCATTCTATGGTCTCGGATATGACCCTCGATCTGATGACTACAAAATAGTGGAAGGCATCCACGAATATTTCAATCAATTTTGGGGGGCGGCAATATTTTCGCTTAAGTCCGGTTCTTGGAAAAGGATATATTTCTTGATCGAAGAAATCGAAGAAATCGAAGATATCGGTTTCGATGTTTGTGGCAACGGAGTTTATTGGAAGGGGGCCTTACACTGGCACGTCTATGGGCCGTGGGGTGACACTGGGATTTTGTCACTTGATTTGTCGGAAGAGAAATTCCACCGGGTGCTTTCGGTTCCTGAAGTCGAACGCGATGGACAATCCTCGGGACTCATGAATCTCGGGATTCACGGGACTAGTCTGTTCATATATAGCAGCTATGTTAACCACATCCACACATGGATAACGGATGAGTATGGGAGAGGAGGTTCATGGACAAAATGGTTCAGTGTTGATTGGACAAATTGGTTCAGTGTTGATTGCCTAGCTGTTCCTAAGGTTTCTATCCCCCTCATGTGCACAAGGAGCGGAAAAATCGTTTTTTTGATAAATAGAAACCAGCTGATTCTGTTCAATCCAGAGGATAATACTTACAAAGATTATCCCTACAAAGATTATCCGTACAGCGTTTTCTTCATCGAATATGCTATCTATTTGGAAACTCTTATTTCCCCCTATCTATCTTGACGGTGAGCCATCAAGAATCTGGAGCGTTGTCATGTGATGCGAGGATTTTTTTAATAGCTAAGGGTTCTAAATTATATTAGTATACATTGATATGTATAACGCTATGTCAATATGTCGCATGATACAAATCTTTATATATTTAGGAAATTCTTGCATTCATCGATACTCTATTGACTTCTTCACGATTATCATACTTATCTTTAAGATCTGTGAGCATGTAGATCTGTTGCTGTGATGTATGATCGTTGGTTTACTGTAATGACAAAATGCTTTTCAAATTTGTTTATCTCAATGTTGCTTCATTAGAGCTAATATTAAAGAATCGTGGAAGTGGATTGAACTATCTACTTATGTTGCGTCATGTAGTCAGTAGGGACCAACTTAAAATTACTGCAAGTTTTGACCGTGGATGCTGGGATGTTAATTTAGGGTCTGATGATGGTCATAATAACCCAGAAAATGCTGCATATATCACTAGCAAGTATCAAAAGAAACTGTATGGAATAAGAAATTCTTTTTTTTTTGGTGAAGATAATTAATAAGAAATTCTTTTGCCCTAGATAATTGCCAACAATGTCTTAAAAGAATTTGCTTGAAAAATTCATGGTTGAGAAGATTATTATGGCATAACCCCTATTTGTGGTTAATGTGTGACGTAATTATTCATCTTTTGAGGTACAAGCAATTATAGTTCATGCCACAAATAACTACTTTGCAATAGCATATCTCGATAATACATGGTGCTTTTACGAGTTTTCAATTGGTTTATGTCTTACTCAAGTTTTGGAAATCTCTCTCTCTAAGAGGGCACGAGTGCACGCAATTTTACACGAACATCGACACTAGTCATATATTGGTTGTATTATTTGTTATGGTTTTCCTGGCAAAAAAAAAAAAAAAGAATTATATATAATGATTGAGCAAAAAAAGTGTGAGGCTCCTTCAAAGCTGCATTTGCTTTGCACTTATAGTGCTTTTTCAACTCATATATACATATCAACACATATATTATAGTTAAAAAAAAAGGCTGATGACTTCTGGTTACATCAAGATGTTTCTCGCCTAAATAGTCTAAGCATAACTTCCCTTAACTTTAAAATTCATTACCCGAGTATATTTGATATTATGAGAACATTGCTTGAAGCTTTAGGATAGTTTTATTATGCTGCAATTTTTATTAGGTCATAATGCTGAATTGCTTTTGATTATGAATGGTTCAATTGAAACTAGGCAAATTGCTAATACGGTTATCTTGTATAGTTATTCTGACTTAAAATAGATAAATAATTTTTTATTTTTTAAAAAAGGAAAAAACTTGTGAAGTTACATGGGTAGCACAGCTTGTTTTATGCATTCTGGAAAGGGGGAAGGCCGAGTTTCTCTTCCTTTGTATATGTTGTGAGAAACTTAGGTGGAGCCTCCGATATATTAGTGCAACTGCTTAATAATAATCTTTGACTAAGATATTGGTGTTTGGTTTGTTGGAAAAGAGAAACTAACCAATTTCAATATCAGTACAACATTAATTTAGCTGGCTACCCCTCTGGATGGAGTTTGATTGCTGATGTTTAGTGTACTGTAGACAAGAAGAATTGTATGAGTTATGTTTCTTTCTTCCTGATATCTTGCATGTAGTCACTACGGCTATACTAGCATGTAATCTATTCGCTCTCGCATCTCCACTTCATCATCAATGACCATTGAGTCACTTCTCTCTAAGCAGGATCTCCTACATGGATCTAGGACATACATCATCCCGAAACAAGAATAAATTTTGATGATTGGAAACTATATTTGAAAAAGTAAATTGTCAATTAAGTATCTTAATCAGTTTTAGCGAGTGTCCTCAGTACACTATTTTTGAAGAAGCCGCGACATATTTAAGTTTGGTACAAGCAAGGAGAGAAGGAGGAGGTCCGGAGAGAACCTATCTCGTATAGAGAAGCGAAAAAGTTGACACAATTCCGCTCTAATTTTACACTGGCGACTTGATATACTCTGGCAAAGCACAAAATATTTAAGTTGTTTCCCAACATAGCTGGCACTACTAAACGAAATAGGAGGGGAGTCGGAATCACAATGCATTTCCATTGGACAGAAGAGTAGGAGAACATGAAGTCCCTCGACCTCGAATGCTTAAGAAGTAAAATAATCCTCTTATCGGTGCATAAAGTTATGGTGCTCTCAGAAAAAACTTTTGAAATTTCACGAGTAGAAAGATTTCAAAAAATTCACATTTTTAATTTCTCACTTTTTTTGACCACGCGTTTGGTGGAATTTTCTTATAACCAAATTATCAAAAACACACTACTTTCCAATTTTTCAGATAATAGTTTTCAGCTATCAGAGAAATTGAAAGCAAGGGACGCTACCAAAAATAATGAAAATGAAGAACGGGCAAACATTCTGTAAGAAAACACATCCTATATTACCTTATTATTCTCACAAGTCAAGTACAAAATCTACCATATAGAAAATCACCTTATGTTGCGCCGGCAAGTGCAGGATACATCCACTATGATAAAATTCAACTGTAACTCAAGGGACAGACTCGGTCGTAGTTACTCTTTGCGATAATAATTTACACTCACTGAGCCAACCCTCCTCTCCCCTCCTCCCTCCCCTCTCTCTTTTCATTTTTTCTTTTTTCTCTTTATAAAATAAGAGAAAATAGAACCAGTATAATGTATAACCTTCTTTGAGGGAGTTCTATAGAAAAAGTTCACTCTTCAGAACAAATCCAAGCAAACAGGAAGGCATCTAATGCTCACTGCCATCCCAGAAGCTGGCCTAAGAGGACGTCATACCAGAACTTGTCCGTGTCATGCTGAAAATGTGCGAAAGTTCTGCCACTAACAACTTCCCTCCTTTTTCTAACAGCATGCCAAATTGCCATATAGTGACTAAACTAACCATGAGGAACAAAGGCTGAAAATAGGCCATGGAATACTGCACATGCATTACGACCTAAAAAAATTGCAGCAACAGTAAAACTATCTTATTGCTTCAGGCAATGTTTTCAGAATATCATATTCACTCAGGTAAAGAATTTCAAAAGTCAAGGAAAGTCGTTCCCAGACAATTTAAACAGGGAACATTCTTTCAAAAGGAAAAAAAAAAAATTGTGCCATAAACCGATGTTACCACTGGTCATCAGCTTTTTTGAACTATAATATATGTTTCAATATGTATACATGATTGCAAAAGCACTGCAAGTGCAAAGCAAATGCAGTTTTTGGAGGAGCCTGGCACTTTTTCTGCTCAATCATTATATATAATTGTTTTTTCTTTTCATGAACATCCATTACACATAGTACAACTTGTTGGGAAAATATGGCTTCGAAATGAGTTGAACAATGAAATCGGATCGAGTAAAACAACTCGGACTTTGAAGCGTGATATCACTTTCTTTAAGGATTTATTTGCCCCACAACGTTGCTAATGGTCACCAGCAAAAATCTTCCAGGATACAACAAAGTCTTGGATGAGAATACTAAATAGCAATTCTAGTATTTCTCCAGGGTCTCTCTAAGAAACAATCGAAAAATTAGCTGCTGACTTGAAAATGACCACTCGTTTCTTTCCGAAAAATGACAAGTATATATATATATGAAACAATCTTGCAACTCTTCGTGAAAATTGTGAACAAACACGTCTTTAGAAAATTGTTCAGATAAACAAATGCAACTCTTTGGAAAAAGTCGAAAAACGAACAATTGCAACCCTTCGGAAAAGTTAAAAACCGAATAAGTAATTTTCCAAAGGTTGTCTTGAAAAGACACAAACAAAATTCAGAATAATTTTTTTTAAATAGAATTTCGAATTTTCATTTATAATTCATTTCCGAAATTCTCAAATTAAAAGGCAACCTTTGAACTATAAAAAATAAATAATAAAAAAGAATAATGTGGCATCCCAAAAATTCAAAGCCGAGCCATAAGGTGTGTTAAAGTCTTTAATTAGGTAATAGAATTTCCATGGCTTATGTTTTAGCCATTAGTCTTTAAATTTGATGATTTGTGCTTGTGATTGTGGAAATTTAAATTTAATAAGATTAATAATCTATGCTTGGCCATATGATTTAAATTTCAGTGAGCAAAAATATCCTAAGACTTTGGCCAAGATTGAAAATTTAAATTTAGAAATATTTATAGAAGGAATTTCAAAAAAAAAGGGGGGGGAAGAGGGTTATTTTTGGAATGGGCCTTGGACCCATTGGCCTAAAGCTTGGTGGGCCAAGCTAGTCGGCCCATTATAGCCCAAGAGGAGAATTCGACCAGCTCAAGGGGAGTGGCCGGATGGGCCTAAGCCCAAGCCCAATCAAATTCAAATTAAAACCCAATATGACAAGTGGCAAATGGCAAGAGCATGCATTGGTTAGTCTTTAGGCAAAGCAATGATTGTCAATCATGGGATTAGGGGAGTATAAAAGGGATGAGGAGAGAGAGATGGCCGGTTCTTTGCTTCATTCGGCCGAGAGAGAGGGTGAGAAAGAGAGAGAGAGAGAGAGAGAAAGGGAGAGACCGAGAGGAGAGGAGGCGGAGCCGAGGGGTGCTGCCGTTCGTTCGCCGTCCGATCGCCGTGTCCCGCCACCGTTCGTCGTTGTTTGTCCATCTTAGAGGCAAGTGGAGTCCGTAAATTCTCTTGCATGTTTGTTGTGGTGGTTGCATGTTCGATTTTAGGTATGATTTGTGCGAAAAACCGAGGTAAGAGTTGGTTATTTTCAAACCGTGTGACTGTTCTTGTTCGGTTTGTTGGAGTCAGTAGCTTGTTTGAGCTTGCATGGGTGTTTGGAGTTCGATTTTGGCTTCGATGTCTTCATGGAAGTTGTATCTAACGTCTTTTACTATAACATACTTAAATTTCGTGGAAAATTATGGAGATATGAGGGGTTAAAGTTCTATTATACGGAGACCCTAGATCTGTGAAGTTTCCACTGACTTCTTGCTATATTCTTGTTTTCATGTTGATTTCTGTTGAAGATTTGACTTCGATGTCTTCATGAAATTTGTAGGTAACACCTTAAACTACAACATACTCAAATTTGAAGCAAAAATAACGAGTATAACTTGGTGAATCGGCTAGATCTTGGAAACGATGGTTCTGGTGAAGTATTCCGAGACACCCGAGACTTCATGGACTTAAATGGTGACCATAATTTGGTTATTTGACCTAGATCTCTTCATGAAACTTGTAAAGGAAAACTTGGTACATAACATACTCAAATTTCAGAGGAAA
Source organism: Eucalyptus dawsonii (assembly GCA_016097615.1). Lineage (NCBI taxonomy): Eukaryota > Viridiplantae > Streptophyta > Magnoliopsida > Myrtales > Myrtaceae > Eucalyptus > Eucalyptus dawsonii. The sequence continues at coordinate 35,183,261 of CM027878.1, forward strand.
CGAAAGATAATAGATGGGTGAAATCTAAAAATTTCGGAGAAGTGTATTCTGGACGACGCGGTAGTGGTTCCAGAAGTTTCGTGGAGTTGTATAAATTAATCTAAAAATAATTTGGCTTAGAGTTCCCCATGAAAAATGCACGAAAATGTGTTGGCTATCACCCTGTAAAATTTCGTAATTTTTGAAGGCCATATGAGTATTTTAATCGAATTTATTTGGAAACTGTGCAATTCTGGTCATTATCCGAATATCATGTGCTATTTTGTGGAAATTGTGAAATTATGAGAAAATCAATTTGGCCATGAATTTTGTACGAAATTGTGACTTTATTGATTTTTTTAATGATTTTTTGAATATTGTGATTTTGGGAAAATCATAGATATTAAATTTAATATTTATTTATGGAAATAAATAAATATAATAATAAAATAATAATAAAATAATAAAATAATAATAAAATAAAAATGGATTATTTTATTGGTCATGAATTCCATTGAATTTATTATGTATTTTTATATGACATTGGTGTGTGAATCATATGCCATGTAATAATAAGATTAAAAAGGATGGTGAAAGTGGAAAACGATATGTGAGTAAGAGGTTGTGGTGGATGATGATTTCTGGTGGCCTAGTGGTGTAATTCCAGAGATTCCCTGGGAGATTCAGGATGCCCGGAATGTGGGGGGCCGGAAGCCCTGTCGGAGGTTTCTGCCCGAAGGGAATGCCTCGCGATGCCAGGATGTGGGTGCGGGATGCACGGCTAGAAGGGTAAAGGCCGGAAGCCACATCGGAGGTTTTACGCCGAAGGGAATGCCTCGTGATGCTAGTTGAGATGCGAGATGCTCGGAATGTGGGGGGCGGAAGCCGGTGGCCATGGGATGGCTGGAATCTTTGGGAACCACATCGAAGGTCTTTGCCCAAAGGGATGATGATATTGATGATATGAGAAGTGGGTGATGTGGTGATCAAACTTAAAGATAAAAGATGAAAAATGAACCCATGATATATGATATGCATGATATGTGATGTGATGTGATATGATATGACGATCACCCCTGATATATGATATGCATGATGATGATGATGATGATGATGATGATGATGATGATGATGATATGTGCTGTGATATGATGATCACCCATGATATATGATATGCATGATGATATGCATGATGATATGCATGATGATGATGATGATGATGATGATGATGATGATGATGATGATATGTGCTGTGATATGATGATCACCCATGATATATGATATGCATGATGATATGCATGATGATATGCATGATGATGATGATGATGATGATGATATGTGATGTGATATGATGATCACCTATGATATGATATATGATATGCATGATGATATGCATGGTGATGATGATGATGATGATATGTGATGTGATATGATGATCACCCATGATATTTGATATGTATGATGATATGCATGATGATGATGATGATGATAATATGTGATGTGACGTGATAATGCATGATAGTGTGTGTCTGGCTTCAAGGTAAGTAATGCCTGCAATGTATGTGAAATTGCATGATGCATTGAGTTGTTATTGGATTTCCCATATCTTTGAGTGGTTGTCTTCACACTTTTGGGGATAACATTTCAGATTAGCAAGTATGCCCTACCTTGGTCTCGCGGGGGTGTTTTATGGTCTACCGTCTGATGTAGAGGTCGAGTGTGCGGAGATAGACTGTCCCTCTGTTCCCGGACTGACTTTTATTCGAGTGCGCTGTCTAGTGATGTACGATATAGGCCTGGCTGGGGGCCCTATCATTCTGGAGTTCATTTCTGTGCACGTTCGTCGGGATGGAGCGATGCGAGGGATGTTGCCGCCGCCACCGCCTGATGCACCGAGTTGGGTGTGAGACCTGCGCGCGATGAGTAGGAGCTGGATCTTTTGATGTAGATAGTCGACAATTTTTTATGGGGGTTCGTATCTGTATGATGTCGAGGGTCGAGAGTTTCTTTTTGAGGTTTTAGGCTAGACGTGGCTGAGTCCTAGCCTTTCCTTATTGGTACCGACCCGAAGGGAATCCCATCTTGCTATATATATATGTAAGCAAAGTGTCGAAGTTGTTTATAAAAATCCTGATGTTTAGCTGGTGTGTATTTGTATCATGGTTAGTAAGGGGGGAGAGACGTGATGTTTAATTTGCTTCCGCTATGAGTCGCGTTGGGACCGATCGTTTATAAAAAAAAAAAAAAAAATGCCTGCGATTAACGACGCTTGTTTTAAGTACAAGATAGGAAAAATGAGAATAAAGTGTAAAACCGACGCTAGTGACGACCTACGAAGGGTTCGGGGTGTCACAAATAAATAGCAAGGGATTAATGCTAATTAAACCGCGGGCGTGCTAAGTGCGCCAAAATCGCGCAACCGCACGCAGGTATGGTGGGGTCTAGCCCCACCTAATCACTCCTTTAACTACAAAAGGAAATCCCACATTTTTAAACTAACACACCTGCTCCCACCTTTTCTATGTAGAACAAAGTAAAAAAGCATTCATTTTGTTTTAACAAACAAAATTCCAACACAACTAACACAAGTATTCTGCTAATCTACAAGTAAAATTGCGCGCATGCGCCCTCACGCATAGAGAGAGAGAGAGAGAGAGAGAGTTCTGAAACCTGAGTGAGACATAAATCGGTTGAAAGCTCATAAAAGCACCGTGTACTATCAATAAATGCTATTGCGAAGTAATTATTTGTGGCATGAACTGTGATTGCTTGCACTTGGAAAGATGAATAATCACATCAATCACAAATAGGGGTTACGATGATAATCTGCCAATGAATTTTTCAAGCAAAACCTTTCTAGAATGTAGTTGCATAATCTAGGTTGAAAGAATTCTTATTCCAGACAGTTTCTTTTGATCTTGCTAATGGTATCCCTGGTATCCCCAGAAATTTCTCGGTAATTATGACTATCATCAAACACCAAATTAACATCCCACTGGCATCCACACTCAAAACTTGCAATAATTTGAAGTTGATCGCTATTAACTACATGATACCAACAACATATTTAGATAGTTCCATCCCCAGATGATAACGGAAAAATTGTCAGAAAAAATAAGAAAGCCGCTTCTACAATCAAGAATTACTTCTTTAATATTAGCTCAAACGAAACAACAATGAGATATGCAAATTTGAAAAGCAAACCAGCAATACATTAAATCAACCATCATGCAATACATCATCAGACCTACAACCATCCTGATGCTGATACACGATTTTCACCACCAGAATCAGTAGTTTGAAGAAAGAGGATGTTGGAAAAGGACAGGAAAGAGAGCACACATATCATTGCAGAAAAGAGTAAAACATAGTTTGCAGTTCAACTCAAGTTTGAATTAATAAAAGACATATGCATAAAACAAAGTTGCTCAAAATGCATCATCACACGATTTAGTTATTACAGTCTTCACAAGATTTATCATCCAAAGAACACATATGACATTGACAAGGAGATTCATTATTCAGTAAAGATTTTGCAGTCCAATTAGGAGTCCTTCACTAAAGCCTAATTCAGAAAGCATGGCACATTTTTGCTTAGTCCCAAATATTTGCAGTTCTCAAGAATTTAGCATAATCCATTCCACGCTGAGAAGATATTGTACCGATCCAAAGAAGTATCAATCCCATTGGAAGGATAATGAAAAGTAGATTATCTCATGAGTTGTGTTTTGTTTTCCTATGTAGGATCTGAGCATTATCAATTCTTGTGAAGGCAACTTCTCATTAGCAGCCACTGAGGTGCCTGGCATCACAATGCAAAAGGGGCCAACTTGTAATAATATCTCCTCTAGGGTTTGGTTTACAAGTTTAACGGAAGGTTCAGTTATGTGTGTAAGCATGAGTTCCTTGGCTTTGCAATGCTTCGCGAAGAAACCAACATGCACTTATCTCATCAAATCTCAAACTATTGAGCAAAAGCAAATCAAGAACTTAACTTGAACCACTGGAAATCTTGGTTCAGAATAGTTTTTCGAATTTTATACAATCTCTCGAGTTGAAACAATCCGGCAAAACACTCATAAGAAATACGGACAGATGCATCATATGCTAACGTGTTATAAAGTACTAATAAAGGAATAGTTCCGTCCATTCATTTCTTCTTTTACCCCTTCCCATTAACCCAGCATGGAGATCGAAGATCCATTACTAACCCAAACCAATACCTAACGTCAACTATAGACAAACCGAAATCCTCATCACTTTGGTTTTTCCCTATTTGTATAATCATTTATTGCCTTGTCCTTGGAATAGGATCATGAAAGTATGAGTGTCCACCATCCTTCAGTTGTTAGAATGAGGAAAAATAGGTGTCGGTTAAAGGAGATCATAATAGTAGCCAAAAAGACCAGAAATTTTTCTTCCCTAAGCCCTCCACAGGCCCTTCATGAGTCTTCCACCGAGTATAACGTACTGCGAGTGCTTTTCCCGGGACAAAGCTTCGAGGACATACTTATTGTGAACCATACTTTGAGGTTATTTTTTATAGGCAAACTGTGAGCAGGAGATATGCAATTGAGGTGGTGAGGCATGGACAAGCCTCCACGGAATCCCTACTTTATATCTTTTGAGAAGCCGCAAGGTACTCAAGCATTGTAGCACTCGGCAGTGATGTCTACCAATGACCTCATTATGGTAGAAATTAAATGTATACAGTGTTGGATGTATGCCCTAAAGCTACTATGTAATGGTTACATATTAGGGATTTCGGTTGTACTTTCATTATTATTATTTAATTAATGGCAATGACGTATTTCATTCATTTGTCCAATTATTTTATATTGATGAATGATTCTATAAGATTAGTTGCAACTAGACCTATTCTTGAGACGTCAAGAATATATGTGACAGGTTTATAGTTAGACTGAATCTTTAAATCGTTCCCGGTCAATGGATTATTGAGTGGATATTAATAATCTTGTTGAGACCAATGTGTTCTTAACTTCGCCATTAAGTATTGGATACTTAAGGGAATGATGAGTCACATGTCATTGGGTATTATGATGCCTGAGTTAGAACACAGGTGTTTGTATTAGACAAATTCACTAAACGTGATGCATATGGAACGATTAGCGACATGGAAGCTTTTAGCGTGGTAAATGTCTAATTGTTCATGCTTTGGTCTTGTTTAAATAATCCTTAGACCTGAGGCACAGTGTTAACTTGTGTATTGAACAACTATGGTTCACGGGTGCACATAATGCCGGGTCGTCGATCCGTCTTTATACATGATGGTCATAGTTTGTTCATATACGAAGTTACACGTGTGCGCAATACGGAATTTGTCTCCTTATTATATGCAAGGTATGATAATGATGTCCTATGCGATCTAATTGTGACACTGCATTGAAATCCTCGGCCGGGGTTGTAACCGAGAATAAATTGTTTATGTCTCAAATAAAATGCATGTCAATTAGATTTGTGCATATGATCGAATTAATGATTTGACGAATATTCCATGGTCTTTGTTTGATCAGGACATAGTAAGATAGAGGGATTGAATTACACTATAGCCAAAGCTGACAGATTCATTATATTCTTAAAATATTCACACTATTTGGGTAGCCATGACATATTGCTAGATGTTAATCATGGCTTGTAAGACCCAAAGATTAATCGAGACAATTAATTTTTGTGGGAGTACTAATGTGTTAGTACAAGTCTTACTACCAGCTTAGTGATGAACCTAGGGATGTCACACACCATAAACAATTAGGATAACGTAAAACAAGAGATAAATATAATTGCAAATGTGTTTGCAATTATTGCAATCGAATTGTGTCGATTTGAAATTAAATTAAATGAGATTTAATTTAATTTATATTATAGTCATGAGCCTATTTGCATATGATGCACATGCATTCTCAAAGTGGATACATGTTAATGTATTCTAATTGTACATATAAAATTATGTTCTTTTTATTTTTTTAAAAGGGAATTGATTAATTAATTAACTAATTAAAAATAATAATTAAAGCTTCATGCATGTGCACGAATTTGTGCACATGCACGAAGCGTAATGGTCACCGGTTGCTGACCATTATGCACGAAGCATGGATTGTCAGCAACCGCTGACCATCATGCCAAGATCGTGCATGAGCGGTTGCTCATGCACGATCGTCTGCTATGGACGATCAGCAACGGTTGTTGATCGTCCATCGATTAGCAACCGTTGCTGGTCGGTTTTATTATAAAAGCAATTGAGGGACAAGAATTAAAGTGCTGCTGAAAAATAAAAAGGAGACTTCAAGTGTTTTGTCTTCTTGTTCTGGATTATCTCTTCACCATGAACAAAAATTTGAAGTTTTGCTAGTTGCTGAATATTGAGTAAAAGTGTGCGTGTGTTCTTGTGTCTTCGAGACACGAGGAAGAAAAACAATTCTCTCGTTCGGGCCGTGACTATTATACATCAAGAATACAACGGATTGTTTCCACGCGATTGCTAGCACGATCGAAGTGCTGAATATCCGAAAGTTCTCTCTTCTGTTCGACGTTCGTTGTTGGTGTGTCTGAACTAGAGGTCCGACACTTGTGGGACTCGAACTATGGAACATCCGAACTGACTTGTTTCAAAGCGCGCTTCGAGAGGTATTTCGTTTAACTCCCTTTTATGTTTAGATTTTTGATTAAAACGCACGAACAACGCCTTAGGAGAATCATGTGTAAAATATATCTTTGTTTCCGCTGCATTCATTTCGTTAATTTTTCTTATACATGATTCATGAAACCCCAACAGTGGTATCAGAGCCAACCTTAGGCGTTTTTCGTGCGTTTAATTGATTTATAGTTCAAATATGTTTTTGCTTTCTAATGGCCAATTTATTTTTATTAAGAGAATTGGTTCTCTTACTCAAATGTGGCCTATAGAAGTTGATTGATTTATGTGATAAATTTAATCAACAAAGCAAAAATTAGAACTAAATCAATTTTGAATCAAAAATCCGTAACTTGTTATACTTGATGTTTATATTTTGTAAATGATATGTGGAATTTTATGCATACCTTCCAGAGCTTTAAATTTTGAATTTATGGCTCATAAGGAAGAGTGGTGATCATGGAAAAATCTCTAATTGTTGTGATTGTTGTATGGATGAATGTATGATGATTACAGATATTCTTTTTGGGGATGTAATTATTAAATGGAGGTTGCGTCCTTCCTTTTATATTATTTTAATATGTAATTTTAGTATAGTTTAGTATTTCAATTGTTGATGTAAATACTATAAGAGCGGAGGAGCCATTGGAGGAGCCATTAAACTGGTGAGCTCTCTGGGCCCGGTCTTTGAAGAGTTCAAAGATTGAAGAAAAAGTGAAGAGCAGGTCCATATTATTAAAACATTAAAATGGCTAAATGGGTCTTTTTGGCTCGAGACCCATTGAACCATAATTCCATGATTACCACATAAGATAGATGTTTATGTGATATCTATTTATTTATTGTGTTTATCATATCGTGCATGTTAAACCGGTTAATGTGCAAAGTGAAACCATTAATAACGACTCAAACCTTCTTATTAATAATATTAAGTTGAAACGGGTTTTGGACTCGTGGCCTTCCATCGTCATGATTTGATCCAATATTATAGTGGTTAACTAACCGATTATGGATACATAAGGGTTAATTACCATTTATAATATTGGACCACTCCATTATGCATATGATGTAGTGGGGTTGGAGCCAAATGATTTTTAATAACTGTCAAGTGAGGGAATCATTTGTGTTTTCAATACTTGCATGAGACGATGTGCTAGACTTAACTATGATCATGATGCCAATAACTGTTAGGTGAGGCTTTCATGGTCTAGAGGCCGAAGTTATGATTGGGACTAGCATATGATGCGTTGAACAAGTTGGTTCACTCATTAAGTTCATAGGACACCAACAACTGTTAGGTGAGGTGAACTTTGGGCTAGTGGGACTCCAATCCCCACTAGTAATCTTTACCCAACAAAGATTACCACTTCCCATCTTAAGGAGTATGGGATTCAAATATAAATTTAGTGGGAGTGCAATTGCATTTCTAGTTTTGTATGTCGATGATATACTTTTGATTGGAAATGATGTACCAATGATATCATCGATAAAACTATTCTTGTCACAGAAATTCTCCATGAAAGATTTAGGAGAGGCAACCTACATTTTAGGTATCAAGATCTATAGAGATAGATCAAGACGATTGATTGGCCTCTCACAATCTACGTACATAGACAAAGTGTTAACACGGTTTAACATGCAATGTTCCAAGAGAGGATTATTGCCTTTTAGGCAAGGGATCCGTCTTTCTAAGGAGATGTGTCGTAACACTCCTGAAGAAAAAGAGCGGATGGTAAAGATACCATATGCATCCGCTATTGGAAGCATAATGTATGCTATACTATGTACTAGACTTGATATTGCACATGCTGTAAGTATTACTAGCAAATATTAGTCTGATCCAGGAGAAGAGCACTAGATAGCAGTCAAGAATATTCTTAAGTACTTGCGAATGACTAAAGATTTATTCTTGATATATGGAGAATGAGAATTTAAAGTTGTAGCGTATATTGATTCCAATTTTCAATCAAATCCTAATGATTATAAGTCTATATCTGGGTTTGTCTTTACATTCAATGGTGGTGCAGTTAGTTGGAAAAATTTCAAACAAAGCATAACTACTGATTCCACCGGGTGCCTCCTGAAGTCGAGAGGGATGGACTTTCCCCAGGACTCGGGATTCAAGGGACTAGTCTGTTCATATATAGCCGCTATGATAACCGCATCCACACATGGATAACGGATGAGTATGAGAGAGGAGGAGCATGGACAAAATGGGTCGGTGTTGATTGCGTACATGTCTCTAGGCATGCTACCCCCTCGTGTACACAAGGAGCGGAAAAATCGTTTTTTTTTTATAAAAGCGGACCGGGTGATTCTATTCAATCCGGAGGATAATACTTGCAAAGATTATCCCATAGGAGATTGCTTTTTCACCATCGAGTATGCTATCTATTTGGAAACTCTTATTTCTCCCTATCTTGACAGCAAGCCATCAAGAATCTGGAGCCTTTAAGGTGTCATGTGATGCAAGGATTTGATTTTTTTAATAGGTAAGGGTTCTAAATTATATTAGTATACATCGATATGTATAATGCTATGTCAACATGTTGCATGATATAAATTTTCACACTAGATTTTCTGCTTGTTTCGAATTTAGATAGCAATTTTCCGATTGTCTTCATAATTAGGAAGTGAGCTCCATCATATGAAAATGACTATAGCTAATTGTTGTTTAGAAAACCTCTCCAAAATGATAAAATTATGCATAACAGAAGAACATTGCACGCATTACATACCCCAAATTTTGAATTCGTACGGCAAGATTTTCTTTGCTTGAGATGGATCGCTTCTTACTAATGAAATCAAGGAATTCCTCGGTCTGCACATCTTGTTTGAAAGAAGTATCCAAAAAGTCACATAGATAAGAAATTATCTCCTCGCTAGGCACCCTAGAGTTTATGTGAATACCCTATGGTGAACCGTACAGTGATGTATACGCTAAATGCCCCCAAACCCAACCCAAAAACACATTGTGGCCATGATCTCGGTCGAACATGCAGAGAGAGAGAGAGAGAGAGAGAGAGATTTGCTTCATGGTAGTTGTGAGAGAACCAAGCCCAGTAAAAACCAAACAACTTCACACATGTTCTGAGATCATCAAATTCCATAAAAAGGTAGCATGCCCCCCAAAACTCCATCATTGAAATAATAAGGCTAAGATTCTAACATCATCTTTCACGGATATAGTGCCTATGCATATCGTACTTCTCATTTCTATGCTTAGCAAAAAATCTCATGTATCCTCTTGGAGGGAAGCTAACAAGGTAAGCCTCGCTAACAGCAAGGTAATTAGCCTCACCAAGCAAGGCAAGGCTCGCCGGTGGCGAAGGGAAGCCCGGGCGAGGCCCACCTATCCACTAGCGAGGCGAGCTTCTAAGGAGCTCGCTGGACCTCGTCTAGTCGGTCGCCGGCGATTGACAGGGGTGGCGGCAGTTGAAGAAGAAGAAAGAGAGAAGAAGATCAAGAAAGAAGAAAGAAAAGACAGAAAATAGGTTGGTTGATTCTAGAATTGTTCTTGAGAACAAAGAATCAATTTTTTTTTACTTCTCGATTCTGTTCCAAATTTAGTTCCAAGTACAAAAAAATAGAAATTTGTTCCTGAAAACAAAAAATTTACCGAACAATTTTTGTTCCAAATGTACTCTCAATAACAAAAATTTTACCAAATGAATTTATATTTTAAATTTACTCCAAGGAATAAAAGAGTAGAAATTATTCTTGATTGGCAAGTTGCCAAGCGAGCCTTAGCCTCACTAGTAATATCACATATATCTATGATAAATTTATCCTAAATTATTGATACATTTATGATAAATTTACTTTTCATTAATTTCTGTTAAATTTTTATCATTAAATTGTCAAGTTGAAAGATACTAGTAATTGGCAAGTGTGACAATTTGAGATTCGACCCTTTGTTTTTCACAGGTATACAAATTTATGTTTTTTTTTTGTGATATTAATATAATTTAATGAAAATTAATTGATGGTAAATTTATCACAAATGACTAGTTTGAAGCTTGTGCTAGCAAAAATATTAATTTGTAGTAAAATTGTTATAGGTGTAACAATTAAGAATTTTTAATATTCAAAATATTAGTTTTTCATAAATTTGTCACCGGTATACAATTTGGAATTCTTAGTGATCTAAACTCTTAACTTTATTATACACAACGCAATAAGTGCGCTCAATCATTTGAAATTGAGAAAATATTCGGTGTTATCGTAATTACACATTAATGGCTATTGTGGCAAGCATCGTTCAACTCGGATTTACTTAAAAAATCAACACCTGTCCATCGATCTAGTGTCTAATAATAATTTTAAAAAGAAGAAGAAGAAAAAACTAAAAAAATCAACACTCTTGCCCTCTTCTCTCCCCCTCCTTTTATGTTTCGCAAAACTCTCGTCCTTCCATTCTACTATTCCTCAGATTTTTATTTTTATTTTCATTTCGAAAGGAGAAATCTCTTTTTTCTCCTTTCCCTCTTCAGATGTACCCAAAAAAAAAAAATTACAAGAATAATCTTTAAGTTTCGCAACAACTAATAAACTTTTTGGCATAAATGGTAATTTCCTTTATGAAAGAAGCGATACCCAAATAATTTTCAAAAGATGATGGTTAGCAACTTCACAATTTTTTCTCAGATGAGTACTTGAGAATCATCACCTTCCAATTCCATGGAATTAATGTGCGACATGTCCTATTGAGCCATGCGATCCTCGTATCATACATGGATCTGCATTTCCCTTCAAGCTTTCGCTGAGACCAATACATCAAGCTGAGAGCAGAATTCATTTTCTTTGGTAAACTAGGATTTAATTCCATCATAAATTCAGTCAAACATCGCATCCGCAAGGCACCATTCTGTCAAAAGGGGAAATGCCCATCGCAAACACATGATGTTCGACACAAAAACAACTACGGGATTACATGAAACATATCCGAGAAAGAATGAGATGATCACAAACGACTGGGAACCAATATATGACTTCACATCTTTCCGAGTTTCGAAAGTAGACAGCATTGTCCATTCATGGAAAAGCTACATTAACATCAACTAATCATCATTTTCTTCAAAGTCGGAATCATCCGTCGGCTTCTCACTTTCAGAATCACTCAAGACATATGTCGTCTGCTTTCGGCTCACCCTCTGAGGCCTTCGTTTCGGAGGGGCCACCTCGACCACGTCTTCACCATCGTTAGACATAGGATTGGATGACATTTCCTCACTTGTGGAACTGCCTGCCTTACCATCCTTTCCCAGTAGAGAACTGCTTTTCTTATTGAAAGGAGATGCTCTCATCTTTCGTACTTTCTTTTCTTCGCAGCAGCAGATGGTTTTCTGCCTCCTTTCTTCTTTGCCACCTCTGCTTCAGAGTCCACTATCTCGTAGTCATCATCTCCACTGTCATTACTATTTTCTTCCTCTGAAATCTCGGAGAAAATGACCGAGGGCTTCTTCCTTGTGGCAGCCCTTTTACTGGGTTCTTTCACCTTGACTGGTATTTCAGGCACTTTGTCCTTTATAGCTGCATTGCATGGAAATGTGTTAAACTTTGGGCAAATGTGGCACATGATCCCAATGCAACAGATGCTCCTTAATCTTCACTATATAATGTACCCAGTATCTTTACAAATGGAATTGACTTTTAAGTCGAGCAAACAAAAGTCAACTCAAATTAGTTTGAAATCCGACACGTTGACGTGCTGTCAAATACCCTGAAAAAAAGAAAAGAAAAGGAACCTTCCACGATGGCCAGGTGAAAAGGTCCCCCTAAGCTCCAACATCATCCGTTTTAAATGCATGCCTGCGAAAGATTCAAATGGCCCGTCAAAAGACCCGTGCTTGCTTGACTTTCCCCTCTTTTCAAGTTGCTTCCCAAAACTATCCTTCCATTCTACCATTCCTTGATTTTATGTTTTCACATTTCCTATTAGAAAAATCACAATCCAAAGAAAAATACAAATTTCATCCAAATATTGAAATTGATTTATAAGTTAAAGACCAATTTTAACTATGTAATCCAAGTGTGTATGTGAGAATTCTCATCTTTTTCGAATTATATGGCAACCCAGATAAATTCACATTAACATGCAATTTAAAAAATTCTCAATAATTATGACCAAATCTCATAGGTTTGCTTTTCATTCCTCTCTCCACTAATGTAAGCTAATTATCCAACTAAAAATCAATAGGACTTTTCGCGATTTGTAATATAAGGCTGGGCTAAAGGTGAGATAACGGTAATTTTAAACTCAAATCACCCATCAACACGTTGATTTTTAAGATCTAATTAAAGCCAATGTCACTATTTCATTTCACTCCTTCAAGATCATTTTTCTGATAATTTTAAACTCAAATTTGATCGTAAAATTCCTTCTTTCTTTTCCTTTTTTTTTTCCTTTTTTTTCTTTTTTTTAATTACTTTATGGTAGAGTTTGTCCCAAAGTCCCTCCTAATATAACATGAAAATTTCCAACCCATTGAGTGAGCCTAGGTTGCCTCCCAAGAGTGTCACAGATTTCAAGAAAAGCATCAATGTGAGCGTTTGGATCATCGCTTGGTAGCCCACTAAATTGCACCGATTGTTGAAGTATTTGAATGAATGACGGCTTGATCTCAAAGTTGTTTACTTTAATTGCAAGTCTTCTAATACTTGAGGTGGTGCCTTGAACTGTTGGCGCAACATAATCTCTTAAGAGACTATGTGGATTTTCATTCTCCCAATTTGCCATCTTCTTAGCATAATTTCTTTGTTCTCTCAGTTGCCTTTTGAATGTACACTCGATTTCTGGATCAAGCTCGACAAGTTTCCCTTGTTGGCTACATGTCATAAACCGATGTATACCCTGAAAAGTAAAACAAAACGAAAGCTAAATTAAACTTATAATTATCTAGTATCAATATTAATTAGTATTAAACAAACGATCCTCGGCAACGGCGCCAAAAATTTGTTCGTAAAATTCTAAACGTAAATGAACGTGTCGAGTAAGTAATATAATAATAAAAAAGTATTGTCCCACGGAGATTGATAATTAATAAACTAATTAAATACCAAAATAGATTAATTCTAAAATTTATCTAACAGATCAAAATATAATTGAGAATAAATTAAAAATAAAATTTGGAAACTAAGTGTAGTAAATCAATTAGATAAATATGTTAGAGTGTCTGATTTCATCATAACCACTACATATGAATTTCAGATTATTATGAGTACAAGAACAAATCAAACATGTGATAGCGGAATTTCCTAATCTATTTACTATCTTTATCTCTAAGTATATCAAACATACTTAGTTTATTAATTCAATATATCTCTATGTGAATTAAAATAAACATAAATGTAATAAAAACTATGAATATTCTCGACTTAGTTTTTTATATCACCTTATCATCGAAAGTTACACAAATAATGCGGTATATCTCTATTCACGTTTAATTTATGGTTATATATTATATTGAGCAATTGCATATTATTACTTTTCGATCTCAAACATGCACATCAAATTATTCAAGTGGTGACTAGTCACTCAAAAGCATTATGCACAATAATATATAACTCGCATGAATGAAATCAATTGCAAAATGTAAAAATCGTGAAATTTACATCATAATGGTTAGGCTACATCGTAGCCTTAACAAAAGAAAATTAGAACATAGTAGAAGAATAAATAAAAATATAAGTCAAATCTAGCATCTCAAATCAAAGAATAAAAATTCTGTCATCACTTTTGTCTTCTCTTCAAAATACATGAAAAACTCCGAAATAATGAAAAACGATCTAACAAAAACATAATTGCTCTCTGGCTCTCAATGTTCTCCTATTTATAGGATATATCCAATATCCTTAGCTCCAAGCAATTGCGCACAAAATCGTAGTAAATAAGAGAATTTGATTTGATATCTATTTGGCGGTCAGGATAAAATTCGGAAGAGAATATGATTTATCCTATTTTACATTTTGTGCTTGGTTTGGATAAAGTTGGATATAAGGGGATATAAGCCGGATAAAATTATCGCGTGGGAAAAATGAAATAAATGTAGATAAGATTTAATGTCGTAATAGGAAAGTTATTTTTCTCAAATAACAAATTTCTTAAATTAACAAAAGTAAAATTATATTTCAATATAAATAATATTTGAATTCTAATTTAAGAAATAAAAAATAAAAAATAATTTTTTTAATTTAATCTTATTTTAAATCATATATTTAAATTTAATTCTATCTTATAAATAAACATTCAATCTATCAATTAAATATTTATATTGATTATATATTTTAGGTATGTTTATATTTTAGGTATGTTGGTACGAGTTTACGATTTGATAAAATTTTATTGAAGAATGGTAAAAGGGAAAAAGATAAATAATAAAGAAAATAATTTAAAAAAAGAGGAAAAAGATAAAAAGATAAAAATAAATTAAGGAATAGTATCACGGAGATTTTCACCATCTCCGTTTATAAACTTTTAGGTTCATTCACAATGATATGCGTTTATATTTTAAAAAAAAAATGTATATAATATGATGTAAATATGTCGAGTTTAATCTTGTGATTCGCGAATAGTGGATATGATATAGAAAAATTCTAAAATTTCATATCACTGTCATATTCAATCCCATCACAGTTAGAAATCCAGAATGACCAAAGCGTATTTTAAGGAATAAAATCATGGATTCCATAATTTGATATCCATCTTCCATTGCTTTTTATTTGAATTCTTGATTTTTTATTTTTTTCTTATCTTCTCCATATCTCATTATACGTATAAAAAGAAAAATTCGAATAATCGGAAAGGAAATCCAAATATTTTTTTATAGATATTGTATTATTGGTTGCCTAAAATAGATAAAATAACTCTATTTTTATAAAGTTATGAAAAAATAAGTTACAAGAACAAAATGTTATCCCCATCCTCGAACGAAGGTCAATGACCTCGGGTTGACATAGGCAATGGCATTATGAGGCTCACAAAGGCATGATGGAGATGGAGGCCACACAATAGAGCGGATGGCTAGCTATTGCAAGCCTAGGTTTTAAGTATGCTCACGGTAGAACAAGAAGATGGCAAAGAGAAATTAAGGAAAAATAAAAGGAAAAAAAAAAAAAACAGAAGGGAACAAGAATAAAAAATTGAAAAAGAAAGTAGGTAAAACCCATATTAGTTATTTATTAAAATTGACCAATGTATCAATCATTTAAAGTGATAAATTTAAGGTTTAAATGTTCCCTTAACTTTAAATAATCACAATTATTTTGGGATATAGCCAATATTTTGATGGAGCTAAAAGCCTTGACCGCCCTTAGACATTGGTAGTAATTTATTTTGCTTTAGCTTCATGTTTAAGGTAGATATGAGTAAAATCATTGTTTCATATGCTACTTGAGAAAACTTTAATTTTTACCAAAGAAAAGTTACACAAATGAATTTTGAACTTTAAATTCAAAGTGCAATATTATTCCTGAACTTTTAATTCATTTAACATAGTCTCTAAACTTTAGTCTAATGTGTAATGTCAATTATGAACTTTTAATTTGTTTGATTTGATTTTGAACTTTTAAATATTTTATATAAATTAGAGATTACTTTGAATATATATCAATATCTCGGAAATCATATTTAACAGGCGCCAATTTCTAGGGTTCGGGAAACGCAACCCCACACGCCCGCTCGCTCTCTCTCTCTCTCTCGCTTCCCTCCGCCTTACCACCTCCGCCCAGCTGCCGGACTCCACCGCGCGACCGCCGCGTACGCCGGCGACCCCCCCCCCCCCCCCGGGGCGCCTCCGCCCGGCTCCGTCGACGGCCTCGTGAGCTCTCGAGAAAGCCACGCCTACGGCCAATAGCCGACCCAATCGACCTCAACCGAGAATTTCCCGAGTAAAAAAACGCTTCTTTTGACTCTTGAATTATCGTTGTTATTGCGTGGCTTTTACTGAACACTTGATAACTCAAAACCTTGCCGATGAACAGGCTGCTGTGGCTATTTGCCGAAACTAATGGCTGAAAGTTTGCCCGAAGAGATTATCATCGACATACTCTTGAGGGTTCCGGCCGAGTCGTTGGTGCGATTTAAATTGGTCTGCAAACGGTGGCGGTCTCTAATCTCTGACCCAGGCTTCGCCAAGTTGCATCTGCAGAGGCTCAAGGCAGGGGATTTAATTCCTAGGCAGAGACTTTTCATCGGCGACGACGAGACCATAGATTTCAAAACCTTCGACGCCAATGAGGGTTGTGTGGCGGTACCGCATAAGATTAAAACGATGAAATCTGACGGCAATAACACCAATTGGTGGCAGATCAAGGGGTCCTGTGATGGCCTGGTTTGTTTTCTTGTCTCTGGCATTTTTCTCATATATAACCCGACCACCAGGGAATATAGGGAGTTGCCCTTTTCCGATTTCGAGGAAGATTGTGATTTGCTTGACCGTAACAATGAGTCATTCTATGGAATCGGATATGACCCTCGATCTGATGACTACAAAATAGTAGAGGGCATCCAAGAATTTTTTGATCATTTTTGGGGGCCGGCAATATTTTCGCTTAAGTCCGGTTCTTGGAGAAGGATATATTTCCCGAGCGAAGAAATCGAAGAAATCGGTTTCGATGTTGGTGGCAACGGAGTTTATTGGAAGGGGGCCTTACACTGGCACGTCTATGGGTTATGGGACGAGACTGGGATTTTGTCACTTGATTTGTCGGAAGAGAAATTCCACCAGGTGCTTTCGCCTCCTGAAGTCGAAACGGATGGACAATCCCGGCCATGCATGAATCTCGGGATTCACGGGACCAGTCTGTTCATATATAGCAGCTATGGTAACCACGTCCACACATGGATAACAGATGAGTATGGGAGAGGAGGATCATGGACAAAATGGTTCAGTGTTGATTGGACAAATTGGTTCAGTGTTAATTGGACAAATTGTTTCAGTGTTGATCCGAATGTTTCTATCCCCCTTGTGTGCACAAGGAGCGGAAAAATCATTTTTTTGATAAATAGAGACCAGCTGATTCTGTTCAATCCGGAGGATAATACTTACAAAGATTATCCCTACAAAGATTATCCGTACAACGATTTCTCCGTCGAATATGCTATCTATTTGGAAACTCTTATTTCCCCCTATCTATTTTGACGGTGAGCCATCAAGAATCTGGAGCATTGTCATGTGATGCGAGGATTTTCTTAATAGTGAAGGGTTCTAAATTATATTAGTATACATTGCTATGTATAACGCTATGTCAACATGTCACTTTATATAAATTTTGACACTAGATTTTCTGCTTGTTTCCGATTTATATAGCAATTTTCCAATTGTCTTCATAATCAGGAAGCAAGCTCCAACATATGAAAATGACGATAGCTAATTGTTGTTGTTTAGTAAACCTCTCTGAAATGATAAATTTATGCTAACAGAAGAACATTGCACGCATTACATACCCCAAATTTTGAATTTGTACAGCAAGATTTTCTTTGCTTGAGATGGATCGCTTCTTACTAATGAAATCAAGGAAATCCTCAGTTTGCATATCTATTTTGAAAGAAGTATCCAAAAAGTCACAGAGATAAGAAATTATCTCCTCGCTAATTATCTTAAACACCGTGGTGGTATCGGGCTTCACAGAAAAATAATGTAACATGAGGGGATGTCGCAACAATGGACCCAACTCTAGCTCTTCAAACCGTTCGACTCCTATGGTTAACCATACAGCGATGTAATCAAGGAATTCCTCAATCTGCACATCTTTTTTAGCAGGTAGCTACTTCAGATCATACAACAATGTGATCCACCGAACCCCAACAAAGCAATGGATAAATGCATTTATCTGATAATAGAAAGGCTATAGTCATAAAAAGAATTAAGAGAGCTGATGTAAAATGAAGAGGGACCCTAGAGTTTATGTGCATACCCTGTGGTGAACCATACAGCGATGTATACGCTAAATGCCCCCAAACCCAACCCAAAAATACACTGGCCACGAGGGTGGTTGTGAGAGAACCAAGCCCAGTAAAAACCAACTTCACACATGTTCTGAGATCATCAAATTCCATAAAAAGGTAGCATGCCCCCCAAAACTCCACCATTGAAATAATAAGGCTAAGATTCTAACATCGTCTTTCACCTAAAATAGTGCCTATGCATATTATACTTCTCATTTCTATGCTTAGCAAACAATCTCATTTCTATGCTAAAATTACAAGAATAATCTTTAAGTTTCGCAACAACTAATGAACTTTTTGGCATAAATGGGAATTTCCTTTATGAAAGAAGCGATACCCAAATAATTTTCAAAAGATGATGGTTAGCAACTTCACAATTTTTTCTCAGATGAGTACTTGAGAATAATCACCTTCCAATTCCATGGAATTAATGTGCGACATGTCCTATTGAGCCATGCGATCCTCATATCATACATGGATCTGCATTTCCCTTCAAGCTTTCGCTGAGACCAATACATCAAGCTGGGAGCAGAATTCATTTTCTTTGGTAAACTAGGATTTAATTCCATCATAAATTCAGTCAAACATCGCATCCGCAAGGCACCATTCTGTCAAAAGGGGAAATGCCCATCGCAAACACATGATGTTCGACACAAAAACAACTACGGGATTACATGAAACATCTCCGAGAAAGAACGAGATGATCACAAACAACTGGGAACCAATGAATGACTTCACATCTTTCCGAGTTTCGAAAGTAGACAGCATTGTCCATTCATGGAAAAGCTACATTAACATCAACTAATCATCATTTTCTTCAAAGTCCGAATCATCCGTCGGCTTCTCACTTTCAGAATCACTCAAGACATACGTCGTCTGCTTTCGGTTCACCCTCTGAGGCCTTCGTTTCGGAGGGGCCACCTCGACCACGTCTTCACCATCGTTAGACATAGGATTGGATGACAATTCCTCACTTGTGGAACTGTCTGCCTTACCATCCTTTCCCAGTAGAGAACTGCTTTTCTTATTGAAAGGAGATGCTCTCATCTTTCGTACTTTCTTTTCTGGCGAAACCCCAGTGCTTTCAGCTGGCTTTAACATCTCGGTCAAGAGCCGTTGGGTCGTTCCCCGAGCCTGCTGCCTGTTGGCTTGACCTTTCTTTGTTGCCGCAGGTGGCTTTGATTTCTTCGCAGCAGCAGATGGTTTTCTGCCTCCTTTCTTCTTTGCCACCTCTGCTTCAGAGTCCACTGTCTCGTAGTCATCATCTCCACTGTCATTACTATTTTCTTCCTCCGAAATCTCGG
The DNA here is from genome assembly GCA_016097615.1 of Eucalyptus dawsonii. Taxonomy (NCBI): domain Eukaryota; kingdom Viridiplantae; phylum Streptophyta; class Magnoliopsida; order Myrtales; family Myrtaceae; genus Eucalyptus; species Eucalyptus dawsonii. The sequence continues at coordinate 35,203,143 of CM027878.1, forward strand.
AGAGAATGACCGAGGGCTTCTTCCTTGTGGCAGCCCTTTTACTGGGTTCTTTCACCCTGACTGGTATTTCAGGCACTTTGTCCTCTAGAGCTGCATTGCATGGAAATGTGTTAAACTTTGGGCAAATGTGGCACATGTTCCCCAATGCAACAGATGCTCCTTAATCTTCACTATCTAATGTACCCAGTATCTTTACAAATGGAATTGACTTTTAAGTCGAACAAACAAAAGTCACTTTGGCAAAACCTCTTACCTGACGAATTGTCTGGTGAAGATTCAAGGTTATATGCAGCAAGTCGTTCTTTTAAGTCAAGCATCTCGAAATCCTCGTCATCATCTGAAACTGAGGCACTCTTGCTAGGCTGTATAAATGAAAACAGAGATGTGAATGTTGTCCAAGACACTTGCCTTGATTTTACTTAGAAGGAAGAAACCAAACACACCTTTGGAGCCAGAGCTTTCCTAGCACCAGCACCACGTTTTGGTTTTGCAACATCAGCAGCATTTCCTGAAAAAGAAACACATCTACTGTCAGTGACTCCATATGACAATAATAATGCAAACAGTTTCAAGTTATAACATGAATTCCATAATAACCTGCTTCCAATGTGATGGTTGATCCTTGAGTGACTTCTGCTTGAGCTTCTGGATTGTTAGCTTTAGTGTCATTCTTGCGAGGCTTTCTTGGTGCCTGTCTAGAAACTTTTGTGCCGACTCCATTTGCTTTGCTTCTTGCCTTTCTCGTTTCCTCTGCTTGGGCATCCACTTTTTCTTGCTCCTGGATAGCACAGCAGAGAGCATTAGTCAAAACAGAAAATAAATTAAAGTAATGTCAAGAGGGCATCAAAAATCTTACATCAAGTTTTTCCTCTAGAGCAGCAAGATCTTCCAACCACAAATTCTCTGGAGTTGCTTTTCTCAGGACATCAACCTCGTCAACAAGTTTGTCCTTATCAGCACATAATTCCTGAACTTTCTCGAGGGTAAGTGTGCCAATTGCCATGGAGAGCAGATACTCATAGTCACTGGCTTTCACTCCTTTAGTGGTGGCCTCTGAGTTCTCTTCTGTTTCTTCTGAATCATCCGTTGACCCAGCCACTGCTGTTTCAATTGTTTTAGTCTCCTTCCTAAATGGTGTAAAGCCTTTTGCTTGCAGCTCTTGGAACAAATCTGCTCTCTTTCGATTGCTCACAATGATCTCTCCATGGACAACACCAAGAATAAACCTGACCTTATTGTCCAACATCACTAACTTCAACTCCAAGTTTTCCAGCAAAATTTTCTGCAAGGGAGAAATAGAAAAGTACTCATAATATGCTATTTGCAACCAGGTCACATATGAAAAGCCTTGCAGCACAAGTAAATAACTGAAGACATTTCCTCGCTTTCACCAGGATTACCTTTCTTTTCTCATAACACTCAAGCCTTAAGTGGAAAAACTCCTCTAGAACTGCAGAAAGAAAGATGATTAATTTAAAATGAGACATGGATTTGAATACCATATAGAAGTTACAATCCTACTAAAACATGGCTGATCGTGAGCTAAGCAGAAAGATTAGCATACTTTGTTCAGGGCTGTCATATTTCTTAATCACTCCATTTGGGTCAAACAGATGCATGTTACTCGTGCTGATCGATGAGGTCAGCTTAAATTTCTTCAGTAGACCCTCTTGCTTTGCTATCATCATGTTCTCCTCTGTCAACATAACTTCAAAATGTACGGTTACATCATCACTGTACTGCCTAAATTCCTGCAATTGCCAATTGAAATTTTAGCAAAAAATTCAAAGATAAGATGTGACGCACGAGGTTGGGTTGCTTGAGAGCTCATTACCTTGACAAAAGGATCCTTTGCTTTATCTTTCTCTCCAGTTGATAATGATTCCAAAAACTCCCGGTAATCCTGAGTCCATCGACGTATCGGAAGCTCTGTGATCCTCAGTGTGGTATCATCAACTTCCTCGATTATCCCACAAACAGTGTAAGTAACGCCGGCTTCCTTCGTAGCTGTTTTCTCAATGGTCCCTCTAAATCCGCGATACCAAGGATCCATGGGCTCCATCATTTCACCATTCAACAAACGTCTCAAGTTGGCAATAATATCTCTTGAATTGTAGTTGGGGATGTAAGAACTCCATCCAGTTCCAATTCCTTCACTACCATTGACGAGAACCATAGGTAAGATAGGCATGTACCTGCATAACAAGACCAGTATTAGCTAACACTTTCGTTTGGGTTAAATGAATAACAGGGGTCCTATAATGAGTAATTACCAAGTTGGTTCAATAGATTGCCCATCTTCATTTAAGTAGCTCAGGAGGTTGTCATCATCCTTTGGGAAGAGGAACCGTGTAGTTGGCGAAAGCTTCGTGTATATGTACCTAGGGCTTGCATGATCTTTTCCTCCCTACCAAAGTCACATTTTCATGTAAGTAAAAATCAAAAAATAAAAAATAAAAAATTTGCAGACACACTGATTATCTTCAGTGATATATGAAATACTCTCACCATGTTGCGAGTCCCAAATTGGCCATTCGGCATGAGAAGGTTAATGTTGTTGCTGCCTACATAATCCTGTGCCATTCCAATGATGGTACTAGCAAGACTTTGTTCACCATGATGGTATGCTGAATGTTCAGATACATAACCAGAAAACTGGGCAACCTTTGCTTCTTTGATGAAATTCCTTTTAAATGAGCAGAATAGAATTTTCCTTTGACCAGGCTTGAGGCCATCAACCATGGAAGGAATTGATCTTTGAAGATCAGCCATAGAAAATAATATCAGCTCCTTATTAACAAAGTCACTGTACTTGATGAGCTTCTCCTTCTGATCAAGATAAGTACCAGGCTGCAGGAAACATATTCATAATTCCATTAAGTCAAATCTAAAAATGCAACAAGTACTTCATGTTCTTATAATTCAGACAGCACTTCCAACCTCGAACTGACGAAGCCAAGTCTTCCTTGCTTCGATCTTCTTCTTGCTAAAAGCCAACTCAATTGCATCCCCGTCTTGGTCATTAACCCATACAAAATCCTTCTTGTGCATGTCAAGATTTTGGAAATATTGCTTCCCCTCTTTTGAGGTGCTTGTTCCCAACCCCTGCAGGGATCATTCAACAATGTTATTCATAACAGAGTAATTGAGTTATACTTGAATGATGTAGACAAACCTTATAGTACTTGATTGACCACCCACTTCCACTGCCCCCCAAACTTTCCTTCCAGGACTCATATTCCGGCATTGTATAGAAACTTAATTCTCTTCCATTTTTATGAGTAGCCTGTAGTCACAATTAGAGAGGGCTTAAAGCTTTTCTTCCATCTACCAAAAACGGTTTAGATGATCAACTTAATTTAATCATCCCCACCTTGACAATTGGAGTGATGAATTCAACTAGGAAAGATGGAACTTTGAGCAATGATGGCCAGAATGAATGAACGAAGTTAATTAAAAGGCCTTTAATGTGGGAACCATCATGATCCTGCAAATGCACATCCAAAAAGCAATATATACTTATTCACAATACTATGAAAAGCATTTACAATAGTGGCACATGCTTGACAGAAAAATCATACAAAACAAAATCCATAGAAGAGTGAAACCTGGTCTGTCATTATCATCAAATGACCATATCTTAAAGATTTGACACTGTCATAATCCTTATTTTGCTGCAACCCAAGAATCTGCTTGATGTATTGTATCTCTTTGTTTTCCATTATTTGACTATGGCTGGCTTCCCTCACATTGAGTAATTTACCTCTCAAAGGAAACACTCCATAACGATCTCGACCAACAACAGAAAGCCCAGCCATCTGCATCAACGCAGTTTGGTTAGCCAACTCTTGGAAAATGTTCAGCCACAAAAATTAAGGTGGTTTCCATGCGTCACATCCAAAAGCTACCAGCACTTACTGCAAGGGCCTTTGCTGAATCTCCTTCTGTCAAAATCAGGGTACATTTATCAGAGTTTCTACCTCCAGCATCATTAGCATCCTCAAGCTTGGGAATCCCGCGGAGGTTCTCTCTCTTTGACCCATCAGTTTTCTTTAGGTCTTTGCTCTGCTTGAAATTTGCCCATGAAAGGAGAGACTCAACAATTCCAGACTTTGCCACTGCATTATAGCAAGCATAAGCAAAATTTGCCTAGAAATCAATTGATCGGTTTCATTAAATTCACTAAAGAGTGTCCAACCTTTCTGTAGGAACTTGTCAGATAGTTCACACTTGGATCCGAAGCTGCTCTGACGAAGTGTCAAAGTTTCCTTGGTTTGAGAGTCAAATGCAGGATTGTCAATGAGCGCATTGACAAAAACCCATAGATGACTTTTAACGTTATGGACTTTGAGGTTGGCATTCTTATTCTTCTTGTTCACAACAGTCATAACATGGTTGGCAATCTGATTGGTCACATAATCAACATGTGTTCCTCCCTTGATAGTAGCTATCGCATTCGCAAAGCTGACCTGTTGAAGAATTCACGATGTCAAATTCATTCAATAGTACTAGCTCTATATTTGGTGTTACCAGAAGAAAGTGTTCAAAGTACCTGTTGAAACTGTCCATCACTTAGGCTTACGCAGACTTCCCACCTCTCATTCACAGTCTCCTCAATCCTGATCCAATCAGTAAATTTGGCTATCAGAATACCATCCCAAACTACAAAATGATTATAGTCGAACAAAAAGAAAAGAAGAGAACCTTGGGAGGGGACATTCTGATCTATTTTTAGAGGCAGATTTTAAATAGAGGCCGACATATTCAGCAAATGTTTTGACAGGAACCCTTTTCCCATTCAGCTCGACCTTTACTGTCTTTCCTAGACACCCAGCCATATCAATCACTCGCTTTTTCATCAAAGCAACCACGTCATCTTCAAGGTGGGTCATGTTAAACTTTGCCAAGTCGGGTTTGAACGAGACCTTGGTCCAGTTTTCGCTCGCCTTGCAAGCCTTGATATCGGGTGCACCTTTCACTCCCATGTTCTTCGAGAAAACCTTTAAATCATTGGAACAGATCATTACAAAAGCTCAACCAAATCAATTCCACTGACCCAGTAAAAATGGTGAGAACATTCCACTGTAGACCAAAATGAGTGCGTTTACTATCCTAAAAAAGTAGCAACAACCTTGAGCAGAAACTACTACATGACGTCCTGAAAAGTTTTTAAAAAAAAAAGCACCATTCTGACCAAACAAGGGCAGCTGAACTCCAATACAAAAAGAGGGCAGCTTAAACAGAGACAATTACCTTCCCACCAGAGCAATGTACAAGACTAACATCAAGAAACAAACTTGAAGAAATCCCAAATCATGAAATCCAGAGAAAAATGTTAACACAGGCGCATCGAAGACATCAGCCGCCTATACCTGCTTGTACTTGAGGCCGTTCTTGCCATCGGCCGTCTCGATGACAAACTCCGTCGAGAATATGTTCGTCAGCTTAGCGCCGTACCCGTTCCTCCCCCCGGTCGTCTTCTTCACGTTGTCGTCGTAGTTGCTGCTGGTGAGGAGGTGGCCGAAGATGAGCTCCGGCACGTAGACGTGCTCCTCCCGGTGCATCTCGACGGGGACGCCGTCCCCGTTGTTGTAGACGCTGATGAGGTTCCGGTCGGCGTCGATGGTGACTTTCAGGAGTCCATCCTGGGGTCGCGCTGCTTGTTGTCGGCGGCGTTGACGAGGATCTCGTCGAAGATCTTGTAGAGGCCCGGGACGTAGGTGATGGGGCGGTGGACCATCTCGCCGCCGCCGCCGTCGTCGCCGCCGCCGTAGATCCAGAGCGACTGGGTGTGCTTCTCGACGGAGCCGATGTAGGTGTCGGGGCGGAGGAGGATGTGCTCCAGCTGGGACTTCTTCTGGTAGGTCTCCTCGACCGTCTTGCCCTTGCGCCCCGCCGCCGGAGCCGCCGGAGCGGCGGCTGCGGCGGTGTTGGCGATGTTGCTGGTCTGGAGGGGGAGCGTCTGGGCCATGATGGGGGCGAGGGAGGAAGTCGAAGGATGGAGAAGATTCTCGAGAGGAGAACGACGCAGGGAGCGAAGAGAGAGAAATGATGGTTTTTAGAGAGAGAGAGAGAGAGAGAGAGAGATTTGAATTTCGAATTCAGGCGCGTTGCTTTGCTTGCTTTTGGACGGACTGCGCTTTTGAAGTCCGACGTGGACTGGGCTTTTGCACGCTTGGGGCTCGTCCGGACTTCCGGTTCATGGAATTTCATCGATTATTCTTTTATTTTTTCTTGTAAATACGTTAGAAGTCCCATAACTTCTTACGAAAGTATTATTGAATGATAAAAATTTTAACAAGTGATTTAAGTCTTAAAATTTATCATAAAAGTATAATCAGATCTCAAAAATTTTCAAAGAGTGCAAACAAGTTAGAAAACTTGTCGCGAAAATGTAATTGAATTTTAAAGTTTAAAAAAAAAATGCAAACTTTTTCTAATGATTGCACTTTTTATAACAGGTTTTAAGATTTTATTATATTTTTTTAAATTTTGAGGATTAAATTGCATTTTATTGATAAGTTTTATGACTTCCAATATACTTATCATTTTTTAATGGGCTTCTTCTTCTTCTTCTTTTTCATTCTTTTTCTTCTTTTCTTCTTTTGCTTTTTTTTTTTTTTTTTAAATCCTGAGATTTCTTGTGATCAGATTTTATTTTTCAATGCAAAACACGTTAGACTCTTTTTTTTCTAGAAGAAAAATTGAGACTTTAGAGAGATACAAATGTGCACACTTATATTCACTTATAATTACTCTCGTATTTTCATTTTATTTTGAGGAATATTTTAGATTTCGACACTAAAACTCCATTTTTTTTTTTTTACTAAAACTCCATTTGCTTTGCAAAAAATAGACTAATTGAAGAACATTTCTCTAAATATATTTGTCTATATTAGTTGAAATAATTAGTTAACGAAAAATATTTTTATTACCCAGAACAATTTATAAATCAATATTTTAGTGGACAACAAAATTACTTTTTGTTTGCAATAAAAGCAATTTTTTTAGAAAAATATTTTTTAAAATTATCCATTTTCTATTAAACAAACAAAGTCTGAAGAAAATACAAGCATGATATTCATATAGAGAAAAAAGAAAAAAAAAAAAAAACTCAAGTGCCATTTCGCTAATCACTAGATAGGGCGAACTCGAGAGCATGGTACCTGGACGTGGGTTTTAAGGCCATCGTGAACATTCAATGTTCAGCACGTCTAACAATTCCTCTTCTTTTTGTTTCGTAATAGCGTTCATCCCATCGTATACTCTTCATCCGTCCATCTCTCCACTGTTGAAATTTCCAAGAGATACACGGAAAAAAATTTTAAGGTCAAAGCCACCAAAAATTTCAAACTTTATCCTCCATGACATATTTACCTCAAACTTTTTTACGATGTAAAAAACCACAAACTCATATTTGTGCGATACATATCCCAAACTTATATAGTGTGACACATTTATTCCAAACTTATTTTTTGTGACACAAAAAACTCACAAACTTTATTTATTGACACCAAAAAACCCCAAAATTATATCTATGTAAGAGAAAAGTTTGAGATTTTTGGTGCTACAAAAAGAAAGTTCGGAATAAATGTGTCACAATAAGTAAAGTTTGGGGTTTTTTATATTACAAAAAATAATGTATGATAAACGTGTCACTCTGAGCAAAATTTGTGACTTTTTATGGCTTTTTTCCCTGATTTTTAAACTACATGGAATAGCTTCTATTTGCTTGTTGTCAGACATATTCAGAAATATTTATGAAATTTTGAAAGACAAAATGATCTTTTGGACAACTAGAAATTGATGGTAATGATTGAAGTTATATACTCTATGCGGAAATTTCATTTCACTTAGAGAGAAATGTGAAATTCCTCAATGATTGAGAGAAAATGACTACAATCGAATAGCATACTAATTGTTAAGAAAGAAATTACTGGAAAAAAATTAAACTTTTTCTTTTAAAATGAACCGGGTGTGTTGCACTTTTAGGTGTTTATGATCTGTACACCATACTTGGATGATAGTTTGATCCAATTAGAAATTTGCATGGCCCATTATTTAAGCCTTTTTTCTCCCAACATACTTGTAATTAGAAGTTTATATTTACCACATCTTTACAACTTGTATTTTTACTAATCCATTGGAAAAAGCGATGATGGCGTGGTGGTGTAATCAAACAATCATCACTACCTCATGTCGTGAATCTCATTCTACTTGACATCATGTGTATATGCATCTTGCTTTCGATTAGTAGGTTATATATATCATATGTCACTACTATGTGATGTATCCCTTAAATTTAAAGAGCAAAATTCCAAATATAGAGATGTAATATATTATTCTGATCGCAGCTCACTTACTCTTGTAAAACTTAAAAACCGGTCATGTTAGTTTAAGATTGTGCGGGACACATTCATTGAGGAAATAGCCCCAACATAAATAATGTGGGATCCACGACATATACTCAATTGACTTCTAAAATTGCTAAAAGCAAAGGTGATAATTCATGATATTTTATTGGTTAAAGTGGTAAAACAACTAGGGCTTTACCTCTCGAGAAACAATAGGTTTTAAATTGACTTCAATTCAATGTAATCCCATAGGCATTGACAGAGTAATTTCTCAATTCATTCCTAGTGCCAATTTAGATAAATGCCTTTGATCATATCCAAAAGTTAAAAGACGCCTAACGCTAAAACAAATGAGAGACTTGGAAGATTGAAATTTTTTGAAAAGGAGTAGTTTCCTACTACTGCAAGACAGAAGGTTCGATCGGCAAAACGGCTGCAATAATTGACCTTGCAAGAGACTCGAATGTGTTTGCTTATTTGTACTCCGCTCTGTGATTTATACTTCCATTTTAGTTACTCTTTTTTCTTTTTCTTTGACTAATTCGATCCTATGTTCTCTTTTTTCTTTTTTTCCCATTTTGAGGAATTTTTCTTTTCTGATCTACTCTAGATCTAGAAGCTTTTCTCTCTCTATGGGTGCGTTTGGGAAGCCTTTGGGGAAAAGATCTTTAAGAAAATGCAAACACCTTTGAGCTAAATATATTTTTCAAAATGCAAAGTGTGTTTGGTAAATTATACTTTGAAATGCCTTTAAGCAAAATGGTGTTTGGGGAAATTATACTTACAAAGGGCTTTGGTGATAAAAAAAATTATCTAAAAAAGAAAAAAAAAAAAAAAAAAGACCGACAGGGGCAGGTGGCCGCCGGACGTCCACTGAAGACCTCCGGCGAGGGTCGTCGGACCTCGGGCAACCACTGAAGACCACCGGGGAGGGTCGCCGGATGTCGGGCGACCACTGAAGACCACCAAGGAGGGTCACCGGACGTCGGGCGACCCCGCCGTGACCCAGATCTAGGGCCGCGAGGTCCCCACGACCTCGCGGCCCCAGATTTGGGTCGTGGCGGGGTCATGCGACCTTGCCGCCCCCGGATCTAAGTCGCGGCGAGGTCGCGCGACCTCCGGCGACCGCCGCGACCAAGATCTGGGGCGGCGAGGTCGCGGGAGGACCTCGCCGCCCGCGAATCTGGGTCGCGGTGAGGTCGGCGACCCAAATCTCGCCGCGACCCACGGCGATCGCCGCGACCCAGACAGGGCGGCGGTTGCACCACTCCCCGGCGACGGTCGCCTGGGCCACCGCGACCATGCCGAGCCGTCGGTGGCCGCTCACAGCTTCGAGGAACACGTCGTCGGCCTTCAACGGAGAAGAAGATGAACAGTACCATGACGAGGGCAAAACCAGAAAAATCAAGAGTAGCTGAGGACAGTTTTGGAAGAAAAAAAAAAGTGAACAGTGTCACTTGTATGCCGAGAAAGCTGAAAGCCCAAGGCACCCCTTCACCTACCTTGGGCTTTCAGCCTTGAGAAGGCCAGCTTTGGCCTAATGGAAATTTTAAAATTGTTCCCAAACACTCCAGCTTTAGCCCAAGTACCTTTAGGAGCCCAAAGTCCTTTGGAAAGTTGATTCCAAACGCACCCTATCTCTCTCTCTCTCTCGTTTTAGTGAGATTTCTACCCCAATATAGTCCATATTTTGAGATTTTTGCACTTATTTATTTTGGGTTTTGCTTCCCTCCTCTTTCATTGATGTACAAATCTAGTTTCAAAGAAGATCAGAGGATTTTTGTGAAGGTTTCACTCTCACAAGTATTAGATCTATATTTGTTCAACCTCATTACTATGAACAACGATGGTGTTGAGGACACTAAGCTTAGGTGTACATTGTCCAAAGGCAAAACCATAGCGACATTACCAAAAACAAATTTGGTATTCGATCGTTGATTTTGGATTGAAAAAGTTGCATATCTACTCTTTAAGCATATAGCCTCTAATCTTATTATGATTATTCATTTTGTTATCCAAATATATGTGTGAAAATGAAGGAAATATTACTTTAACAAAAGAAAATCATGCCAAATTTAGATTGCCAGTAAACGACTATCATAATCAAACAATACACAATAAAATGAAGACAAGAAGCAAACTGTCTCGATCCATTTAGGTCAACTAGACACGGCCCGACAAAGAAGAGGCCCATACCTGCTATAACTCGTGCTCGGCACCGTGGCAAGGCAAGCGGGTGGAGTCGGCTTGGGTATAAGTAACTAGGGGCGTGCATGGAAACGTTTCTAAGAAACGTTTCCGGCACACTTCTGTACGGAAAGTGTCTTGAAACAAAAAGGAACAAACGCGTTTGGTTGCGTTTACCGTTCCTTTTTTGTTTTTTTTGTTTACGAACGAAATAAGAACAGAAAAAAGAAACATAAAAAAGTTGTTTCTTTTGAAAAGAAACACTTCTTCGACGGAACAAAAGAACAAAAACCAAAGAAACAAAAGAACAAAATCGGAACAAAGGCGAAGAACTCTTCTCCTTCGTGCGTGCTCGTCGCTCCTCTCGTCGGCTGAAGCTTCGTTCTTCCTTTTCCGGCGTCTCTCCCATCTCTCCGGCGGCTCCCACTCGGCTGACTCTCCGGCGACTCCTCACTCCGGCGACTCCAGGTACGTTTCCGGTAAGCGTTGCTCCCCATTTGGCCCTCCTCCTCCGGTCAGTGTCGCTTCCCGTTCGGCCCTCCTCCTCCGGTCAGCGTCGCTCCCCCTTCGGCGCTCCTTCTCTGGTCGGCACTGCTCCCCCTTAGGCGCGGCGAGCCGTCCCTCGAGCGAGCATTGCTCGCCCAGATCTGCCGCGCCGAAGGGGAGCAACGCTCGCTCGAGCTGCAGCTCGTCGAGCTCCCCCTTCGCTCGCTCGAGCTGCTGCGAGCTCGCTCGAGCTCGAGCTCCAGCTGCTGCAAGCTCGAGCTGCTGCCTCGAGCTGCTGCGAGCTCGCTGCAGCTCGATCTGCAGCTGCTCGAGCTCGCTCGAGCTCGAGCCGCAGCTCCAGCAGCAGCAGCTCGAGCGAGCTGCAGCTCCAGCAGCTGCAGCTCGACTCCAGCAGTTGCAGCAGCTCGAGCTGCAGCTGCTGCTCCAACAGCTCCTCCAGCAGCTCGCTTTCTTGTGTATGATTTCGCTCCCAAGGGTACCTTATCGCAATATCTTGATTTAGAAGATGGAAGCATCCAGGTTCTTGATTGGTCCACAAGGGTAAGTCTTACTGAGGGTAAGTCTTACTTTCTTTCAGATCTTAAAAGAGATATTTCTGGTTTTCCCTTACTTTCTGAATTAGTTGTTGGAACTTTTTTCTCTAGCTTAATGCTTCTAAGTCTTTAAATTTGAGAAGTACCAATTATCAAGTGCATTCACGCAGTTCATCAAGTGCACTTTAAGTTTTGAACATTTACTTCTGGCCTTCTAGCTTCATGGGTAGCTTAAGTTCTTCTGAAGCCTATAATTTGCACTTGGTTTATAATTCTACAGCAGGAAAAGTTCTTGAAACATCAGTGGGATGAAATGTTTCGCCATTTCTGGGCAAAGAACTCTCTTCTTGAATTCGTTTCCTGTGCTCATTTTCCAAATGCCTGTGCTTTACAGTTTGAACTTCCTTTGAGCTTGATGCTGAATACAGATAGGTTCCGCTAGTTTCATTTTCATAGAACCAGTTTTACTGGCATTTGCATAGTATATTGCTTGAACATCATTGTTTTGTGCTTGTGAGTGTACTCTTCCTCAAAAATTAACTTGGACACTAAAACAAGAGTTCCCATTTAGATTAGTTCTGTCTACTCTAATTATTATTCATTAATTTTTATTCGAGCAGGCATTGGATACTTGGATAACGGTGAAGGCAGCAAGCCTGCAGTTGTTCACCAAAACATTTTCGTTGAGAAGATTCTCATTGACCAGCAGCTCAACCCACTCATAATGGATTCCGGGCTTCCAAAGCTTCTCGCCGATGATGTCATATACTCAGCTCTCAAGACTAGTGCCGCCATGGGTTATATGGCACCAAAGTACATTACAACAAGTCGTTTTACCGAGAAAAGTGATGTTTTCGCATATGGAGTAGTCATCTTCCAGATCCTCTTGGGTAAGCGACTACTTTCCAGCTCAATGCGGTCAGCAACAGAGTGTTGCGGTTTCGAGAACTTTATCGATAGCAATCTGAAAGGAAATTTCACTGAACCTGAGGCAGCTATTCTTGGGAAGATCGCATTATGTTGCACCAGTGAATTGCCCGATAATAGACCCACTATTTTCAGAGTGATTGAGGAACTAAATGATTGGTGCGTCAAATGTCGATGATTGTACATAGCGAATTGTCCGAAGTTGCATCCATGGAAGCACCAATTTAACTCAATGAGCTATCAAGCTCAGCGGTGACAGTGCAACGATGTATGATGATCCCTGAAGAATTAACAGAGTAATCTTGTCCTATTGTATAACAGATTAGCTTTAGCTCATTTGTACTTTGTCTGATCACTTGAATCATTATCTTTTTCGTTTCCCTTTGCCATATAACAGATTAGCTTTAGCTTTAGCTCTTGCTCTGCTTTTCTTCCCCCCGTTTCATGAAATTTGTTTGTATGGGGCCATAGACATGGAGGATTGGGCTGAGCAGAATGAAAGAGATCAGAAATGAGATTTACATGTATACTAACATATATCGGGATCCCTATTTGGTGTCACCTAGAAACAAAAGTTCTTCAAAAAACCTTGCACAAAGTTAATTTTTTGTGTTATTATTATTAGTTCTATCTATCACGTCATTAATAAGGAGCCTATTCGGTTATATTTTTACTTTAAATTGATCCTTGTTCATCAAAAGATATGAGAGATTTACATGATTAAATTAGCACGAAATAACCAAGGAAATAAACGAAGAACAATCAAAAGATATGAGAGATTTACATGATTTGATTCAAATCTAGATTAAGCTTAGAAAAAAAATTTAAAACAAAGAATTTTTTTGTCGTTTACCAAACGTGTTTCTGTTCTTTTGCTATTCTAGGAACAGAAATTGACTGCAGTTACCAAACATGTTTCTGTTCTTTTTTTATTCCAAGAACAGTTTTTTTTTACACTTACCAAACGCGTTCTTTTGTTCAAAAACTGTTCCCCGGAACAGAAACACTTTTTTTTGTTTCTGTTCCTGGGAACAGAAAAGGAACAGAAATGAAACCATGCGCGCCCTAGATCACTAGGGAAACGAAGTCATGGAAATGGCAAACAAATGGATCTCGCGCTTCTTTTGACAATGTTTTGTACTTTTGATTGTGTTTTTGTGTCACAAAACTAAGGGCGTTGTCGTCCCAGCAGAAGATCACGGGCGTGGACCGCAAGTGGGTGGGTCCCACGCTTCATTTTCTTTATATACACCTTCCTCGTCATTAACCTCATCACCGTCGTCACCGCCGTTGCCGCCGTTGCCGCTGTCGCCGCCTTAGGAGGGCCAGTATGGCGTCATCTGCAAAGAGGCCGTGAGGCCACCATGTGGTGGATATAACGTGACATCTTGAAGAAGATGCCGCTCTGACTCAGCACCTTCGGCACCCCGAGGAGGCGGCCCTCGCCGACGACGGCACCGCCGGCAGCCTCCGCGGCTCGAATGCCAAGACCAACGACGACCCCGAGGGGCCGTGGATGGCATCTTTCCAACATCCGAAAGGGCAAAGCCTGCATAGCACGGTTTATGTTAGCCTGTCGTATCAAAATGGCGTTGCAATTTACACCAATGATCAACGAGTCTGTTGAACCACATTCCCTCACCATTTCGAGTTCCTTCCTAACCGGGGCTTTTTATTAATGAGGTCATAATCATGAACTCTTCTCGTCGCTCACTTTTAATTTTAATTTTGTTAATGAGTAAGGTCGCACAAGAGATCGGAGGGAAGTGCAGCCCTTCGATTTCGGAACGAACAATGATCTCGTTCTTGCGACGACACTGCCTCGGGACCCCAAAACATTGTGGAAACGAATATTTCTTGGACAGTATCATCGTGGTACCGGTCGTAAGGCCAAATAAATTATTACCTACCATCTGGTCGCTATATCGTGTTGGGACATATGAATATACTTAGGGAAAGTACAAAAATAAAAGTTATAAATCTATTGTATTATTTTTAGTTCAGTTTATTTGACCAATTTAGGTCGGCAACTATTAATGTGTACATCGATTGTCTTACGTAATACATCTAATAAGGTCACAATGGCCTTAGGCAAAGGCTACCTTACCCCCATTCTAGAGATGAGCATGATCCGGATTGGGCTGATCTACCCCCAAACCCTAGGACTGACTTGCACAGTGTTGGTCTTTAATTTTTAGGACCGAAGACCGACCCTATTGAGCCTGGGACAGAGGACCGAATTGACCCAATGGGTTTGGTCCAGTTCTAGGGTCAACTCAGGATCGATTGATAAATTTTTTTCTTTCATTTCTTGCGCTTCTTGAAAAGGTGACTGAGGACCGAATTGACCCAATATGTTTGGTCTAGTTTCAGGGTCAACTCAGGATCGATTTTGATAAATTTTTTTGTTTCATTTTTTGCACTTTCTGTAAAGGTGACTGAGGACCGAATTAACCCAATGAGTTCGGCGATGAGCAAAGTCAGCGAAGAGAGGTGAGCGTCGAGTGAGCTAAGCGTTGAGCGTTGAGCAACGCAAGCAACTAGAAGCGAGGGAGGCGAGTGTCGTATGACAAGCGGAGAAATTGTTTCTTTTGATTTTAGTAAGTTGAAGACTAAGAGGACAAATAATACATAATAGAACGAGTACTGGAGGAGAATATCATGAGGAGCTATTTATGCCGTAAGGACGTCAAGAGGACTCCTCATGGAGGCATTTTCCTCATTTGTAAATATGACTATTATCTATAATGCCGTAAAAGATATTGAAAGTCTAAGCTATTAAAGAACAATGTAAAATTATTTGGACTCCTCACCTCATTAAAGAACTGTTTAAGGCTATTGAAGTCAAATACTATATATATATATATATATTATATAAAGTCGGGATTGTCCGGGTTGGACCGACTCTAAACTTCCAAGACTAAGCACCAGCCCACACAGTACTGGTCTAGGAATCTCAGGACCAAGGATCGACCCAGTCCCTCTAGGAACTGGACCAGTTTCAGCAGAGTCAGGTCGATCCTAGGTCGGTCCAAGGTTGACCCTATACCGATGCTCACCCCCACCTCATTCGATAAGGGCGGCCCTTGTTGGCCAAAATGAAGGAAAAAAAGAAAGAAAGAAAAAACAAAAAAATCATTAAAATATTATAAAAATGTCCACATCATTGTTGATAACGCGGCGTTAATAACGCCCTTAGAAACGATTTCCAACCTAAATTGACTAAATTAATATTGATTGAATATGTTTAAAACTAAATTAGACCAATTAAAAAGTTTAGAATTGAATTAGTATCAATGTAATATGTTTAAATTTTTTTGGTACTTTTCCCATATACATGCCCATACATATACTTCAGAAGAACTTCTAGAGTGTGCTATTAAAGTGGGTTTGGAAGTTGTCACCATAGAACTTTTGGCAAATTTAATTTTTCTTTCTATCGTGAATTTTAGAAAAGTTGGATCTCTTCGTTTGTGTTTTTCTTTCGATTTTTCTTTTTTGGTGTTTGTGTTTGCCCCCTACAAAAAAAAACCGAAACAAAATCAACCCTTTCGAAAAATGGGTTTGTTTTAACGTAAAAGCGTTTTGTTAATCTAAAGCAAAAATGTGTGCATTGAGATATACGAGGAGTGAAGTAGCCTCGGTCAATCTTAAATTACCGCGAACTCACTAAAAGTCAAGAAATAAATTGACCAAGATTATAGATTACCTACTCTATACTTTCTATATTGTGAAATCTAGTTTCACTTATTGAAAGAACAAGAAACAAAAATAACTACCTCTAACCGCCAAGAAACATGCGGCGCCAAGAAAATAAGTAGCTACAGTTTTTCCTCTTAAAACCTCTTTTTCCCTCCCTCCCTCCCTCCCTTTCTTCCCACATTCCATTTCCAACTGCGTACGACCCGTCTGGTCCGAAAACTAAGAAGCGGCCCTGCTGCTCCCTCCTCGACCAGGAGGATATCGACTACACCCTCCGAGGCTTCAATGAGATCACCCTCCCGTCCCCTGATCTGGCCGCGCTCGAGAACGTTAATGGGGTCTTTGGGGCTCCTAATGGCAAGAATCGCGGCGGTTTGGGGGTTGACAACATGGGTTTCGCATCGCCAGAGAAGCTAGTTTTCGGAGTTAATCTAGCGAAGGCGACGGCTCCTTCGCCGGTGAGAGGAAGCTCTTCATCTTCGCTTCCGCCCAAGCCGCCACTACGGAGGACGGTGTTTGAGCCTACCCCATACCAGACCCCGGGTTTCATCAATTCGTTCTCCCAAGGGTCTGGCTCCAGCGGCAGCCACGGCAGTGCCGAGAAGAGGCGGGACTCCAGGGTCGGCTTCTTAACTCTCTTCATGTTTATCTCTGGTTTGATGGGTGAAAAATCCTTTTCTTTTTTTTCGTTATGATCATACCCATTACAGGATTCTAGGTACTCTTGGTTGACTGACTCTGGATATAGTAATTCTTTTCTCAGCGTAGTTGTATGCATGTCATAGTGAATCACACTTTTTATTTCTGTATATGATCTCAAGCTTATTTCGCGAGATTGGTCTTGTGTTCATCTGGTGAATGATATCGTTTAGACCTTTTTTCTGGTTGTGCAAGTAGGGATATAGAGCAGACTATGTTAGTTTTGGTCATCCGGGTCTACAGCAAAAGAAAAATCAAATAAAAATCAAGTAAAACAGCAGTTGAAGCGGTTTGTGATTTCTCACAGGCTCTGATCTGGTGATTTGGGAGTCATTTTCTTTGATGGGTTTTCTTTTCGAGCAATGCAGAGACCGAAGAGGATGAGGCGTCGCCTTAAGGAGATGCGCAAGTGGTTCATTCTAATTCGTTTCGAATTGCTGATTGCGCAGCAGGTGAAGTGCGAAGAAGCCGAGGAGGAGGAAAATCACGAAGTTGTGAGCATGGGAGTCATCGGCAATTGCTTGTCCCTCGACCTCAATTGTCCCTACGGGAAAGGGTACGAGATTGTGCTCTCAGAAATTAGAGGGTAAGCTCAATTATTTAACACTGTCACCCGACCGAATATTTGTTTTGTTATTAGCGTGGTTAGTCAATTTAGGAGCGCTCCTCACACTACATACTGGGAGGCAATGCTAAGTGTTGTTTAAGTACTTGAAGAGAGCATCGGGTAAAAGGATTTTGTTAAAAAATCATGGACATCTTAACGACATAAAATTGATTTCTGGAAGAGAAATAATTTTATCTCTAAATGAGTTTCTAAGCAAAAATAATTATTTGATAACGAT
Organism: Eucalyptus dawsonii; assembly: GCA_016097615.1. Lineage (NCBI taxonomy): Eukaryota > Viridiplantae > Streptophyta > Magnoliopsida > Myrtales > Myrtaceae > Eucalyptus > Eucalyptus dawsonii. The sequence continues at coordinate 35,220,897 of CM027878.1, forward strand.
ATAAAATTTCTACTCTAAAAATAGAAACTCGTTTGATAATGATATAAAATTTATTCATTTCGGATGGCGATGGATCAGCCGCCACTGTCGTAGTCGCCGCGGGTGACCAGCAGCGGCCGGCAACCGGCGGACAGTGGTTGGCGACGACGGATGGAGGACACGATGAGAAGAATTTTTATTTCTCATTTCTGTTTCAGAATTAGAGAAGTAGAAAATTTTTACTTCTGATTTCTATTCCAAACCTATTTCTGGAACAAGAATCTATTTCAGGAATAAAAAGATGAAATGATTTTACCAAATGGATTTATATTCCAAAAATAAGTTTGGAATAGAAAAATTATTTATAGAACAGAAATCAGAGGTTGTCATGCACTCCCTTAGCGTGATTGGCTATTCTAATGTTGATTAGGCTAGGTATCCTATTGATAGGAGATCAACTTTTAACTAATACATGTTCATGGGAGGCAATCTTGTGAGTTGAAAAAGTAAGAAGCAATAGGTGATCTCTCAATCAAGTGTAGAGGCGGAATATTGAGCCATGGCTCATGTGACTAGTGAATTGCTTTGATTGAGGATGTTGTTATTTGAACTTACCATGCCATTTTCAGCTTCCTCAGTTCTATGTTGTAATAACCAATCCGCTATGTATATTGCTTCAAATCCAGTTTTTCATGAGTGCATAAAACATATTAAAGTAGATTACCATTTTGTGTGAGAAAAGATTTAAAAAGCAAGGACATAACACTTCAATTCTCACGGACTGAAGACCAACTTGCTGATTTTTTCACTAAGTCATCGCGAGGTAGTAGAGTAATTACTTTATGCAACAAGTTGGGGCTCTTTAATATTTATGCCCCAACTTGAGGGGGAGTGTTGAAGGGTAGTTTAGTCTTCTTCATTGTTAGTGAGCCCTACTGCTCACTATATATATTGATGTAATCCGTAATTATGAAAAAAACAATTTCTTCTCTTCCGTTTATAGCATTTTGTACTGGCATTATCCCTTTTGATAATGGCTATATGAATGGACTTCCCAATAATACATTGTGCATCATGTCAACTGCCAATGGCGACTGTCATTCCGTTTGACAATAAAAATTACACATCATCACTTTGTTTAAATGAAAGGAAATGATAAATGCGAAATTGAAATCGGAACTGAGATATCTAGACTATTATCCCACAACAAATGATGAGAACCTTACTATCAATGTTAGAAAGGAAAGCTTACTGATTTTCTCTCATCTCAATTTGGAGCGATTGTTTCATACTGGCGAAACTCATTATTTCACTTTCCTCTCCTCAATTTTCTTTATGCTTGTTGCCTAGCCTCCTCTTTCCTCTCTCCTAATCAAAAGCTCAGTAAAATGCAATTGTAGTGTCGGTACAAGAAGGAAATGATTCAGCACTGGTATAAATTAAGACCCGCCATTAGCTCTCGAAAACCATAAATAAAGAGATTACACAGAAATGTGATGATTAATTTAAGTCTATCTAAATAACTACATGGCACAAGTTGCCCAATCATGCGCAACTCATTCTAAAGGCTAGTTGTACAAAGCTTGACCATCTTCAGAAGTCACTGAAGGACTTCTTCAAGTCACTTGCATCTCCGTCATGAAAGATTGAAACAAACTTCTCTGATCTAAGCAAGGTACTCATCAGCACTACTGGCTGTTCAGTGTCACTACTACATACACCGCTTAATTAAGGCATGAGAGACTCGACACCACCTAAGCCAGTAACGGCATACCGGCTAGCTTGGCATCACAATGGCCAATTGCAACTTCCCGCGGCGACAGAGTTCAACTGGGTTTGAAAATATTTTGATTTTGTTTTTGCCATGGCCCAGCAAAACGACATGTGCTATGCTGAAATTTTGACCTTTCTGATCTGCAAATTGCCACTCATTCGTTGACAGGGAGAACCAATCTTTCTCCTCCGATTGAGTTGTTTTGACTTCTATGTAGTGAAGTCCTTCTCCATCCTCTGCGGTGATGTCATAGGGTAGACCAGTTTCGCCATCTTCATTGACCCACTTAACAGAACTCCGACTGAATTTCTTGGCAAGATGTCTAAAAGCAACGTGTTCTCCTAGGTTTCCCGTTAACATTGCTTGTTCTGGATCAGGCGTGCTGACATTGAGCATTGTTCTCCCAATCAACCGAGGTTGATCCAAGTCCGGTAGATCAGACACTGGAGTCGTATCAATTTGATTAGCTGAGACATCTGAACAAGAATCCAAATTGCTGACATCTATTGATCTATCAGAAACTGAAAGTTCGATTGGAGAAGCTGCTGCTACATCTTCAGTCGTAAACTCAACAATCACCTCATAGCCGCCGCCACTTTCTCCAATCAATTCATGACAATCCTCCTTTATCACTTGCGAGCAAGTACTTGAGGTTTTAGTTACTGCCTGTGTCTCAACTTGGCTATAAGGAGAATAAGCTGACCGTGGTGCACTTTTCCAGTCTGAAGGAGGCCAAGTTGAGGTAACTCCTGCCCTTCCCTTGGCCTTAAACAATTTTGGCACTTCTCTTGTTGCTGAAAAGCTGCTGTTCTCTAGTGATCCATCATCCTCAGACAAAGACCCTGAGGAAAGGGCCCACACGGGTTCATCACCTGGTAGGTTTGGCACCTTCTGACTATTCATGATAAAAGACTCTACCTGCTCCTCTCGAGAACCTGACTCTGCCATTGTTGTGATCATGTGAAGAAAATTTGCCAAGTGAATGTTCGGAGTGCCATCAAAGAATAGACGAGAAATCTCCATGTACAAGGCATGAGAATCAGACTCTGGAGTGACAAATAAAGTATTGCCCTGTCAAAATCAAGGAGTTATTTTAATACTTAACAGGGAAGGTCATGCTTCTAAGTGATAAGAATGTGGTCCTATACTGCTTGATTAAAAGAACATTCCCCCTATTTGGTTCACAATGAACCATAGAAATGGTTTAGACAATAACATCACCAGCATCAGAACAGTGCAAATCCCAAGTATGGAACAGATTAAACATGTCGAAAATCAGATGAGCCCAACAAGCTTTGGAGTTGGATCAAATTTCAATTTGGAAGTCTCCAAGTGTCACAAAGTGATGTTCTCATTCTGTACAAGAAACATACATATAACAAAATGAAAGGTAAGAAATCTAAATGTCCACCATCCGTACCATGCTTGTAGGTTGCTTTACATGTTCTTTGGTTAAACAAAGAAAAATAGAAATGTCCAGATTGTTACCGAATTCCTAGGACATACCTGAAGAAATGTTGTGGTCTCCAATCGCTTTTCAGAAGCAACGCTCAAATCCCTTATGATATTCTTATAGTATAATCTCTCCACAACAACAACACGCAAATGACTCAGATTATAAAATCCAGACTGTTTCAGTTTGGCATATGTGTCAGGATGTTCATAGTAAATATAACGCTGCGCATAAGGAAGAACCCAGTTTACAAAAGAAGCCTTGGAGCTAGAATCCATTAGACCATAATATATGGCTTCACGAGTTACAACCTGCATAAATGCTAAGTGTGAGAAAGTAAATATGATGATGAGTAGTTTGCATGACAATCTCGCGGTCCCTGAGCATATCATTCTAATAATGTGTTTGTGATGGTATCGCTAGTAAAGAATTTGCTATTATAAATAACTAACAACTAAGTTAATTCTTAACATGAAATCTATAATAAAAAGGAGGCAACTTAAATAGTTTTTCTTGGAAGCAGTATTTAAATCCCCAGAACTTACCTAGACAGCAGATATCTTTTTTTTGGCCAAAACCTAGACAACAGAGTGAAACAATACAAGTTCAACCAATTCAAGAAATAAGTTCTTTTTCACCAAAAGTATCTAGTAACTAAACCGCATTTTTTTTAATAAAAAAAGCTTTAATATTGTTGTAGCATCTAATGTACTTTGGTATATATGAGCGTTCCTATATCCATTTTAGTAATCCAAATATTTCAATCAGAAATCTATTATAGGTGCTGAACTTGATATGGTCATTCAACAAAAATCTGCTTGTCACTGCATATCTAAGACAATCAGCCACAGCAAAATTAACACATCCTTCTCACTCTAGACTCGTACTCTCCATTTTACATTCCATCCTCTATCATTTTACACGTTGGTCACTGTTCACTGAACAATTATATGAAAAAAATATCTTGGTCAACGAGGGGTCACTGATCATAATGTTTGCTTCCTGGTTCTTCTCTCCTAATATGCAATAAAATCGTTCCCCAACGTCACTCTGATTAATGGAAATACTGCCAGACCTGGCACCCTTGTTTGTACCTGTTCGGCAGTGTATGGGTAAGATGCTTTTACTTTAAAAGGAGCTACAGATACTCCAATACCATGTTGACGGACTTTTGAAGACCAAAATAGGAGAAAGTTTCGTAGCTCACTTTTGGTGCCTCTACAATGCACTAGGATAAAAAATAGCTGAGGAACATTCTTTAACATTTTAAGCACTTCTCTGAATAAAGGGGTCCAAGACATTGCTCATTGCACGGATATTGCACTGTAGATTATTGTACATTATTTTGTTAATGAGTGCCCCTAGGGCACTAGTTAAACATCCAAATAAAGAAATTTTGTCATTTCTAAAGCATTGTTTCCCCGTGCTATGCACAACCAATGTATTGGACATGCAGATCTATTTATTGACTAGGCATGGTTAAAAGGGCCATGATGAAGAGCAAAATTCTGGCCAAAACCACAAGCGGTTCAGATGATTCTAGCAAAGCTAGGTAAGTGACATCTAAAAAGCATCCTTGTCAAAAACATATATGTCATAAGAAAATCCCTCATTTGAGTACATCGCATAATAAGTACCATATGAGTGCAAAATAGAGATGAAAGGCCCTGGAAACTGTACTTCCCTAGTTCCGACCCCAATCTAGACACAACCTTCCATAATACACTGCGAGATAGAGTTGCGAGCAAGCAAATTACCTCAGAAAATGTGGGAATCCCCAGAGAATGCATGAGAAGAGGCAGTTTGACAGAAATCATCTCCTTTTCATCATCAGTGAGCTCCCCAAAATGTAGAAGTTCAATTTTATCCAAACTCCCAAATTCTTTCATTAGCTTCTCATCATCACACCAGCACACAAGTCCAAAGGAAGGGTGCAGAGAAACCCATCTATTACGAACAGTGGGAAGCACGGTATATTCTGTTTTTTTAAGAAATCCACTAACCTGTAAAGTATCCTCAGAACTAACCTTTCCACATTTCAGTTCATCTACCAACTTCAGAAAAACCTTGAAAACCTGATGCATAAAGCGAAAAAATGGGCTACTTTAGTGACACCTCAATAACCAATAAATGAACAACTTGTAGCACGTACATATTTTGCTGCTTGTGAAGGCAAAACAGTAGTTGATAGATAAAGCAAATTCTGAAAATGATCCTGGAAAGAAGGAATCTCGTAAACCCCGCATATATTGACAAAAAAATCCCGCAAGCCTGGATATATATTGCACAATGTCCTGCTCAACAGGCTATGCTTTGCTCCGACTTCACTAGACTTGGAATCAATTTCTTCCATTTGGTTCAATAACTCAGGTGAATCATGCCAACAAACTTCTTTTGGCAACAAAAATGAGCCCAACACAACATCCTCGATCCCAGAGGCACATGAAGAAGGAATGAATATAAATGGTTCTGAGATGAGATCTTCAACAATCTTCTTTTTTGAAGTATCAACTTCTTTCCAAAGGAAATTGTATAATTTCGCCATCTGTGCAGCACTGGCATGAGAAGAAGAAAAAAGTCAACTATCTTGCAGAATAGCAATTCAACAGTAGAAAGAAGGAAAGAAAAGTTTCTTCAAATGAACCACATTTGAGGATAAATCCAACTAAAAATCAGGCAAAAGAATGGGAGGACAATTTATCTTACTTTATAGAGCCAAAAGAAGGCACCTTGCAAGCAATCATAATAGCAGAAGAGATAAACGTTGTAAAAGTTCCAAGAGTCAGCCAGAAAATCTACTGAGTAAAGTTTTAATGCTTTTGTAAGATACATACTTGATGACAGCTTAAACTTTTTATGTGGATTTTCTAACAGTTTTATGTAAAAGTGGGACTTTCTTTGGTAACTGGGAGGACAGTTCTTTCATACCTATAAAATGATATGCATTTCCTAATTTGTTGCAGAAACTAATTATTATACTAGTCCAATAAAGAGGATGTAGTTCCAAATTTCAAAGAAATGCACGTTCAGGAAATGATTAGGAGGGTAAAGATGGTAGGAAGATGACAACCTCATCAACGGATTGCAATGACCTCGAAAAGAGTTGAAGAAAGAGCAGAAAGGGACAACTTAATGAATCACATTATATAATAATGTTTCCATTACCCAACTTATTAAATACCAAACTTATGAAACTAATAGCAACAATACAAGTTTGCGATGTGAGAATCAGTGTGGGCCAATCTTGACACATTAAATTTCCAGTTTCTCCACACCAGGAAAAAAACCCCTCCCAATGATAGAGCTAACAGCTAGCATGACTTGACAGCCAAAATCATCAGACCTTTTCTTTTCCAGAACCGCACAGTCAATATAGCATAGATAGTGAATAAATGAATTAAACAGAGCAATGTATTTGGGAGTGCATGAAATGACATATTGAGTATAGACCTCAGGCCAGCAACAAATGCAGAAAAAAATAATGGGAGAGAACACCAAGTTTATCCCGTGTTGTTTTTGCTTTATATTTTTGCAAACATGCTGTATACTTGGATTGCCTTTTTATTTTTCATAAACCTTCTCTCCTTATCAAATGAGAAAATAACAAGAATTTTTTTGAATGTGATGTAGTACCTAGACTTAAAAGTGGTCCCTGATCTTCTCCAGGCTCTCAGCATTTCCACAGCATCTTCAATGGTAACACTGGTCTTAAACCCAATATCATGTAAAAGAGCCATACTTCTCACCTGTTGAACAATCCCTTCATGTTCATTGACCAAAGTCCACAACAGACAGATTTATATATACTTAAAGATAATCATTTTGCATAACATCAAGAAACGAAGCAAAAGAGAGAGCATTATGATAATGATTTGTTAAGTCAAAGTACCACAATTGATTGGTGGCATTACATTAAAAAGTTGCACTGCATTAACATCAATATCAAGTCAAACATCTGCTGCCGGTCATGGGGAAAAAAGTCCCTACTTTTTATTTCTTTCTTGGATGGAGTTATCCTTGCATTTACTGCAGGTTGCCAAGGAAGCAACAGATGGCACCTGAATGCTGATATTAACGATACTGTGAAATAATGATTCAGTGCACTTCCATTTATTTTTATTGACTCTACCACTATTTCCATAGTTCTATCCACATGTAAGATTTGACAATGGAGGCAATAAATTTTGCATTGATAAAACACTTAGATTAATAAAATTATGAGTCCTAATCCTTGAAGACACCAACATAACATTTCCTGAATCACAGGGTATACCCACCAAAATTGAGATATCAGATGTGACCGCTTTTTTTCTCTTTTTCCCTCCTGTGAATTCTAGTTTTCTTCTTCAGGGTCTACTTTTATCTAGCATGTGCCATTTCCAATCATTAGATGTCTGCAATTACATTCCTACTCAAAGACCAGAGTGCCAAACACTTCGACCAAAAAACTTCGATGGTATTTACATGATAGTTTCGCTAATTCCAAAAAGGACCAAGGAAAAGGACCTGCAGAGGCATATATAAAAACTATACAGATCAGTAATTGCCATAATCAAATGGATAAATACCGATATCTCATATGTGGTTGGTCTATACTTCTGCCCCTCACTCTTCCTTTGGAACTTGTCTCCTAAATTCTTATCATGTTTCCAGGTTGCACTTCCAACTAGCACCTCAGTATTATCTTAAGATGGTTGTTTCAACACCCCCCCCCCCCCCCCCCCCCAAAAAAAAAATCATGAAACTTTCAAAAGGAGATATCTTGATCCTTTTGAAACAAAGTTCCGCATAAAGTAGTAAAGATTATTTGCACAAAATTGATTAGCATTATTAAACAGTTAAAGTAGGTACTAACAAGCCTGAAACTATCTTTTCATCCACAAAATTATTTTCATATAGTATCCCCCTATCAAGAGTGTGAGGTCCAGAAAATGGATAACGAGAACATGAGCAAGAAAGAAGTCAATGGTCAAATGCTCAGACCTGGTCTGACAGTGGACAGTCCTTATGCACCCAAAGTAATCAGCAAAAGCAAATCCATAATGGAACTAACCTTTGGGACAGCGCAAGGAGCGAAAGAACCCAAAATAGAGTGCACAGAATCACATTCGTAGAATAAGTCCTTAGGATAGTGAAGTTTGTCATCAATGCACGAAACAACCCATGGAACACCACAGATGCTGTTTAGGAATGAAGATTTGAAGGGTATCCTATTCCCATTGCACTTATCGTTGAAGTAACCTATGGTTTTTTCACTAAAGTAATCATCCCACAATTTATCGAAAACCTCTAAGAGAAATTCAGAACCAACTCGATTTCCACTTGCTGACAACAAGGACAATAAATTGACCAACTCAAAGGATTCCCAATCTTCAGCTACAGATCCTGAGGAGATGTGGTTTCTGTCCACTCCTGCCTTCCCCAAACATGTATCGGGCATATCAACCATTCTCCGATCCACTTTAACTACTTGCACAAACTCTGTGATGCCTATTTCTTCAAAAAATCTCTTCCACTTTTTCTTTCCACCAACAACAGATTTAGTTGAAGAATGCTTCAAGTAGTTGGTGTCTACCTCATGCCAATCCAATTGATTGTTGTTGAAAAATTTACGGAGGTCAAAAGAGCTTCCATATTCTTTACCATAATGGATCGGTACCTCAATCGGTCTTTTGTTGCCCTGTTTTGTTACAATGAAAGCTCTGTTTCTCAACTCTGATATCAGAAAATCTCTTTCAACATGGCAACTGGGGCAGCTAGATTGTAGATGGATAAACACAAAGCAGAGAAATTCGGTCAACAGATTGTTGCTCCATCTTGCACTTTTGTCATCACATATAGAAGGCAAGACATGGACCTTCATTATTTCATGTGTAGATAGACGTTGGACACCCACAATAAGGAGCATCCTGATGATGTTGTCCTTTGAACACATGTCTACGCAAGAGATATCCGCATCCAATGCAGTTAAGAAGGCAGGGTTTACAGTGTGGAGTTTTGCATATAACATTGGAAAGGCATCCATTCCATGCTCACTGTCATTCCCAGATACATCAGAGTGCAGCCATATCGTATCTTCATCCACTGAGCCGAATGTTCCGTCAGAGAGAGGAATAAAAGGAAGCTTACGGAGGGTTTCTATGATATCTGCGCCCATTCCAAGGTCTCGTGATGCTTGCGCTGAATGCACATACATTTTATAAACTGCATTCAGCCATGCAGACAACCAAGACAAACCCATTGATGGAAGGCTATCTTTTTTCTGGCATAAAGACGTTATAATCTGAAGTAGAAGTTTTGGGCCATACTCCTCGACCCCTAATGTCCTTGCCAAAGGATCAGATAGACTTATATCTTTTTTTAGAAATCCTAGGCCAAGATGGTTTTGAAGCAAAAGATCAGGTAAAAGAACTCGAGCCTCTTCATTCCAACCTCGGACAACCTTGCACGGAGGCACCCATGTAGCATCATCTCCTTCCAGAAGTAGACAATTTGAGTGACGTAACTTAGAGATGATCGTTCGAGGAAGACTAGAAAAAACCCATGCACTTCCCCAATCAATGGAACATAGCTCATGTAAGCTGTTACAGCTTTTCCTAGATTGTCCCTGAAACAAGGAAGAGAACAGAAAGATCCCTCCGCATTCACGAACAAATCAGGAAACTCTGACAACAGCCATTGGTTCCAAGGGTTATCTCCATCAACTTCTTCTCTGGATGAGGGAAGAACAAAATCACCTTGCAGTATAAATTTCAGACCATAAGTTCTTAGAGGAAGAAATGCAAAAACAGGTTGCATATCAAGACGTGGGATATAATTTCCGTCTGTTGATTCTTTAAGTCCAAATGCCAAGGCGATCTCTGTTGTTTGGACATTGCAACGACCGATATTCCCATGTAACTTCTTGCATGCAACAAACCAATTCATTTCTTCCTTACCATATGAAATCCTAATGATGCCATTACCACAAGTTTCCTTTCTCATGGCAATATGGGAATCGTCGTGCATATTTCTGAATGTAATACAATGAAGACGATGAAGAAATAATAGCAAGGCTGGATGAATATCTGAGAACATGGATATGAAATTATTGCTTCCAGTTCCTTCTAACAAATCCGATCTGAAGGGAAGAACAATGCAAGTTTTCCAGCAGCTAGTATTGAAATGATCAATATTAGCAGATGTTAACTTGCTTAACACATTATGATCGAGAGGGGTATAACAGTTGGCAAAACAAAACCAATTTGTCCCTCACTTATGTCAAACTTTATATGGAACCCATTCGAATGAATCTCAGGTGCATCAGTAACCTGCAGAAGAATTTAAATATTTTTGGTGAAGTTCTTTCAGGATGCAATAGGGGGCAATTTGCAATGACAATTGATAGCTTTATTTGCATACCATTTAGGAGGATGGTGGCATGACGAATTTAGATTTGGCATTAATACTATATTAAAAATCCTACCCAAAAGCTTAAGTAATTAGATGAAGAGTACATTCATATGATAGTGCAATCTCATTGCTGACTTTCTGTTTTTTTCCTTCAAATCCATTTTACTGGCATATTGAATCCCTAAACCTTTTTGGGGTCACGCAATAAAATAAGTACAGGATTTGCCCAAAGAAAAGGATATGATGAAATTGTATCAGGCATCTCTAATTACACGGAATACTGATTTGAAACCAATGCCTTTTTTTCCTATATATCCAGCACTTCCTTTTTTCGTAGAATTGCCAACATCACATAGTGCTCTAATGTCTTGAGCAGAAAAGCCCCGTTCATTATTCAGAATAATGATGCCTGACTTCTGAAGGATGAATATAAGAGCTGGCTCAACATTTTCTAAATAGGTATTATCATCAGCATTTTGAACCTGCAGCAAAAAGTAAATACATTAAAGCATTGAAATTTAATCAGCATTTTTTTTTCTGGTATAAAAATATAAATTCCTGTCCATAAACTTTTTGTCTAACTACGAGGAATAGATAAAATAAATGTAAGGGGAAATATTGGTTAGGTTTAGTGTACTGTGAATCGTAATATAAGATGAATAACACAGAAACAAAAAGTTCAGAGGAATGCAGATAAAGGATGATCACTTAAGACATCTAAACCAGGGGAATCAAATGAAGCTTTGTCAAGTTTATAGAGTTTCAGTCACCAAAAATTATCTGAATTAAGTTTATAGAGTTTCAGTCTCCAAAAATTATCTGAATTCGGACTTATCAAATTCAAAATCAAAGGATCTCCTGGAGCAGAAATTGAAATTTGCAGCATAAGCTGTATGTCCATATTTTTTTCGCATAATTGAACTAGATGTCATGTTCATCAGTAGAAGCATAATATTTTTCGCACATGTTGACTAATAAAACTACGATAAAGCCATCAAGTTGCTCTTATACATACTATAAGTGTAAGTTGACTTCATTGCATAGTAAAGAAAAACAATATGCTCTTTTAACATATCACAACATTGATAAGGAAGGCCACTTTCTCTAATGCATATGACTAGGTTTTTGTTTGTTTGTGTGAATAATCAACTGAGCCGAATGATATCAATAACTGCTCCACTAAGGCAGTCAGTAGTCCTAGGCAGAAGTGGCATTTCTTCCTTGTTTCAGCTTGAGGCTTCAGCAAATCAAGTGTAGACTTTCAGCTTAGGCTGTTGGAAAAAAATTGACAGGCATTTAACTCGGTTTCCCTTGTTTGTCCACACATGTATGGGCACATACTAATATCCTAAGGAACTTGACAAGAATGGATGAATGACATGACCACAAAAGATCATCGCTGACCATGAATCAGACAAACAACTAAAGCAAAAGCATGAGCAGGCCTCCAATGGGGCAAATGAATATTGTAAACTCACAGTAATATCCTGCTAAATGATGACTGCTACAGGAGAGGAAAAACAAAGATCAATGAAAAGTGACAGTGAACTTACTAACTCAAGAAGAAAATGAGAATCCTGAGAGTATAACTCCTGGGAAAGACAATGAAGTGCTCTCCCCAGACGGGCATGTTGCTTTTTCAACAAGCTACTTTCTGTACCAGAAAGACTAGGATCAAGACCAAATTCTTCTCGCCTTATAGATTCAATGATTGAGTAAGCATCCTCGTATTCAACGGTTTCATTTTGTGCCAGACTCTTATCAATGCAAACTTCTGGATTATCAGAACTGTGACAAATTTCATTATTTATGGTACTCTGACCCTTAGAAACAAGAGAGGACACTTTATTGTCTTCTTCTGCAGAAGATGATTTTTGTGGATTGTATATTGCAGACAGTGAATCTGTGCTTGACTTGGAGGTGTCAGCTTTGAATGATGGAGCTTCACCAGGTTTACACATCTCAACATCAGTAGAGGAGCAAAAGACAAGGTAGTCATCAATCCACTCCACAACACCAAGATATAGTCCCACTTCATGAAGCATGATTCGTTCCTCCACAAGTTTACAGTCTGACAAGATGGTTGAAGGTACATGTTTTATGACAGATTGCATACCGGATAGTAACACATCAGCAGCAAAAGCACGAAACTCTGAAGGAATATAACTGAGGCATTCAAGAAAATATCTTGATGCAACAAGCACTGCATTACACTTGCCAGTGGAATTCTGGAATGATTCATCTGACAGCTTTGACATACCAGCTGCTTTTTCTTGCATCTGAAGATTCCAACTGTCGGTCACTTCCTTATCGTCCAAGATGACTTCAAATGCACGACGTGCATGGCATTTAAAAGAGACAGAGGAACATGTTTTTGTCCGCCGAGTATTGAGAACAAAGAGAGCAACTGAACCGCTGTTTGGAAAGGCGATGATTGAAGGGCAGATTGCAGAAATAGATCCACGCTGGCAGAACTATCAATCCGGATCACATTACCATCTTTCGTCACTAAACACAACAAGTCTGTTCTATTAACTTCATTCAACAACCATCCTACAAGAGGGCCAAGATGTGGAGCAAACTTAATGTCCCAATGTGACCAACGACTTAAATCTGACAGCATCGGTGCTCTTAATAAGACTTCGATTGCATCCTGAGATGATACTGATTCTAATTTTCCTATCTTTTGTGAAACATCGCTTACTCTACCAATGGTTTCAAGTTCAACCACATAATCATCATCAAGCGCCAGCATAGCCTGACCATGGACACCCATCAATGTCTGAGAGAAAAGGACACATTTTGACATTGCGATACCTCTGTACTCCCCAACAATATCTAGAAAATTCTCCACTGAACCAACTTCCATTTTGAAACTGAGATTGGGGAATTGCTTCAGAAGCAATGTCGAAATCATCTGTTTGGTCACTACTTCACTGTCCCACAAGCTATTCAATGCTTGTGATATTATTACCATCAACTGATGCTGCAGCATGCAAACCTCAAAGTGGGACTTCTCATACATATCACCATTCAAGAACTGTTTCAGCTCAGTAGGCATAAGAGATATGTGTTCTGTCAGGAAACTAAAAAACTCTCCATGACCAAGTGACTCAAATTCATTAACAAAAAATTGCTTTGCCAGCCAAGAGTCACAGTCAACAAGCTTTCTCAACAAATTAACTCTCATCTCCAGAACTGATTTGTTGTTGCTTGTTTTTTCATGATCAAGCTGATAATAAGCACCGATTTCTCTGGTAATGTCTTCAACAGCGACACCTATTAATTGACGATGATATCACAAGACTTGTCTATGAAAAAACAACTCAGCATCAACTGCACAAGTGTCTGACATCTCGGAAAAAAAATATGGAGAATAAAGGTGAACAATGAACAAAATGCAGCGGCATACAAACCGCCTTGGTAGAGTGTCAATCGAGCACATTTCTAAAAGATCATTCAGTCCATTGTCCTTGAGAAACTCAGTGGACCAAATGCACATGAATATCAAAATCGAAAAATGAGTACCTTAATGAATAGTAGATAGTTCATGATAAAATGCAAAGATCCTAGGGCAAGATAGCCCAAGTAAAGATGTACAAGTGAAGAAAATTTCATCCAAATGTCATATATCCAGATCAGTTTCTGAGATTCCCTCCCACAACTTTGTTCTATTTTATAGCTGACTCCACAACTTTCAGTCAACTCATGCACGTAGTCTGTCCTTCCATAATCATGCACATACTCTAACTCTTAACATTTTTTCCATATTGATCACACTGCCACCAATTAGAAACATTTGCCTGAAATGAATTTCCTACGCACAAGAAGGGATGTCATGATTTTTTTTTTTTTTTTGGTAAAGGGATGTCATGATTTTCTTACATCATTTATTTAAAAAAATTTGATCTTACAAAAATTATCTTATTGTCTAAATCATATCTGAACCACTCCTTTAATCAACCAAGTACTTCAAATCAAGCCTGTCCATATATATAATGTTGCAAAATTGTCAAATTTCCAAAATCATGTTAAATGATTGTTTTGTTCAAAGCTTAAGCAATCAGCAAAACTCATCTATATCTTAATTCAGGCATATCCTTAACCCTCCCTGTTGCATTTCACATAAAATGCAGCATGTACATGTAACGATGTCAAGCAAAGAATCAATGAAAGGAATTCAATGATAGAAGAAATAGGAAAGCAAGAAAAATTACAATAGGAGAAATCACTGGTATTTGAAACTTTGGCCTGTGCTTTGTCACCATTTTAAGATGTTGTTTTGTTCAAAGAGTTCAGATTAAATGGGCTCATTATGTATATCAAATATAGTCTATGAGACAAGATTAAAGGATGCCATTCTAGTCAAGTCAAAGCTTACACAAATAAACTAAATCAATTACATGTATCATCAGCTATCAGATAAAGTGACCAAGTAAGATATTACCAATGAAGCCACAGTCTTGATTCAACTAAAATTATTTCAAGCAACCACTATTTCAATTTTACAAACATTGGTAACTAGAAGTATATCAAGCGACCTACTATTTCATTTTTACATGCCACTCATTTCTTCTGTTTTACATAGTTGTAACTTCTATACCATCACTTAACCTTGTACTTTTTACAAGATCAATGATAAAGAGTTGCAATTTGGATAGCATTCTATGTGGAATTGGTAAGGCATCGTATTCTTGTCCAAAGCCAATTATGCTTGCTTGTCTCTATTCCATAGACTGCCCTTAAATGAGTAAGCTCCAATGTACTCGTGTGTAGGGTAAAGTAAAAACAGAAGTTAGATTGACGCAAGAACAAAGAAAAGAGGGAACAGTAAAAAACACATGCTTTCAGATAACTGTTCGACTGTATAGATGATGAATATGTATATAAGAACAATACTGGGTAAATGACTCAGGGATCCATGCTTTGAGATGATACTTTTTGCAGGCTCTGCACTGTGCAGAGCATTGTCGGTTGCACTCTCTAAAGTTGAATGTGTATCTTTGCTTTCAGGCAGGGGGGTCGGCAGAGTGATCCCATCTGCCATTTGTTTACCAATAGCATCATATACATCTTCCAACATTCCACATTTGATACAAGTTACCTGCAATCAAGAAAAGAAGTAACCTATTGGCAATATAATCAAAAGAGAAGCCATGAAAACTGGCTTACATAAACTCATGATTCCAAACTAATACAAAAAGACAGCGTTTTAGACAAGAAGTTTGATAAAAAGAACAGCCCTTCCAGACAACTTTTAGTTAGCGCAGCATAATAAAACCACCAAAGGAGTACTCATGCCATTTGTTCTCAATTCAGCAGTTCAGACAATCTGAAATATACTCTCTTGCTTTAGCACAAGACTATATATTGGGCATATTTGAAATGACTTGTACTTCTCATTTTTTGCTTTTTGCAAATCTTGTGACATGCACTTGACTTTGATCTAATAACAAAAAGATAAAACAATTCATAATATCCATATGTTGACTTGTAAATTTGCAATTTTTTAATTCTTGTAAATTCAAAATATTTTCTAATTCAAATTTTGAGTGGGGAAAAAAGCCAAAAGTTGGGCTATAAGCCAAACCAAACCTGTTTTCTGATAAATTCAACATCAAGGCATAACCAAAATTTTCAACTTCATAAATAATTTTGGGAAAATTTCAAATAAAGGCCTAAAACACACTCATTTTCTCAAATAAGAGCTTTTTTTTTTTTTTTTTGTCAGTAAAATAAGAGCTTGAAGTGGGCCTTGTTTCAAATAAAGGCCCGAAATAACAATTTCGGTCTCAAAGAAGGGCCTAACCTCCCAAGGGCATTTTCATCCTTTAATTTTTAATTTTTTACTTTGTTTCATTTTTTTTTGGTAAAGGTAATAAATATAATAAAAAGGGAAGGTAAAAACTATACAACCCTTGGCTTTACTTTGTTTCATTTGTTTCTTCCTTTTTTCCTTTTTCATTTATTTCTTAAAAAAAAACCAAAAAAGGTCTAAAAATTAAAATAAAAAAAAACCTGAGAGGGGTAGCCTCCCATGTGTTTTTTTTTTTTTTTAATTTGTTTTTTTCTTCTTATTCTTCTTTTTAAGTTTTAGTCTTTTTTCCCTTTTATGAGTTTGTCTTTAAGAAAAAAATAGAAAAAAGGAAACTGAAAGAAAATAAAATAATTAAAGGACAAAAATGCCCTTAGGAGGTCAGGCATTCTTTGAGACTACTATGACCACTTCAAGCCTTTATTTGAAACAAAATCTACTTCAGGCCCTTATCTGAGAAAATGAGGGTAATTTACGCTCTTATTTGAAACAAGGTCTACTTCGAGCTCTTATTTGAAATTTTCCCTAAATAATTTGATGAAGTAATGGAATAGACAACTAGAGGTAGATTAAAGTTGCATGGATGGTGACAGTCCTAACAAGTTGGTTTAAATTGTTTTTCCTGGCCAGGCATTGTTGGAACACCAACTACAACATCTTTATTGATAATGCCCTCAATTGGACGTTCATTTATGTGTTGTAATGTCTATACAAAAGAGAAGGTGAAGCCACCAACAGATTTTCTTGTTAAAAGGAGGAGGAACTATTAGATGCTCATAAATTCTAACAAGTCCAGTAAAGTGCTATTTGGAAACCTCCTCCTCAGAAAATAAGGTGGAAGGCAGGAAAGGCATAAAATAAATGCATGTTTGAGAAATTTTCGAAATTTATTGCCTGGTGGAATAAATTAAGAATTTTCACTCAAAGTCTATAAGGATAGATCATGGAAGCAGGGTCTGGGATCACTACTACACATCCCTATATCGCCTAACTCACATGGAACATGACCATAAAAACTTATAAAAGGTATTGCAACAATTTTCCAACTTCATCTGGATTCAGGTTTGATATTAATTGTCAGAGAGTGAAAATCTGGGCTACTTTTTGGTTTCACAATAATGCTCTCTGTGAAATTATCCCCAATTATTAGCTATTGCAGAAGATAAGATCTACTGTCATCCTAGTCGATTCAGGCAGTAGATTTTTTTACATGGGGATCGGATTGGGACTTACAGATTCATTTCGTTTTCTAAGAATCTGTCATTATCCAAGACCAGAGGAGCGAGGACAGGCAGAGAACTGTGGTAAGCAACAGAAGATTTATTGTTTAACAATACCATTGGGATTTGACAAATAAGAGTAACATTTTTTTCCCACGAAGCTACATTGGGGATCAAAGCTCCCTCCATAAGTCCTTGTTTTTGTTTCTAGGAAGTTTGGAAACCATGCTTCCACCATATATTAACAGCTATGTGAGACTACCCCAAACTGCTAAAGCATGCCGATGTTGCTTTTTCTGGTAAAGCTGTAAATATTCTGCTTCATTGTCCAGAAGCAACAGAGAATCAATCCAACTTACTATCATTGTCTAATCTACAATTTCTTGGATTATACCACAATTTATCAAAAGGCTCCACAAGCACTGGAAGTGGAGCTGAGGAAATAAAAAGGAAGAGAGATGTGGAGGTCTCCTCCTTTATGCATAAGGTGGAATATTTAGTCCCAAAATAACAAGATTAGATCTTGGAAGAACAAGAACTGCAGTTCCCTAAGCCAAAAGCTATCATTAATAAAGATAGATGGAGCTATATCTTGGTTCTCTTTTCTTCTGCTTCTTATTCTCTCTTTTACGTGTTCCTACTGCACTTGTAACTGACATACATTAGTCTGATAATTCCTGAATCCTTGAATGTACCGGAATTTATCAAAAACTTTCACTATCTTACACAAATGAAGAAGCTTTTCATGGATAGTAACTGAAGGTATTAAGTCTAAACGTTTCTCTATCAGCAACAAGAAACACAGATTAAACAAGGTCCTCCAGAATAAGAACTTGCTATACCTTAGTGCCAGAAAACATGTGACAAGTTTGCTTAGTTGGAAGGGTACTTTTAGGTAGATTAACTTACTATGACTAGTTTAATTTCCTATGAATAAGATGATTCAAATTTTAGGATAAGTTAGAGTATGTATCCTGCTTCAAAATGAAGGAAGCCGCTAAACATGTAGATGTTCAGATAAGAAACAGCCTCTCTGATTTTATCCTCATTCTACTTTCCCCTCATAGCTTCATGTCCCTCTTTCGCTGGCTCCTCTACAAACAGAACTTTGCAGAGAAAAACAAACTAAGAACCAGAAACAGGTAGAACATAGAAATCAAGGTGTAAAAGGGAAATAGGTATTAACTTCCATGAGAAAGTGAGATCTGCTTTAACTGTCAACTTGAAAAATGAACCTTCAAAGGAAAAATATATAGAGTCTAAAGGAATAATAAGGAAAATCATGATCAACTCACAGCAACATTCAACAACCCGACAAAGGGATATGCTTGAAGCATCCTGTGCATCTGGCGTCGCTTTTTCTGGTTGGGTACATACATGTCTAGCATTTTCTCCATGACCTAAAAAGATATAGAACTTGTTTCAGAAGCTGTGCATGCTGAATTCTAATTAACCACCCAATCTACTGCCATAAGACCCTTTTTGACATTATCAAAATTTTAAAGTTCATCTGTAGTTCATGCATTTTTTATGTGGTCAGTCAAGATGGTGAAAGCTTGAAGTTATGTATGTAGGAGGGACTGCGGATCAACCTCTTCCTATTTTCTATTGCCAACATTAGATCTATGCAAGAGTATAAAACATTAAATCAACCGATGACTAGATCCAGGTGGTGACAGGCCAAGGAAGTGCATAAAATAAGCCTCTAATTCAAAATTCTGAAAGAACATTTATTGAGTTGAAGTGCCGAGTATCCCTAGCATAACGCCAAGGCAGCCAAATTGCATTAAAATGTTTAAATCAGAAAGAAAGCTCTCAGGCACAGTATTGGCTATTCTATGAAAAGTCTAGTACATATTATACTGTCTGCTTGCAGTAATAGTGACTGCAGCTGCCACATTACCGTGAAAGCTATTACAACCAACTCCATAACAGTTATTCTGTAAATGCCCCGCTCTTCTTCTGTCACTTTACTCGTATTGAATTATTAAAACTCACTTACGCAACTACTCTACTATCATATCATTAGTAATAGTTATATATGATTAGACTAATCCTAAAGCTGATTTTTTAATATAAAGTGATCTAATATATAATAAAATATCTATACACTACACTAATGATTATAAATAAGGAAATAAATAATTGCCATAAAATATAAATATTATCCTAATTAATGTTGTTAAAATTGTACCATTCACGACTCAAATTGTATAATTCCATTCAATTCACATACAAAACGATTAGATTCATAATTATAAATCAGAGATGCATTAGATTACGATACACTTCAACACCACTTGGCCAGACTTTATATTTGTGATTGTTGGGCCACAAAAGTCTTGGCGTTATGCTTTATAACAAAGTTACCAGAATCGTGCGGTAACTCGATTTATTCATATGATTCGATTCGATTGAAGGCCCTAGCGATATGTTTATATCAGATAAATTGCTAATCATTCAAATTGTAGGTGAATCTATCAATTCACTAACAAATCCACAATTCACCACACACACACACACACACACACAAATATACATATATACGTTTACCTATCAAAACTATGTAACTTTGTCATATTTCACCATATATGTTGAATTTTTATGGTTACAGAATAAATAACAATAATTTTTGCACTTTATTATGCAATGTTAAATGAAATGACATATAAACATTTGTGATTTATATTTGAATGTAATCTTTATGTTAATAAAACAATTAGAAATTATATCTTCTTATGCATAGGGATCATCACATGCACTTTCGAAATTAAGATTTCTTTCTCCTAGATCATAATACTAACACAGAATTTTATATCTTATAACATCTTTTTTATGAAATTCATAAATGTGCATGACACAAAATACGTATTTAAGGTACTACACCGAATCTTACAATTTGATTCAAACTTGATCCATTATTAAAAAATTTACGATTTCAATTCACAATACGCATATCAATGCTTTATACACATTTAATATTTTCAATGTTTATATATCGAAATTTTATAAAAAGGCATCCTTTGAATTTCTTACATCTGTCATTTGGATTTATATAATACAATGGCATGGTATTTCTTCAATATTATATGTTTATGTCTTATTACAATTTTTTCCCACATTTTTGCAACTAATGGTAGACTTTAGTAAGATATCCTTCTTTTTTAATTTATCCTAAAGGTTTTTACCGAATCTCACGATTCATGATCCAAATCCTGATCTGACAACATTGCTTGCAACACAATGTTATATTACATAAAAAATTGTATACATAATATTATTGGAATATAGTTACTAAAGTTTATGTATGATTATGCAAAATTTCACAATTTACTCAGAAATCACACATAATATAATACTTAAACTTTATATGTAGTAGCATTATTATCATTGTAATTAATAATAATTTAATATAATTCTAATTTATCATGTATAAACTACTTGCTATTTTATATAAAGTAACGAAACAACATTACTGCTATTATATTGTTATAATAATTAAGATATAAAACGAAATACATGAACTAATTAATAGTATAATTAGTTGAAATACCTAATTAAGAATGCATAATATAAAGAGCAAAATTACTAACTAGTTGCTATTACAAAGTAAAGGCTCTTTAGTTTTTTTTACCTCTATTTTCACTACTTTTGTGTCAAACTAAACAATACAGTAACTATTTCATTACCAAAACCAAACAACGTGATAGCTATTACAGCAGTATTCTGCTATAGCCATAACAACAACTCTATTACAACTTAGCTTTAAGGCAACCTAACAAATATACAGGGTGCATTTGTTTCTTCAAAAATGATTTTCCAAATTTTCATATATTTGGTTTGCTGAAAACAGATAATCAACGGAAAAAAATTTACTGTCAAGGAAAAGCACACTTAAAAGGGAGGAAAATGATTTCTCCATCTTAAAAAGAAGAAATTAAGCTCCTTTTCCACACGCACGCTCACAGAGAGTTCACTCCTCTTCAGTACCTTTTGTACCTTTGCTTCTCTTCATAGCAAACTCACAAACTATTTCATCTTGAGTGAAGTTTTATGAGCAATGACAGATGAAGTTTGTTTATTATTTGCATTTTCTATTTTTTTGGCATCCTTCATTAGGCCATTTTATTTGGTAATAAAAAAAATTAAAATTTATACTTCATATAGTAGCATCATTTTAGACAAGGAGTTAGATATCATCATAGTATTTATTACTAGGAACAACATATAATTATAATGAAAAGAATAATTTTTAAAGGTGAGATCTAAACATCACCAGACAACTGAAAACCAGCCATTTTCTTTGGAAATGATTTTCACAGTAAAATTTCTTGTCCTTCAACAAGTTTCTTGTGAAACAAACGCACCCCCTGGTATTGGTGAATTGAGCATGATAGAGAATAATCACACAAGTCAAGGGATTGTCAATGTAAGGAGTAGTGTGATTGTCACAATTCAACCAAAGAATTGAAAGTGGAAGCACTTGTACATAGCACATGAATCTAATAGCTAGATGGTGGAGCACCTCCTAGGGAATGAATATTACCATTGCTCATTTAAGGAGATGCAAAATAGTCAAAACCTGAAAAACTAGGGACGGATATTAGATGAAAGTTTAATGACATCGATCATTTCAAGAAATGAAAACCATGAACTTACCTTGGAGAGAGAACATGCTTGACACGCTTCCTTCCATTTCTTCATGAAACTTCTCATAGCACTAATCTCCAGAACCAGTGTAGCACCATTCTTCTTTTTACCCTTTTTTGTGTAATTGGCTCTATTCGTCAAAATTTTGTCCCTCTCTTCCATGTCTCTTTCAAGCCATTCTACATAAGTAAGATCTCTGGTCTCAATAATCTCGGAACTTTCAGATGCCTTGCTGAGCATGTTTTGGCCTGCTTTTTCATCCCTGTTACAATCATCATCATGCTTCTTATCATCATTAAAGAAGTTGTCACCATCTTCATCATCTGAACTTGAAGAAACCAAATTTAAGTCCTTGCCAATAAAATCTTCCTCCCCTGGCATACAAATATCATCCGACCGCTGCTCATTAGCTTGTCGTTTCAGCTTCTTCACAGATGTCCTCAAGCTTGTCTCTTCTGATCTCTTTGCATCTAAGATAAAGGATATATGAAGCCTACATATATGAAGGGAAAAACAAATAATGAAACCTTCATTCATGAACAACAAGTTTAATTTAGTTGACACAGCAGATAATGTCTACAGAACGCAATACACCTGGATGCATAGGAAGCACACAAATGTCACCATCAAGAAAATTTAGCTATTTATAATTGCACTCTCAGTATGATTTATTATCATCATAGTTTAATGAGCCATATCTGGTTGATCCCTCATTTTGACTTACCATCTGATCTGGCATTTTTCAAGGAGCATTAATGTGCCATCTCTAGGTAGGAATGTTTGGACAATGGGAAAGATAAAAAGAACATGCGAGGCTTTGACACATTGAGAGGGTACAAGAATGACTAACCACTCTCAATTAGAATAACACGAGAAGCTAAGGTGGTCATATTAGAAATTCAAAGCTCAGAATAGACCTATATCCATTCAGAGGCATATGTTGATATGATAATTAGTCCGATGATGGAAGTGGACAAGTTCCTTATACCTTAAAGTCTCTCTTTGCTGTCCTCATTCACTCCATACTCTACCAGCACGTTTGCATTCCCCCCTTTCCCCCAACCTAACCATCTCATTCCAGCATTGAGAATTGTTCTCTAACTTCTCTAACCCATAACCATCTCATTCCAGCATTGAGAATTGTTCTCTAACTTCTCTAACCCATAACCATCTTGTTCAAGCCTAGCATGCCCCACTAAGCTCATAATGCATGAGTTGTGTACAGTTTTAACAAACAGGAGATACACTTAAAGATGCACAGACCATTCACCAGGATGCATTAATTGACTTGAACTGCAAAAGGCAGACTACTCATCCGCATGTCTGATGAACAAAAAGATTAGTTTTCTACAATTACTTCAGTGCCTCAAATAAGCGAGTTGTTTGTATATTCTCAAAACTGCAACTTGACCGTGGGTTTTCTTTTAAATCCATTTCTTGTTCATCCCATTTTCTCATTATTCACTAATCCTAAAGATAAAGGGCTGTTATGTTTGCCAAATAGAAAATCCTCGACTAAACAAGTTCAACAATATGCAGCTACACCATGTAAAGAAGATGTGAATTTAGCAAGTTTTAACTGTTCATCCTATGAGAATTTAGCACACAACATCAAAAGTGCTGCATGATAGAGACAGCATTTAAGTAGTGAACCCAAATAGGGAAAGTTTCACATAGAAAAGGCTTCTTTGCATGTACTACTTATGAAAGCTATCAAGCAGCGCTAATGAAATAATTAATTATACTACTATTTGAGTTACTCTGAAGAATTCAATGCTTAAAATCTAGTGTCAACTTTGTTAAGCAAGTCAATTAGAATCTGGAAAACATCAGTGAAATCAAGTTGTGGAAAGCATTCAAAGCCATTAAAACTACCTTTAGTTAGATTCTCTAGTCCTTCAATAATTTGAATAATGCAATCACTAATCTTTGTGTCCACAAGTCCAAATAAACTAAAGAAAATAATTATCGACATGAAGGATATAGGGAAAAACATTTGCAATAGCGAATAGGAGTCAAATTCTTTTGCTACAGAAAACTATTCTCAAGAAGTTGGAAAATACTTACTTCTCTAAGCTTATATAGTGTTTGACAAAGCAATCATAAAAGATTCAAATGAGCGGAATGGCAAAGACAAGCAACGGACTCTGCATACCGAATCAGCTTTTCTAATTATGTTCTCTATCCTACATAACTTTGTTATCAGTTAAACAAAATAAAAACAAAAAATACGCACCCCAGGTTCCGAATTCGTACTCCAAGCTTTTCCGTTCCCGAGACTGATTTCTCTTTGGCTATAAAGCTGAGAAGATCCTCAATCTCAACGGGTTTTCTACTCTTGTGTTTCCCACTCTTGCGTTTAATAAAGAATTCAGCAAGAAGACACACAATCTCCTCACTAGTTATCTCGAGCACTTCAGTCATATCACTGTTCAGGGAAAAGTAATGCATAACAAGGGGATATTGCAAAAAGGGGCCCAATTCAAGTTCTTCAAATCGTTCAATGCCCTCATTTTTGCAGATTGCTATTTGCATATCATACAATGAGGTGATTTTCCGGGTTTCCACAAAGCAATGGATGAATGCATTTATCTGCAAAACATTAAACAAAAGGTGAGTCAACAAGAAGAAAGTCAATATAAATCTATCTCCAAACCTTAGACATGTTGTGGCGACAACTCTCTTTCCTGCCATTACCATGTAATTTTACGAAAAAGAACACTAACAACTTCAGATTCTATTTCACCAAAAAATAAAAATAAATAAACAACTTCAGATTCTAACCAAAAAGGGAAAGAAATGAAAACGGAAAAGATATTACAGATAGTCTAAAATAGGTCTGTCTTACTCTAAAAATAAGCATTTTGCGCATTTTGTAAGAACTTCAACATCTAATATGCAGGATCCAGCACCGATTGAGCCATGGGAAGACTTATACGGTTAATATCTACACAATAAGAAAAAGCTCCAACTCTCCCTAATCTTTCTCAGTACCTGAATGGTCAAACTTACTACTCAGCTGCTTTTCCTAATCCCCGCAAGATTGAGCAGATTCTTTTTCCCCATTCTCTCATTTGCTACGGGCCTGAGTTACAACACAATGTAGACATTCCAATTACTTACATTGCACAGCCCTTATATTCTGTTATGCAGCTGTACACCAGTACGAACAGCAATAATCATTAGCTCATGGAAGAATTCCAATTGACTAAAGACCTTTCCAAACCTAGAGTAAACTTCAATTGTAACTCGTAATAGATAGAAACAAATAGAAACCTTATTTGGGTGTTAACTTCTTCGACTTTTCTAGCATTGGGAGAATCACTTATCTATGAGTTCTCCATGATTATTTTATAAATCCCACTCTTTTCTGAAAAACCACAAGTAGGTTGCAGCGAAATGTTAAGAAATCATGAAAAAAGAAAAGGAAAGAGAACGATGATGAATTGAGGTCCTTGTATACTATTTGAATATCTTACTTGGAAAATACTTGCTTGGGGTATAAGGGTAATGCAATTGCTTGAGCAAGAATGGTATTGCCGGGAAGATGAACAAATTTCAATCCTTAATTCAATGGGTATCTCACTCAGTTACATAGAAGATTATTGGAAATCCACTTGAATTCATCTCATGTTTGTTTTGGGAGAGTCCACTAAATTGACCCGCAAATGTAAGCAACTCAATATAAACAATGGATGGAGTCCATTAAGATTATGTTCCGTAAATTTGATGATGGAATCCCATAAGAACATAAACAAATAGGTAAAAGGCAAAAGAAAAGCAAAAAGCAAAAGGCAAGATAACCAACGAGTTCATGGCCTCACATAACCATTATAGGACCCCGACCTTAAAGAAAGACCTTGACGAAGAAGTCTGTCAAATTCCCAGTTGACTAAAAGTCCTTATAGTCAACGTCCTAATTCCTACTAAGCATCCTCATTTCCTATGTTTCCTCTCTTGAAAAGGAAAATCCAGGGAGAAAGAACCACCAACCCAGATTGCAGAGAGAAAAGGCACTCACAGATCATCCAAGTAAATGCAACTCAGCCTTAAAAGGCAAAATTTTCTAGCCCCTTACTTGAGAGCTAAGTAAAACATGAGAGAGAGAGAGAGAGAGAGAGAGCGTCTTCCCTAAGCCATTATTCATTCCACACAGTTTCAAGCAGTCTAAAAACAGAGAAGAGACGAAACATATGACAACGATGAGAAAACCTTCACCTTTCCTTCAACAGCCATTAAGCTCCTAAGAGAGGGCACTTGCTGCATGCTGAACCCCAAGGAGTCCCACGACTCGACCTGCAGAGCCAAGACCACGGCCTGCGAGACTTTCCACGACGAGACGCTCTCTCCGGCGGCCAGGAGATCGCGCCGAGCCTTCGCGACGGCCCGGTCGATCCTCTCCAGCCGCTCCGCGTTGCTCGGAACAGAATGTTGCGCATGCTGGTAAGGTTGACGACGATGATCGTGTGGTCTCGTGAGAAGGGTCGGAGGAGGCCACGCTGTAGCGGGAGGATAGTAAGGATTGTGGTGCTGCTGCACAAGAGGCGGGGGTCCGCCACCGCGACCGCCGCCTCTTCCGCCGCCGCGGCTGGGAGGGCGAGGGCGTATCGGCGGTGACCCGTCCATATTCTTCGTCGGAAGTGGTACAGAAAAGCACTGTGAAGCGCCAGAGAGAGAGAGAGAGAGAGAGAGAGAGTACGTGAAAGAGAATCGACGACGGACAAAGGTCAATTTTCAAGGCAAAGAAAGGAAGGGCGTGCATGTTTTTGTTCCTGAAAAGTGTTTATAAACACTTTTTCTGTTTTTTTGTTCCAGGGAACAAAAAAAGAACAGAAACGCGTTTGTTTGCGTTTCTGTTCTTTTTTTGTTTTTTCGTTTCTGGAACAAAATTGAAACAGAAATCAGAAACAACTTTTTGTTGTTTCTCTACTCCAGAAACACTTCTGAGAAATCAAGAAAGAACAGAAATAAAAAACACAATGGAACAAAACGGGAACAAATCATCGAAGCTCTTCTTCTCCTTCGTGCCCGTGCGAAGCTCCTCTCCCCCGACGCCTCCCCTCTCCGGCGCCTCCCACTCGGGCGGAATCTCCGGCGACTCCCCCCTCCGGCGACTCTCCGGCGCCTCCCCACTCCGCTCACTCCCCGGCTTCGACAGTGGTGCTCCGTCAACCGGCTGAAGCGCGCCCAGTCCAGGTAGGCCCGCTGCTCCTCCATCTCCGTTCGAAGAAGTCGAGCTCCGCGACACCCACGTTCGCCGACCACCGCCGGACGCTCGCTCGAGCCTCAAGCGAGCGTCGCTCGCTGCAGCTGCTCTGCCGAGCTCGAGCAGCTGTGGTCGCTCGGCAGAGCAGCTCGAGCGAGCGAGGCCCACCCCCGAAGGGAGCCGTCGCCCAGATCTGCTAGATCTGGCCGACGGTTGCTCGCCGGAGCCGCTCTGCTCGCTCGGCAGCTGCTCTGCCGAGCGAGCAAAGTGGCGCAGCTCGCTCGAGCGAGCTGCTCTGCTCTCTCGGCAGTTGCTCTGCTCGCTCGGCGCGGCGCAGGGCGGTCGTGCGGAGCTCCGAGCGGCGCAGCTCGGTCGTTGCGAGCTCGGAGCCAAACATCAGGACTAGATTCTGTCCCAGGTTAGCACCAAAGCCTTGAGTTCCCCTTCACTCGTAGTCTTTGCCACCGAAGGCAGTTTGTTTCTTTTTTATGCACTGCCTAGCATTTTATGACATGTTAATCACTCGTAAGGGGTATTAAGCATTTAGGTCCTATGTGATTTAAGGGTGATGACTCTCTCTCGGGTGCATGGGTACAAATATTACACAAGTAAAAATAGTCGTTTCTGTTTGGCTAAGCATCGTTGAACGCTATATGATCCCTATTTCATTCACTATGGTTTCACTCTATGAGACTGTGTCAGGTGATGGTGAAGGAGGAATAGAGATGACGGGAAGCATGCAGTTGATTCGTGAATTTTGCGACCAGTTAGTTGATGCTGAGAAGGTTACACGAACCAGAATTGTGAGTTCGTATATATACTCCTATGACATTCATATGTGGAGATAAGCAACTACCTTTCTTCGACTGTTGATTTAGTTTGCTCTGGAGCTTATGTTGTTGAAGGATAGGTAAACATGAAAGACATGAACAGAAATACAGGGATGCAATCAAAAGAGTCATTGATCTTCGAATGGGACTCTTACTCTATGCCATACATCTCTTACTCTCATGCCATTTTATTTTGCCTATCTTTTCTGCTCTTAAAGAGTCTATTGACTTCCAAGTGCCATTTCAACTTTCAGTTTTTTCCTGAGGCCAATGAAGTCAAATTTGCACGAAAATCAGCTTTCGAAGGATCTTCATTTAAGTTGGACTACCTAACCAAACCCTCCTTCTTCGAAGATTTCGGCTTTACTGAGAAAGTGAAAATGACAGACCGTGTGAGACCAGACGATGAGCTATTTCTTGTCGCCTATCCCTATTTTAACGTCAATGGTAGTACCACACATCCTGTCTTCCTGTTGATATTGGCTTGAGTAAGTTTTATGTCGGGAGATTATTGTCCAATTCAGAAATGCTTGTTGTGGAAGAGCTTTACAGAGAAGCCGTCACAAACACAGCCAGAAAGCTTATTATATTCAACGGAGAACTCGACCGCATAAGGTCTGGATGTATCCTTTTCCCAGCTTGTTTTGCACATTTCTTCTAACTTTTCAAGCCACACGACATATAGATGTTTGATTCACTTACAGCGTCCATTTGGACAACTATATTTGCTGAATTCATTACCATTTTGGTTTTGCTTTCTTGAACAGTGCATGCGGTTACTGAGTCAAACACTTATCACATAGTTACTGATCTAGCTTTAGAGCAAATGACTAGACAATAGGTTACTGATATTTCAATGTGTCCCAAGTATTACCTGAGATTAATGTGTGTTTATCTGGCCTTCTCTGGACCTTCTTAAGGAAGGTGCTTTCTCTTTTACCATCATCTGAACAGAGAATGAACTTTTCACTTTCGCGGGTATGTTTTGGAAGTTTCGCCCTTGTGCCCTTCTGGATCTTATCCTTAACAGTGGCAAGACTATCCGGCATTTTTCTATCCGAAGCTGGCAACCCTCACAAAGACCCTTTTCCCGAAAATGGAGACTGTGTACTACATTCACAACTTTAAAGGAATGAAAGGAGGAATCCTCTTTAGGTTTGTGAATGCCGATCTATTCATTACAAATGTTCCTTTTTAAGGAGAAGTTCCATCTCATGGACCTAACGGCAGTATCTCTCTTTTTTCTGCCCTTTTCCATTTCTATTGCAATGTCACATAGATGCTACCCTGGCCCATGGAAGGTTCTTAGAAGAGTCGGAAACCGGTACATGACTTTGCATCAGCAGGAAGCGATGCCCTCCCTCAAGGAAGTTGCCTTGAACATTCTGCCCTTGTCTTGAGCATTCGAAACATTGTATGTAACAGATAATACCGATGCTTATGTACATAAACGTGCATCATGGCCGCATGATGGTTATCTTTCATTTTTTGTTTCCTCTGATGGCCATACTACATTAGTTCCTATCTTCCTGAGTCCAAACATGCCAATTCAAGTGTTGAGCAGAGTTTGTGAATGTGATGACAGATCTTGTTTATTTAATGTGCAGTACACTCACATCAATCCAATTGTATTCCCTGTGTAGAAGGTCATGAGCATGAATCCACCCGCACAAAATACAGTACTACTTCCTTCACAAGTAAAATTGACTTCACAGTCGCTAAAAAAGGACGAAGGTAAAAGGCGCAATTAGACTTCACTCATCAAATTGAAGCCTTCAGCTTAGCTTGCAGAGCAATGTCCAAAGGAGGGCGAATTGGGTGATTTCCCCTGCTGTTTTCCTTGCTGTCCAAGTTAAGGTGTATGGTCATTGCCGACGCACGTACTCTTCGTGACAACTTGAGTTGTTTTCGGCCAAACAACTGAGAGGAGATGGGTTGAAGTCTAAATTGCTTCAATTAAAAATTCCTTTCCCTCTCATTATAGTTTTGTTGTAATATCTTTCTCAATAAATAATTTCATACCTTTGCCTACAAATCTATATATATTAGCAGATTACCCCAATACCTTATAAGGAAAATTCCAAATTGAATTCTAAATTGAAGAGTTATGCAGCACTTCCGGGATTTTTAACTCCATTTAGAAGGGAACGATACCATCTCAGCGAATATAGAGGGAGTGGGAGACGGCCAAGAACAGCAAAAGAGTTATTCAACTACAAGCACTCTTCACTAAGAAATGTAATTGAGAGGTCATTTGGGGCATTAAAGAATCGCTTCACAATTTTGAGACATATGCCTGCATTTACAATTCAGAAGCAAGCACTTATTGTGATTGCATGTTGTGCTCTTCATAATTACATCCGTGATCAAGATAGGATGGACAGAAATTTTTCCATTTATGGAGATCCGGAGTACCCATTTGGACCTACGAGAAGGGGAGGTTGCGGATCCTAGTCATGAGCGGGAATGCAGGATGAACATGCTTAGGATAAGTATTGCAAATAAAATGGCAAGGGATCACAATATGCAGGAGATTTGTTGACTTTTGTAATATTGTTTTTAAGTATTCACTGTGATGAAGTTGAACAATGAACTATAATGCTTCATTATTGTGATGTCATGTATGGAATGATTCATGTTGAGATGTACTCTTTATATATATATATATATATTTCTTATTGTACGAACTTTACTTATAATTTTTTTTTAAGTATGCATATATGATTAAGTGGGAAATATTTTTCTTCACTCACCATTATCAAAATTAAATTGATGACAATTTCATGAGAATGAGAATTCAATCAAGTTTAAATGTTATAAAAATCAAAAATAAAAAAAGCACTTGAAAAAAAATTTGATTCTAACTTTACATTTTAAATTTTCTACCAAGTATGAAAAAATTTGTCTTCACTCACCATGAACAAAATGAAATTAATGAGCATTTCATGAGAATGATAATTCTCATTTCGTTTAAACTTTATTTAGAAAAAAGCATTTTTAAAAAAAAAATTAGGAACAGAAATTTTAATACGTTTACCAAACATGTTTCTGTTCTTTTTCTATTCTAGGAACAAAAATTAACTGCGAGTTACCAAACGTGTTTCTGTTCTTTTTTATTTCAAGAACAGTTTTTTTTTACACTTACCAAACGTGTTCTTTTGTTCAAAAACTGTTTCTGGAACAGAAACACTTTTTTGTTTCTGTTCCCAAACAAAAAAACAATCAGAAACGTTACCAAACGCAGCCGAAAAGGCGGGCGCTTTAGCTTCTTTGCTAAGTTTGGCCTAATCTTTGTACTAATTGCTAAAATAATAACCAAGCCGTTGGATTCTTTCCTATTTTCTCACTCCACTACTTTTTCTTTTCCAATTAAGCCCCTGTGCCATGTTCAGAAAATATAGGAAAATGGGGCCAATGAAAGTTTTGATTGAAAATGAAAAAATAAAAATAAAAAATTTAAAAGATTAAGAGGAGTAAAAATTCAAAATTTTGTGTACTTTTCTTTTTTAATTTTTCTTTACTATGCTCAAAACCATATTATGAGTATCTGTCATGTATTTATTTATTTCATCCACAATCCATCTATAATTTTGTCGTAAGGAAACGGGTTAGCCGGTAAAGTGGAGCTCTCTAGAGAGAAATATATTGGTAAGGTAAATAATATATTGACTTTTGAACCAAAAACTATACATAAGGATCTCGACACAAAAAATGAACATGTCAAACAGAGTGGAAGGGTGTCGAGAAAAATCTTTCGATATATTCATGTTATCATTAAGGCAACAAAACACGTATGGTTAGAATACGTTTATCGATTTGAGGCAATGATATGAGTATCAAAAGGGAAAATTCCAAATAAGGACCTTTAAGTATTTTCATTTTTTTAAATAAGGGCCTAAATAGGATCTTTAAGGGTATGAAACACCCTTACTTTTTAAAATAAAAGTCTAAGTAGATATTGTTTTAATTAAATGTCTAAAGTTACCATATCAGTGCTTAACTTATCGGCTCATAAGGGCATTTTCATTCTTTATTTATTTTTTCATTTTTCATTTTTTTTCCTTTTATTGTATTTGATAAAAAAATTAATTAAAAAAGGGGGAAGGGGAAGGGAAGGCAACAATGGTGGGGGATGGCCAACCAAGGGTTAATGAGAGTCACTGAGCCCTAGCTAGTGGACCACAGGTGAGGGCCTACAATGGTGGGGTAGCACCTATGATGGTGGGGTAGCTGCCTAAATATTCCGATCGGTTAAGGGCATTTTGGTCCAATGCAATTTTAATTTTAATTATTATTTAAAATTATCATGATCACTTCAGGTTCTTATTTGAAATGTCATTGTCACTTTATGCCTTTTTTTGTTGAGAAAATGAAGATATTTTATGTTCTTATTTGGAATTTTCCCCATGAGATTTGTTTTGATATGTAGAACCCATTTATGATCAAATGTAATTTGGACCCTTTATCTCATCAGTCAACCTTTAGTCAACTGTTAGTCAACCCTGTGCAAACTTAATGATTTATGAAAACGAAACTAAAATTTGAGGTTACAACAGACAATTTAAATTACGAATATGATAGGAGAAGAAAAAGTAAAGTCAATATTCAACTTAACGATTAAGTAGATCATTAATTTTTTGTTAAGGCAACATTTAGGCGACGGCCACTTTCGTGAAGAAAGAATCAAAATCTTTTCTTGCAATGAAGAGAGCCATTGTAGGAGGATACAATCCAAAATGGCATATTCGAAAGCAACACTTAAGAAAGAGACTCTATTACTATATTTATATAGATACCAATCATGGAAATTGCAGGAATGTTGTGGCCAAAGTAGGAGGTTGAAAGGGGCGATGGGTTTCCGTCATAATGTAGAAAAGTAATATTCGATATCTTTTAATATAAAGAAAATCGCTTGTACCCTTCAATGTTCAAATGCATATATCCGTTTTCATACTGCTAAAGCCAAGGCAGGAACTGCATCAATGATAACCATTTGTGCAAGATAGCCATATAGCAGTTCTTGTTTCCATCCCTTGGCAAAATATAACCAATGAACAGAATGCACTTTAGATCCATGGAGAGCCCACCTTATCCGACATTTTTGTAATGTAATAATGGTTTATTTGTACAGTGTTTTCTTCTTTATCATCATCGTAGATAATTTGTTTTATATCACGCTTGGGTATGCATAATCGTTGCCTTCATATTGAAGTCGTCGTCGTCCTCGTCGTCATTATAATAAGTAAGTTAAAAAGCGAATAAAGGAGAGGACGAGTGCCCCAAACTTAACCGTGTGAGTAAAGAGAAAGGGGGGCAGTTGACAGGATGAAGAGGAGACTGAGGGCTTTATAAAAGCAGAGACAAAAGACGGGGAAAAGTAAATATATAAAAGAAGTGATGGGAAGCTATTGTCTGCTATCATGCAAGATGTACGCCTAGGCAACCCTAGGGAAGTAGAGCTTGCTCAAGCCCGGGGGTTGGGTGGTAAACCCAATTGGGATCCCGGAGGTTTATCATTACTCCATTTTACGTTTGGAGTTGACTCCGATAAATGAGTCAGTTTTTATGTTTTAACCGGGACCAAAAGGCTTTATAAAAGCAGAGACAAAAGACGTGGAAAAGTAAATATGGAAAAGAAGTGATGGGAAGCTATTCATGCGAGGTAATTGCCGAATAATTTACTTGGAAAATAAACTTAAGCCCTTCATAGTAATTCTTAACACCGACGATTTGAGTATTGGATTTAAATCGTGCAGACCATAAGGTAAAGGACCTCGCTTTTTATGTCCAGTGGATTGTCACCTTTGGCCTACAGATAGTTGCCATCATAGGTTGCCATCATAGGCAAGGATTGAGCACTTTCGCATGTGCAAGTTCCCTTTTATCATCTGTTTGGACTTTGGGAATCTTGTACGGATGCACGGTGCCTTCTTCTTCTTATTTTTTTCCTTTTTCTTTTTTGAGTCTAATGCAATGAATCAAATGTTAGTCACGTGGGTCCATTTGCAAAAGTCGCTAGAAGGTATTAATTAATGTTCTCTTACTAACATTCCCATCTTTCTCTTTGTAAGTTTGGTTTTCTTTTGTACTTTTGGAAAAAATGATTATAATTAATGCATTCCATCGTTATCTTGTAAGTTTGGTTTTCTTATGTACTTTCGATAAAGAATAATTGTAATAAAACATTCAATGAACCAATTTATAGATGGGCGTTTTAAGAGGTGCTAACATCTTCCTCATGCGGAAACCGACTCCCAAACCTGAGCTCTGGCCGTTGTCTAGATAAAATGCACTTCCAAAGTTGAAAATGCAAAAAAGGCCCATTTCATTATTTCCGTCGCACAAGATTCGCACGCGTCAACAAGATTTTTGAGTGGATTAACTAGTGTACTTGATATGGAAACGATGTGGAGAGGAGAGTGTCCTTCAAAAGGATTATTTATATATGACAAGCTATATGCATGGTTAATAGATCAAGTGGACCTACCGAGTCAAACCGATCGAGGCTATCCAAACTTCAGACAATTGGAAAGCCATTCTAAATTTGGGCGCAAAGTGCACGAATGAGGCTTGGATAAAGTCATAAATTTAAGGGAATTTAAGTCCCCTCAACCAAATCCTTCTCTTTCTTATCTCTCCACCCCACCCTCCTTAGCGTTTAACTCGCGGCCACGCCCTTAAGCCGCCTCGGCTTAGGTCACCCATGGCGTTTTTGAACTTGTCGGTTCCCCCACCACCGTTATTGGCCCCAGTAGCGACTCCTCGCCCCTTCAATCTTTGCCGCCAGTCAATCTCAATCTTCTCCACCTTCTCTATCTAATTGACTCTCTCTCTCTCTCTCTCTCTCTCTCTCTCTCTCTCTCTCTATCTAAACTTGACGATGGCATCAAGCTTCTCAAAACAGATAGAGTCCAAGGCATTCATAGAGGCGTTGGGCCTCTAGATCCGTGTTAAGGATAACAACTCACGACTCGTTCAAATTTAAAATATTTGGAATTAGTCAATGCTTATCTCATTTAGTTATTACTGTGGTTATTACTGTGATGGATTAATTCAAAATAATTTAATAAATTAGTCCATTCTCATCTCATGTAATTGTTATTGTAGTTATTACTATAACTGAATTAGACCCTCTGTATCTCTTGTAATTATTATAACAACTAGTGGATAAACTCTATAAATACAAACGCTATTGTAGATTTGAAGGATAAGTGAAACTCATGCTCAAATTTAGAGTCTATTTTTACATGGTATCATAGCACTAGTGGGATCCTTAAAACACCCACACTCCTTCTTTCTCTTCTATTTTTCAACTTATCCTATTCACGATGTCATCTCTCACCGCCATTTCAATTGTGCAACACCACCTTAGCTTCAAACTTTCTGGTGATAACTTTCTATTGTAGGAAACCCAGTTGTTTCCGTTGTTTCATAGCCAATCCTTGATGGGATACCCTAGTGGCACCATTATTTGTCCCACTCCAATCATCACCCCCAAAGCTCCACTATTGCTATACCGAACCCTACATATAATGAACAGATTTGGAAAGACCAACTTGTTCTTAGTTGGATGATATATTCTCTTTCACCTGATGTCCTACCCTATGTGGTTGGATTAATTACTATTGTTGATGTTTGGAAGGCTCTACAAACTTCCTTTAGATCTCTATTGCATACAATCATTCTTCAGCTTCATATGCAACTCCATAATACATCTAAAGGTGATAAATCTATCTCAACTTATCTATACAAGGTAAAGTACATTTCATATCAATTAGCTGCTACTAATTGCCTTTTAGAGAATGAAGAATTGAATGCCATTGTCTTTTGTAATCTTGATCCTAATTTTTCTGACATTATTGCTGTCTTGGCTACAAAACCCAATTCGATAACTTAAGCTGAACTCCATCGACTTCAAATGAAGTCTGCCATGGTGCCTATAGAGACAGATGTTACCACTTATACCCCTCCATCATCTCTTCCCCTTAAAATATTGGTCTTAAGCTTTTCAAACCACAATTTACCTTCTTAATAGATTACCCACACCACTCTTAAACAATAGCTCACATTTTTAAACACTTTCTCATCGACAACCATATTACATTTGTTTGAAAATATTTGGTTGTGCTATTTTCCCTATATTAGGCCATACAATTCGCACAAGTTTTCACTCCATTCTACTCGTTGTGTGTTCTTAAGATATAGTCCATTGCAAATTGGATACTGTTATTAAGATTACAAAATTGGACCCATGTATATTGCAATAAATGCTCATTTTATTGAAAATATGTTTCCATTCACCATTGTTGGTTCACACTTTTTTGAAACATTGTCACCATCATATTCTTGGTTGACGATTTCCACCGTTAGTATGTCATCCCACAAGAAGTATGGTGTTAATGGTAATTCATACCTTCTACCCCATTATCTAACACCTCCTCACCCACCTTTGAAAAACCATCGCTGATATTATCAAATACTAATATTGCTTCAACATCTAATACGTTGGTTTCAAGTCCGTCTAATATTGGTATAGGTTCTAATAAGGCTCTTTTAGACACCTCCCACAGCAAGCTGTTATAATATCTACACAATCGGTTTATCAAAAACCAAGAACCCATTCAATGCGGTAGCATCAAAACCCAAAGATCAACACAAAATATCTATTGTGAGATGTGAACTTGACCGAAATAAGTTCTACAAAAGAGTCATGGCACCTCACGGAAGCTACATGAAAAGTGGAGGAATGAGATGCTTGAAGAATTTAATACTTTGTCGTGCAAAATATAGGTTTTGGTTCTATCAAATCTCAAAACAGATGTCGTGGGCTTCGAATGGGTTTATTGAGTCAAGACACATCCAGATGGTTTGATTGATTGGGACAATGCCTACCTAGGGTGCAAATGATAACTACTCTCTTCCAGAAATCAATTTCTAGCTAGAAATTGAATTTTCTATTTCTATTCCTCAAACAAGTTTTAAGCAATTATACATGTTTGATGACAATATAAAATTTTTGTTCATGGAATAGAAATTTGTATGATAACGATACAAAATTTGTCCCTCCTAGTGGTAGTGGGAGGTGGACGGTGAGCTGCCGGCATTCAGTGGCTGGTGGTTGGCATTTAGCGACTGGTGATTGATGACCGACAGTGGCGACTAGTTGCCAACAATTGACGTGGGTGGGCGGGTGGGGAATGGCAACGATGGACGAGCGATGAGCGGTGACGAGTGAATCATGAGAAGAGTTTTCATTTCTTAATTTTGTTCGAGAAATTAAAAAGTTAAAAATTTTAACTTTTAATTTTAGTTCCAAATCTATTTCCGGAGTAAAAATTTGTTTCATAAATAGAAAAATGAAATCATGTTATCAAATAGAGTTCTATTCCAAATTTGTTCCCAAAATAGAAAAATAGAAAAATAGAGAAAGAGAATGGTTATTATATGAGCCCCTAGCAGCCAAGGGCTACAATTAGCAAGAGGGTATTATTGACTATATAGAAAAGTTTAATCCCGTTGTTAAAGTAATCACCGTCTGTACAGTTATTTCATTAGTTGTGACAAAAAACTGGAAACTTTGGAAGTTGGATGTTGGCAATGCATTTTTAAATGGTAACTTGATTGAAGAAGTCTTCATGGCCCAGCCCCAAGGCTTCATTGATAAAGAAAGGCCAAACCATATATACAAGTTACAAAAATCCTCATACCAATTGAAACAAGCATTGCGGGCTTGTTTCCACTGGTTGAGCATCTTCTTAAAATCCTTGGGATTTATTAGATCAAAAATTGATAGTTCCCTCTTTATACAACACCGACCCAATTTCTCTATTTACATGCCCATCTATGTTGACGACATTGTTATTATAGGGTCTAATCCGACATTTATTCAAGACATCATCGACCGATTAAATAAGGAGTTCTCCATACAGCACTTGGGCGAACTTAATTACTTTCTCGGAATTGAGGTGCTTAACATCCGTCAAGACTTCTCCTGTCACAACAGAAGTATGCTGTAGATCTCCTCCACCGAACTAGGATGGATAGTGTTAAACCGGTTCACAAGTTCATGGCTACAAATACCAATTCAATTAATCATGGTAAGCCACTTAAAGATGTCGGTTGTGTAGGAGCACCGTAGGAGCTCTTCAATATGCCACCCTAACTCGGCCATATATCTTTTATGCGGTAAACAAAGTCTATCAATTCTTGAAAGAATCAACAAAAGACCATTGGAGTGAGGTGAAATGGATCCTATCCTACTTAAAGGAAATCGTTTCACATGGATTACTCATCAGTTTCCAACCCACTACAGAACTCCATGCATATAGATGCTCAATAGGAGGTTATGCAATTTATAAGGGTCAAAATTTGATTTCTCGGTCAACCAAAAAGCATCATACCATTGCATATTCCTCAACCAACTATGAGTATTGAGCATTGGCAAACGCCATGGCAGAAGTGGTATGGTTGCAATCATTGTTACAAAATTGGGCATCTCTCAATTAAAAATCCATATCCTTTGGTGTGATAACGTTGGGGCAACGTATCTTACCATAAATCCACTTTTTCATGCTAGAACAAAAGATATTGAGGTAGACTTTCACTTCGTTCGCAATTTAGTGTCACAACTCAAACTCGAGCTTCGTTTCATATCCACACATGACCAAATAGCATATATCTTCACTAAACCTCTTACACGGTGTCGCCGTGATATGCTCAAATCCAAGTTGAAGATCATCTAGAAGACCACCTTCAACTTGTAGGGGCTTGTTAAGGATAACAATTCATAGCTAGTTCAAATTCAAAATATTTTGAATTAGTCAATGCTTATCTTATTTAGTTATCACTGTAGTTATTATTGTCATGGACTAATTCAAAGGACTAATTCAAAATATTTGAATTAGCCCATTCTCATCTCATCTAATTATTACTGAAGTTATTACTGTAACAAACTAATTCAAAATTCAAAATAGTATGAATTAGTCCATTTATATCTCATGTAATTATTGTAATAGCTAGTAGATAAATTCTATAAATACAAACGTTATCCTAGAGATAAAGGATAAGTGAAACTTATGCTCAAACTTATGCTCAAACTTAGAGTCTATCTTTACAATTTGGAGAGAGCAGCCGCTCCATGGCCACAGGACACGACGGAGTTGGCCAGTGGAAAAAAAAAAAAACATAGTTAGGATGAGGAGAACAATAGCAGGTCAATGATGGGGAGAAGGAGAAGGACGATGACGGTGGCAGCGTCGGTGGGTGGCCCGATCGGCAGTAGTGGTAGGCCTAACGGTGGTTACTAGGGGGGGTTGGAGGAACACTAAGGTCATGACGATATTATCTTTAGAAGTGTGGTTAAAGATTCACATTAGTTCCGGAGTGCTCAACAAAGGACAAAGACCAGTAAGAGGCCACACGTTCAACAAGGTAACAGATGCGGGTCTCTTCGATAGGAAAAAACAATGCGACAAATGAGACCAAAAGCCGATGAAGCTGAGTTCGGCAGCGTGGATAGACATGCAATAGAACTCCAAGGCCGATTCTATTTTAGCTTGTCCGCAAACTGGCCACATCTTAGGTTTTAGCCTCAACTGCCAGCGGAAGAACCATTCATCAAAAGATGGAAATGGCAGATAAAATCATAATTGATTGGGAGAACTTTGGCGTAATGTCGAGGAAAGCATTCGATGAATTCAGAGGGAGAGGGAAGTGACTCGAAGTACGGACCAAGGATCAGCCGATCTTCTCTGGAGTCATTTCCATGAAAAATGGACTTGTGTTACGATCGAATAATTAAATAAATAAATAAGAAAATAAATTAAACATTAGATTTACGTGGTTCATTTGTAGTGACCTATATTCACGAAAAATTAAGTAATGAATTCTACTATAAATTAAGCGATACAACAGGAATTACATTTATACTTGAGTCACTTAAATACTCTTAGTATTTTTCAAGCGTCAATTACATTTAATTACTCACGCAATGTTTAATCTAATAATTCTTCGCTAATAATTTTTCAATCTCAGGAAAGAATTATACACAAATTCTTATCACAAGAATTTAACCGTATTCAAAACAGAAAACTTCTTTAGTGTAGTTGCATAAACAAAACAAATGGAGAAACCCACTGTCAAGCACTCGTGAACATCTATGCAAGGCACACCTAACAATCCTTCTGTAAGCATAGGGCCCACTTTGCCGATAAGTCCCAGTAGAATTCGGTCAACAAGTCCAACTTGGACTTTCCCTATTTTGAACTGTGACTTCCGCTGCTGTGATTTTATTTCCATTTATAACTTATTTTCAATTATTTTTCCTTGGCTGTCTCCAGCAGCAAAGATAAATAATGTTCCCATCTTTCTTTCTTTTCAATTTCCACGGACAATAAACATATTATTTGGGCGGATTTCATCCAACGGACTTAAATTCGAGATATATTTTAATAATATTTATGGTGCCGCAGATCATTTAACGCCCTAAGAACGTATTGCATCTGGTGACATAATTCATGTAGGATCGACTTCTTCCTGTCGTAGAAGAAACTTGAAGATGGAAAGCTAGGAACAGGAGAAGCAAGTCAAGGAGTGAATCATAAAGGCAATTTCACGAGCAGGGTAACAGAAGGGTGAAGTGCTTCAGGAGGATAAGCTGTTTAAATAAAGATTGTTACCTAACAAGCCGTTTAAATTGGAAATTACCGCAGCCCACCTACTTGACGCTCCACGATAGAACATGGTTGATATCGTGCTCAGAAATTGCTGCCAGTTGAAAAGTTATGATATTTAAGGTGCAAATTTTTCCCACTTTAAAATAATGATGGTCTGTGGAAATTGAGAAACTACAAAAAGCTTTATTGGGTATGGCATACAATCAATTATTAACATTGAATGCAATAAAGCAGAGAATCAACGAAGGAACTCCCCAGCGGATGATGGGCACTTAAACGAGTGCCGGATATCTGAAGTGTCAAAACTTGGTACAGATGGACACTTAAGTGCCAAAATTAGAGTAAAATGAATTACTTAGGGCCTATTTGGTAACCATCTAAACGGGACTTGATTATGATTTTTTGTTCCCGATAGTAGTTTTGGAACAAAATAATATTTGGTAAAAGTTTTGTTCTTGGGAAAAAATTTCTATTTTTTTGTCCCCTTAAGTAGATTTGAAACATAATCAAGAATAAAAAAAAAAAAAAAAGTTGATTCTTGTTTCCAAGAATAAATCTAAGAATCAAGCCATTTTCTTCTTCTTCTTCTTCTTCCCTTTTCTTCTTATTCATTTACTGCCACCGTCGTGGTTGCCGTCTACCGTCGTTTTGCTGTTTGCTGCCCACCGCCGCTGGTTGCCAGCAACAGGTTTGGCGAGCTCGCCGAAGGCAAGCCCAGCCATCAGCAAGGCTCGCTTGGCCATCGACGAGGCTGGGTCCGCCTCACAATTTGGCGAGGCCGAGCCTTGGCAGGGCTGGGCGAGCCTCGCCCAACTGTTGGCGAGGCTTGGCCAATGAGGGTCGGCCTCGCCTAGGGCCAGCGACGCTTCGGTGAGGTCGCCAGCCCTTGTCTGGCTAGTTGTTAATCATCCCAAGGCTGGCGATCGACCACCTTGAAGAAGAAGAAGAGGAGGAGGAAGAAAGGAAAAAAAATTAATAAAATTGTTTAAAAATTAAACAAAAAAATGATTTGAAGTATGAATTGAAATTTTGCTATTTATAGAATACATATTTAATTTTGTATTATAATTTATTATTTAGTATTTATATTTATAGAGTTTATACTATAGTTTATTATTTACTATTTAATAAAAATTTGATTAGTTAATATGTTTATTACTTAGTATAAATATAATTAATCAATAGAATTTCTATAATTTGATAAAATTTTAGAACTGGAATAGAAATTTTATGTAGTTACCAAACGTATTTATGTTCTTTTTCTATTCCGGAATAAGAAATTTTGTATAGTTACCAAACGCGTTCTTTTGTTCAAAAATTATTCCCGAGAACAAAATAAAAAAGAATCATTTCTTTTAAAATCTGTTTCCCGGAAACAGAATTACTACCAAACACACCCTTAAGTGCCAATAGAGAAAAAAACCAGCCAAAATACTAACGTGGTGATTTTCTGGTGAGACAAGTGCAAAATGATGTTGTTTTGCATGCTGACGTGGTTAGACAGGTGTAAAAACGATGTCATTTTGTTGTTGATGTAGGTAAATAATTAATATAAAATTTAATTAAATTAAATTTTAAATAAATTTATTATTATTATTATTATTATTATTATTATTATTATTATTATTATTATTATTATTTTAAAAGAGAGGGAAATGGAGATTGCAGGCAACGAGGGCTTAGCCCTCCCTACCGCCTCCCCGCCATCGCCAAGGAGGGCCGACGACGATGGGGGGAGGGTCGGCCAAGGTTAGGGCCTGACGATCTTGGCTAACTGATAGTGAGGGCCCGTGAGCCCTCCCTCAAATTGCCCTAGC
The DNA here is from genome assembly GCA_016097615.1 of Eucalyptus dawsonii. Classification (NCBI taxonomy): domain Eukaryota; kingdom Viridiplantae; phylum Streptophyta; class Magnoliopsida; order Myrtales; family Myrtaceae; genus Eucalyptus; species Eucalyptus dawsonii. The sequence continues at coordinate 35,263,707 of CM027878.1, forward strand.
AGGTGGCGGCCCTTGGCCGAGCTAGGCAAGGGCCATCGACCCTTGCCGGATTTGGGGGAGGGTTGCGACTCTCGCCCCAGATTTGGAGGAAGACTCGCGGATCCTCGTTAGGGGTAATCGGGTCTAGGGTGGGTAGGGTCTAGACCTAGACCATGTACCCAATTTTGTTATAACTGGTTCCTCTTTTCTGGACCTTATACCCGACCCAGTTTGTATTGGACCCTATACCCAACCCACCTTGTTTTTTCGATCCGATTCCAAGGTCAACCCTATTTCCACTGGAACCTGTTTTGCAATCTCCCAATATCTTATATGACTTTGAATTTTATATTAATACGCAAGAAAATAATGTAATCTTCCTAATTTGTATTGGAACATTAAGCACTTGTAATAAATAAATACATGAACTTTTTGACTAAACGAAAAATTAAGGATCCACAAGACTAATTATAATAAATAAAATCATAAGGCAAAGAATTAGCAATAAACACGGGTCTAGTATTAGTCTTATTCCCACAACTACTACATGAAGCTACTTATTTATGCAAGCATAACTCTTTTTACAAAAAGGAAATTAGGTGAGCCAAACCATGTGATACACAAGAATTTGTCCGTCCATTGGACGGTCCGAGAGGGAGCCAGTGAGAGAGGGAAGCAAATGAGGAAGATGAATGACAAAGGAGGAGTGCCGTACGTATTTGAGAGAGCCAAGAGGAAAAACATCGTATGATTACGGAAGTAAAAATAGAAATCGGGGGAAAAATGGTTTTTGACCTCTACTTGCAAAATTGGTTCGGGAACCGGTTCTAAAACTGGTCCAGGAACCAATTTCCAGGTGGGTAATCACTCGGAACCTGTTCCTAGACCGGTTTAAACTGGTTCTGAATTTTAGGAACCGGTTTCTGACCCTGTTTTCCGGGTGGGCCAGTCCGGGAATCAGGTATACCTGGTTCGGTTGCACACCCCTAGTCCTCGTCGTTGGTTGGCCGGGGTCGCCAGCCCTTGGCCAAGGCCCAACGACCATGGCTGACCCTCCCCCACCTGTTGCCAGCCCTTCCTGGCGATGGTGGAGAGGCGATGGTGGCGAGGGTTAAGTCCTCGCCTGTGTGCAATTGTTCATCTTCTTCTTCTTCTTTATTTTTTTTTAAAATAATTTAATTTAATTAATTTTTATATTAAAATTCAAATTCACGCCAAAATGACATCGTTTTAAGTTTCTTTGTTGAGTCAACTCTTCGGCGAGCCACATACGCGAGCAAAATTAATAAAACATTGCCATGAAGGATTTTCGGCAGGGTTTGTCGGAGATGGTATTCAAGTGTCCTTTTAAAAAAAATGGTATTTTAAGTGTCACTTTCCTAACTTTTGATACCTAAGTGCCAAATGATGTCAAGTTTTGGTATTTAGGATGTACTTTTGCCGCACTTAAACTAGTAATTGATGTAAAGAAAAGTCACTTTAAAGATATCAATAGAGGGATGAACAAAGGAAATATTTTATTAAAACGGTATCATGATCACATGCCGTTTACAAAATCCCTCACTTCTCTTTGGAAAAGTCGACATGCTATGATCTAAGTGACTATTCTCGAGTAGTAGCTGTTTCTGACACGTCGTAGTTCGGCTATCTCCCTGTCAAGTAGATTTTTCTCACCCATCAACGTGTCAAACGTGTCAAGATCTTTGCATAGAACTTTGTCGGCCGGAGCTATCTCGGCATCCTTGAGCTTTTGTTGATTTCGAACTCCAGCAAGTTGTTTCTCAAGGTCCGCCTCTTGAGCAGCAAGGTTAGTCCGCACATGAACTAAAGCCTGTAGAATGTTCTGGTTAATCTTCAAGATGTGATTAATCTCCTTGATAGAGTCATGGGGATATTGATAATCTTTTTCCGAGACTACCAGGACAGGGATCTTCTCGCAATTTTGCTGGTAAGTCTCGACCCCATCGAGAGAGTCATTCAGAATATCTTCACAGTGCTTCTTGAACCTAGACGATTTCAAAATAACACCACCACACAGTTCGTGCAATAAAGTTTCGAGCGTCTTGGTGACTGTTGGGTAAGTTGCAACCGATAGGTTGACCATTTGGCCTTGGCTACCTCATCAGTGATGACAAATGTTGACGAAAGCTTGGACGCAAAACTACCGGAGTCAATAGCTTCGGAATGTAAAGCTCTCGCAGCCCTTTAAAGAGTAAGCTTAGCCTTAGCGGAAGAACCAAGTGATTGTTCAGCATTGATTTGATCCATTGGTTGACAGAAATGGTCGATGATGGATCCCCAGAGGACATTAATGCTGGAGCAATAGGATGGTTGACCATTGGTGAGGATTCTTGAACGTCGACTATCGTGGGATCATGAGTATCTTCACTCTGGACCATCGAGGAAGATCCCAAACCAGGCATTTAACTCCTCGATGGTGACGAAGCAGGTAAGGGAACTTCTTCAATACCTTGTGAAAACTGAGGTGACGGACCAGCATGAATAGTTTCTGCCAGTTGGCTTTGACTGTCTACACTGACGATAGTAGACATACTTTGTGGGCTGGAGTTCTGTGCATCTGCACCAGCTATTATCGAAAAAGAGTTGGTCGGTACTGGATCTTATCATCTTCATCGCTGAAGAAATATCGGTAAGAACAGAAGCTGAACACGCGAGAAGAAATACTCACTGTACTCGGCCAGAGGAGTCGGAGTAGGGGGGACAAGTGATGCCCCATCAAGCGAAGGAGGATAAAAATACCAAGGTTGCAGTCCTTTTCAGAAGTGGGTAACATTAACATCGGAGACCGGATGCTCATCCATGTGAATGACAACACCTCCAAATTTGCCAGAAGAATTCATCTCCAGACCTTAGAGATGTTTGGCTTCTCGAAAAGGATGGAAGAGCGGCAAAAGAACTTCTTAAGACCCTTCTGAACATTGTTTAAACTATATTGGTAACTTATGCTAGATAGAAACATATAGAAACCCTATTTAACTGTTAACTTCAAGTTTTCTAGGATTTGGATAATCATTTATCTATGAGTTATCCATGGTTATTTCATACATTCCACATCTTTTAAGAGAAACCTAAGTAGGTTGCAGCCATTTGCTAAACAATCACGAAAAAAAGCAAAGGAAAGAGAACAATAATGAATCGAGGTCATTGTAGACTATCTGAATATCTCATTTGCAAAACACTAGTTCGAGGAAGAATGATAAAACAACGAGAAGACAAACTAAAAAAACTTACTCCTTAACACGATGGGCATCTCGCTAATTTACATAAAAAATAATGGAAAATCCACTTGAATTCATCTATTGTTTTTTTTTTTTTTTTGTGACCCAGGAACCGCTGTACAGCCAACAGTCGACGACGTAAACCCGAAGCGGTACTAGCATAGGACCCACCACCATGACATCGCACTTAAGACCAATAGTGACTACGTTGGGATTCGAACTCCTCCCCTTTCGTGAGAGGGAGGGAGCTTGAGCCAACGTGGCCACCACATGGGGTGGTTTGAGTTCATCTATTGTTTGTCTTTGCAAAGAGCTCATTCAACTTACCCACAAATATGCACAAGTCAGTTAAAAAAATTGGATGGAGTCCATTAGCATTATGTTCAGTGAATGTGATGATAGATTCCCATAAGAACCAAAACACATTGGTAGAAGGCAAAAAGAACAGCAAAAAGGCAAAAGGGAAAAGGACCAACGAGTTCACGGCCTCAGCGAACAACCATGACAGTAACAAGCATCTTCATTTCCTATGTTTCCTCTCCCAAAAAGGGAAAACCCAGGAAAAAAAAATTGCCAGTCCAGAATGCAGAGAGAGAAGGCACTCACAGATCGTCCATGTAAATGCAACTCAACTTTATAAGGCAAAATTCTCTGGCCTCTTACTTGAGCGCTAAGTAAAACGTGTGTGTGTGAGAGAGAGAGAGAGCCATTACTCATTCCACATAGTTTCAAGCAGTCTAAAAACAGAGAAGAGACCAACGTTAAACGACGATGACAAACCTCTACCTGCCCTTCAACAGCCATTAGGCTGGGAAGAGAGGGCATAGGATCGTCAGGATTCTGGTGTTGCTGCACAGGAGGTGGCGGTTCACAGCCGCCTCTGCCTTGGTTGAGTCTTCTGCCGCAGCTGCGCACTGGCGCTGTCCGGTACATCTTCTTCGTCGGAAGCAGTACGGAAAAGCACTGTGAAGCGCCACAGAGAGAGAGAGAGAGAGTCGACGACGGACGGTGGTCAATTCTAAAGCAGAGAAAGCCCAAAGGGCGGGGGTTTAGATTCTTTGTTCAGTTTGGCCTAACCTTTGTAGTAACTGCTAAAAAATCACGAAGCTTTTGGATTTTTCTCTATTTTCTACTCCGATATTTTTCCTTTTTCAATTAAACCCCACTGCTTTCTATGTTTAGGAAATGCAGGAAATGGGGCCAGAGAAAGTTTGGAACGAAAATGAAAAAAGTTTTAAAATTTTTGGGAGATTAAGAGGAGTAAAAGTTCAAAATTTTTTATACTTTCTTTTAATTTTTTTTTACTCCTTCCCATTAACATACTACAAGGTATCTGTTATGTATCTATCTATTTCATCTACAATCTATCCATTATTGTCGTAAGGGAACAAGGTAACCGGTAAAGTAGAGCTCTCTAGAGAGATTGGGATGTCTAGAGATATGTTATCATTAAGGCAACAAAACACAAATGGTTAAAAATTGACTGTCGATTTGAGGTGATGATATGAGTATCGAAAGATTTGTTATGATATATAGAATCCATCTTTGATATTGAAAATGTATTTTGGACCTTATACCTGGTCGTTCAACCTTTAGTCAACTCCATGCAGACTAAACATTTTATGAGTCGAGAGTAAAATTTGATGTGGCAACAGACAATTTATATTACGAATTTGATAGGAGAAGAAAAAGTAAAATTAATATTCAACTTAAAAATTAAGTAGATTATTAATTTTTGTGCCAAGGCGACATTTAGGCGGTGGCTACTTCCGTGGAGAAAGCACCAAATTCTTTTCTTGCAGTGAAGGGAGAGCCACTGTAGGAATATATAAGAAAGGCAAACAAGAAACAAGAGTCATGTATGGCCAATTCTACTCTTCATAATACAAATATATTGCCATGGTTTCCTCCATTGTCGGTTCTTGTAACCAATTCCTTCAACCAAGTTACTGATTGATAGGTTTTAGTTGGAGGAGATTGCATCTAATTAGAAATAGAGAAAAATACGGCCTTTTTTTTTATTATTTAAATTCTTAAAGTGCTTTGGCGCAAAAAGTTCATTAAAATTATTGTGAACATAATAAGGGAGGGCAAGATTACTATGATCCAAAGTAGTGGTGGCAAAATGGGTGGGTCGGGTTGGTGGTATGGGTCCGATTGAAAATGAGTCGACCCATATTTGATCCATTTAACCCGTTTTGACCCATATTCTTGTAATGTAAATCTAGTGACCCATATCCGACCCGACCCGTACCGACCCAACCCTATTGCTAAAACCTATTAATATTCTAGGAAAACCCACTTCTACTATAAGCTAATTGTAAATTAAAAATAGTAAATAAAATAAAAGAAAGTTAAAAACCTATAAATTGAAATATTTATAAAAAAAATTAGACTATGCACATGCTTCTCTTATTTGAAGTGAACATATCATTGAATAACTAAAAACTCGTAACATGAAATTTTTTTTAACTAAACCTAAAAAAGCTCATTTTTATGATTTTTTTTATAAAAAAAAGTATTGTTAAAACATTTTTATGCAATACAAATTTTTTAACAATTTTTATGCAATACGAATTTAATGGAAATTTTTTATAATTCTTTTTAAAATATTTAAAAAATCGAATTTTTAATTTTTTAAATATATTTTTTAATTATTTTTTTTTTAAATATATAATTTTTGATTTTTAATAATTATTTTTGATTTTTCTCTTTTCTTTTTCTTCTTCTTCGGCTGAATGCTGGCCATGATGATGGCCGGCGACCAGCCATAGGAGAGATCGAGCTCGCCGGCGTCGGGCATGGCTCAATCTTGCCAATCCGGCGAGGCTGAGGCCCCGCCCGATGCCGGCGAGCTCGAGTCTCGCTAGATCCGGCGAGGCTCGAGCCTCGCCAGTCGTCGGCGAGAGCGTGGCTGAGGCCCCGCTCAATGCCGGCGAGCTCAAGTCTCGCCAAATCTGGTGAGGCTCGAGCCTCACTAGTCGTCGGTGACCTGCCGGCGAGCTCGAGCCTCGCCTCGCCTGTCGTCGGTCGGTGGCCAGCCGTCACCCTGTCGGCCGCCAGCTAAGGAAGGAAGATAAGGAAAGAAAAAAAGAAAAAGAAAAAAGAAAAGAAAAAAAAATTGAAAATTGAAATATGAAAAATAATTATAATTTCAATTTTTTATTAAAAAAAGCATTCTTATAAAGTTAAAAAAGGCCATGAGTTTAAACTTTAAAGTGGGTTTCCTTTCCTAATAATCCATTTAGATCCATTTCTTTTTATGTTTTACTTTCTCAGACCTATTTCTGACCCATATTTAACTTTCATTTGATTTATATATGACCAATTTAACGTAAAAATGGGTCGTAATATGGGTTTATGACCCATTTTGCCAGCTCTAATCCAAAGTAATTTTGTTACGGAGTCTCACGTGGGGCCGAACTTCGAAAGGTAGGGTACTTAATTGAAAATAAAGTTGATGTAGTCGATTACTTAATGAGCAAAAATTTAGGTATTGGCGAATTGCAGTATCAATGCCTTTTCATTAAATTCCATAAATCGACAATTTCTGATGTCTTATTATTGATGTTGTGTGGATGAAAGTCCCTGCCCTTTACTAGGATTCTTCGCATTTGAAAGGGGAAAGCTTTCCGTAAGGTCATAAAGGAGTTGCTTTGGACATCTACGACACATAGAAAACTCAAACCCACCAGCCCATCATTCGTCAAACATGCCAATATGATCTTTGATATTAAATAACTTGCTATTTATTTTTTATTTTTTCTTTTTTTTCCCGGAAGCATCGCTAATAACTGTTTAGCCTTCTGGATGAGTTTTGGACTATCTATAAGATATTAGGATGATACTATCGTTATAGTGGACTCGTGGCAAGAATTAGCCCACCTGATGAAGACTTGTCAGAAAAAAAAGGATTAATGAAACTTTATTTAAGAAGACTCTACAATAAATAATTCAATTGGATTATTTGTATGCAGCCAAAAAAAAAGTTAGACTCTAGAGTTCATTATACTCATTAAATACATTCACGCCAAAGCGTTTTTTTTTTTTCAAAATTATCCTGGCATATAAGTTAAAAGTATCCATTACGTTCTCTTCATCAAGGAAGCACCCAATTCACATACTTAATTATTGGTTAATACCACGAAAAATCTCAGATTGGTACATCGGTGAAAATTTTATTCCAAACTAATTTTTTGACCACAAAAAATCCTAAATTTGTACACTTTTGACAAATTTATTCTATGTTAGTTTTTGTTAAATTTTACTGTCAAATTGTTGAATTGGATGACACATGACAGTTAACTGACGTGGGTTTGAGATCTTTTTTTTTTTTGGTAAAAAAAAGATGGAGAAACCAGTTTGAGATTTTACTCTCTATTTATTAAAATTTTTTGTGGTATTAATATAATTTAACATAGAGTATATATACCAGTTTGGAGTTTTGGTGATCAAAAAATTGGTTTGGGAAGTGTATCAATTTTGAGTTTTTTGTGGTCATTTGTGGTAAATTTGTTACGAGTGTATTAGTTGGGATTTTTTGTGGTCACAAAATTAATTTGGGATAAATTTGTCACATGTGTACTAGTTTAAGGTTTTTCATGATATTAACCCTTAATTATTTAGTACACTTACACTCAATTAAATAATCACTCGATTCCTAAAAAAAATGATCCAAAGTTCTTCATACTTAACACATCCATGTAGCATGTGCCTCAATTCTAGTTTATTTTTAGCAAGCCATTCCATCAACCAATCAAATTACATACGCACATGCCAAATCTAACTTCATACATACCAAATCAAACCTAAGGAGAAAATTAAGAATGAAAAAATATGACGATATACTCTTTCAAGAAAATCAAGTAAAATCTGCTTAGAATACCTAATATATCATATTTTGCACTTTAAACGCATTCATATTTCATGAAATAATTCGTTTCTGCTCCCAGTGAAAAATTGAAGAGCTTTGTCAAGAAAAAGTAAAATTTTAGTAGAAAACCTCTCAATAACTTATTATAAATATCATGTCTAATACTATCTAAGTCCAAAGTAACAAATAATTAAATTAACTTAACAAGAACGGCAAAATATCAATGTTTATAAATTTTCAAGTAAAGTAGACTTTATTATGCATGACAAGTGATATCTTACGTATTAAAAAGATTATAGCTGTATCTGTACAATAACATAAAAGATAAAAATTGATTTCACTACTTACAATGCAATACACTATAAAGTGAAATTATTTCGTTTTTATCCAATGAAACAAGTATTAAGACAAAAAATTAGAAAGAATAATGATTATTTCAAAGAAGATGGCAAAAAAATCGAGTTGTCCTACGAGAATAGTCCCTGACAAATTCAATTTTTGGAAATTATAACTTATAAGATGTTTGATAGGTGTAGAGTGATTTTATAGAGAATGCAGATGAACGCATAATTAATACCTAATGGCAAATGATGTGTGCTACTTAGCATAATATTTCCTTCCGTTTATTTAGTGTTATGATTATATAATTTTAAAAATACTATACAATTGAATGTGCAGAGTATGAGTAAAAGTTTAAGTAAACATGAATTTTCAATAAATTTTTACATATAAGACCATGCCAAGCATGGGCAAGTACACTTGTTATATGATAGTATAATTCTGGATCTAAAGTATTTACAAGAAATGGAATTCCCATTTTAGAAGTAACTATAGAGTGTGATCATCCGCATTTAATCATAGTTGAACATTCTTAAGCAATTCACAGAAATATTTCTTACAATGATGTCTTTTGGAATGATCTATCTTTGAATTTGTTTACTAATAAGAGATAAATCCACAATTGATTCCTAATTTGTATTATCTTGGTAATTGAATCTTCATTTTTTTTTTTATTGCTCTAACTCCAATGGTATCCTCTGACTTTCGTCCATTGTTCTGTCAAGTATTTTCTTCATTAAACCACGAGAGTGACATGACGTTTTTTTAATCATCAAATGGGAATAAATTTTCAGGAAATTATTAAAAAGAAAAGAAAAGCTATGAGAAAGCTTGCTCAAGGAGGGGATTACCTCCAAGAGCAAGCTATGAGAAAGCTTGCACCTGAAGTTCATTTTTTACATCGTTCCGGTACTTCTTGCATACAAGGGCTGACCTCCAACTTCACTTATGGTTCTCACTCGGGCCAAGAGAGGTTTAAAGTTTTAGGGTCCATTTATTTGAAGGAAAACCGTTTTGAGGAAACTGTTTTTTGACTTTTTGGTCTTTGAATGACATAAAAGTAACTGATCAAGCTTAGGTTGAGATAAATGACTTCATTTTCTGGCCAAAAAAATCATTTTCTCTTAATCATCAAATAAATTAGAACTAACCACTTTCCTTGAATATGATTTCCACAAAAAATATTATCCTTTATTGTGAAATTTTCAGTGGAACAAACGGACTTTTAGAGCAGGAATCAAGAAAGATTATGAGAACTAAAATTAGTCCTTCGTTCGGACTGTTTTGATGAAGAGAGAAGAGAATGAGAATAAAGAGGATGATTAATATAACTCCATCTAAATAACTAGACGGCACAAGTTGTGCAGTCATGCTTAAAAGCACTGAATGCAGCTCATTCTAAAGGCTAGTTGTACAAAGCCTAACCATATTCAGAAGTCACAGAAAAATGACCTCTTCAAGTCACTTGCATCTCCTTCCATTGCCAACCATGAAAGATTAAAACCAAACTTCTCTGTATTTAAGCAAGGTACTCATCAGCACTACTGTTGGTTCGGTGTCACTACTACATACACTGCTCATTTAAGGCATGAGAGACTCGACACAAGCTGAGCCACTAAGGGCATAATGGCTAGTTTGGCATCACAATGGCCAACTGCAACTTCCCAGAGCGACAGAGTTCAACTGGATTTGAAAATAATTTGATTTTGTTTCTGCTGTGGCCTACCAAAATGACATGTGCTATGCTGAAATTTCGACCTTTCTGATTTGCAAATTGCCACTCATTTGTTGAGAGGGAGAACCAATCTTTCTCCTCTGAATGAGTTGCTTTGACTTCTATGTATTGAAGTCCTTCTCCATCCTCAACGGTGATGTCATAGGGTAGACCAGTTTCACCATCTTCATTGACCCACTTAACAGAACTTCGACTGAACTTCTTGGCAAGATATTTGAAAGCGACAAGTTCTCCTAGTTTTCCCACTAATGTTGCTTGTTCTGGATCAGGCGTGCCGACATTGAGCATTGCTCTCCCAATCAACTGAGGTTGATGCAAGTCAGGTAGATCAGACACTGGAGTCGTATCATCAATTTGATTAGCTGAGACATCAGCGCAAGAATCCAAATTGCTGACATCTGTTGCTCTATCAGAAATTGAAAATTCGATTGGAGAGACTGCTTCTACATCTTCAGTGGTAAAATCAACACTCGCCTCATGGCCACCTCCACTTTCTCCAGTTAATTCATGATAATCCTCCTTTGTCACATGTGAGCAAGTGCTTGTGGCTGCAGTTACTGCCTGTGTCTTAACTTGGCTATAAGAATAAGAAACTGACCCAGGTGCACTTTTCCAGTCTGAAGGAGGCCAGTTTGAGGTAACCCCGGCCCTTCTCTTGGCCTGAAAGGATTTTAGTACTTTTCTTGTTGCTGAAAAGCTGCTGTTCTCTAGTGATCCGTCATCCTCACACAAAGATACCGAGGAAAGGGTCCATATGGGTTCATCACCAGGTAGGTTTGGCACCTTCTGGCTATTTACAATGAAAGACTCTATCTGCTCCTCTGGAGAACCTGACTCAGCCCTCGTTGTAATCATGTGAAGAAAATTTGCCAAGTGAATGTTCGGAGAGCCATCAAAGAATAGACGAGAAATCTCCATGTACAAGGCATGAGAATCAGACAACGTAGTGACAAATAAAGTAGTGCCCTGTCAAAATCAGGGAGTTATTGTAATACTTATCAGCTTAGCCCAACAAGGTTTGGAGTTGGATCAAATTTCAGTTTGGAAGTCTCAAGGAGTCGCAAAGTGATGTTCTCATTCTGAACAAGAGACATTCATTTAATGACAAGAAAGGTGAGAAATCTAATTGTCCTCCATTTGTAACATGCTTGTAGGTTGTCTTACATAATGAAAAGGAATGTAAGAAATTTAATTGTCCTCCATCTGTACCATGCTCGTAGGTTGTTTTACATATTCTTGGGTCAAACAAAGAAAATAGAAACATCGAGAACATTCCTGAATTCCTATGACATACCTGAAGAACTGATGTGGTCTCCAATCGTCTTTCAGAAGCAATGCTCAAATCCCTTATGATATTCTTATAGTATAACCTCTTCACAACAGCAACATGCAAATCACTCAAATTAGAAAATCCAGACTGTTTAAGTTTGGCATATGTGTTGGGATGTTCGTAGTAAATATAACGCTGAGCATAAGGAAGAACCCAGTTTACAAAGGAAGCCATAGAACTAGAATCCCTTGGACCGTAATATATAGCTTCACGAGTTACAACCTGCAAAAATGCTGAGTGTGAGAAAGTAAATAAGATGATAAGTGGTTTGCATGACAATCTCGCGGTGCCCGAGCATATGATTTCAATAATGTGTTTGTTATGGACTTGCTAGTCAAGAATTTGCTATATTAACTAACAATTGAGTTAATTCTTTATACAAAATCTCCAACAAAAGAGAGGAAACTTGAACGTTTCGCTTGGAACATGTGTTTGAATCCCCAGAACTAGCATGGACAACAGATTTTTAGTTTTGGCCAAAACCTCAATTAACAGATCGAGGTAATACAAGTTGAACCAATTAAAAAAATTGCTCTATTTCACTAAATCTATTTAGTAAATAAAGTGCAATTTTTCTCAATTTTTTTTTTAAAATTGTGTAGGATCTAAAGTACTCTCGTATATACAATTGTTCCAACATCCATTTCAGTAAATCAAATACTTCAATCCGAAAATCTATTCTAGGCTCAGTCTCCGTTTTATATCTCATTCTCTATCATTTAAACCTTGGTCACTGCTCACTGAACAATTGAAAAAAAAAAATATCTTGGTCAACTAGGGCTCACTGATCATAATGTTTGCTTCTTGGTTCTTTTATTGGGTAATATGCAATAAATTCATTCTTCAACGTCACTATGACACTGCCAGACGTGGCACCCTTGTTTGTTCCTGTTTGGCAGTGTTTTGGGTAAAATGCTTTTACTTTAAAAGAAGTTACAGACACTTCAGTGTAGTGTTGACAGACTTTTGAAGGCCAAAACGAGGGAAAAGTTTAGCAACCCAACACTTATTTTCGTGGAGCAGCTCAACAAATCTTTTCCACTCCTTGTTAGTTTTTTTTTCCCTTTAAGGTTTCTGTTTAATTTAATAGTTTTCAAATGTAACATAGTAAAGGGAGTTAATTCCACTGAACAATCAAATGCGCATGGAAAACGTTTTCTTCACTAATCACTAGATCATATGAAAATATCGCTTGCTAAAAACTTCATGTAACTTGAGCTACAACACAGTGCCACTTAGCAAAGCACCAAGTATACACCATCAAATGCTGAGATGTGCTAGACACTCTTTTCAATGTATATTCTTTCTAACTACTCCATCTCTGCCATATCCTGAACGTGAAATGACATTGCCTAGTCATTTTGTAAGCTAAAGAGCAATTATTTTGATTCTCTTAAAGGGTATAGTAATTAATCAGGATGATCATGTATACTAAAAGCCAACCACATAGTGGCAAGAGGCTTGATTGGCTATGTTGCCATATAATTGAAGATGAGGAAGATATGTACAAGGCCTGAAGTAAATGATCCTATCAATATGGCCGAAGACTCTTTCTTTTGAATGTTTCTAGTTATAGCATTGCATATTGACCATGGCCTTAGACTTGGCGATCCTTCATTTTAAGAAGTTGAAGAAACATTTCCCAGTTTAGTCGTTTTGGCCATGCAAGAAGGTAAACCTGTCAAAATGGGTTGTAAACCCATTTATTAACCCACATTTGATGGATTGAGTTATTATATGGGTCAATTATATTCAATAAATGGGTCAAAAATGGGTTTAGAATGATAAAGCCCAAAATAATATGGGTTCACAACTTACTTAAACCTAACCCATCTCTATGACTCTTTCTTCACTTTCTCTTGCCCTCACTCAATCTCGAGCTCTCACCTTAGTTTGGGTATGTGTTTTATAGATTGAGTTAAATATGGAAGTGTTTTAACAATATGGGTCAGGGTGGGTATGGATCATGTACAAGTTGGGTAGGATATGGGTCACATGATTTGTACTGTATCAATAAAGGTCAAAATGAGTTAAATGGGTCAATTTGGGTGGACCAATTTTGATCCAACCAAAACCTAACTTGATCCATCCGTTTGACAAGTCTACTAGGTGGTACCACACCATCAAATCTTGAAACTTCTTGTTGAGACAACAAATTCACCAAGTTCACTCATTTGAGTCGTTTTATTATGTCAAGGTTCTTCAAGAAATACCACTATAGATGGATGTCCAGAACTATGTATTTTTGGAACAGTGAAAAGTACATGGATGGAATTGCAATGATTAACATTGTCCATTCTTCCTTCGAAATAAGGTCTTCTTCAGCTCACTATCAATGCCTCTATAATGAACTTGGATAATAACATAGCCAAAGAACATTCTACAACATTCTTTAGCACATCTTTGAATAATTTGGGGCCAAGACATTGCTCATCACATAAAAATTTTCCATTGAAAATTATCATATAGGATTTTGTCAATATGTGCCCCAAGGACACTCGCTCAACATCCAAATAAAGAAACTTTGTATTTTCCAAAGCACCATTTTCCTTGTGCTATCCACAACTAGCGTATTGAAAATGAAGGTGTCTTTTTATTCGGTGTGGTCGAAAAGTGTTAAGAGGGTACTTGCTATGAGGAAGAGTAAAATTCTGGAGAAAGCCACGAGTGGTTCAATGATTCCAGCAAAGCTAGGTAAGCGACATCTAAAAAGCGATCCTTGCCAAAAACATATATGTCATGATAAAATCCCTCACGTGAATACATAGCATAATTAGTACTGCGTGAATGCAAAATGGAGATAAGTGGACCTCGAAACTATACTTCCCTAATTTCCACCCTCTAGACACAACCTTTCATAATACATTGCGAAATAGAGTTGCGAGCGAGCAAATTACCTCAGAAAATGCAGGAATCCCCAGAGTATGCATGAGAAGAGGCAGTTTGACATAAATCATCTCTTTTTCATCATCAACGAGCTCCCCAAAATGTAGAAGTTCAATTTTATCCAAAGTCCCGAATTCTTTCGTTAGCTTCTCATCATCACACCAGCACACAAGTCCAAAGGATGGGTGCAGAGAAACCCATCTGTTACGAAGAGTGGGAAGCACGGTATATTCTGATTTTTTAAGATATCCACTAACTTGTAAAATATCTTCAGAACTCACCTTTCCACCTTTCAGTTCATCTACCAACCGCAGAAAAACCTTGAAAACCTGATGCACAAAGCCAAAAAATGGGCTATTTAGTCACACCTCAATGAACCATAAATAAACAACTCGTAGTAGTACGTACATATTTTGCTGCTTGTGAAGGCAAAACAGTAGTTGATAGATGGAGCAGATTCTGAAAATGATCTTGGAAAGAAGGAATTTCGTAAACCCCACATATATTCACAAAAAAATCCCGCAAGCCTGGATATATATTGCACAATGTCCTGCTCAACAGGCTATGCTTTGTTCCGACTTCACCAGACTCGAAATCAATTTCTTCCATTTGGTTCAATAACTCAGGTGAATCATGCCAACAAACTTCTTTTGGCAACAAAAATGAGCCCAAAACAACATCCTCAACCCCAGAGGCACATGAAGAAGGAATGAATATAAATGGTTCTGAGATGAGATCTTCAAGAATGTTCTTTTTTGAAGTATCAACTTCTTTCCACAGGAAATTGTATAATTTCAACATTTGTGCAACACTGGCATGAGAAGAAGAAAAAAGTCAACTATCTTGCAGAATAGCAATTCAACAGAAGAAACAAGGAAAGAAAGCTTTCTTCAAATGAACCACTTACGAGGATAATCCAGAATGCTAAAAATCAGGCAAAAGATTGGGAGGACAATTTATCTTACTTTATAGGGGGAAAAGTGCCAAAAAAGTCCTAAACTTTTTGCCTTTGTGTCGATTTAGTCCTAAACCTTTTTTTTTGGTGCCGATTCAGTCCTAAACCTTTTTAAGTTATGCCAATTCAGTCCTTTCCGGGCCAATTTTGGCCGGATCTTATATTTGGGCCTGACGGACCCGGCTGACGTGGCCTGATCGGTGCTTGACGTGGACAATTTTTAATAATATTTTAATATTTATATTTTTTAAAAAATATATTTTAAATATTTTATTATTATTATTTTATTTTTTTGTCTTTTTCCCCGAGGCGACCTCCGGCGAGGGCGAGCCTCGCCCGACCTCGCCGAGATCAAGCCATGGGCGAGGCTCGCCTCGCCGCGATCCGGGCAAGGGCCTCGCCGGCCCCCCCTCGCCGGAGGTCGCCTCGGCTGGTCGCCGGACCTCGGCGACCGGCTGGAGGAAAAGACAAAAAAAAAAAAAATAAAAAAAATATTTAAAATATTTTTTTAAAAAAATTAAAAAATTATTAAATGTTGTCCACATCAGCGCCGATCAAGCCACGTCAGCCGGCCGGCGTCCAGTCAGCAAGATCCGGCCAAAATTGATCGAAAATGACTGAATTGGCACAACTTAAAAAGGTTTAGATCGAATCGGCACTAAAAAAGGTTTAGGACTAAATCGGCATAAAAACAAAAGATTTAGGACTTTTTTGGCACTTTTCCCCTTTATAGGGCCAAAAGAAGGCTCCTTGCAACTTTACCCAAAAAAAAAAGAAGGCTCCTTGCAAGCAATCATAATAGCTGGAGAAACGAACGTTGTAAAAGTTCCAAGAGTAAGCCAGAAAATCCTTCGAATAAAGTTTTACTGCTTTTGTAAGATACATTTCTTTGAATGTGATGTGTTACCTAGACTTAAAAGTGGTCTCTGATCTTCTCCAGACTCTCAGCATTTCCATGACATCTTCAATGGTAACTCTGGTCCTAAACCCAATATCATGTACAAGAGCCACACTTCTCACCTGTTGAACAATCCCTTCATGTTTATTGACCAAAGTCCACAACAGACAGGTTTATTTATACTTAAAGATAATCATTTTGCATAACATCAAGAGACGAAGCAAAAGAGAGAGCATTATGATGAAGATTTGTTAAGTCAAAGTACCACAATCGATTGGTGGCATTACATCAAAAAGTTGCATTGCATTAACATCCACATCAAATCAAACACCTGCTTCCAGTCATGGCAAAAAAGTCCTTACTTTTTATTTTCTTCTTAAATGAAGTTATCTTTGCAGTTACTGCAGGTTACTAAGTCAATGAAGCCACAGATGGCACCCGGATGCTGATATTAATATTAACGATACTGTGAAATAATGATTCAGTGCACAATCGATTGGTGGCATTACATCAAAAAGTTGCATTGCATTAACATCCACATCAAATCAAACACCTGCTTCCAGTCATGGCAAAAAAGTCCTTACTTTTTATTTTCTTCTTAAATGAAGTTATCTTTGCAGTTACTGCAGGTTACTAAGTCAATGAAGCCACAGATGGCACCCGGATGCTGATATTAATATTAACGATACTGTGAAATAATGATTCAGTGCACTTCTGTTTATTTTTATTGACTCTACCACTATTTCTGCAGTTCTATCCACATGTAAGATTTGACAATGGAGGACATAAATTTTGCATTGATAAAGCGCGTAATTAATGAAATTATGAGTTCTAATCCTTTAAGACACCAACATAACATTTCCTGAATCACAAGGTATACCCACCAATATATATCTATCAGATGTGACTGCTTCTTTTCTCTTATTCCCTCTTGTGAATTCTAGTTTTCTTCTTCAGAGTTTACTTTTATCTAGTATGTGCCATTAGTTCGTAAGGTTTTCCAATCATTAGATGTCTGCAATTACATTCCTACTCAAAGACCAGGCAGTCAAACACTCCCGACCAAAAACCTTTGATGGTATTTATATGATATTGTTTCACTAATTCCAGAAAGGACCAAGGAAAAGGACCTGCAGAGGTGTATATAAAAACTACACAGATCAGTGCGTGCCACAATCAATTGGATAAATACCAATCTCTTGTATGTGGATGGTCTATGCTTCTGTTCTGTCACTCCTAAAAACTATACTGATCAGTAATCGCCACAATCACTCTTCCTTCAGAACTTGTCCCCTCAAACTCTATCACGTTTCCAGGTTGCACTTTCAACTGGCTTTTTTACGTTCCTTCCAATCATTGTTTTTCTAGAGTTCATACTCAAAGACATACAGTAAAAGTGTCCTTACAGATCATGGAACCTCAGTATTATCTTAAGATGGTTGTTTCAAAAAACCGCCCCCCCCCCCCAAAAGAAAAAAAAAGAAGAAAAAAATGAAATAAACAATCATGAAACTTCCAAAAGGACATATCTCGATCCTTTTGGAAGAAAGTATCCACATTAGTTAGTAAAGATTATTTGCACAAAATTGATTATCATATTTAAACAGTTAAAATAGATACTAATAAGCCTAAAACTATCTTTGTACCCACAAAATTATCTCCATATTTTATCCCCCTATCAAGAGTGTGAGGTCTGAAAATGGATAACGAGAATATGAGCAAGAAAGAGGTCAATGGCCAGATGCTCAGAACTGGATTTTACAGTGGACAGTCCTGACGCACCCAAAGTAATCAGCAAAAGCATATCCGAAATGGAACTAACCTTTGGGACAGCGTAAGGAGCGAAAGAACCCAAAATAGAGTGCACAGCATCACAGTTGTAGAATAAGTCCTTAGGATAGTGAAGTTTGTCATCAATGCATGAAACAACCCATGGAATGCCACTGATGCTGTTTAGGAATGAAGATTTGAACTGTGTCCTATTCCTGTTGTACTTATTGTTCAAGTAACCTATGGTTTTGTCACTAAAATAATCATCCCACAATTTATCGAAAACCTCTAAGAGAAATTCAGAACCAACACGATTTCCACTTGCTGACAACAAGGACAATAAATTGTCCAACTCAGTGGATTCCCAATCTTCAGCTACAGATCCTGAGAAGATGTGGTCTCTTTCCATTCCTGCCTTCCCAAAATATGTATCGGGCATATCAACCATTCTCCGATCAACTTTAACTACTTGCACAAACTCTGTGATGCCTATTTCTTCAAAAAATCTCTTCCACTTTTTCTCTTCACCAACGACAGATTTAGTTGAAGAATGCTTCAAGTAGATGGTGTCTACCTCATGCCATTCCAATTGAATGTTGTTGAACAATTTACGGAGGTCAAAAGAGCTTCCATATTCTTTACCATAATGGATTGGTACCTCAATCGGTCTTTTGTTGCCCTGATTTGTTAGAATGAAAGCTCTGTTTCTTAACTCTGATATCAGAAAATCTCTTTCAACATGGCAACTAGGGCAGCTAGATTGTAGATGGATAAACACAAGGCAGAGAAATTCTGTCAACAGATTGTTGCCCCATCTTGCACTTTTGTCATCACATATAGAAGGCAAGACATGCACCTTCATTATTTCATGTGTAGATAGACGTTGCACACCCACAATAAGGAGCATCCTGATGATGTTGTCCTTCGAATACATGTCTACACAAGAGATATCCGCATCAAATGCAGTTAAGAAGGTAGGGTTTACAATGCGGAGTTTTGCAAATAACATTGGAAAGGCATCCATTTCATGCTTACTGTCATTCCCAGATACATCAAAGTGCAGCCAAATCGCATCTTCATCCACTGAGCCGAATGTTCCATCAGAGAGAGGAATAAAAGGAAGCTTACGGAGGGTTTCTATGATATCTGTGCCCAGTCCAAGGTCTCGTGACGCTTGCACTGAATGAACATACATTTTATAAACTGCATTCAGCCATGCAGACAACCAAGGCAAGCCCATTGATGGAAGGCAATCCTTTTTCTGGCATAAAGACTTCATAATCTGAAGTAGAAGTTTTGGGCCATACTCCTCGGCCCCCAATGTCCTTGCCAAAGGATCAGATAGACTTATATCTTTCTTTAGAAATCCTAGGCCAAGATGGTTTTGAAGCAAAAGATCAGGTAAAAGAACTCGAGCCTCTTCATTCCAACCTCGGACAACCTTGCAAGGAGGCGCCCATGTGGCATCATCTCCTTCCAGAGGTAGACAATTTGAGTGGCGTAACTTAGAGATGATCCTTCTGGGAATACTAGAAAAAATCCATGCACTTCCCCGATCAATGGAACATAGCTCATGTAAGCTGTCACAGCTTTTCCTAAATTGTCCCTGAAACAAGGAAGAGAACAGAAAGATCCCTCCGCATTCACGAACAAATCAGGAAACTCTGACAACAGCCATTGGTTCCAAGGGTTATCTCCATCAACTTCTTCTCTGGACGAGGGAAGAACAAAATCACCTTGCAGTATAAATTTCAGACCATAAGTTCTTAGAGGAAGAAATGCAAAAACAGGTTGCATATCAAGACGCGGGATATAATTTCCGTCTGTTGATTCTTTAAGTCCAAATGCCAAGGCGATCTCTGTTGTTTGGACATTGCAACGACCAATATTCCCATGTAACTTCTTGCATGCAACAAACCAATTCATTTCCTCCTCACCACATGAAATTCTAATGATGCCATCACCAGAAGTTTCCTTTCTCATGGCAAAATGGGAATCATCATGCATATTTCTGAATGTAATACAACGAAGACGATGAAGAAACAGTAGCAAGGCTGGATGAATATCTGAAAACATGGATATGAAATTATTGCTTCCAGTTCCTTCTAACAAATCCGATCTGAAGGGAAGAACAATGCAAGTTTTCCAGCAGCTTGTATTGAAATGATCAGAATTAGCAGATGTTAACTTGCTTAACACATTATCATTGAGAGGGGGTATAACAGTTGGCAAAACAAAACCAATTTGTCCCTCACTTATGTCAAACTTTACATGGAACCCATTCGAATGAATCTCCGGTGCATCCGTAACCTGCAGAAGAATTTAAATATTTTCGGTGAAGTTCTTTCAAGATGCAATAGGGGTAATTTGCAATGAAAATTGATAGCTTTATTTGCATATTATTTAGGAGAATGGTCGCATGACGAATTTAGATTTGGCACCAATACTATATTAAAATCCTAACCTAAAAGCTTAGTGATTAGATAAAGAGACTACATTCATATAATAGTGCAATCTCATCGCTGACTTTCTGTATTTTTTCTTCAAATCCATTTTACAGGCATATTGAATCCTCAACCCTTTTAGGGGTCTTGCAATAAAAGAAGTGTGAGGTTTGCCCAAAGAAAATGATATGATGGAATTGTATTAGGCATCTTTACTTACACGGAATACTGATTTGAAACCAATGCCTTTTTTTCCTATATATCCAGTACTTCCTTTTTTCGTAGAATTGCCAACGTCACATAGTGCTCTAATGTCTTGAGCAGAAAAGCCCCGTTCATTATTCAGAATAATGATGCCTGACTCCTGAAGAACGAATAGAAGAGCTGGCTCAACATTTTCTAAATAGGTATTATCATCAGCATTTTGAACCTGCAGCAAAAAGTAAAGACAACCAGTCTCATTAGAGCATTGAAATTAATCAGCATTTTTGTCTGGTACAAAATATAAATCCCTGTCCATAAACTTTTGTCTAACTTCAAGAAATAGATAAAATAAATGTGAGGGGAAATATTGGTTAGGTTGCGCGTACTTTCAATCGTAATTTAAGATGACTAACAGAAAAACAAAAAGTTCAGAGGAATGTAGATAAAATAGGATCATTTAAGACATCCAAACCATGGAAATCAAATGAAGCTTTGTCAAGTTTTTAGAGTTTCAGTCTCCAAAATTTTCGGAATTTGGACTTATCAAATTCGAAATTACAGGATCTCCTGAAGAGCAGAAATTGAAATTTCCAGCATAAGCCGTGTTCTCATTTTCTTCGCGTAATTGAACAAGATGACTTCATTGCATAGTAAAGAAAAACAATATACTCTTTTAACATATCACACCATTGATAAGGAAGGGCACTATCTCTTATGCATATGACTAGGTTTATATTTGTTTGTGTGAATAATCAATTGGGCAAAATGATGTCATTAATTGCTCCACTTAGGCAGTCAGTAGTCTAGGCAGAAATGGCATTTCTTCCTTGATTTAGCTCGAGGCTTCAGCAAACCATGCGTAGACATTCAGCTTAGCCTCTTGGAGAAACATTGACGGGCATTTAACTCAGTTTCCCTTGTTTGTCCATGCATGTGTGGTCACATACTAATACCCTAAGGAACTTGACAAGAATGGATGAACAACATGCCCTAAAAGATCATCACTGACCATGAATAAAACAAACAACTAAAGCAAAAGCATGAGCGGGCATCCAATGGGGCAAATAGATATTGTAAACTCACAGTACTATCTTACTAAATGATGAATGCTACTGGAGAGGAAAATAAAGATCAATGAAAAGCAACAGTGAACTTACTAACTCAAGAAGAAAATGAGAATCCTGAGAGTATAACTCCCGGGAAAGACAATGAAGTGCTCTCCCCAAACGGGCATGTTGCTTTTCCAACAAGCTACTTTCTGTACTAGAAAGACTAGGATCAAGACCAAATTCTTCTCGCCTTATAGATTCAATGATTGAGTAAGCATCCTTGTATTCAACAGTTTCATTTTCTGCTAGACTCTTATCTATGCAAACTTCTAAATTATCAGAACGGCAACAAATTTCATTATTTATGATACTCTGACCCTTAGAAATCAGAGAGAGCACATTATTGTCTTCTTCTACAGGAGATGATTTTTGTGGATTGTATATTGCAGACAGTGAATCTGTGCTTGACTTAGAGGCGTCAGCTTTTAATGATGGAGCTTCACAGGGTTTACACATCTTCCCATCAGTAGAGGAGCAAAAGACATGGTAGTCATCAATCCACTCCACAACACCAAGATATAGTCCCACTTCATGAAGCATGATACGTTCCTCCACAAGTTTACATTCTGACAAGATGGTTGAAGGTACATGTTTAATAACAGATTGCATACCGGATAGTAACACATCAGCAGCAAAAGTACGAAACTCTGAAGGAATATAACTTAGGCATTCAAGAAAATATCTTGATGCAACAAGCACGCCATTAAATGTGCCAGTGGAATTCTGGAATGATTTACTAGCATAAACTTCATCTAACAGCTTTGATGTACCAGCTGCGTTTTCTTGCATCTGAAGATTCCAACTGTCAGTCATTTCCTTATGTTCCAGATGATCGTTCAAGATGACTTCAAATGCACGACGTGCATGGCATTTCAATAGAGACAGAGGAACATGTTTTTGTCCCCCGAGCATTGAGAACATAGAGAGCAACTGAACTGCTGTTTGGAAAGGTGATGATTGAAGGGCAGATTGCAGAAATGAATCCACGCTAGCTGAACTATCGATCCGGATCACATTACCATCTTTTGTCACTAAACACAATAAGTCTGTTCTATTAACTTCATTCAACAACCATCCTACAAGAGAGCCAAGATGTGGAGCAAACTTAATGTCCCAATGTGACCAACGACTTAAATCTGACAGCATTGGCGCCCTTAGTAAGACTTCGATTGCATCCTGAGATGAGACTGATTCCAGTTTTCCTATCTTCTCTGAGACATCAGTTCCTCTACCAATGGTTTCAAGTTCAACCACATAATCATCATCAAGCGCCAGCATAGCCTGACCATGGACACCCATCAATGTCTGAGAGAAAAGGACACATTTTGACATTGTGATACCTCTGTACTCCCCAACTATATTTAGAAAATCCTCCACTGAACCAACTTCCATTTTGAAACTGAGATTGGGGAATTGCTTCAGAAGCAATGTTGAAATCATCTGTTTGCTCACTATTTTACCATCCCACAAGCTATTCAATGCTTGTGATATTAGTACCTTCAACTGATGCTGCAGCATGCAAACCTCAAAGTGGGACTTCTCATACATGTCACCATTCAAGAACTGTTTCAGCCCAGTAGGCATAAGAGATATGTGTTCTGTCAGGAAACTGAAAAACTCTCCATAACCAAGTGACTCAAATTCGTCAACAAAAAATTGCTTTGCCAGCCAAGAGTCACAGTCAACAAGCTTTCTCAACAAATTAACTCTCATCTCCAGAACTGAATTGTTGTTGCTTGTTTCTTCATGATCAAGCTGAAAATAAGCACCAATTTCTCTGGTGATGTCTTCAACAGTGACACCTATCAAATTATAAATAAGTAGATGATATCACAAGACTAGTCTATAAGAACACAACTCAGCATCAACTGCAAAAGTGTGACATCTCAGAAAAAACAAATCTGGAGAATAAACGTAAACAATGAACAAAATGCAGCAGCGCACAAGCCACCTGAGTAGAATTTCAATTAAGCACATTTCTAAAAGATCATTTGGGCCATTGTCCTTGGGAAACTCAGAGCGTGTTTGGTAACGATTTTGTTTCGGGAAGAGATTCGACTAGAAATGATTATTTTTTATTTTGTTTTCGAGAACCGATTCGAGTAAAAAAACGCGTTTTGTAATCGTTCAAAATTTCTGATTCTGGAATAGAATTGCATTTGGTACTGTGCTCATTAATTTTATTCCAAATTAATTTCTTTTAATTTTTAAATAAATTTTTTATTTTTTTCCTTTTATTTTTTTTATTTTTTCTCTTATTTTTCTTCTTCTTCTTGTGGCCGGTCGCCGAACCGGGGACTGGCTAGACGAGGGCCGGCGACCTCACCGGAGCGTTGCCGACCCTCGACGAGGCCGGCCCTCGTCGGCTGAGCCTCGCCGGGGCTGGGCGAGCCTCGCCGGTGGCCAAGCGAGCCTCGTCGGGGCTGGGCGTCACGAGGCTTCTGGAGAGGCTGAGCCTTGCCGGCGGACAGGCGGGGCTGGGCGAACCTTGCCAGGGCTAGGTGGGCCTCACTGGGGCTAGGTGGCCCTCGCCGGTGGCTGGGCTTGCCTCCGGCGAGCTCGTCGGACCTCGCCTTGACCTAGTGAGCTCGCCGGACCGGTTGCCGGCAACCGGCGGTGGCAGACGGCGGCGGACGGGGGCGGATGGTGGCGGATGGTGGCGCGCGATTGAAGAAGAAGAAGAAAAGAGAAGAATAATTACATTTGATTCTTTTTTCTGATTCTGGAACAAGAATCATATTTTTTTTTTTTTATTCTTGATTCTACTCCCAATCTGTTTTTTCGGGAACAAATTTGTTCCGGAACAAAAATTTTACCAAACGCGAGTCGTCCTCAAACTGATCCTTTAAACAAAGAATAAGAATTTGGCAATGTTTGGATGGTTACCAAACAGGGCCTCAGTGGACCACATAAACATGAATATTTCTCAGTCCAAAAAAAAAAAAAAGTACCTTATGAATAGTAGTTAGTCCATTATAAAATTCAAAGATCGCGGGGCAAGGTAGCCCAATTAAAGATGTACAAATGAATAAAATTTCATTTAAATCTCATATATCAAGATCAATATCTGATATTCCCTCCTACAACTTTGTGCTAGTTTATAGCTGACCCCATAACTTCCAGTCAACTCTTGCACGTAGTCCGTGTAATTTTCTTCCATAATCATGCAAATATTTTCCATATTGATCACACTACCACCAATTAGAAATATTTGTCCGAAATGAGTTTCCTACACATGAAGGGATGTCATGATTTTCTACATCATTTTAAAAAAAAGAAGAAGAATAATCTGGTCATTATGTAAATTATCATATTGTCTAAATTTTATCTTAACCACTCATTTAATCAAACAAGTACTTCAAATCAAGCCTGTCTTTTTTTTTTTTTTTTTGGGTAAAGTTCAAATCAAGCCTGTCCATTGATATAATGTTGCAAAATTGTCAAATTTCTAAAATGATGTTAAATGATTGTTTTATTCAAAGCTTAAGCAATCAGCAAAACTCGTCTATATCTTAAATTGGGCATATCCTCAACCCTCCCCATTGCATTTCACATAAAACGTTGCATGCACATGTAACAATGTCAAGCAAAGAATCGATGAAAGGAATTTGATGATGGAAAAATAGGAAAGAAAGAAAAATTACAATAGGAGGGATCTCTGGGATCTAAAACTTTGGCCCGTGCTTTCTCACCATGTTAAGCTGTTGTTTTGTCCTAAGAGCTGAGATTTAATGGGTCCATTATGTATAATTATGAGACGAGATTAACGGATGCCATTCTAGTCAAGTCAAAGCTTACACAAATAAAGTAAATCAATTGCACGTATCATCAAATAAAGTGACCTAGTAAGATATTACCAATGAAGCCACAATCTTGACTCAACTAAATGTACTTCAAGCAACCACTATTTCAATTTTACAAGTAAAACCTACAAACCTCAGATACCCCAAATAAAGCAAACATTGGTAACTAGAAGTATATCAAGCAACCCACTGTTTCATTTTCACATGCTACTCTTTCTTCTGTTTTACGTAGTTGTAACTCCTATACCATTACTTAACCTGGTACTTTATACAAGATTAATGACAAAGAGTTGCAATTTGGATAGCATTCTATGTGGAATTGGTAAGCATTGTATTCTCGTCCAAAGACAATTATGCTTGCTTGTCTCTATTCCATAGACTGCCCTTAAATGAGCAAGATCCAATGTACTTGTGTGCAGGGTATAGTAAAAACAAAGGTTAGATTGATGCAAGAACAAAGAAAAGGAGTAGTAGAAAAACACATGCTTTCAGATGACTATTTGACTGCATAGACGATGAATATGTATATATGAACAATAATGGATAAATGACTCAGGGGTGCATGCTTTGAGATGATACTTTTTGCAGGCTCTGCAATGTATCGAGCTTTGTGGGTTGCACTCTCTAAAGTTGAATGTGTATCTTTGCTTCTAGGCAGGGGGGTCGGCAGAGTGATCCCATCTGCCACTTGTTTACCAATGGCATCATATACATCTTCCAACATTCCACATTTGATACAAGTTACCTGCAATCAAGAAAAGAAGTAACCTATTGGCGATATAATCAAAAGAGTTGCCCTGAAAACTGGCTTACATAAACTCATGATTCCAATCTAATACAAAAAGACTAACAGCGTTTTAGACAAGGAGTTCAATAAAAAGAACAGGCCTTCCAGACAACTTTTAGTTATTGCAACGTAATAAAACCACCAAAGGAGTACTCATGCCATTCGTCCCCAATTCAGCAGTTCAGACAATCTGAAAAATACTCTCTTGCTTCACTACAAGACTTTATATTGGGCATGTTTGAAATGACTTTTACTTTTCATTTTTTGCTTTATTCAAATCTTGCGGCATGCACTTGACTTTTATTTAATAACAAAAATATGAAACAATTCAAAATATACAGATGTTGCCTTGTAGTGAAGCAAGAGAGTTGTTATTCCCTAGTGTCAGAGAAGATTTTATAAACATGTGACAAGTTTGCTTAGTTGAAAGGGTACTTTTAGGTAGACCAACGTACTATTACTAGTTTAATCGTTCCTATGAATAAGATGATTAAAATTTTAAGAGCAGTTAGAGTACGTTTCTTGCTTCAAAATGATGGAAGCCGCTAAACATCTAGATGTTCAGATAAGAAACAGCCTCTCTGATTTTATCCTCATCCTACTTTCCCCACATAGCTTCATGCCCCGCTTTCACTCTCTCCTCTACAAACAGAACTTTGCAGATAAAAACAAAATAAGAACCAGAAACAGGTAGAACATAAAAAGAGGAAAATATGTATTAACTTTCAGGAGAAAATGAGATATGCTTTTACTGTCTCCTTGAAAATTGAACCTTGAAAGGCAAAAGATATACAGTCTAAAGGAAAAATAAGGAGAATGATAGTCAACTCACAGCAACATTCAACAATCCGACCAAGGGATATTCTTGAATCATGGTGTGAATCCCAGCTCGCTTTTTCGGTGATCCGTATTTTTTCAGCATTAAAGCAAAGACCTAAAAAGATGTAGAACTTGTTTGAGAACCTGTGCCTGCTGAATTCTAATCAACCACCCAATCTACTGCCTTAAGACCCTTTTCAACATTGTCATAATATCAAAGTTCATCTGTAGTTCATGCATTTTGTATGTGGTGAGTCAAGATGGTGAAAGCTTGAAGTTACATATGCAGGAGGGACTGCAGATCAACATCTTCCCATTTGCTATAGCCAACATTAGATCTATGCAAGAGTATAAAACATTAAATCAACCAATGACTAGATCCAGGTGGTGACAGGCCAAGGAAGTGCATCTAATAAGCCTCTAATTCAAAATTCTGAAAGAACATATTTGGAGTCGAAGTGCTGAGTATCCCATAGTATGAATGCAAAGGCAGCCAAATTGCATTAAAATGACTAAATCAGATAGAAAGCTCCCAGGCACAGTATTGGCTATTCTATGACAAGTCCAGTACACATTATACTGTTTGCTTGTAGTAATAGTGATTGCAACTGCCGTATTACTGCCAAAGCTATTACAACCAACTCCATGACAATTATTCCGTAAATGTCCGGCTCTCTTTTCTCTCACTTTTACTCGTACTGAATTATTAAAACTCACTTACACAACTACTCTACTATCGTATCATTAGTAACGATGATTAGACTAATCCTCATGCTGATTCTTATTATAAAGTGATCTAATATATAATAAAATAATTATACACTACACAAATGATTAATAAATAAGGAAATAAATAATTTCCATAATTATGTTATACGAATATATATAATAACTTAATTAGTGTAGTTAAAATTGGACCATTCATGACTCGAATTGTATAATTCCATTCAATTCCTCTCATTTGAAACGATTAGATCTGTAGCTATAAATTGGAGATGCATCAGATTTCGATACATTTCACCACCACTCAACCAGACAATATATTTGGCATTGTGGAGCCTCAAAAGTTTTCGCACTATGCTTTATAACAAAGTTATCAGTATTAAACTTGATTCATATCATATGATTTGATTCGATTGAAGGCCCTAGTGATATGTATCCATTAGATAAATTGCTAATCACTCGAATTGTAGGCGAATCCATCAATTCACTAACAAATCCACAATTCAACACGTATATATATGTTTACCTATGTAACTTTATCATATTTCGCCATATATGTTGAATTTTTATTGTTACAGAATAATTAAGAATAATGTTTGCACTTTATAATGCAATGACTTATAAAAAAATTGTGATTTATATTTGAATGCAGATTTGTATGTTAATAAAACAATTGGAAATTATATCTTCATAGGGATCATCACATGCACTTGAAATTAAAATTTCTTTTTCTAATATCATAATTCTAACTCAAAATTTTATATCTTTCAACATTTTCTTTATGAAATTCATAAATGTCCATGACGCAAAATATTAATGTACTTAGCTAAATCTTACACTTTGGTTTGAACTTGATTTATGATTCATAAATTTATGATATCAATTCACAATCCGTATCTTGATGCTTTATACACATTTATATTGTGAATGCAAGTTTATTGACAAAGGCATCCTTTGAATTTCTTAAATCCGTCATTTGGGTTCATATAATATAATAGCATGGTATTTCATCAATATTATGCAGTTATTACAATTTTTTCCTACATTTTTGCAACTAATAGGTTGGCTTTAGCAAGATATCCTTCTTTTTAAGTTATTCTAAAGGTTTTCACTGAATCTCATGATTCACGATTCAAATCTTGATTTGACAACATTGCTTACAACACACGATGTTATATTACATGCATAATTGTATACATGATATTATTGAAATATTAAGTTAATAAATTTTATGTATGATTATGCAAGAATTCATAATTTACTCTGAAATCACACATAATATAATACTTAAACTTTATATACAGTACCATTATTATCAATGTAATTAATAATTATTTAATTTAATTCTAATTTATCATGTATAAACTACTTGCTATTTCATATAAAGTAATGAAACCATATTACTGCTATTATATTGTTATAAAAATTAAGATATTAAATGAAATATATGAACTAATTAATAGTATAATTTGTTCGAATACATAATTACGTATGCACAATATAAAGAGAAAAATTACTATCCAGTTGCTATTATATTATAGAGTAAAGGCACTTTATATCTTTAATCTTTATTTCTTCACTACTGTTGTGTCAAATTAAGCAATACAATAACTATTTCATTACCAAAACCAAACAATGTAATAGCTATTACAGTAGTATTCCGTTATAGTTATAACAACAACAACTATTTACAACTTAGCTTTAAGGCAACCAAACAGATATACATGGTGCATTTATTTCTTTGAAAATGATTTTCCAAATTTTCATATATTTGGTTTGCTGAGAAAAAATTTTACTGTCAAGGAAAACCATACACAAAAAGGAGGAAAATGATTTCTCGATCTTAAAAAGAAGAAATTAAGCGCCTTCTCCACACGCATGCTCACACAGAGTTTTGATCTACGTACTTTCTCTCTCTGCCAGTCTTCACTCCTCTTCAGTACCTTTTTGTACCTTTTCTTCTCTTCATAGCAAACTTTCAAGCTGTTTCATCTTGAGTGAAGTTTTATGAGCATTGACAGATGAAGTTTGTTAATTATTTGCATTTTCTATTTCTTTTGCATCCCTTTTTTAGGTTATTTTATTTGATAATAAAAAAATTATTTTTTTTGGTAAAATAATTAAAAATTATTATTATTTATACTTCATATAGTACTAATATTTTATATAGGGAGTTCAATATCATCAAAGTATTTATTATTGGGAACAAGTTATAATTATAATGAAGAGAATAATTTTTAAAGTGAGATCTAAACGTCGAAAAGCTTTTTCTATTCTAATTTACTAGCACACCACCAGACAATTGAAAACTAGCCATTTTCTTTGAAAATGATTTTCACGGTAAACATTTTTGTCCATCAACAAGTTTCTTGCGAAACAAATGCACCCCTTGGTATTGGCGAATTCAGTATGATAGAGAATAATCACACAAGTTAAGGGATTGTCAACGTAAAGAGTAGTGTGATTGTCACAATTCAACCAATAAATTCAAAGTGGAAGTACTTGTACGTAGCACATGAAGCTAAAAGCTAGATGGTGGGACACCTGGGGAATGAATATTACTATTGCTCATTTGAAGTGATGCAAAACAGTCAAAACCTGAAAAACTAGGGATGGATTTTAAATGGAAGTTTAATGGCATCAATCATGTCAAGAAATGAAACCTGTGAACTTACCCCGGAAGGAGAACGCCATTGACACTCTTCCTTCCATCTATTCATGAAACTTCTCATAGCACTAGTCTCCAGAACCATTGTAGTACCTTTCTTCTCTCTACACTTGGCTCTATTCCTAAAAAATATGTCTCTCATTTTCATGTCTCTTTTAAGGCATTCTACGTAAGTGAGATTTTTTGTCTCAATGATCTGAGAACTTTCAGATGCCTTGATGAGCATGTTTTGGCCTGAATTTTCAGCCCTGTTAGAATCACCATCATGCTTATTATCATCATTAAAGAAATTGTCTCCATCTTCATCATCTGAACTTGTAGAAACCAAATTTAAGTCCTTGCCAACAAAACCTTCCTCACATGGCATACATATATCATCCGGCTGCTGCTCATTGGCTTGTTTCAGCTTCTTCAGATATGTCCTCAAGCATGTCTCTTCCGATCTCTTTGCATCTAAGATAAAGGATATATGAAGCCTACATATATGAAAGGAAAACAGACAATGAAGCCTTCATTCATAAACCACAAGTTTAATTTAGTTGACACAGCATATAATAATGTCCACAGAATGCAATAAACCTAAATGGATTGGAAGCACACGATCGTCACCATCAAGAAAATTTAGCTATTTATGATTGAACTCTCATTATGATTTATTATAATCATGGTACAACGAGCCATTTCTGGTTGATCCCTCATTTTGACTTACCATCTGATCTGGCATTTTTCAAGGAACCATGACCTAACGTGCCATCCCAAGGTAGGATTGTTTGGACTATAGGAAAGACAAAAAGAATATGCCAAATGGCTTTGACACATCGAGAGGGTAGGTTCAAGAATGACTAATCACTCTCAATTAGAATAACCTGAGAAGCTAAGGTGGTCATCTTAGAAATTTAAAGCCCAGAATAGACGTCTATCCATCCAGAAGCATGTGTTGACATCATGATTAGTCCGATGATGGAAGTAGATAGGTTCCTTATAAATCTCTCTTTGCCGTCCTCACTCACTCCACACTCTACCAGGACGTTTGCACCCCTCCCCCCCCCCCCTCTCTCCAACCATCTTGTTACAGCCCAGCGTGCACCACCATGTGTCTACACCAAGTACAATGGTCCCTACAACATGCCCCACCAAGCTTGTAATGCATCGGTTGTGTATATTTTTAACAAACAGGAGATACACTTAAAGATGCACAGACCATTCACAAGGATACATTAAGGGCGCGTTTGGTAACGTTTCTGTTTAAAAATTGTTCCAGGGAACAGAAATAGAAAAAAGTATTTCTGTTCCTGGGAACAATTTCTGAACAAAAAAGCGTGTTTGGTAAACTTGTTCCAGGAACAAAAAATAAATAGAAACATGTTTGGTAAATTTGGATAATTTTTTTATTTCTTTTATTTTTTCTATTTTTTTTGCTTATTTTTCTTATTTTTCTTTTTTATTTTTTTCTTCTTTTGGCCGGTCGCCGGCCAAGGCCTTGGCCGGCGACCGGCCGGCGAGGCCGAGCTCGCCGCCGGGCGAGGCGCGGCCTCGCCGGCCACCGCCCGCGAGGCCGAGCTCGCCGGCCACCGGGCGAGCTCGGCCTCGCCGGATCCGGGCGAGATCGAGCTCGCCCGGCCGGCGCGAGGTCGGCCTCGCCTTGATCCGGCGAGGCCGAGCCGCCAGCCGGCGGGCGAGGCGCGCGCCTCGCCGGGCCGCCGGGCGAGCTCGGCCTCGCCGGATCTGGGCGAGATCGAGCTCGCCCGTGCCGGCGCGAGGTCGGCCTCGCCATGGCCGGGCGAGCTCGAGCTCGCCCGATCCGGCGAGGCTCGCCGGCCGGGCGAGGTCGGCTCGCCGGATCTAGGCGAGCTCGAGCTCGCCCAGCCATGGCAAGGCCGACCCTCGCCCAGCTACGGCGAGCCTCGGCCTCGCCGGGGGACGGCGAGCGTCGGCCTCGCCGGGGGCCGGCGAGCCTCGGCCTCGCCGGGGGACGGCGAGCGTCGGCCTCGCCGGGGGCCGGCGGGCCTCGCCGTGGCTGGGCGAGGCCGCCGGCCATGGCCGAGGCCGGCGACCGGCCAAAAGAAAGAAGAACAAGAAAATAAGAGAAAAAAAAAAGTGTTTCTGATTTGTGTTCCAGAAACAAGAAACAAGTTTTTTTTGTTTCTTGTTTCTGTTTCTTTTTTGTTCCTGGGAACAAAAGAATAAAAAAGGAACAGAAACGCACACAAACGCGTTTCTGTTCCTTTTTTGTTCCCAGGAACAAAAAAACAGAAATTTTTGTTCCTGGGAACAGAAATAAGTGGCAACCATGCAGGCCCTAATTGACTTGAACTCCAAAACAGACTAGTCAACCACATGTCTGGTGAACTAAAAGAATTTGGTTTCTACAATTTTTCAGTGCCTCAAATAAGCAAGTGGATTTGTTTTTATATTCTAAAAACCGCAACTTGACCCTTGGTTTCTTTTAAATCCATTTCTTGTTCATCCCATTTTCTTATAATTCACTAATCCTACAGACAAAAGGTTATCATGCTTGCCAAATAGAAAATCCTCAACTAAACAAGTTCAACTATACCAAGCTACACCATATAGCAAAGCTGTGCCTTTCACAATCATCGAGTTTAACTGCTCATCCTATGAGAATTTGTACCCAAAATCGGGAGTGCTGCATAATAGAGGCAACTTTTAAGCAGAGAACCAAAATGGGGAATTTCACTTCAAAAAGGCTTTCTTGCATGCGCGAATTATGAAAAGTAGCCATCAAGCAGTGCTAAACCATGATTTAATTGAATCATACTACTATGTGCCGTTGCTCTGAAGAACTCAATGCTTAAAATCTAGGGTCAACTTTGTTAAGCAAAACAAAAAGAATCTGGAAAACATCAGTGTAATCAAGTTGCAGAAATAAGCATTGAAAGCCATTTAATCTACCTCTAGTTAAGTTAGATTCTCTAGTCATTTAATTATCTGAAAATGAAATAACTAATCTCTATGTCCAAAAATCCAAATTGACTAGAGAAAAGAATTATAGACAACTAAGCATGAAAAATACAGGGAGAAACATTTGCAATAGCCACTAGGAGTCAAATTGTTTTGCTACAGAAAACAATTCAAGAGGTTAGAAAACACGGTCATCGGTGAAGCAATGAGAAAAAGAGTCAAATGAAGAATGGAAAAGATAAGCGATGAAGCCTGCTTACCAGATCAGCTTTTCTAATTCTTTTATCTGCCCTACATAACTTTGTTATCAGCTAAACATATTAAAAACAAAAAATACGCACCCCAAGTTCCGAATTCGTACTCCAAGCTTTTCTGTTCCTGAGACTGATTTCTCTTTGGCTATAAAGCTGAGAAGGTCCCCAATCTCAATGGGTTCTCTACCCTTGCGTTTCCCACTCTTGCATTTAAATAAGAATACACCAAGGTAACACACGATCTCCTCACTAGTTATCTTGAACACTTCAGTCACATCGCTGTTCAGGGAAAAGTAATGCATAACAAGGGGATATCGTAAAAAAGGGCCCAATTCGAGTTCTTCAAATCGTTCAATGCCCTCATTTTTGCAGATTGCTCTTTGCATATCATACAATGAGGTGATTTTCCGGGTTTCCACAAAGCAATGGACAAATGCATTTATCTGTGAAACATTAAACAAAAAGTGAGTCAAAAGGAAGAAAGTCAATATAAATCTATCTCCAAATTTTAGAGATGTTTTGATGACAACTATATCTTTCCTGTCACTACCATGTAATTTTAGGAGAAAATAACACCCTAACAAATTCAGATTCTAACCGAAAAAGCAAAGAAATAAAAAGGATATTACAGATAGTCTAAAACAGGTCTGTCTTACTCCATAAATAAACATTTCGAGCATTTTGTGATAGCTAAAACATGTAATATGCAGGATCCAGCATCAGTTGAGCCACAGGAAGACTTATATGGTTGAAATCCACACACAAGAAAAAGTCCCAACTCTCCCTCATCTTTCTAGTAGCCAAATGATAAAACTTTTTACTCAGCTGCTTTTCCTAATGCCCGCAAAATTGAGCAGATTCATTTTTCATTCTCTCATTTGCTAAGAGCAAGTCGCAATACAAAGTGAACATTCATATTGCTTACATTTTGCAGCCCTAATATTCTGTTATGCAGTTGTACCCTAAAAAGAATGGCAGCAGTCGTTAGCTGATGTAAGAAATATAATTGACTAAAAGACCCTTCCAAACATAGATTAAACTTTACTTGTGACTTATAATACACTGAAACAAATAGAAACTCTATTTGCCTGTTAACTTCTCAATTTTTCTAGCATTTGGATAATCGTTTATTTATGAGTTCTCCGCGTTATTTCATTGATCCCACATTCTTTTAAGAAAAACCATGGGTAGGTTGCAGCCATATGTTAAGCAACCATGAAAAAAGCGAAGGAAAGAGAACGATGGTGAACCATGGTCCTTGTAGACTATTTAAATATCTTACTTGGAAAATACTTGCTTGTAGAGGAATGATAATGCAACGGGAAGACAAACAAATTTAACTCCTTACCCATTATCTCGATCAAAATGAAAGATTCGCAGAAATCTACTCGAAATTTATCTCTTGTTTTTCTTTGCAAAGAGTCCATTCAATTGTCTGCAACTCAATTAAACAATGGATGGAGCCCATTAGCATTATGTTCCGTGATTTTGTTGATGGAATCCCACAAGAACAAATATTGATCGGGAAAAGCACATTAAGCGCAATCATTAGGAAACAAAAAGAAAAGCAAAAGCAAAAGCAGAAGGTAAAAGAACCAATGAGCTCCACTAACCAGCACAGTAGCCCGACCTTAAAGAAAGACCTTGACGAGGAAGGCTTTCAAATTTTCGGTTGACTAAAAGTCCTTTGTCGTTGTCCTAAGTCCTACCATGCATCTTAATTTCCTATGTTTCCTCACCCAATAAGGAAAATCCAGGGAAGAAAAAAAAAATGCCTATCCAGATTGCAGAGAGAGAAGGCAATCACGGACCACCCAAGTAAATGCAACTCGAGCTTAAAAGGAAAAATTCTCCAATCAAAACGCGGCTTAGTTGATCGCTTTACCTTTCCTTCAACAGCCATTAAGCTCCGAAGAGAGGGCACCTGCTGCATGCTGAACCCCAAGGAGCTCCACGAATCGACCTGCAGCGCCAGGACCGCGGCCTGCGAGACCTTCCAGGACGAGACGCTCTCTCCGGCGGCGACGAGATCACGCCAAGCCTTTGCAACGGCCCGGTCGATCCTCTCCAGCCGCTCTATGTTACTCAGAGCAGGACGTTGCTGATGTTGGCGAGGATGATGATGATGATCTTGTGGTCTCATGAAGAGAGCCGGAGTCGAGGCTCCAGCGTGAGGATTCTGGTGTTGCTGCGGGGGAGGCGGCGGACGGCCATCTCCACCGACTCTTTCGAGGCGGTGGAGGCGAAGGCGGGCACGGCGAGAGAGTGTTTGCGGTGACGGGTCCATCTTCGTCGGAAGCAATACGTAAAAGCACTGTGAAGTGCGAGAGAGAGAGAGAGAGAGAGAGACGGACGGACGGACAGACTCTGGTTAAGTTTTAAAGCTCAGAAAACCGAAAAGGCGGGGGGCGCTTCTTTGTTAACTTTGGCCTAACTTTTGTACTAATTGCTAAACGAACCTCAAGCTTTGGGATTCTTTTCTACTTTCTCCTCTCATGCTTGTCCTTTTTCAATCAAACCCCTGCTGCTGTGTTTAGGAAATGGAGGGAAATTATGGCCAACGAAAAGTCTCGATGGAAAGTGGAAAAACTCGTAAAATTTATAAAGACTAAGAGGACTAAAAATTCAAAAAAATTTGTATTTTCTTTTCAAATTTTCCTTACTCCTCACAACCATAGCATAGATATTTATTATTACTTTATTTAGGGATGAGTGCATTGGATATTTTAAAATTGTTATGAAAGTGCAAATGGGTTCTAGAACTTTAAAAAAGTCCTTCCTTTAACTCTGCCTAACTTGACTAAAAGAAAACGCTAACAAGACTTTTTTTTTCTCCTCAACATGGTGCTGACGTGGCTAAAACATGAAGAACAAGGCCAAAATGACATTGTTTGTGTTCAAGTCTATTAAATTATATTAAAAATAAACTATATAAAAAAGAAAGAGAAAAGAGGAAGGCAAAAGAGGGCGACCACCAACCCACCATCTCGAAAGGGCTTAGCGACCTTAGTTGACACCAAGCGAGGATAGGCGGCCTTCAGCCAAATTTGGGCAAGTGTTGGTAGGCGCTTAGCTACGTTGGCTACGCTTGTCGACCATTGGTTAGGGCTGGACAACCCCTGTGACTCCTCATCCTTTTTACCTTCCTTTTTTTTTTCCCAAAAAATGTTTAGTTTTTTAATCTAATTTAAATCATGTTTAGATTAAAAATCAAATTTCGACTAAAACAACATCGTTTTGGCCTTGTCCTTCATGTTTTAGCCATGTCAGCACCTCATAAGATTGAGAAAAAAAAATAATGTCAGCATTCCATTAACCACGTTGGACGGATTTCTTAATTTGTACCAATTTAACAAGTTTTAAGATTTGATTGCATTTTAAAAAAATTTAGGACTTAATTACACTTTTGTAATAAGTTTTTAAGACTTTCAATACTCTTTTTTTCCCTTCTATTTTGTCTCATCCATTATCCACCAGTAATATTATCGTGAGGAAAGGTGGTAGCCGGTAAAGTGGAGCTCTCTGGAAAGATTTGAATGTTGGTGACATTCATGTCTTTATTAAGACAACAAACACATGAACAGATAAAAATCTTCGAGTGTGATTTGTGCTCTTTTATCTTCCTGGAAATCACAAGATTGGGTAATGTTATAGTGTTATTATAGGCCAACATCCAGCTCACTTGTGCTTATTGGCATGGCTACCATGAGTAGAGAGTAGAGACTATTGACATGCTTGTGAGGTCGTGTTAACAAGATCACCAACCTCAAACTTTAGCGCTTCGATGATGTTGAGTATTTATTATTCTCTATGATGATTAAGCTTACCTATAGGTGAACCTGGTGAACCTTGAGCTCATTAAAAATCCTATTATCTGTATGATCCAATTAAAATGTAAGTTAAGGTTTTGAAAGGCGACCCCAAATATAGAACTATTTGCACTTGATCGGACACATGCCATGCACCTAATGCGCCTGTGCTGACTAATTATTTACTCGAATTGAATACTCTGTAACAGATTGAAATATTCGTATTAACATCCAAGGGGCCATCAACATCGGTCATTCTTTTGTGCCTTCTAAATAGAAAAACAACACATGAACGGAAATAGTGTGATAATTAAATTGACTTGAATAATTCGGTAAAAGTTACAATTACATACAAGTTGCATCATAGACAATTCTACGTGACACTAAAATTGAACTTCTTCTAGTTGTTCTCAAACAATTGAAAGAATGCTAGAATATAGGAGTTGTCATATTGGACAATGCCCGTTTGCACGACACAAACGCAGCATGAGGCAAAATAGGAGTCTAAGGAAAACCTGTATGACATGACACGAAATGTCTAAACTAATGTTAAGATGAATTGATAGTGTAGTGTTTTGAATCTTGCGGACAAGAGGGTTGGCACAATAGTACCACCTTTGGCCCCTGCTATTAGGGGTGATTAGTTTCACCAAAAACAACAATCCATAAGATGAATATGTAGTGAAAAGTTCAAACAAGTAATATAAATTATAAATTATAAAACTCAATTCCCCATTCAACCATAAAAATTTAGGAAAAGAAAAAAAAACTGACGAGGAGTTATGAGGAAGGACAAAGGACAAATGAGTGTTAGGGTTAGAATTTAGGGGAAAAAAATTAGGGTTTTAGATTTTTAACATATAAAAGTGGTTCCAAAACAGGGTGGTTTGATTCGGTTCCTGAGTGGGTATTCACTCAAAACCTATTTCCAAACTGGTTACAACCAGTTCCAAAAATTTGGACCTTGTTCCTAGATCGGTTCCAATGGAAACCGATTCCTAAACCTTTTTTCTAGTGATTCGGTCCAGTTTTTTAGTCGAGCCGCTTTGATTGCTTACCCCTACCCAGTATCTACCCAAATCCTAGGCTTGGGAAAACTATTGGATCAAGATATATCACGAACTTAAGTACCATTAGAGTTGCTGCGAATTAATATCAATAAACCAATGTCAATTGAACACCTAAAGAGCCCAAATGGTGATAGGTTAGAAAGCAATGGCACTCTCTGGGAGCTTTTGTGTCGTGTATGGACACTTCGACACATGTCCGATACTCTCTGATAGTCAATCAACATGTGTTGGAAAATTCGATATCTGGTCAACTCTCCTGACACTCCCCGATACGCAAGTTGGGAATTCTAACACGTGATATTGATATGCTCAAGTTAATTTTAAAATTTTTCAATAAATGAAGGGTCAAAATGTGAATATGTAAGAAAATAAAGAATAATAAAAGTAATAAATGGGGAAAGGAAAAATCTAGCATTATCTTCTCTTACGATTCTCACTTTTCATAATATACAATTCACTCCCAAGTTTATTTGTTTTCTCTTCTATTCCGACACGCTTTGAAGCGCAAGTCTAAAATGTTGATTGCTTGTTTTTTTTTTTTTTCCTTTAAGTTTTATGGATTATTGAAGTGAGGTTGAATTTGTTAAATTGAAATAATAAATGATATTAATAAATGGTGGATTAATATTTTTAAAATAAATTCACTCTAGGCTCTTTTTTTATTATTTATTTATTTATTTATGAATTTGAATCGAATTAATTTGATTAAAATAATCATAAAAATGATCATTTGTCATATGTCTATATAAACCAAATGTGTCAAAATTTTATATTTTTTGAGAAACGACATGTGTGACATCTCGATTTTCCAATTCTATTTTCAATAAATTGAGACGGGCATTTCATTGGCACGCATATAGTTCCTTTCCTTGAGTCGGCCACTCATGTGAAAACTAGTCTATCGGGTGAAGTTGTTAAGAAATTATAATGCATCAGACTCGATAATTTGGTCAGGAAGCGACCTTTCGATCGAGCTAATCTGCAAGGGTCATTACGGCACAAATAAAAATCGATTAGAGACCGGAGATAGGTCGACTCGACAAAGGCATGTGATCGAGTGTGGGTGATTCCACCGGATCGCATAATCCTTGTCGATCGACACTGGACCGACTTTTCTATTGATTGGGTACCCTGTGTTTGTATTTGAAACCTTGAGATTACCCCGACAACCGAAAGTCGCCAATGTTTCAAAGATGTACATTGTGGCTTGAGATGATCAACCACATGTAAAATGCATGAAAATTTCTAAAGGCTACCCAGTAGGTTGGGCCGCGCTAGTATCGTGCCAAAGTGAAATTAACCGTGGAATTGAGATCGAATTCAGAAATTGGAAGTCTGGGTGTGTCACAAATCATTTTAGGAACATTGACTAATCTTCGGAAGATTTTTCATGTAAGCCGAGTTTTTCAGCAAAATAATCAGGGAATGGCTAATTTGGCTCGAGAAATTAGTAGGCTCGCCTTTGGTTTTGCTTTTAAGACTTAAGTTGGTTCTATGGATAAGTGAAGATGTGAATTGAAGTGTGGTGACATTTGATTAATTTTATGGACTTCAATTTAATTCAATTGGGAGAGAATTGATTGGAATTGAAGGAATTGATGTACAAAGTTTTATGCCCCGGCGGAAAATGGAATTGCACCTATTGAATATTGTTGTGGGAGGATTGAGTTAGTGGAGTATGACATCACCAAGTGATGTCATGGTGTGGAGCAAGAGTGGCTAGGATGTTGACAAGTGGAGGGTGAGGATTTGCTCTTGGAAAGGTGGCCTATCACCATCATCTTCTTCCTTGAATCAAGGGAGCTTGTTGGATTTTGAAAAAGAGGAGAGAGAGAGAGGGGTGGACGGAAACTAGCAGCTCGCCCAGCCTGCACGCACGCCCCCTCCGCTCGCTCGACGCCGCCGCACGTCGCCGAAGCCATCGCCGTTGCCGCCCGTTCGCACGCGAAGCCTCGCGTGTGCGTTCGCCGTTCCACCGTCGTGCCATCTTCCCTTCGTCCGCGCATCCCAGCCATCATCCTTCGTCGTCCCGAGCTGTCCGCCGTCGCCAAGACCGCCGAAAAGCCGCCGGAGCCACCGCTAGCAACCGCTCGAGCATCCACCGTCCTCCTTCACCGATTTCGCGCCCGAACCGCCACCGGACGGCCCTCCTTCGAGCTTGGACAGCAGCTGGTTTTAGTGGGTATGGCAGCCCGTGTTTGGCCCGTTTTGGCCGTCTTCCCGAGCCCGGATGCTCGGCCCGCCTTGAGGAAAGTCGATCCTCGCGTCGTCCTCGTCGTTTTGGTCCGCTCGGTTCGCTAATCCGGTGAGTTTAACTCACTAAATCTTGATTAGAGGGTTAATGATGCCCTAAGTGTGCTTAGTCTAAGTTAAGCAAGTTTAGGTGGTTAGATTAGTTTATTTGGTTGATGATTAGATTAGGATGTTTAATTAAGTTAAAGTGTGTTTAGTTTAAAGTTAAGTATGTTTATTTTTAAAATAAAGCCTTGATGTGACATAATAGGGTTTTATTTTTGAATTATTTAAAGATTTCGAATTCTGGAAATTTATAATATTATATTAATTCCGAAATTATTAAAATATTATTATTTAAAAAAAAAACGGAAAAATTATTTTTGACCCCGGTTGCTTTCGAATTTCGTGCCCGATCGCTCCTGTGTATTCGGATTTTGAAATTGATGGTCGGATATTATAAATTGAATGTGGATTGCGAAAAATATGGATATTATTATTTAATTAATTTTCGGAATAAATTTAATTATTTATTAAAATTTGAAAATTTCGTCGGGACCTTATACTCTCGAATTTCGTGCTGATCGGCTCGCTGTGTGTATTTAGAATTTGAATTTGATGATTGATTGTGACAAATTGAGTGTTGATTGTGATAAATAAGGATTTTATTCATAAAAACCCAAATGTCGGGTTTTGATGCAAAAATTGGATTTTAATGATTATATTAAATAGTGGGGTTCGAAAAAGTGAGATATTGGCTTTTTGATTCGAAATTAGCGTGTCCCCACACACGTGAATAATTTCTGGAATATTTTTAATATGGAGAAAAATGGCCGGGATCACTATTTTAAGTGTAAGCATTGATTGAATTATAAAGTGTCTTGGGGCCGAGTATGATTTGGCTGTGTGATGATTAAGAGGAATCGTCCTGGGCTGTTAAGCCGGACTTGCCCCTATATGGGATGCCCACGCAGTGGATGCGGGTCGCAGTTGATTCTGGGCCCATGCTCCTTCGGGAACGCCGTCGATGTACTGACGAAGCCGCGCTCCATGGGGGAGGCGATGCCTGGCTATATGCCAGTAGATAGCCGAACTGCGAGTAGGCTATGCCCTTGTGCGGCAGTGAATAACAATTTGAGTGCATGTTGGGTGTTATTGATGTGTCGGATTATGGGACGGAATTGTGTGGCATGGAATGGGACGTGTCATAACAATTTAGTCTTATAATCAGGACCCCCGCGGTTGTTGGTTATATGAAAGAGAATGTGTTCCGGTTGT
The DNA here is from genome assembly GCA_016097615.1 of Eucalyptus dawsonii. Lineage (NCBI taxonomy): Eukaryota > Viridiplantae > Streptophyta > Magnoliopsida > Myrtales > Myrtaceae > Eucalyptus > Eucalyptus dawsonii. The sequence goes on from CM027878.1 coordinate 35,305,833, forward strand.
TAAGTTCATATTACTATCTGTGATTGAGTGATTTGAAATTGTGCTAACCTGCAGGAAGGAACTGAGGCGAGGTAAGTCTTCTGTGTGATGTGGCTAGGCCACCCGGGGTGTATTTTCTTTCTAATAGGGGTTTAGGGGGTTGAACTTGCTGAGACATCGTCTCATCCCGGTTGTGGGATTAAAATTTCAGGTCCCTAGATGGCGGTCGTGGAGGACCCGAAGCCCTAAGTCTGGAAAGGTGGAGACTGAAGTATCGGTGAACGTGTCCTGCTAGTTGGTTTTAGGATAGTTCCCCTTTTGTCGAGCTGGTCTATTTTGTAGATAGTCTAGAGTTGTATTTAAACCTATGTGTTTGTAAATGAGTATTTGGTATTGTGATTGATTGCCTGCTTTTCTATCCCAAGTTAAATGTTGTCAGGGGATTTGTTTCGCTTCCGCATGCGTAATAAAACAAAATGGGTCGGCGACGTATCCTGGGATGTCGCATAATTGTGATCGACCGTAGTGGGATGTGCGCGCGCTCGGGGTTCGGGGCGTGACAACATGTCACCATATCGTGTCATGTCGTGTCATTTCACGTGCTAGGGTAGGTGTTATTTAGGTGATAGGAAAGTCAACAAACTAGTTGCACAAGTAAAAAAAATCACTCGTATGTTGGACTTGACAAGGTCCAAACCATTTATGTGGCTTATGAAGTTTATTATTTAATATTTAATATATGCTCAATTTAGTTAAATATATTGTGGGTAATATATTGTGACATTCAATTAGGTATGTAGAATCCATATCTTAAACCTTGATGGAAGATTGAGATTTGGCGGCTCTAGAGTTGGTCCTATCATTCTCTCTATGTAAGATCTCTTTTTGGTGGAGGATGTATGCATTCCACTATCACATTTCCTCTATTTTCCACAAAAATACACACCCATCACAATCATCATAGAGGAGAGTAGTGAAGATTCATACTCACGGGAAGACATCTTCTCGCTTGTTGGATCAGTAATGGCTATGGTGGATTCAGGTAAGCTATATTTATTAATTTTATTTCATGTCATGTGATTTAAAGATTCTATTATTCTAACATGTGGTATCAAAGAGTTGGTTTATTTAATGCATAAACATGATTATAATGTTTACTATGATCTTTCGCCCCCTTTTATGATTGATTCATAGTATTTTGTCGATGATGGAATAAATATATAATGATAATTATTTTTGAATATCTTATGCAAATAATGTATTTGATTCGGATGTTTTAGAGTTTTTATAAACAAAGCGTTTGAAATTGGTAAATACTATTGTATATTCTTGTTATCATTTTGTGATCTAACCCCTTAAATAACCTAATTTTGTGTTGTTCCCTTTTCCTTTATTTGGTACACATGTATTTTGGAAAGCGAATATTATTAATGGTGATTGGGTTATGTTAAATTTTTCAAGTATGACTTTATGATGTCGAGTATATTTCTTTTATTCTTTATTGTGGTTCTAAACTATTTGAGCAGTTATTGGCCCAACGGAAGATTATTGTTTTAAATAGATTTAGATTATGATAAAAACGTCTTATGTTATGCTCATGATTAAATTCATGACTGGTCCTCAAGATATTTAATTTTGAGTATAATGATAATCTGATAAGCAAATAAATTGCTAATATGCAAGTCAAATTAATTTTGCCCAATGGTGATTTAATTTGATTTATTATGCCTTATGAAATTTGCTGGGAAATTATGAAAAAATCCATTTGAAGTATTTATAGTCAGCCCAACAGAAGGCTATAGATGATTCTTGGATTTCTTTTGTAAGGTTTTTTGTATTTTACCTTTCCATGTAAATGAACTGCTTATTTTTTAGTTTATTGTGATAATGAATTAAATTATTTTATTTATTTTGGTAGATTTCCTAAAGGTACTAATGTGCACGAATTTAATTTTTCTGATCTACCATAAATCCTACTGCTATTATGAGTTATTATTCCTTTATTGAACAACTGAGTGGTACAAATTTCAAGAAATGGAAAGAGCAAATAAGTCTCATTCTTGGGGTCATGGATTTGGACTATGCTTTATAGATTGACGCTCCCCCTTAACTCACGACTGAGAGCTCAAAGGGTAGAAAGCTACACATGGGATGAAATGTGGGAGCGATCCAACCGCATATCTATGATGATAGTGAAAGGTTTCATAATGACATCTATCTGGGGAGTCATACCTGACTCTCCTAATGCTAAGGAGTGCCTTCCTCACATTGAGCAACAGTATGAGGACACTTTCAAGGCACAAGCTATTGCTCTTATTTCCAAAATGATTACACTCAAGGATAATGGAATTAATGGTGTTCGTGAGCACATTATACGGATGAATGATATGGCTACTCAACTTAAGTCCTTGGACATGAAAATCTCTGAAGGTTTCCTTGTTCACTTTTTCATGACATCTCTTCCCGCACAATTTGGTCATTTTAAGATCAACTACAATATGCAAAAAGAGAAATGGACAATGAGTGAGCTAATTTCTATGTGTGCCAAGAAGAAGAGAGGCTAAAATCCGAATAACTTGACAGTGCTCACGTAATTATCTCTGTTTAAATAAAAGAAAAGGAAAGATGTATGACGAGTCGCAATTATGCAAATAAGGGTACTCCCAACCTTATGATTGACAAAGTAGGTCCTTCTGCTTCGAAAGGACGAGGCTATCCTAAGTGTCATTTTTGTAAAGCTAAAGGACATGTGAGGAAAGAATGCTTGAAATTATGACAGTGGTGGGAGAAAAAAAGGTAATACTTTATTAAGTCTTGTTTGTTATGAGTCCTATATTGTTGATGCTCCTTGAAATACATTGTGGATTGATACTGGCACGACTCTGCACATAACTAATTCAATGCAAGGATTCTTATCAAGGAAGAATCTAAATAAAAGGGACCATAACATTGTTGCGGGAAATGGAGAAAAGGTTCCGATTGAAGCTATGGCACTCTCCATTTGGTGTTGGAGAGTGGTTTCAATTTGGATTTAGTTGATGTTGTTTATGTTCCCAGTATTACTAGAAGCTTAATTTTTGTTTCATAACTTGATGCTTATGGTTATTCGTTTAAGTTTAAGAATAAATGTTATTCCATTTCTCTTTTTGGTGAGACTATTGGTTATGGTCTGTTGGAGGAAAACCCCTACAAATTGTGTTTAGATTCTTTGTTTACTGAATCATTAGTTTCAATGAATGTGAATGATGAAGTTGCTAAAATTGGTAAGAAACAAAAATCGGAAAATGAAAATTCTTTAAAATTATGGCATGAGCATTTAGGCCATACATCACAAGGCAAAATGGAATGCCTCATTAAGGATGGAATTCTACATTCTTTAGATTTCTTTAACTTTGACACCTGTATTAAAGGTATTAAAGGAAAATTCCCAAAGGGAAATAAACAAGGTACCATAAGGAGTAGGGGACTTTCACAAATCATCCACATTGATATTCGTGGGCCTTTCTTGACTCCTTGCATTAGTTGTCTAGGTTTTTTTATTTTTTATTTTATTTTATCACTTTCATCAACAACTACTTATGTTATGGTTAAGTCTATCTTATCCACGATAAATCTGAAGCACTAAACATGTTTAAGATCTACAAAGCCAAAGTTCAAAATCAGCTTGATGTAAAAATTAAAGTTGTAAGGTCTGACTGTGGCGGAGAATATTATGAAAGGTTCTTCAACACAGGTCATAATCCTAGTACTTTTGCTTTATTTATGGAGAGATGTTGAGCAACGGATTTGTACTATAATGGATATGGTACGAAATGATATGTCATAACACTCTACCAAACTGTCTTGTGTTGAAGCTCTCAAAATAGCCTCGCATATCCTTAATCGGATCCCTAGTAAATCTGTGATTAAAACACCTTATGAACTATGGACACAAAGGAAACAAAGTTTGGGATAAATTTCATGTATGGGGCTGTTTAGCTAAGCAAAAATTTATAACCCACAAACAAAGAAACTCGACCCAAAGACCATAAGTTGTTATTTCATTGGTTACCTTGAAAGATTAAAGGGTTTTAGATTTTACTACCCTTCATATGACACAAAATTTGTTGAGACTAGAATTGCGGTGTTTTTGGAAAATGTTGATTATAGTACCACTAGAACAGTAGACCTTGAGAAAACCCGAGATCAAGTTTCTACTCATGATCCAATTTTGGTTCCTATCATTCAAGGGTCTAGTGTACTATTACCTTCGCCAGAAGGTTTTGATCCACCTAGGGAGGTACCTAACGAAGAACCTCAAAATATAGAGCCCATTCTCCCTCTTTTTGATGAACAAACTTTTAGGAAGTCGGGACAAGAAAATAAATCAGCTATCCTTGATGATTGCATAGTGTATCTAGATGAGTCAGACCATGATGTTGGCATAGGAACCGATCCTATCTCTTATGATGAAGCCATTACAAGCGATCATTCAACTCAGTGGCTTGAAGCATGAAAGATGAGTTGAATTCAATGAAAACTAATGATGTCCGGCACCTAGTAAACTTGCCTAAAGGGGCCAAAGTTGTAGGCTATAAATGGGTCTATAAAACTAAGTTAGACCCTAAAGGTAATGTTGAAAGGTATAAAGTTAGACTAGTTGCAAAAGGTTTCACTCAAAGAGAATGAGTGGATTATAACGATACTTTTTCCCCTGTGTCGAAGGACTCTTTCAGAATAGTCATGGCCTTAGTAGCTCATTATGATTTAGAGCTACATGAAATGGATGTGAAAACAACATTTCTTAGTGGAGACTTGCAAGAAGCTGTCTATATGGCACAACCACAACGTTTTGTGGTTGAGGGCAAGGAACACATGAATGTAAACTGAAAAAGTCCATCTATAGTTTGAAACAAGCCTAAAGACAATGATATCTTAAGTTTTATGATGTGATCAGTAATTTTGGCTTTAAAGAAAATGTAGTGGATCAGTGTATATATCTTAAGATCAATGGGTGTATATTCATCATTCTAGTATTTTATGTAGATGATATACTACTTGCTAGCAATGATAAGTACATATTGTATGAGACAAAGAATTTTCTTTCATATAACTATGAGATGAAAGACCTTGGTGAAGCCTCTTATGTAAAAGGCATTGAGATTCATAAAGATAGATGTCGAGGGATCTTAAGATTATCTCAGAAAGCCTAATATTGAAAAGATTCTCAAGAGATTCAACATGCACAACTGCTCTCCCAAAGGTTGCCCCCATTGTTAAGGATGACAAATTCAGCTTACTATATTGCCCTATAAATCAACTGGTGGAACTGGAACAAAAGCAGCATATTCCCTATGCATTTGTTGTAGGGAATCTTATGTAAACTCAAGTACATACTCGCCCAGACATAGCGTATGTTGTTGGAATGCTTGGCCATTATCAGATAAACCTAGGAATGGGTCATTGGAAAGTATCTAAAAAAGTGATGTGTTACTTATAGGTACAAAACATTTTATGCTTCCGTACAAGAAAACAAGTAGCCTTGAGATTATTGGTTATTTTGATTTTGATTATGCTGGATGCATTGACACCAATAAATCCACATTATGTTACATTTTTATGCTCGCTGGTCGACCTCTCATGGAAGAGTGCGAAGTAGTCATTGACTGCTTCTTTAACTATGGAGGCTGAGTTTGTAGCTTGTTATGAGGCGAGTTTTTATGACTTATGGTTGAGGAGCTTCGTTATGGGGCTAAAGGTAGTTGATACTATATCAAGACCACTGAAAATTCACTATGACAATTAGGCTGTTGTTTTCATCTCGAGGAGCAACAAGTTGAGAGGTACATCTAAATAAATCGACATTAAGTACCTAGCTGTTAGAGAAAGAGTCCAAAGTCAAATTGTGTCTATTTACTATATTAGCACGAAAGCCATGTTAGTGGATCCCATGACAAAAGACTTGCCACCCAATCTCTTTTGAAAATGTGTTGCTAGTATGTGTTTGGTTAATAGCTTTTAGTTTAGACCATGGTTTTGGATGTATGACGTATCTTTATATATTTTGTGATCACCTCATGTAATTGATTTGTATTTATCGTTTGTTCTCTCTTATAATATGGGCATCTTGAAGGTTTTTTTAGACAAATGATTATGTATGAACACCATGAACATATTTATATTATGAAGCGTTGGATAGTTCATGATTATTAACTCATTAAATGTTGTGTTAATGTTTGTGTTGGGATAGTAACTAGAGAACGGTACTATGGCATTGGAACATGGATACCGGCTTGAATTCTTTTTTGCATAAATGTTAGACATGACCTTACTTAAGGGATGTTATATATGCTTGATTATGTTGTGTTAAGTCTTATGACTTAGATCAATAATAGAATCTTTAGCTAAGAGGGAGAATGTTGGACTTGACAAGGTCCAACCCATTTATGTGGTTTATCAGGTTTATAATTTAATGTTTGATATATGCCCAATTTAATTAAATATATAGTGGGCAATATATTGTGACATCTAATTAAGCATGTAGAATCCATATCTTAAATCTTAATGGAAGGTTGAGATTTGGCAGCTCTAGGGTTGGTCCTATCACTCCCTCTATATAAGATCTTTTTTCGATGGAGAATGTATGCATTTCATTATCATGCTTCCACTATTTTCCACAAAAATTACACACCCATTACAATCATCATAGAGGAGAGTGGTGAAGATTCATACTCACGGGAAGACATCTTCTCACCAATGGCTAAGTTTAATTCGGGTACGCTATATTTATTAATTTTATATCATATTCATGTGATTGAAAGATCTTATTATTCTAACACCGTACCCATCAGTGTTCAAATGTATATATTCGTTTCATATTGCTGAAGCCAAGGTAGCACCTAAATCAACAACAACCATTCATCCAAGATGAGCATATAATAGTTCTTGTATCCATCCCACGGCAAAATATAAGCCAGGAAAGCAAAAAGAATACAATGTAGATCTGTAGACACTCAATTTTGTACGAGAATTTTGTAATGTAATGAGGGTTTATTTGTATCTTATTATCTTCATCATCATTGCCCCCAAGCTTGCCGTGTAAGTAACGAGAAAGGGTGTCCGCTGATAGGGGGAAGAGGAGTGGAAGAGTTTTATAAAAGCAGAGACAAAGATGGGAAAAAGTAAAAATGGAAAAGAAGTGATTGAAAGCAAACCAGGTGAGGTAATTGCTGAATAATATATTTGGAAAATAAACTTAAGCCCTTTATGGTAATTCTTATCACCGAAGATTTAAATCTTGGATTTAAACTTCACCTTGACTAAAGTCAGTCTCGGTAAGACCTCTCTTTTACGTCCATTGTCCAGTGGATTGTCACCTTTTGTGTATACCCTCATACGATAGTTGCCATCATAGGAAATGAAGAGGACTTTGACATTCACATGTACAAGCTCCTTTCATTATTATTATTATTTTTTTCGTTTGTAACTTTTACTTTGTGTTTAAACATTGGGAATTTTGTACTGACGTGGTGTCTTTTTTTTTTTCTCTTGATCCAATTCTATGAATAGTTCGATTTGTACTAACTTACACATGTAAAGTTAGTCTCGTGGGTCCATTTGTTAAAGTCACTAAAAGTTATTCATTAATGTTCTCATACTAGCATTTACATCATTCTCTTGTGAGTTGGGTATTCTTTTCGTTCTTTCAAGAAAAAATAGTTGTGATAATACATTCGTGGTACCGTTTTATAAACGGCCATTTTGGGGTGTTAACATCTTCCTCATTCATAAATCGACTCCTGAGCCTGAGCTCTCACCAATGATCAAATAAAATGTCCTTCCAAAATAGAAAATGCAAAAGGCACATTTCGTTCTTTTGATCATACGAGGTTTGCACGTGTTAACAGGATTTTTGAGCCAATTAGCTTTCGTAATAGATATGAAAACGACACGAAGAGAAGAGTTCCCTTCTAAAGGAACTTGCTAATTGCCCTGCCACCGTTGCTTCTCCCAACTGCGACTCCCTGCCTTTCATTCTTTGCTGTCGATCAATCTCTCTATCCTCCACTTTCTCTATCTAACCGACTCTCTTCTATCCAAACTCGCCGTCGGCGTTAAGCTTCTCAAAACTGATAGAGGCCAAGGCATCCATGGAGACGTTGGGCCTTTAGATCTGGAGGCAGTGGACAGGACGACCGTGGAGGAGCCGTTGAGACCAACAGTGAAGGAGAGTGGGAAAGAAGACAGAGGATGATGAGAAGAATGGGAAGTGAATGATGGGGAGAAGGAAAAATACCGATGGCAACGGTGGTGGTGGCGGCGGCGGCGGCGGGTAGCCTGATAGGAGGTGCTGGTTGGGCCCAAATTTGGCGACAATGGGGGTAGGCATGGCAGTCGTTCATAAGGCTACAAACGGGAGTGAAGGAAGAGGAAAGATGACACTTGTTTGAGTGTGAGTAGGTATGAGCATCGGCCGCAGCCTAGACAGATCAGGCTTGGATCTTCCAGGCTGGTCTAGATTGGGTCGGTCCGGAACCATTTGGGTCAAATGTCAATTTTTTTATTATTAAAAATAGTTTCTGTTTTGGCCTAATTAAAAAATTTTGCTAATACTTTTGGCCCCAAAAATCACTTTTTTACATGCTTATTTTTAAAAATTTATTTATGATTTTTTGGTCGGTTATTTGCGACTTCATTTAAGTGTTTTAAGTATCGATAGTATATTTTGTATTATTTGTTTTTCGATATTTTACATTTAGGATCTAATTTTTATTTTTATTTTTTAAAAAATTTCAGGCAAGTCGGGGCCATTTTAGGTCTGAGCATCTCAGGCCACACGTGCTGATAAAGAAAAGGTGATCCTGACCTGGGCCTATCCGTGCTAAAAACTTCGAGCTGGTTTGGTCTGAAATTCATTTTCAGTAACACCAATTTTGAAGTCTATAATTGAATGGACAGATAATACAATCTCATGATGGAGATAGTAGATGAATTCATAACAAGGGATAACTTATGTGCATCCCTCATAGTGCTTGGAATAGTTGTTTTGTTGGGAAAAAAATACAAATGATTCATGAATTTTAACTCAATATACGATCTTTGTCTATGGACTTTTAATTTATTTAATATGATATTTGAACTATTAGTAAATGTTTAATCTAGTCATCTATTTGAAAATGTTCAATTTAATCTTTTCGTTAATTTAAATTGATGGAATCTGATGATATGATTTCCATTTGTTAAGTTTGAACGGCGAAAAATAAAAAGAAGTTACACGTCATCTCAAATTAGGATATAATAATTCATGTCACCAAATAATGATGGACACATCAACACCCTAGTTTTTTTTTTTTTTCTAAGTAAATGATTAAAAGGATGGACATGTTGACTCATTAGTTTTAAAAATTCCAACTCAATATATAGTAATTCATGTGATCGATTACATCTAATTTGTCATTTGAGCAAATAGAATGATTATATTAGACATTTACCAATAGTTCATGGATCATACTAAATAAATTAAAAATTTAGGAATCGCATTGCACAAAAACTAAAGTTTAGAAATTATTTGTAAAATTTTATCATATTTGTATGACTATTTTCGGCAACAAGTTGGTTTGTGAGTGCACCACTTCCTTCTATTTCTTGGGAAACGACTCTCCACGATGTGCACCCAAATTACTTTCTCTTTTGTTGACTGCACCACGAGTTCATTTTTCTTGGTTCCTCCCGCTGCATGCTTGCCAGTTGCCACAACTTTCACATTTTTTTTTTTTTTTTGCATGGAACACTTGCCATGTGAAGTCTCCGTTGGCCAAGGAAGCTACTCGATTTCTCGTCAAGTCGAGAAGGAGGGCGAGCAGCCCTCGGTCGCATTCTGCTAAGTGAAGTTCTACAAAGATTGAGAGACTTAATCTACATAATCTATAGCCCATACATTATTATTTCATCATATCGAGTTAAATACTTATGAAACTCATTAAAGTTCTTATCAGGCTTAAGCTAAATCGTTAGCACTTTTTTTGTTTTCAATTGAAATAATTTCTCATCAAATAAAGTAATTTCATATAAGCAAGGCAAACAAGAAATGGAATCATGTATGGTGAAATTGATTCTTCATAATAAAATTTATGCTATGTTTTCCTCCATTGTGGGTTCTTGTAGAGGTGGCAAATGGGTGGGTCGGGTCAGGTATAGGTCGGGTCGAAAATGGGTCGACCCATTTAACCCGTTTTGACCCATATTCTTATAATGTAAATATAGTGACATATACCCGATCCGACTCATATTGTTAAAACCTACTAATATTCTTAAAAAACCCGTACTCACTTTAAACTATATGCTAATTGGATAAAAACCTCCAATTAAATTAAAAAATAGTAAATAAAATAAAAATTGTTAAAAAAAACCTATAAATTGAAATATTTATGAAGAATTAGAATATGCACATGCTTCTCTTATTTAAAGTGAGCATACTATTGAGGTCAAATTATAAATTGAAAAAGAGCAAACAGAAGGTTATAGATAGCCATCTAGCAAGGGTCAACTCATTAGATCATCCAAAATAGAATTCAAACTAAACAATCCTCAGCAAATAAAGTTACAAAAGAAGAAAACGCCAACCAGTCTCACGAACATGGGTCACGGACCCATTTTGCACCCATATTTTTCACAAATGGGTCGAATGTGGGTTATGAAGTTGTAATGGACCATAACCCACATTCAACCCTTGTTCAATTATCATCTTTCGATTTTTGCATATCTTGAGATGGCTGAAATTGTGCACATTATGTGAAATCAATGTTGAAATAAAATCTTGCCATATATGCATATTGTCATGCTTGTTTGGGTCTTTTAAAGACCAAATCTTACGACAATGCCTTCTTGACACTTAAATTAAATGTTACAATGTTTGAGTATATATTCATGTCATTGCATTTGAGTGTCATTTTTTGTTAAATTTGTGCCACAAAAGTACATGTTCACCTAGAAACCCTCAAGCATTTTATCATGAATCTTGAAGTCATCTTGTATTGTCATTGAATTATATGACATTTTCTTATGACGATTTAGGGTTAGATGATCAACCCAATTGTTTGTCGCATTTGACTCTACGTCGCATGCGATTTTTTCATGCCATTTATGCATTGCTTGAATGGTTTTGAGATTTATTAATGCAAGTTTGTGATTTAATTTTGGGTTACTGACATACACATCTTTAGAAATCTTGATCTTAGAGTACTTAATTGATCTAGTTTGGACTTGAACCATTTTAGGAAGTCATGAGAAATACTTAGAAGTTTCTAATGCTGTTGATTTCACGCAGATCGCTCATTGTTTGGACCACTTTCCATTTTTTCAAAACTAGATTAGCATCTAGACATAGGATCAAATACGGACCCCTTTTCTAACCCTTGTGTGACATCATGAATTTCCCGTTCTGTTTTCAGTTTAATGAATTAGGCTTTTCATCGACGCGCCTATAGTTCTTTTTCCTGAGCTGATCACTCACAGGATAATTAGTCTATTAGGTGAAGCCGTTAAGGAATCTAAACGCAATAGACTCGAGAATTCGACCAGGAATCTACTGCTTGATCGTGCTAATCTGCAAGGGTCATTACGGCACCGTCAAAATCAATCAGAGACCAAAAATAGGTCGATTCGACAGAGGTATGTGATTAGTGTGTGGGTGATTTCACCTAATTATGAAATTTCTGTCGAACAACACTAGACTAATTTTTCTGTCATTCTATACCTTGTGCCCGTATTTGAAATCTCGAGATTTTTACGACAATCGAGAGTCGTCAATGTGTTGAAGATGCATAATGTGGCTCGAAAATAATCGACCACCAATCATATGAACGGTAACTCTAATTAATTATATAGTATTACCCCAATGTCACCTGGTTATGTTACATTTGCTGACGATTCACAGTCTCATATCACTAGTCAAGGGGATGTAACCTTGGGTCCCTTTCTTTCTCTTTCATCTGTTTACCATTTACCAGCTTTCCCATATAACTTGCTTTCTGTTAGTTCCCTTACTAGAGATTTGAATTGTTTCATGAAATTCATCTCCACTTGTTATGTCTTTCAAGATCTAAGGATTAGACGGATGGTGGGTGGAGGGCATGAGTCCAATAGGTTGTACTACCTAAATAAAGACCTAATTGCTTCTACTGTTTAGAAGAGCACTGCCTTTGATTTCTTTTGGATGCATTGTCATATCGATCATCCACCGTTTCATTGTTTATGAGTCCTATCCACTACGATGCTTGCCAAATTGATGATCTTTCCCTTCCCATGTCAGAGTCGTATGTCAAATCCCTTTGAGTTGGTCCATTCTAATATTTGGTGACCATGTTGTGTCAATGATATGTCTAGTTATAAGTACTTTGTTATGTTCGTGGATGACTACTCCCACGTAATGTGGTTATATTTAATAAACAATCGAATTAAAGTTTTTTTTCCTGTTTTCTTATATTTTACATTGAGATTCTCAATCAATATTGTGTTTTTGTTAAATGTTTGTGCTTCAATAATGCCAAAGAATATATGGTTGTTTCCTCTGGTTTTACTCCCCAGCAAAATGGGGTGGCGGAACAAAAAAATTGCCATCTCTTGGATGTTGTTTGTTGTCTCATTTTCCATATGAACCTCCCCAAAACATTATGGGGGCATGCTATTCTTACAGCATGCTATCTCATAAATTGCTCCACATCCTATGTGTTTCATGGAGGCATACCTTTCTCTACTCTCCATCATACAAGTCCACTTTTTTCTTTACCACTCTATGTGTTGGGCTATGTTTGTTTTGTGCATCATCTTGCTCTTGGTCATGATAAGTTCAATCCACAGGCTGAGAAGTGTGTGTTTCTTGGGTATTCTCGAACTTAGAAAGGGTATAAGTGTTATAGTTCGGTTAGTCGGTAGTTGTATGTCTGGGCAGATGTAACCTTTTTCAAGGATCAGTCATATTACTCATCTACTACCCAAGCGGTGACTCCTTCCGAGAAAATATTGTCCTCAGCCACAACCCCTCTACCACTTGTCTCCTTGCTGGGTATACTTGGGGGCTCACCCAGTTTTGAGTTCGCTAACAAGACTTATCAACATCGTCGTCCTGTTCAACATGAGGTAGTACAATCGCCGCTTGCATTGGATATGCATGATTCTCCACCAATTAATGTCTCGGCCTTTGATTTGCCAGTTTCTTCTAAGCCTGATCTTACTACTGATATTCCCATTGCATTGTGCAAAGGTACACATTCTTGCATCAGTCAACCCAATTCTTGGTTCACCCCATATACTGTTTCGTCTGTCATACACATACTTGTAACCCATTTTTTCAATTTTTATCCTTTGATTGTTTTTCTCCTACATATTCCTCATTTGTTGCTTCTTTATTTGTCGTGTCTGTGCCAAATACTGCTGTAGAGGCCCTTGCGCATCCAGGTTGGCTGCAAGCTATGGAGGATGAAATGCAAGCACTACAAGATAATGGGACATGGCACCATACACCGTTACCCGTTGGCAAATAGGTTATGGGGTGTCGTTGGGTTTTCACAGTGAAGTTTCAACCTGGATGGTACTGTTGAGCGTCTGAAGGTGCATTTGATTGCGAAAGGTTACACTTAAACCCATGGAGTTGATTATGATGATACGATTTTTCTTGTTGCAAAGATGCTTTCTGTTCGTGTTTTCATTTCTCTTGATGTCCGATATGGTTGGACTTTCCATAAGCTTGATATCAAAAATGTTTTCCTTCATGACGAGTTGGCAAAGGAGGTATATATGGAGCAACCCTAGGGTTTGTTGCTCGGGGGAGTCTATTATTGTTTGTCGCTTGTGCAATATATTATATGGGTTGAAAAAGTCTCCTCGTGCCTAGTTTGGTAATTTTAGTGATTCAGTTATTTGGTCTGGTTTACGGTGCTGTACCGTGGATCATTCTATGTTTAGTTCCATTTCATCTATAGGATGTGTTCTCCTAGTTGTGCATGTGGATGATATTATTATCACCAATAGTGATTTTGTGGGTATACAAAAGTTAGAACAGTTTTGACAAACAGAGTTCAGTACAAAAGATATGGGTCGTCTGTAGTATTTCTTGGGCATTGAGGTAGCCTACTCACATGATGGTATCTCATTATCACAGTGGAAATATGTTGTAGATATCCTTAGTGAGATTGGTTTCTTGGAGCTAAGCTTGTTGATAGTCCAATAAATACTAATGTGAAACTTGATGCAGAACATGAGACTTACTTCGTGATCCGAGTAGGTATTGGAGATTTGAGGGTAAGCTCAATTATTTAACACTATCACCCGACCAAATACTTGTTGTGTTATTAGTGTGGTTAGTCGATTTATGAGTGCTCCTCATGCTACATATTGGTAGCTAGTGCTACGTGTTGTTAAGTACTTGAAGGGAGCATCGGGTAAAAGGATTCTGTTTAAGAATCATGGACATCTTAGTGTCACTTGCTACTCTAATGCTGATTGGGCTTGATATCATAGTGATAGGAGATCAACTTCTAACTATTGTATGTTCATAGGAAGCAATCTTGTGAGTTGAAAAAGTAAGAAGCAACAGGTGATCTCTCAATCAAGTGTAAATGCAGAATATTGAGCCATGACTCATGTGACTAGTGAGTTGCTTTGATTCAGGATGTTATCCGAACTTACCGTGCCATTTTCAGCTTCCTCAGTTCTATGTTGTAATAACCAATCCACTATGTATATCGCTTCAAATCCAGTTTTTCATGAGTGCATAAAGCATATTAAAGTAGATTGCCATTTTGTGTGAGAAAAGATTTAGAAGAATGACCTAACACTTCAATTCTCATGGACTGAAGACCAACTTGCTGATCTTTTCACTAAGTCATTGCAAGGTAGTAGAGTAATTACTTTATACAACAACTTGGGACTCTTTAATATTTATGCCCCAACTTGAGGGGGAGTTTTGAAGGGTAGTTTAGTCATCTTCATTATTAGTGAGTCCTAATGCTCACTATATATATTGATGTAATCCACAATTATGAAAATAACAATTTCTTCTCTTTTGTTTACAGCATTTTGTACTGGCATTATCCCTTTTGATAATGGCTAGATGAATGGACTTCACAATAATACCCTGTGCATCATGTCTACTGCGGGAGAATTACCAAAAAAGTCCTAAACCTATTGCAATTGGGCCAATTCAGTCCTAAACTTTCTTTTTTTGCCAATTTAGTCCTAAACCTTTTATAATTGTGCCAATTCAGTCCTTCCGGCCAAAATTGGCCGGCCGGAGCTGACGTGGACGCCGGCCGGAGACAGCTGGCCGGCGAACAATTTTTTAATTTTTTTTCGAATTTTTTATTGATTTTTTACCTTCTTCTTCTTCCTCTGGCCGGCGAGGCTGACCTCACCGGCCACTGGCGACGGCGGCCTCGCCGTCCCTGGGCGAGGCTCGCCTTTGCCAGTGGCAGGCGAGGCGAGCCTCGCCCAGCGACGGCGAGGCCGCCGTCGCCCAGTGTCACGCCCCGATCCTCAGGCACGCACACATCCGTCTCGCTTGGTCGATTTTATATGCAATATCCCAGGACAATGTATCGCCGGCCCTTTCATTTTTAAGCACATGCGGAAGCGCTTAAAATCCCCGCATAATAAAACGATGGGATAGAAAAGCAGGCCATATTTTTTTTTTTTTTTTTGATGACCCGGGGAACCTCCGAACGCGCGCTTCGCGAGAGAGTAAACCCGGAGCGCCGGGGCCCCACCGCTGACCCCCAAGCGCGGTAAGACGCGTTATGCATTGAAGATCGGCTCCACGGAGGTTTGAACCCTTCCCCCTGCGTTTGGGGTACCAAGCCCTAACCAACGCTTCCACCGCGGCGGTGGTAGCAGGCCATATTTTTCATATTGAAATTTATAACCAAACCTTTATACAAACCATAAACCCTTTCATAACTATTCACATCAAAACAGATCTCAAAAGAAGACGAAACTTAGATGAACCAGGCGTACTCAAGGCCCCTATCGGATTGTCTTCTTCTTCCAAAATCATTCTCTTCAGATCTCACCTCCGAGTTCTCCTTCTCGGATTCCTCCTCCTCGCTCTTCTTCAATGTCCCAAATGGTTTTCCCAAACTGGATGAGACTAATTCTCGGCGAGTTTTACCCCACTAAGCCCGATTAGCAAACTACTATACTAAAGGTTGCCTAAACACGCACAGGGCGAGGACTTACCTTGGCCTCGATCCCACCCGCAAGTCAGACAATTCACAATAAACATCCATTCACTTCAAACAAATCGAACCAACGATTACGTGCCATACGAATCAATCCCCACCGTGGGATACTTAAAAGCTAGGCCACGTGGCATTCTCCAGGACGACCTTCCAAGTCTCCGAGTTCACGTGCCTCAACCTTGGGCCCACGTGCATTCTCTCTCAGGCGACCTTTTCGCCAAAGCGATGCATCAATCGTCATCGGCGTCGTGCCCTTTTAGATGCTCGCCCACGCGTGCATTCTCTCGTGTGCATTTCACCAAAGCCGATGCATCAAGTCGCGAGCCCACGTGCCCTTTTTAGATGCCTTCGCCCACGTGCGATTCTCTCGGTGCATTTCACCAAAGCGATGCATCAAGTCGCCGGCCGCGTGCTCTTTAGATGCCATTTCTGTCCGCCGACGTGCATTCTCCAGAAAGTACATACCGAGTCTCCGAGCCACGTGCATTCTCTCTCGCGCGACCTTTTCGCCCAAGCGACATATTCAACCACCGAACTCACGCGCATTACGCGACATTCCAATTCACCAGCCGCGTCTTCTTTTCAAGAGATTACCAATCTACTTTCAATACCGATAACCAATGCCCAACGATTTCTCAATCAAATAATTCAATCAACTCAACAAAGCATTAAAATGCTGAATAACATACTTGACCATTTATCAATCAACAATTGAATCACAATCAATTCCAATCAATTTAGGGTAAATCCCTAAAATATCACAATTTAATTAATTCCATACAACGTGGAGCTCAAATAAATAAACGGATCTGTCTGTACGACGATCAAGCACGAGATTTCGGTCGTCGGCCATCAAAATCTTAATTTCCGAAAATAAATTATTAATTTATTAATTTCGAAAATTAAATTATTATTATTAAAAATTCAATTTAAATCAAAATAAAGTTCCGATTAAATAAACGGACTTCACCACGCTCATCAGCATAATTTTCCGGTTCCAGCGCCATCTCAGTTGAATTTTCGGAAAATAAATAATTATTTAATTTAATTCCGAAAATTAATATTTAAATACAAAAAAATCCACTTAGGCCTTAAAAGCTAATTGGAGCCCACTAAGGGTCAAAAAATCCTTACGAGGCACTTCCAATAATTAGTGACGCCTACTTGCTAATCGACAATCAATTTATTTAAATCGATCACAATTGACTAATGATTCTAATTACTTCTAATCTAACAACCTAAACATAATTAATTAAATCTAAACCAACCTTAAGATAATTAGCCAACTAATCCGGATTAGTGAGATTACTTCACCAAATCGCGCGCAAATCGGATCAATCCGATTTACGGCGACGCGAGGAACGATTGTTCCCAAAGCACGGCTCGGGTTCGAGGCCCGGAAACGGCCCAAAACGGCCCAAGAGCCGGCTGAAACCCATTTCGTGGGTTGCTGGATTAGCTGCGAAACAGAGGAAAACAGAGATGGTTAGAGGCGGAGAGGGGTCGGGAAAGCAAGAGGCGGTCCGGTGAGGCCACACGGCGGCTCCGGCGGCTTGCTCGGCCACTCACGGTGGCTGGACGAGACGGAACAGGGGCGAGAGACGCACGGGGGAGACCTGAGCGTGAGGAAACGAGGGCTGGCGGAGCACGCGGCGAGCGGCGGACGAGCGGGCGCGGGCGTGCGGTTGGTCCGGCTCCGGTGCGGTGGCGATGGCTTCGGCAAGCTGCTGCGTTTTTGCCGTCTTCGGTTCGGCTTCTGCTTCGCACAAACCAGAGAGAAAAGAGGGAGAAGGTGGGTTACGAGAGAGAGAGTGAGGGCAGGAGAGATAAGAACGTTTGACCGGTCAAAAGTAAAAAGGTGATGGGGAAAAGCAAAGTGGAAGCCAGCAAGAGGGAAAAAGGGGGAATGGTTGGCGTGGGGGAGGGTTTCGCACGAAGGGGGGAGGGGAGAGGAGAGAGAAAAAGAGAGAAAAAAAAAAAAGGAAAGAAAATAATACTTTAATAAGAAAATCCAATTTTCTTATTTCTATTATTTTCCTTTTCTCATTCCCTTTTTATTTTCTTTCCGATCTTGATTTTTCTTCCGATAATTTCTTTTCTGAAATTTGGACTCGATAAATCGACGAAATGGCGATGAATTATGATTCTAAAAATAAGAATTACGCTTGTAAAATTCGATTCTAAATCGAGTTCAATTTCTTTGGTTAAAAATCGATCGACGCGATTTTAGTCCAATCCAACCAATTAGGTAGCTTTTAGGGATTTTACCGCGGATACATCCCTTAACGGCTTCACCCAATAGGTTAGTTAACTCGCGAGTGATCAGCTCAGAGAAAAAGGACCATAGGCACGTCGACGAAATGCCCATTTCACTTTATCGAAACGGGGTCGAATTTCAGGATGTCACACCCAGCCAAGGCGAGGCTCGGCCTCGCCTAGCCATGGCGAGGTCGAGCCTCGGCCTCGCCTAGCCATGGCGAGGTCGAGCCTCGCCAGATCTGGCGACGGCGGCCTCGCCCAGCCATGGCGAGGTCGAGCCTTGCCAGATCTGGCGACGGCGGCCTCGCCGTCGTCCAGCCAAGGCGAGGCTCGCCTTCGCTAGTGGCAGGCGGGGCGAGCCTCGCCCAGCGACGGCGAGGCTGCCGTCGCCCAGCCAAGGCGAGGCTCGCCTTCGCTAGTGGTCGGCGGGGGCGAGCCTCGCCGGCTGCCTCGGCGCGCCGGCCGGCGGAGGAAGAAGAAGAAGGTAAAAAATTAAAAATCAAAATTAAAAAAATAAAAAAATTAAAAAAAAAATCGAAAAAAATTTTAAAAATTATTAAAAAATTGTTCGCCGCCGCCTATCTCCGGCCGGCGTCCACGTCACTCCGCCGGCCAATTTTGGCCGGAAGGACTGAATTGGCACAATTATAAAAGGTTTAGGACTAAATTGGCAAAAAAAGAAAGTTTAGGACTGAATTGGCCCAATTGTAATAGGTTTAGGACTTTTTTGGTAATTCTCCCTGTCTACTGCCAATGGCGACTGTCATTCCGTTCGACAATAAAATTGCACATCATCACTTTGTTTAAATGGAAGGAAATAACGGAAAGAAGGTAAATGCGAAATTGAAAGCAGAACTGAGATATCTAGACTATTATCCCACAAAAAATGATGAGAACCTTACTATCAAAGTTAGAAAGGAAAGCTTACTGATTTTCTCTCCCCTCAATTTGGAGAGATTGTTTCATACTGGCGAAACTCATTATTTCACTTTCCTCCCCTCAATTTCTTTATGCTTGTTGCTTAGCCTCCTCTTTCCTATCTCAATCAAAAGCTCTGTAAATGCAATTGTAGTGTCGGTACAAGAAGGAAATGATTCAGCACCGGTATAAATTAAGACCTGCCATTAACTCTCGAAAACCATACATAAAGAGATTACACATAAATGTGATGATTAATTTAAGTCTATCTAAATAGCTACATGGCACAAGTTGCCCAATCATGCGCAACTCATTCTAAAGGCTAGTTGCACAAAGCTTGACCATCTTCAGAAGTCACTGAAGAAGGACTTCTTCAAGTCACTTGCATCTCCTTACGTCACAAACCATGAAAGATTGAAACAAACTTCTCTGCATCTAAGCAAGGTACTCATCAGCACTACTGGTTGTTCGGTGTCCCTACTACATACACCGCTTAATTAAGGCATGAGAGACTTGATGCCACCTAAGCCACTAACGGCATACCGGCTAGCTTGGCATCACAATGGCCAATTGCAACTTCCCGCGGCGACAGAGCTCAACTGGGTTTGAAAATATTTTGATTTTGTTTTTGCCATGGCCCAGCCAAATGACATGTGCTATGCTGAAATTTTGACCTTTCTGATCTGCAAATTGCCACTCATTCGTAGACAGGGAGAACCAATCTTTCTCCTCCGATTGAGTTGTTTTGACTTCTATGTAGTGAAGTCCTCCTCCATCCTCTACGGTGATGTCATAGGGTAGACCAGTTTCGCCATCTTCATTGACCCACTCGACAGAACTCCGACTGAATTTCTTGGCAAAATGTCTAAAAGCAACACGTTCTCCTAGGTTTCCCGTTAACATTGCTTGTTCTGGATCAGGCGTGCTGACATTGAGCATTGTTCTCCCAATCAACCGAGGTTGATCCAAGTCCGGTAGATCAGACACTGGAGTCGTATCAATTTGATTAGCTGAGACATCTGAACAAGAATCCAAATTGCTGACATCTATTGATCTATCAGAAACTGAAAGTTCGATTGGAGAAGCTGCTGCTACATCTTCAGTCGTAAACTCAACAATCACCTCATAGCCGCCGCCACTTTCTCCAATCAATTCATGACAATCCTCCTTTATCACTTCCGAGCAAGTACTTGTCGTTTTAGTTACTGCCTGGGTCTCAACTTGGCTATAAGGAGAATAAGCTGACCGTGGTGCACTTTTCCAGTCTGAAGGAGGCCAAGTTGAGGTAACTCCTGCCCTTCCCTTGGCCTTAAACAATTTTGGCACTTCTCTTGTTGCTGAAAAGCTGCTGTTCTCTAGTGATCCATCATCCTCAGACAAAGACCCTGAGGAGAGGGCCCACACGGGTTCATCACCTGGTAGGTTTGGCACCTTCTGACTATTCATGATAAAAGACTCTACCTGCTCCTCTCGAGAACCTGACTCTGCCATCGTTATGATCATGTGAAGAAAATTTGCCAAGTGAATGTTCGGAGTGCCATCAAAGAAAAGACGAGAAATCTCCATGTACAAGGCATGAGAATCAGACTCTGGAGTGACAAATAAAGTATTGCCCTGTCAAAATCAAGGAGTTATTCTAATACTTAACAGGGAAGGTCATGCTTCTAAGTGATAAGAATGTGGTCCTATACTGCTTGATTAAAAGAACATTCCCCCTATTTGGTTCACAATGAACCATCTAAATGGTTTAGACAATAACATCACCAGCATCAGAACAGTGCAAATCCCAAGTATGGAACAGATTAAACATGTTGAAAATCAGATGAGCCCATCAAGCTTTGGAGTTGGATCAAATTTCAATTTGGAAGTCTCCAAGTGTCGCAAAGTGATGTTCTCATTCTGAACAAGAAACATACATATAACAAAATGAAAGGTAAGAAATCTAAATGTCCACCATCCGTACCATGCTTGTAGGTTGCTTTACATGTCCTTTGGTTAAACAAAGAAAAATAGAAATGTCCAGAATGTTACCGAATTCCTAGGACATACCTGAAGAAATGTTGTGGTCTCCAATCGCTTTTCAGAAGCAACGCTCAAATCCCTTATGATATTCTTATAGTATAATCTCTCCACAACAACAACACGCAAATGACTCAGATTATAAAATCCAGACTGTTTCAGTTTGGCATATTTCTCAGGATGTTCATAGTAAATATAACGCTGCGCATAAGGAAGAACCCAGTTTACGAAAGAAGCCTTGGAGCTAGAATCCATTAGACCGTAATATATGGCTTCACGAGTTACAACCTGCACAAATGCTAAGTGTGAGAAAGTAAATATGATGATGATAGTTTGCATGACAATCTTGCGGTCCCTGAGCATATCATTCTAATAATGTGTTTGTGATGGTACCGCTAGTAAAGAATTTGCTATTATAAATAACTAACAACTAAGTTAATTCTTAACATGAAATCTATAATAAAGAGGAGGCAACTTAGATAGTTTTTCTTGGAAGCAGTATTTAAATCCCCAGAACTTACCTAGACAACAGATTTTTTTTGTTTTGGCCAAAACCTAGACAACAGAGTGAAACAATGCAAGTTCAACCAATTCAAGAAATAAGTTCTTTTTCACCAAAAATATCTAGTAACTAAAGCGCATTTTTTTTTTTTATAAAAAAAAGCTTTAATATTGTTGTAGCATCTAATGTACTTTGGTATATATGAGCGTTCCTATATCCATTTTAGTAATCCAATATTTCAATCAGAAATCTATTATAGGTGCTGAACTTGATATGGTCATTTGACAAAAATCTGCTTGTCACTGCATATCTAAGACAATCAGCCACAGCAAAATTAACACATTCTCACTCTAGACTCGTACTCTCCATTTTACATTCCATCCTCTATCATTTTACACGTTGGTCACAGTTCACTGAACAATTATATGAAAAAAATATCTTGGTCAACAAGGGGTCACTGATCATAATGTTTGCTTCCTGGTTCTTCTCTCCTAATATGCAATAAAATCGTTCCCCAACGTCACTCTGATTAATGGAAATACTGCCAGACCTGGCACCCTTGTTTGTACCTGTCAGGCAGTGTATGGGTAAGATGCTTTTACTTTAAAAGGAGCTACAGATACTCCAATACCGTGTTGACGGACTTTTAAAGACCAAAATAGGAGAAAGTTTCGTAGCTTCTTTTGGTGCCTCTACAATGCACTAGGATAAAAAATAGCTGAGGAACATTCTTTAACATTTAAGCACTTCTCTGAATGAAGGGGTCCAAGACATTGCTCATTGCACAGATATTGCACTGTAGATTATTGTACATTATTTTGTTAATGAGTGCCCCTAGGGCACTAGTTAAACATCCAAATAAAGAAATTTTGTCATTTCTAAAGCATTGTTTCCCCGTGCTATGCACAACCAATGTATTGGACATGCAGATCTATTTATTGACTAGGCATGGTTAAAAGGGCCATGATGAAGAGCAAAATTCTGGCAAAAACCACAAGCGGTTCAGATGATTCTAGCAAAGCTAGGTAAGTGACATCTAAAAAGCATCCTTGTCAAAAACACATATGTCATAAGAAAATCCCTCATTTGAGTACATCGCATAATAAGTACCATGTGAGTGCAAAATAGAGATGAAAGGTCCTGGAAACTGTACTTCCCTAGTTCCGACCCCAATCTAGACACAACCTTCCATAATACACCGCGAGATAGAGTTGCGAGCAAGCAAATTACCTCAGAAAATGTGGGAATCCCCAGAGAATGCATGAGAAGAGGCAGTTTGACAGAAATCATCTCCTTTTCATCATCAGTGAGCTCCCCAAAATGTAGAAGTTCAATTTTATCCAAACTCCCAAATTCTTTCATTAGCTTCTCATCATCACACCAGCACACAAGTCCAAAGGAAGGGTGCAGAGAAACCCATCTATTACGAACAGTGGGAAGCACGGTATATTCTGCTTTTTAAAGATATCCACTAACCTGTAAAGTATCCTCAGAACTAACCTTTCCACATTTCAGTTCATCTACCAACTTCAGAAAAACCTTGAAAACCTGATGCATAAAGCAAAAAAATGGGCTACTTTAGTGACACCTCAATAACCAATAAATGAACAACTTGTAGCACGTACATATTTTGCTGCTTGTGAAGGCAAAACAGTAGTTGATAGATAAAGCAAATTCTGAAAATGATCCTGGAAAGAAGGAATCTCGTAAACCCCGCATATATTGACAAAAAAATCCCGCAAGCCTGGATATATATTGCACAATGTCCTGCTCAACAGGCTATGCTTTGCTCCGACTTCACCAGACTTGGAATCAATTTCTTCCATTTGGTTCAATAACTCAGGTGAATCATGCCAACAAACTTCTTTTGGCAACAAAAATGAGCCCAACACAACATCCTCGACCCCAGAGGCACATGAAGAAGGAATAAATATAAATGGTTCTGAGATGAGATCTTGAACAATCTTCTTTTTTGAAGTATCAACTTCTTTCCAAAGGAAATTGTATAATTTCGACATCTGTGCAGCACTGGCATGAGAAGAAGAAAAAAGTCAACTATCTTGCAGAATAGCAATTCAACAGTAGAAAGAAGTAAAGAAAAGTTTCTTCAAATGAACCACATATGAGGATAAATCCAACTAAAAATCAGGCAAAAGAATGGGAGGACAATTTATCTTACTTTATAGAGCCAAAAGAAGGCACCTTGCAAGCAATCATAATAGCAGAAGAGATAAACGTTGTAAAAGTTCCAAGAGTCAGCCAGAAAATCTACTGAGTAAAGTTTTAATGCTTTTGTAAGATACATACTTGATGACAGCTTAAACTTTTTATGTGGATTTTCTAACAGTTTTACATAAAAGTGGGACTTTCCTTGGTAACTGGGAGGACAGTTCTTTTATACCTATAAAATACTATGCATTTCCTAATTTGGTGCAAACTAACTATTATACTAGTCCAATAAAGAGGATGTAGTTCCAAATTTCAAAGAAATGCACGTTCAGGAAATGATTAGGAGGGTAAAGATGGTAGGAAGATGACAACCTCATCAACAGATTGCAATGACCTCGAAAAGAGTTGAAGAAAGAGCAGAAAGGGACAACTTAATGATCACATTATATAATAATGTTTCCATTACCCAACTTATTAAATACCAAACTTATGAAACTAATAGCAACAATACAAGTTTGCGATGTGAGAATCAGTGTGGGCCAATCTTGACACATTAAATTTCCGGTTTCTCCACACCAGGGAAAAAATCCCTCCCAATGATAGAGCCAACAGCTAGCATGACTTGACGGCCAAAATCATCAGACCTTTTCTTTCCCAGAACCACACAGTCAATATAGCATAGATAGTGAATAAATGAATTAAACAGAGCAATGTATTTGGGAGTGCATGAAATGACATATTGAGTATAGACCTCAGGCCAGCAACAAATGCGGAAAAAAATAATGGGAGAGAACACCAAGTTTATCCCGTGTTGTTTTTGCTTTATATTTTTGCAAACATGCTGTATACTTGGATTGCCTTTTTGTTGTTCATAAATCTTCCCTCCTTATCCAATGAGAAAATAACAAGAATTTTTTTGAATGTGATGTGGTACCTAGACTTGAAAGTGGTCCCTGATCTTCTCCAGACTCTCAGCATTTCCACAACATCTTCAATGGTAACACTGGTCTTAAACCCAATATCATGTAAAAGAGCCATACTTCTCACCTGTTGAACAATCCCTTCATGTTCATTGACCAAAGTCCACAACAGACAGATTTATATATACTTAAAGATAATCATTTTGCATAACATCAAGAAACGAAGCAAAAGAGAGAGCCTTATGATAATGATTTGTTAAGTCAAAGTACCACAATCGATTGGTGGCATTACATTAAAAATTTGCACTGCATTAACATCAATATCAAGTCAAACATCTGCTGCCGGTCATGGGGAAAAAAGTCCTTACTTTTTATTTCTTTTTTGGATGAAGTTATCCTTGCATTTACTGCAGGTTGCCAAGTCAATGAAGCAACAGATGGCACCTGAATGCTGATGGTAACGGTACTGTGAAATAATGATTCAGTGCACTTCCATTTATTTTTATTGACTCTACCACTATTTCCATAGTTCTATCCACATGTAAGATTTGACAATGGAGGCAATAAATTTTACATTGATAAAACACTTAGATTAATAAAATTATGAGTCCTAATCCTTGAAGACACCAACATAACATTTCCTGAATCACAGGGTATACCCACCAACATTGAGATATCAGATGTGACCGCTTCTTTTCTCTTTTTCCCTCCTGTGAATTCTAGTTTTCTTCTTCAGGGTCTACTTTTATCTAGCATGTGCCATTTCCAATCATTAGATGTCTGCAATTACATTCCTACTCAAAGACCAGAGTGCCAAACACTTCGACCAAAAAACTTAGATGGTATTTACATGATTGTTTCACTAATTCCAAAAAGGACCAAGGAAAAGGACCTGCAGAGGCATATATAAAAACTATACAGATCAGTAATTGCCACAATCAATTGGATAAATACCAATATCTCATATGTGGATGGTCTATACTTCTGCCCCTCACTCTTCCTTTGGAACTTGTCTCCTAAATTCTTATCATGTTTCCAGGTTGCACTTCCAACTAGCATTTTCATGCTGCTTCCAATCATTGTTTTTCTAGAGTTCATACTCAAAGAAATACAGTAAAAGTGTCCTTACAGATCATGGAACCTCAGTATTATCTTAAGATGGTTGTTTCAACAACCCCCCCCCCCCCCCCCCCCCAAAAAAAAAAAAAAAAAAAAAAAAAAAAAAAAAAAAAAAACAATCATGAAACTTTCAAAAGGAGATATCTTGATCCTTTTGAAACAAAGTTCCGCATAAAGTAGTAAAGATTATTTGCACAAAATTGATTATCATTATTAAACAGTTAAAGTAGGTACTAACAAGCCTGAAACTATCTTTTCATCCACAAAATTATTTTCGTATAGTATCCCCCTATCAAAAGTGTGAGGTCCAGAAAATGGATAACGAGAACATGAGCAAGAAAGAAGTCAATGGTCAAATGCTCAGACCTGGTCTGACAGTGGACAGTCCTGATGCACCCAAAGTAATCAGCAAAAGCAAATCCATAATGGAACTAACCTTTGGGACAGCGCAAGGAGCGAAAGAACCCAAAATAGAGTGCACAGAATCACATTCGTAGAATAAGTCCTTAGGATAGTGAAGTTTGTCATCAATGCACGAAACAACCCATGGAACACCACAGATGCTGTTTAGGAATGAAGATTTGAAGGGTATCCTATTCCCATTGCACTTATCGTTGAAGTAACCTATGGTTTTTTCACTAAAGTAATCATCCCACAATTTATCGAAAACCTCTAAGAGAAATTCAGAACCAACTCGATTTCCACTTGCTGACAACAAGGACAATAAATTGTCCAACTCAAAGGATTCCCAATCTTCAGCTACAGATCCTGAGGAGATGTGGTTTCTGTCCACTCCTGCCTTCCCCAAACATGTATCGGGCATATCAACCATTCTCCGATCCACTTTAAGTACTTGCACAAACTCTGTGATGCCTATTTCTTCAAAAAATCTCTTCCACATTTTCTTTCCACCAACAACAGATTTAGTTGAAGAATGCTTCAAGTAGTTGGTGTCTACCTCATGCCAATCCAATTGAATGTTGTTGAAAAATTTATGGAGGTCAAAAGAGCTTCCATATTCTTTACCATAATGGATTGGTACCTCAATCGGTCTTTTGTTGCCCTGTTTTGTTACAATGAAAGCTCTGTTTCTCAACTCTGATATCAGAAAATCTCTTTCAACATAGCAACTGGGGCAGCTACATTGTAGATGGATAAACACAAAGCAGAGAAATTCGGTCAACAGATTGTTGCTCCATCTTGCACTTTTTTCATCACATATAGAAGGCAAGACATGGACCTTCATTATTTCATGTGTAGATAGACGTTGGACACCCACAATAAGGAGCATCCTGATGATGTTGTCCTTTGAACACATGTCTACACAAGAGATATCCGCATCCAATGCAGTTAAGAAGGCAGGGTTTACAATGTGAAGTTTTGCATATAACATTGGAAAGGCATCCATTCCATGCTCACTGTCATTCCCAGATACATCAGAGTGCAGCCATATCGTATCATCATCTACTGAGCCGAATGTTCCGTCAGAGAGAGGAATAAAAGGAAGCTTACGGAGGGTTTCTATGATATCTGTGCCCATTCCAAGGTCTCGTGATGCTTGCGCTGAATGCACATGCATTTTATAAACTGCATTCAGCCATGTAGACAACCAAGACAAACCCATTGATGGAAGGCTATCTTTTTTCTGGCATAAAGACATCATAATCTGAAGTAGAAGTTTTGGGCCATACTCCTCGACCCCCAATGTCCTTGCCAAAGGATCAGATAGACTTATATCTTTTTTTAGAAATCCTAGGCCAAGATGGTTTTGAAGCAAAAGATCAGGTAAAAGAACTCGAGCCTCTTCATTCCAACCTCGGACAACCTTGCATGGAGGCACCCATGTAGCATCATCTCCTTCCAGAAGTAGACAATTTGAGTGACGTAACTTAGAGATGATCGTTCGAGGAAGACTAGAAAAAAACCCATGCACTTCCCCAATCAGTGGAACATAGCTCATGTAAGCTGTTACAGCTTTTCCTAGATTGTCCCTGAAACAAGGAAGAGAACAGAAAGATCCCTCCGCATTCACGAACAAATCAGGAAACTCTGACAACAGCCATTGGTTCCAAGGGTTATCTCCATCAACTTCTTCTCTGGATGAGGGAAGAACAAAATCACCTTGCAGTATAAATTTCAGACCATAAGTTCTTAGAGGAAGAAATGCAAAAACAGGTTGCATATCAAGACGTGGGATATAATTTCCATCTGTTGATTCTTTAAGTCCAAATGCCAAGGCGATCTCTGTTGTTTGGACATTGCAACGACCAATATTCCCATGTAACTTCTTGCATGCAACAAACCAATTCATTTCTTCCTTACCATATGAAATCCTAATGATGCCATTACCACACGTTTCCTTTCTCATGGCAATATGGGAATCATCGTGCATATTTCTGAATGTAATACAACGAAGACGATGAAGAAATAGTAGCAAGGCTGGATGAATATCTGAGAACATGGATATGAAATTATTGCTTCCAGTTCCTTCTAACAAATCCGATCTGAAGGGAAGAACAATGCAAGTTTTCCAGCAGCTAGTATTGAAATGATCAATGTTAGCAGATGTTAACTTGCTTAACACATTATGATCGAGAGGGGGTATAACAGTTGGCAAAACAAAACCAATTTGTCCCTCACTTATGTCAAACTTTATATGGAACCCATTCGAATGAATCTCAGGTGCATCAGTAACCTGCAGAAGAATTTAAATATTTTTGGTGAAGTTCTTTCAGGATGCAATAGGGGCAATTTGCAATGACAATTGATAGCTTTATTTGCATACCATTTAGGAGGATGGTGGCATGAAGAATTTAGATTTGGCATTAATACTATATTAAAAATCCTACCCAAAAGCTTAAGTAATTAGATGAAGAGTGCATTCACATAATAGTGCAATCTCATTGCTGACTTTCTTTTTTTTTCCCTTCAAATCCATTTTACTGGCATATTGAATCCCTAAACCTTTTTGGGGTCACGCAATAAAATAAGTACAGGATTTGCCCAAAGAAAAGGATATGATGAAATTGTATTAGGCATCTCTACTTACACGGAATACTGATTTGAAACCAATGCCTTTTTTCCCTATATATCCAGCACTTCCTTTTTTCGTAGAATTGCCAACGTCACATAGTGCTCTAATGTCTTGAGCAGAAAAGCCCCGTTCATTATTCAGAATAATGATGCCTGACTTCTGAAGGATGAATATAAGAGCTGGCTCAACATTTTCTAAATAGGTATTATCATCAGCATTTTGAACCTGCAGCAAAAAGTAAATACATTAAAGCATTGAAATTTAATCAGCATTTTTTTTCTGGTATTAAAATATAAATCCCTGTCCATAAACTTTTTGTCTAACTACGAGGAATAGATAAAATAAATGTAAGGGGAAATATTGGTTAGGTTTAGTGTACTCTGAATCGTAATATAAGATGACTAACACAGAAACAAAAAGTTCAGAGGAATGCAGATAAAGGATGATCACTTGAGACATCTTAACCAGGAGAATTAAATGAAGCTTTGTCAAGTTTATAGAGTTTCAGTCACCAAAAATTATCTGAATTAAGTTTATAGAGTTTCAGTCTCCAAAAATTAGCTGAATTCGGACTTATCAAATTCAAAATCAAAGGATCTCCTGGAGCAGAAATTGAAATTTGCAGCATAAGCTGTATGTCCATATTTTCTTCGCATAATTGAACTAGATGTCATCTTCATCAGTAGAAGCATAGAAAGTTTCCTTAATATTTTTCGCACATGTTGACTAATAGAACTACGATAAAGCCATCAAGTTGCTCTTATACATACTATAAGTGTAAGTTGACTTCATTGCATAGTAAAGAAAAACAATATGCTGTTTTAACATATCACAACATTGATAAGGAAGGCCACTTTCTCTAATGCATATGACTAGGTTTTTGTTTGTTGGTGTGAATAATCAACTGAGACGAATGATATCAATAACTGCTCCACTAAGGCAGTCAGTAGTCCTAGGCAGAAGTGGCATTTCTTCCTTGTTTCAGCTTGAGGCTTCAGCAAATCAAGTGTAGACTTTCAGCTTAGGCTGTTGGAAAAAAATTGACAGGCATTTAACTCGGTTTCCCTTGTTTGTCCACACATGTATGGGCACATACTAATACCCTAAGGAACTTGACAAGAATGGATGAATGACATGACCACAAAAGATCATCGCTGACCATGAATCAGACAAACAACTAAAGCAAAAGCATGAGCGGGCCTCCAATGGGGCAAATGAATATTGTAAACTCACAGTAATATCCTGCTAAATGATGACTGCTACAGGAGAGGAAAAACAAAGATCAATGAAAAGCGACAGTGAACTTACTAACTCAAGAAGAAAATGAGAATCCTGAGAGTATAACTCCTGGGAAAGACAATGAAGTGCTCTCCCCAGACGGGCATGTTGCTTTTTCAACAAGCTACTTTCTGTACCAGAAAGACTAGGATCAAGACCAAATTCTTCTCGCCTTATAGATTCAATGATTGAGTAAGCATCCTCGTATTCAACGGTTTCATTTTGTGCCAGACTCTTATCAATGCAAACTTCTGGATTATCAGAACTGTGACAAATTTCATTATTTATGGTACTCTGACCCTTAGAAACAAGAGAGGACACTTTATTGTCTTCTTCTGCAGGAGATGATTTTTGTGGATTGTATATTGCAGACAGTGAATCTGTGCTTGACTTGGAGGTGTCAGCTTTGAATGATGGAGCTTCACCAGGTTTACACATCTCAACATCAGTAGAGGAGCAAAAGACAAGGTAGTCATCAATCCACTCCACAACACCAAGATATAGTCCCACTTCATGAAGCATGATTCGTTCCTCCACAAGTTTACAGTCTGACAAGATGGTTGAAGGTACATGTTTTATGACAGATTGCATACCGGATAGTAACACATCAGCAGCAAAAGCACGAAACTCTGAAGGAATATAACTGAGGCATTCAAGAAAATATCTTGATGCAACAAGCACTGCATTACACTTGCCAGTGGAATTCTGGAATGATTCATCTGGCAGCTTTGACATACCAGCTGCTTTTTCTTGCATCTGAAGATTCCAACTGTCGGTCACTTCCTTATCGTCCAAGATGACTTCAAATGCACGACGTGCATGGCATTTTAAAAGAGACAGAGGAACATGTTTTTGTCCGCCGAGTATTGAGAACAAAGAGAGCAACTGAACCGCTGTTTGGAAAGGCGATGATTGAAGGGCAGATTGCAGAAATAGATCCACGCTGGCAGAACTATCAATCCGGATCACATTACCATCTTTCGTCACTAAACACAACAAGTCTGTTCTATTAACTTCATTCAACAACCATCCTACAAGAGGGCCAAGATGTGGAGCAAACTTAATGTCCCAATGTGACCAACGACTTAAATCTGACAGCATCGGTGCTCTTAATAAGACTTCGATTGCATCCTGAGATGATACTGATTCTAATTTTCCTATCTTTTGTGAAACATCGCTTACTCTACCAATGGTTTCAAGTTCAACCACATAATCATCATCAAGCGCCAGCATAGCCTGACCATGGACACCCATCAATGTCTGAGAGAAAAGGACACATTTTGACATTGCGATACCTCTGTACCCCCCAACAATATCTAGAAAATTATCCACTGAACCAACTTCCATTTTGAAACTGAGATTGGGGAATTGCTTCAGAAGCAATGTCGAAATCATCTGTTTGGTCACTACTTCACTGTCCCACAAGCTATTCAATGCTTGTGATATTATTACCATCAACTGATGCTGCAGCATGCAAACCTCAAAGTGGGACTTCTCATACATATCACCATTCAAGAACTGTTTCAGCTCAGTAGGCATAAGAGATATGTGTTCTGTCAGGAAACTGAAAAACTCTCCATGACCAAGTGACTCAAATTCATTAACAAAAAATTGCTTTGCCAGCCAAGAGTCACAGTCAACAAGCTTTCTCAACAAATTAACTCTCATCTCCAGAACTGATTTGTTGTTGCTTGTTTTTTCATGATCAAGCTGATAATAAGCACCAATTTCTCTGGTAATGTCTTCAACAGCGACACCTATTAATTGACGATGATATCACAAGACTTGTCTATGAAAAAACAACTCAGCATCAACTGCACAAGTGTCTGACATCTCGGAAAAAAAAAATATGGAGAACAAAGGTGAACAATGAACAAAATGCAGCGGCATACAAGCCGCGTGGGTAGAGTGTCAATCGAGCACATTTCTAAAAGATCATTCAGGCCATTGTCCTTGAGAAACTCAGTGGACCAAATGCACATGAATATCAAAATCGAAAAATAAGTACCTTAATGAATAGTAGATGGTTCATGATAAAATGCAAAGATCCTAGGGCAAGATAGCCCAAGTAAAGATGTACAAGTGAAGAAAATTTTATCCAAATGTCATATATCCAGATCAGTTTCTGAGATTCCCTCCCACAACTTTGTTCTATTTTATAGCTGACTCCACAACTTTCAGTCAACTCATGCACGTAGTCTGTCCTTCCATAACCATGCACATACTCTAACTCTTAACATTTTTTCCATATTGATCACACTGCCACCAATTAGAAACATTTGCCTGAAATGAATTTCCTACGCACAAGAAGGGATGTCATGATTTTCTTACATCATTTATTTAAAAAAATTTGATCTTACATAAATTATCTTATTGTCTAAATCATATCTGAACCACTCCTTTAATCAACCAAGTACTTCAAATCAAGCCTGTCCACAGATATAATGTTACAAAATTGTCAAATTTCCAAAATCATGTTAAATGATTGTTTAGTTCAAAGCTTAAGCAACCAGCAAAACTCGTCTATATCTTAATTCAGGCATATCCTTAACCCTCCCTGTTGCATTTCACATAACATGCAGCATGTACATGTAACGATGTCAAGCAAAGAATCAATGAAAGGAATTCAATGATAGAAGAAATAGGAAAGCAAGAAAAATGACAATAGGAGAAATCACTGGTATTTGCAACTTTGGCCTGTGCTTTGTCACCATGTTAAGATGTTGTTTTGTCCTAAGAGTTGAGATTAAATGGGCTCATTATGTATATCAAATGTACTCTACGAGACGAGATTAAAGGATGCCATTCTAGTCAAGTCAAAGCTTACACAAATAAACTAAATCAATTACATGTATCATCAGCTATCAGATAAAGTGACCAAGTAAGATATTACCAATGAAGCCACAATCTTGATTCAACTAAAAT
The DNA here is from genome assembly GCA_016097615.1 of Eucalyptus dawsonii. Taxonomy (NCBI): domain Eukaryota; kingdom Viridiplantae; phylum Streptophyta; class Magnoliopsida; order Myrtales; family Myrtaceae; genus Eucalyptus; species Eucalyptus dawsonii. The sequence continues at coordinate 35,339,166 of CM027878.1, forward strand.
TATTTCAAGCAACCACTATTTCAATTTTACAAACATTGGTAACTAGAAGTATATCAAGCGACCTACTATTTCATTTTTACATGCCACTCATTTCTTCTGTTTTACATAGTTGTAACTTCTATACCATCACTTAACCTTGTACTTTTTACAAGATCAATGATAAAGAGTTGCAATTTGGATAGCGTTCTATGTGGAATTGGTAAGGCATCGTATTCTTGTCCAAAGCCAATTATGCTTGCTTGTCTCTATTCCATAGACTGCCCTCAAATGAGTAAGATCCAATGTACTCGTGTGTAGGGTAAAGTAAAAACAGAAGTTAGATTGATGCAAGAACAAAGAAAAGAGGGAACAGTAAAAAACACATGCTTTCAGATGTATATATTATGAACTGTTGGACTGTATAGATGATGAATATGTATATAAGAACAATACTGGGTAAATGACTCAGGGATCCATGCTTTGAGATGATACTTTTTGCAGGCTCTGCACTGTGCAGAGCATTGTCGGTTGCACTCTCTAATGTTGAATGTGTATCTTTGCTTTCAGGCAGGGGGGTCGGCAGAGTGATCCCATCTGCCATTTGTTTACCAATAGCATCATATACATCTTCCAACATTCCACATTTGATACAAGTTACCTGCAATGAAGAAAAGAAGTAACCTATTGGCAATATAATCAAAAGAGAAGCCATGAAAACTGGCTTACATAAACTCATGATTCCAAACTAATACAAAAAGACAGCGTTTTAGACAAGAAGTTTGATAAAAAGAACAGCCCTTCCAGGCAACTTTTAGTTAGCGCAGCATAATAAAACCAACAAAGGAGTACTCATGCCATTTGTTCTCAATTCGGCAGTTCAGACAATCTGAAATATACTCTCTTGCTTTAGCACAAGACTATATATTGGGCATATTTGAAATGACTTGTACTTCTCATTTTTTGCTTTTTGCAAATCTTGTGACATGCACTTGACTTTGATCTAATAACAAAAAGATGAAACAATTCATAATATCCATATGTTGACTTGTAAATTTGCAATTCTTTAATTCTTGTAACTTCAAAATATTTTCTAATTCAAATTTTGAGTGGGGAAAAAAGCCAAAAGTTGGGCTATAAGACAAACCAAACCTGTTTTCTGATAAATTCAACATCAAGGCATAACCAAAATTTTCAACTTCATAAATAATTTTGGGAAAATTTCAAATAAAGGCCTAAAACACACTCATTTTCTCAAATAAGAGCTTTTTTTTTTTTTTGTCAGTAAAATAAGAGCTTGAAGTGGGCCTTGTTTCAAATGAAGGCCGAAATAACAATTTCGGTCTCAAAGAAGGGCCTAACCTCCCAAGGGCATTTTCATCCTTTAATTTTTAATTTTTAATTTTTTACTTTGTTTCATTTTTTTTTTGGTAAAGGTAATAAATATAATAAAAAGGGGAAGGTAAAAACTATACAACCCTTGGCTTTACTTTGTTTAATTTGTTTCTTCCTTTTTTCCTTTTTCATTTATTTCTTAAAAAAAAACCAAAAAAAGTCTAAAAATTAAAAAAAAAAAAAAAAAAAAACCTAAGAAGGGTAGCCTCCCACGTGTTTTTTTTCTTCTTATTCTTCTTTTTAAGTTTTAGTCTTTTTTTTTTCCCTTTTATGAGTTTGTCTTTAAGAAAAAAATTGAAAAAGGAAACTGAAAGAAAATAAAAAAAATTAAAGGACAAAAATGCCCTTGGGAGGTTAGGCATTCTTTGAGACTACTATGACCGCTTCAAGCCTTTATTTGAAACAAAATCTACTTCAGGCCCTTATTTGAGAAAATGAGGGTAATTCACGCTCTTATTTGAAACAAGGTCTACTTCGAGCCCTTATTTGGAATTTTCCCTAAATAATTTGATGAAGTAATGGAATAGACAACTAGAGTGCGATTAAAGTTGCATGGATGGTGACAGTCCTAACAAGTTGGTTTAAATTGTTTTTCCTGGCCAGGCATTGTTGGAACACCAACTACAACATCTTTATTGATAATGCTCCCAATTGGATGTTCATTTATGTGTTGTAATGTCTATACAAAAGAGGAGGTGAAGCCACCAACACATTTTCTTGTTAAAAGGAGGAGGAACTATTAGATGCTCATAGAGGAGGAACTGTTCATGCCTCCTCTCTTCTTGGGCGATTGAAACACTGTTCCTGCTACTAGTCTTCGAGCTGGTGGAGCAGCTTCGGCCGGTTGTTGCAGCTGATTTTTGGAGGGCAGCTTCGTCCTTTGCCCCTCCAAATCTTGACCGAAGCTTTCCATCTGGTATGGCTTGATTTGGCGTTTGTGTGTATTCTCCTTTAGGGTTCTGGGTTTCTTCTGCTGGTTGTGCGGGCTTATGGCTTCCTCTGCTAATCCTGCGCGCTTGGGCCGGGATAAGGAGAAGTTTTCAGCTGGTGATAGGCGGAGTCGAAGCCGCGCCAGGTCTGCCATTCGTGGCACCGTGTCAGCTCAGCCCATTGCCTCGAATTCGAAGGAGTCGAAGGCTCCCCCTACCCGATCCTGGGTAAATGTTGCTAGGTTGTCTGATAAGGGCTACAAACTTAGCTATGTTCCTCCTACTACTGTTGGTAAAAAAGCTGTTGTTCATTTGACTCGGTGATGCTATACATGCTACGATCCTAAATGGAACAAATGCTTGGTGGGTTACTTTGTTGGAAAGAATGTTCCCTTTAAGATAACAGAAACGGTTTTGAAACAAACATGGGGCTCCCATCTCTCAGAAGTTCTAGCCAATGAGGAAGGCTTCTACTTCTTTATTATTCCAGATGATGACTATCGCAGGAAAATCCTTGAGGAAGGTTCACAAACGGTGGCGAGGATTCCTCTCATTCTTAAGCGATGGCACCCGACTCTTGAGCTAAAGAAAGATCTTCAATCTTACGTCGTGCTGTGTGGATTCGAATGAAGAACATTCCGTTTGCCTATTGGTCAGCTCCCGCCATTAGCCAAATTGCTAGCGCGGTGGGTAGACCTTTATATGTTGACCCTTTAACTGAAAAAAATGAAACGTCTATCGTTTGCAAGAGTATGTGTTGAAATTTCTGCTAAACTTGAGAGATGTGAATCGGTGGAAGTTTTTCTGAATGATGAATCATTCACTGTCCCCATACTTTATGAATGGAGACCGATTTCATGTTCTAAATGATGTGCCTTTGGCCATGATTGTGTGGGTGATAAAATTCTAGCTCCTTCTGCCGAGGAGCCTCGTGCCTCTAATGCTGCGAATCAGTTTGCTCCTACTCCTTCGAGCCCTCCAACTCAGGTTTTGGATTTAGTCTCTAATGATCAGCAAGAAGGCTGGAAAGAGGTGACTCAAAAAAAGAAAAAACAACCAACCGGGCCTAGAGAAAAAGGCAAATCTTCTACGCCCCCTGTTTCTGCTTTGAGGACTGAAACTAATGCGGAGTCTTCTCGTCCGCCTCTATCCAAGACTGGCCAAAAAGATCTTGGAAGCCTTCAGGCCAATGCTGTTGGTTCTTCTTCTTCGATGGTTCCAGTGGATCCCCTGCCAGGTGCTGCTTCTTCGCTGCCTATTACTTCGGAATCCTCAGAGGATGTGGCTAGTGCAGTCAATAGTAGCTCAGATGAGAAGGAGCCTGATCAAATTATCCCTCAAAGGCTAGGCTCCCGTGGTGATCAGCAAATTGGCCTTGAGAATACCCCCCTTAAGAAGGACGTCCCTCAAGTATCTGTTGATCCCCAATTGCTAGCTGATCCTCCTAACCAGGGGACCAATCGGAGTCGCCCTCCTAGGCGCCGGTAATCTTCTATGCCCTCTCTATTTATATATTATACATATGTACATAGGAGTATGGAACATTAGGGGTCTCGGTAAACCCCTTAAGCAAGCAGAAGTTAGAAACTTTGTAAGATCCAACAACTTGAGCCGTGTGGGAATTGTGGAAACAAAATTTCCCAAATGGCTTTCAAAGACGGTATCCTTGGTTTTGCTGCCGAGGTTGGAAGTGGGTTAACAATTATAATTATTCCCCTAGGGGAAGGGTTTGGGTGGGGTGGAACCCCCGGGATGTTTCCTTCGATGTGACTTCTTCATCGGAGCAAGTGATACAAGGTAGATTATCCTGGTTGGCCTCGGGCAAGGTCTTCTTCTTCACAGTGGTTTACGCTGAGCATACGTTTGTCTCAAGACGCCCCTTATGGGATGATATAATTCATTCCAGTTCTATTCTTGCGGACACTCCCTGGATTATAGCAGGAGATTTTAATGCTATTCGAGATCCTTCAGATAGAGTTGGAAGTTCTAATGCGTGGATTCCAGCCTTTGACGAACTTCGAGATTGTATCATTCAAGCAGGACTTGATGATCTCAGGTATACAGGGCATAGGTTTACTTGGGCTACTTCTATGGGCCCTAATCGTAAGCAACGGAAAATTGATAGAGTGCTTGTGAATCCCTACTGGAATTCTGAGTTCTCTTACTCTGAAGCTTCCTTTTTGGCCCCTAGTGTTTCAGACCACACTCCGATGGTTGTTAAAATTATGCCTACGCCTAAGTCAAACAAACCCTTTAAGTTTTTCAACTTTTGGATTACTCACCCGGACTTCCTTAGCTTGGTCTCTCAAGTCTGGGACTCACTGTTTACGGGGACGTTAATGTATGTTTTGTGCTCTAAGTTGCGACTACTCAAATGCAGGTTGAAACAACTCAATAGAGAGTCCTTTTCGGACATTTCTTCACGAACGGTTGAGGCAAGACATGCTTTACGCAACACCCAGGATGCTCTTCAAATCGATCCCAATAATCTACAACTTGCGGAAGTTGAGAAGCTTCAGCTCCAAACCTTTTTTGTGTTGCGCCTTCAAGAAGAATCTTTCTACAGACAAAAGTCTAGGGTGCGGTGGTTAAAAGAAGGGGATCTCAATACCAAATTTTTTCATCATTCGGTGAATAGGAGACACCTTCATAACAGGATTATCTCGCTGACGAATGGGGACAATATCATCTCGAACCCTACTGAAATTCAGCGCTTATTTGTTGACCATTTCCGAGAGCTTTTGACGGCTTCTCCTTCCGATGTTCGGCCGACCATGGAAGAGATCAGGGCGGTCTTGAGATGCACCTTAAATGAAGATCAGGTGCGTTTTATCTCTAGCCCTATCTCTGATATTGAGATTAGAGATACCTTATTCTCGCTTGCAGTGGGTAAAGCCCCTGGTCCAGATGGCTTTAATGTAGAGTTTTTTAAGCATTCTTGGGAAATTGTTGGTTCCTCAGTAATTTTGGCGGTTAAAGATTTCTTTGCGACGGGTAAGTTATTGCGGGAAATTAATACTACTATTCTAGCCTTGATCCCCAAGATCCCCAATGCCTCCAATGTCAATGACTTTCGACCTATAGCCTGCTGCAACACTATATACAAGTGTATCACCAAATTAATTGCCAAACGGCTCTCTCATGTGCTGCCTTCTATCATTAGCTTGCCCCAAAATGCTTTTGTTAAAGGCAGACATATTAGTGACAATATTTTGCTAGCTCAGGAACTTTTTTGTGGCTTCCATCATGAGCCCTACCGGCTTAAGTGTATTATTAAGGTTGATTTCAAGAAGGCCTATGATACGGTTGATTGGGATTTTATTGAATTAACTCTACATGCCTTTGGCTTCCCTCCCGAGTTCATTGCCCGCATTATGGTTTGTATTCGGTCCCCCAAGTTCTCTATTTCCCTGAATGGGGAACTCCATGGATTCTTTTCGAGTAGCAGGGGCATTCGACAAGGTGATCCAATGTCTCCTTACATCTTCACGCTTGTTATGGAAGTCTTTACGGGTTTATTGGACATACAAACTAGACAACCGGCTTTTGGATTTTTCTGGCGATGTAAGTCCACTAGGCTCTCCCATCTATTTTTTGCGGATGATGTACTTCTCTTCACTGAAGCTAGCTTGGCTTCTATTGAGCTACTAAAGGAAGGGATTGATAATTTTTCTAGTTGGAGTGGGCTCACACCGAACTTAAGGAAAAGTGAAGTCTTCCTCTCTGGGGGCTCTCTTGCTCTTCGTGATGATATTTTGAACAAGCTGGGCTACCAATTGGGCTCCCTTCCCTTCCGCTACCTTGGAGTACCTGTCATCTCTTCAAGATTGGGGAAGGCGGATTGTGTCTCTCTTGTGAATGCAATTACTGCTCGAATTCAATCATGGACTCACCGATTCCTCTCCTTTGCGGGGCGGTTGCAACTCATAAGGTCAGTGCTTCACTCTATCCAAGCTTTTTGGGCTCATGTCTTCTTTTTACCTTGCTCGGTCCTTAATCGTATTGAACAAATTTTTCGGCAATTCTTATGGAAAGGTCCGATGATGGGACCGGGGGGTGCTAAAGTTTCTTGGAGTGATGTTTGTCTTCCGAAAAAAGAAGGAGGTCTTGGTATTCGTACCTTACATGAGAGTAATATAGCTTCAATGCTCAAGCACATTTGGATTCTCTTTTCTGATAAGGAATCCCTTTGGTGCAAATGGATTCATTCCACCTTCTTAAAGCAAAAGAATTTTTGGGTTGTCCCTCGTCCTACTCTTTGTTCGTGGGCTTGGAAAAAGATTTTGGACCTTCGCAAGCATTTCCAACAGCACTTCAGGTGGACTATTGGGAATGGATGTTCGATCTCTTTTTGGTTCGATCCGTGGCATCCTAAGGGTCCGCTGAACAATGTGTTCTCTGACCAAGACATTTACCGTTCGGGTATCTCGCGGCTGGCTTCTATTGCGGATGGCTTTGCCACTCCAATGGGATGGTATGTTATCAATATTTTGGCCAATTGGTGGGATCCCCTCCCGGTGCTCAATCAGGAAGAAGATCATTTTCAGTGGCTCCGTCACCCATCCGGTCGTTTCTCTACTGCCTCTGCGTGGGAGTTAATTCGGCCTAAGGGGGATATGGTCTTTTGGTCCTCCTTTATTTGGAGCTCCTCTATGCCTCCTCGATATCAAACACATCTTTGGCTCATTACTCGAAATCGGTTGCCGACTCAGGTCTTACTTATCTCTTATGGTAGAATTATGGCTACAAATTGCCCTTTTTGCTTGTGTAGACCAGATTCTATAGATCACTTGTTTTTTGCTTGCCATGTTACGGGTAATCTTGCTTCTTTTTGGGCGGCGAAATTCAATCGTGCTTGGCGTAACAAACCGTGGATGGAGAATCTTGCTTGGGCTTCCAAGTGCTTTGCAGATAATAGCTTTTATCAGACTTTGGCTCGCTTTAGCTTTGGAGCCCTGTGTTACATCATTTGGAGAGAGCGGAATAACATTCTATTTCGCAACCAGACCCTCTTCCTTCCGGCGATGAAGATGCACCTCCAGAAGGCTATTAAAGATAAAGCGACGACTTTTAAGCATTTCCTGGACATTCCCAAGAACAGAAGACTTCAACGGAGTTGGGATTTACATCCGTCTATCTTTGATTGATGGAGGTTCTCTAGCGTTTGTTTGTTAGTCTTTTGTTCTTGCTTTTCGCTTTTGTTGGTTTCTCTTTTGGAACCATGGTACCCCTACACTCGCATTAGACTTTTGTCTTCTTGAGTGTCCGTCTTTTGTTGGTGCCAGGCCTCCACCTTGTATTCTTTTTAGGTACAATCTATACATCTCTTATCTTCACCAAAAAAAAAAACTATTAGATGCTCATAACTTCCAACAAGTCCAGTAAAGTGCTATTTGGAAACCTCCTCCTCAGAAAAGAAGGTGGAGGGCAGGAAAGGCATAAAAGAAATGCATGTTTGAGAAATTTTCGAAATTTTTGCCTGGTGGAAAAAATTAAGAATTTTCACTCAAAGTCTATTAGGATAGATCATGGAAGCAAGGTCTGGGATCACTACTACACATCCCTGTATTGCCTAACTCACATGGAACATGACCATAAAAACTTATAAAAGGTATTGCAACAATTTTCCAACTTCATCTGGATTCAGGTTTGATATTAATTGTCAGAGAGTGAAAATCTGGGCTAATTTTTGGTTTCACAATAATGCTCTCTATGAAATTATCCCCAATTATTAGCTATTGCAGAAGATAAGATCTGCTGTCATCCTAGTTGATTCAGGTAGTAGATTTTCTATATGGGGATCGGACTGGTATTACAGATTCATTTCGTTTTCTAAGAATCTGTCATTATCCAAGACCAGAGGAGCGGGGACAGACAGAGAACTGTGTTAAGCAACAGAAGATTTATTGTTTAACAATACCATTGGGATTTGACAAATGAGAGTAACATTTCTTTCCCAGGAAGCTACATTGGGGATCAAAGCTCCCTCCATAAGTCCTTGTTTTTGTTTCTAGGGAGTCTGGAAACCATGCTTCCACCATATATTATTAGCTATGTGAGACTACCCCAAACTGCTAAAGCATGCCGATGTTGCTTTTTCAGGTAAAGCTGTAAATATTCTGCTTCATTGTCCAGAAGCAACAGAGAATCAATCCAACTTACTATCATTGTCTACAATTTCTTGGATTATACCACAATTTATCAAAAGGCTCCACAAGCACTGGAAGTGGAGCTGAGGAAATAAAAAGGAAGAGAGATGCGGAGGTCTCCTCCTTTATGCATAAGGTGGAATATTTAGTTCCAAAAAAAAGATTAGATCTTTGAAGAGCAAGAACTGCAGTTCTCTAAGCCAAAAGCTATCATTAATAAAGATAGATGGAACTATATCTTGGTTCTCTTTTCTTATGCTTCTTATTCTCTCTTTTATGTGTTCCTATTGCACTTGTAACTGACATACATTAGTCTGATAATTCCTGAATTCTTGAATGTACCGGAATTATCAAAAACTTTCACTATCTTACACAAATGAAGAAACTTTTCATGGATAGTAACTGAAGGTATTAAGTCTAAACGTTTCTCTATCTGCACAGATTAAACAAGGTCCTCCAGAATAAGAACAACTTGCTATACCTTAGTGCCAGAAAACATGTGACAAGTTTGCTTAGTTGGAAGTTGCTTAGTTGGAAGGGTACTTTTAGGTAGATTAACTTACTATGACTAGCTTAATTTCCCATGAATAAGATGATTCAAATTTTAGGATAAGTTAGAGTATGTTTCCTGCTTCAAAATGAAGGAAGCCACTAAACATCTAGATGTTCAGATAAGAAACAGCCTCTCTGATTTTATCCTCATCCTACTTTCCCCTCATAGCTTCATGTCCCTCTTTCGCTGGCTCCTCTACAAACAGAACTTTGCAGAGAAAAACAAACTAAGAACCAGAAACAGGTAGAACATAGAAATCAAGGTATAAAAGGGAAATAGGTATTAACTTTCATGAGAAAGTGAGATCTGCTTTAACTGTCAACTTGAAAATTGAACCTTCAAAGGCAAAATATATACAGTCTAAAGGAAAAATAAGGAAAATCATGATCAACTCACAGCGACATTCAACAACCCGACCAAGGAATATGCTTGAAGCATCCTGCCCATCTTGCGTCGCTTTTTCTGGTTAAGTACATACATGTCTAGCATTTTCTCCGTGACCTAAAAAGATGTAGAACTTGTTTCAGAAGCTGTGCATGCTGAATTCTAATTAACCACCCAATCTACTGCCATAAGACCCTTTTTGACATCATCAAAATTTTAAAGTTCATCTGTAGTTCATGCATTTTTTATGTGGTCAGTCAAGATGGTGAAAGCTTGAAGTTATGTACGTAGGAGGGACTGCCGATCAACCTCTTACTATTTTCTATTGCCAACATTAGATCTATGCAAGAGTATAAAACATTAAATCAACCTATGACTAGATCCAGGTGGTGACAGGCCAAGGAAGTGCATAAAATAAGCCTCTAATTCAAAATTCTGAAAGAACATCTATTGAGTTGAAGTGCCGAGTATCCCATAGTATGAACGCCAAGGCAGCCAAATTGCATTAAAATGTTTAAATCGGATAGAAAGCTCTCAGGCACAGTATTGGCTTTTCTATGAAAAGTCTAGTACATATTATCCCATAGTGACTGTAGCTGCCACATTACCGCGAAAGCTATTACAACCAACTCCATCATAACAGTTATTCCGTAAATGCCCCGCTCTTTTTCTGTCACTTTACTCGTATTGAATTATTAAAACTCACTTACGCAACTACTCTACTTTTATATCATTAGTAATAGTTATATATGATTAGACTAATCCTAATGCTGATTTTTTAATATAAAGTGATCTAATATATAATAAACTATTTATACACTACACTAATGATTATAAATAAGGAAATAAATAATTGCCATAAAATATAAATATTATCTTAATTAATGTTGTTAAAATTGTACCATTCACGACTCAAATTGTATAATTCCATTCAATTCACATACAAAACGATTAGATTCATAATTATAAATCAGAGATGCATTAGATTACGATACACTTCAACACCACTTGGCCAGACTTTATATTTGTGATTGTTGGGCCACAAAAAGTCTTGGCGTTATGCTTTATAACAAAGTTACCAGAATCGTGCGGTAACTCGATTTATTCAGATTCGATTCGATTGAAGGCCCTAGCGATATGTTTATATTAGATATATTGCTAATCATTCAAATTGTAGGTGAATCTATCAATTCACTAACAAATCCACAATTCAACACAAACACACACACACACACACACACACGTTTACCTATCAAAACTATGTAACTTTGTCATATTTCACCATATATGTTGAATTTTTATGGTTACAAAATAAATAACAATAATTTTTGCACTTTATTATGCAAAAATTACTAACTAGTTGCTATTACAAAGTAAAGGCTCTTTAGTTTTTTTACCTCTATTTTCACTACTATTGTGTCAAACTAAACAATACAGTAACTATTTCATTACCAAAACCAAACAACGTGATAGCTATTACAGTAGTATTCTGTTATAGCCATAACAACAACTCTATTACAACTTAGCTTTAAGGCAACCTAACAAATATACAGGGTGCATTTGTTTCTTCAAAAATGATTTTCCAAATTTTCATATATTTGGTTCGCTGAAAACGGATAATCAACGGAAAAAAATTTACTGTCAAGGAAAAGCACACTTAAAAGGGAGGAAAATGATTTCTCCATCTTAAAAAGAAGAAACTAAGCTCCTTTTCCACACGCACGCTCACAGAGAGTTTTAATCTATGTACTTTCCCTCTCTGCCAGTCTTCACTCCTCTTCAGTACCTTTTGTACCTTTGCTTTTCTTCATAGCAAACTCGCAAACTATTTCATCTTGAGTGAAGTTTTATGAGCAATGACAGATGAAGTTTGTTTATTATTTGCATTTTCTATTTTTTTGGCATCCCTTTATTAGGCTATTTTATTTGGTAATAAAAAAAATTAAAATTTATACTTCATATAGTAGCATCATTTTAGACAAGGAGTTAGATATCATCATAGTATTTATTACTAGGAACAACATATAATTATAATGAAAAGAATAATTTTTAAAGGTGAGATCTAAACATCACCAGACAACTGAAAACCAGCCATTTTCTTTGGAAATGATTTTCACAGTAAAATTTCTTGTCCTTCAACAAGTTTCTTGTGAAACAAACGCACCCCCCTGGTATTGGTGAATTGAGCATGATAGAGAATAATCACTCAAGTCAAGGGATTGTCAATGTAAGGAGTAGTGTGATTGTCACAATTCAACCAAAGAATTGAAAGTGGAAGCACTTGTACATAGCACATGAACCTAATAGCTAGATGGTGGAGCACCTCCTAGGGAATGAATATTACCATTGCTCATTTAAGGAGATGCAAAATAGTCAAAACCTGAAAAACTAGGGACGGATATTAGATGAAAGTTTAATGGCATCGATCATTTCAAGAAATGAAAACCATGAACTTACCTTGGAGAGAGAACATGCTTGACACGCTTCCTTCCATTTCTTCATTAAACTTCTCATAGCACTAATCTCCAGAACCAGTGTAACATCATTCTTATTTTTACCCTTTTTTGTGTAATTGGCTCTATTCGTCAAAAATTTTTCCCTCTCTTCCATGTCTCTTTCAAGCCATTCTACATAAGTAAGATCTTTGGTCTCAATAATCTCGGAACTTTCAGATGCCTTGCTGAGCATGTTTTGGCCTGCTTTTTCATCCCTGTTACAATCATCATCATGCTTCTTATCATCATTAAAGAAGTTGTCACCATCTTCATCATCTGAACTTGAAGAAACCAAATTTAAGTCCTTGCCAATAAAATCTTCCTCCCATGGCATACAATTATCATCCGACTGCTGCTCATTAGCTTGTCGTTTCAGCTTCTTCACAGATGTCCTCAAGCTTGTCTCTTCTGATCTCTTTGCATCTAAGATAAAGGATATATGAAGCCTACATATACGAAGGGAAAAACAAATAATGAAACCTTCATTCATGAACAAGTTTAATTTAGTTGACACAGCAGATAATAATGTCTACAGAACGCAATACACCTGGATGCATAGGAAGCACACAAATGTCACCATCAAGAAAATTTAGCTATTTATAATTGCACTCTCAGTATGATTTATTATAATCATAGTTTAATGAGCCATTTCTGGTTGATCCCTCATTTTGACTTACCATCTGATCTGGCATTTTTCAAGGAGCATTAATGTGCCATCTCTAGGTAGGAATGTTTGGACAATGGGAAAGATAAAAAGAACATGCCAAATGGCTTTGACACATTGAGAGGGTACAAGAATGACTAACCACTCTCAATTAGAATAACACGAGAAGCTAAGGTGGTCATATTGGAAATTCAAAGCTCAGAATAGACCTATATCCATTCAGAGGCATATGTTGATATGATAATTAGTCCGATGATGGAAGTGGACAAGTTCCTTATACCTTTAAGTGTCTCTTTGCAGTCCTCACTCACTCCATACTCTACCAGCACGTTTGCATCCTCCCCCCCCCCCCCCCCCCCCCTTTTCCCCCAACCTAACCATCTCATTCAAGCATTGAGAATTGTTCTCTAACTTCTCTAACCCATAACCATCTTGTTCAAGCCTAGCATGCCCCACTAAGCTCCTAATGCATGAGTTGTGTACAGTTTTAACAAACAGGAGATACACTTAAAGATGCACAGACCATTCACCAGGATGCATTAATTGACTTGAACTGCAAAAGGCAGACTACTCATCCGCATGTCTGATGAACAAAAAAGATTAGTTTTCTACAATTACTTCAATGCCTCAAATAAGCGAGTTGTTTGTATATTCTCAAAACTGCAACTTGACCGTGGGTTTCTTTTAAATCCATTTCTTGTTCATCCCATTTTCTCATTATTCACTAATCCTAAAGATAAAGGGCTGTTATGTTTGCCAAATAGAAAATCCTTGACTAAACAAGTTCAACAATATGCAGCTACACCATGTAAAGAAGATGTGAATTTAGTAAGTTTTAACTGTTCATCCTATGAGAATTTAGCACACAACATCAAAAGTGCTGCATGATAGAGACAGCATTTAAGTAGTGAACCCAAATAGGGAAAGTTTCACATCGAAAAGGCTTCTTTGCATGCACTACTTATGAAAGCTATCAAGCAGCGCTAATGAAATAATTAAATTATACTACTATTTGAGTTACTCTGAAGAATTCATGTCGCGACCTCTTTTTTTTCAGCGCCCGCAGTCAGGTACGAGCGCCTACAGAGGCTAATGGCTCGGCTGAAATTGGTTAAGCCCAGACTCTCCCAAGTCCACCAATTCACGACTTAATGATCTAAGTTTTTAACCTATAAATCAATTTTTAAAATGGAGTCGCCACTAATCGATTTGGGGTGGGTTGATTAGAAACCCAAGCGAAGTATCGGGAGAAATACTTGCTCCTGCGTAACCAGAGAAATTAGGATCGGAGACTTGATTACACTAGTTAATCATTAATGCCCTTTCGGTACCTAATCTTGTTTAAACCCTGAGCTTGTTTAAACCCCGAGGTTTTTTTGGATGTTCGAGGGATTTTCCATGCATTTTTTGGAGGAAAAACATTTTTGAGTCATTTTCTAATTTTTGGACATCAAAGGGATTTTTTTTTGGTATTTTTTGGAAAAATACAAGTCTTTTTGGCTTTTTTCTGAATTTTTTTGGTTTTTTTTGGATTTTTGGCATTTTTTTGGAAAATATGAAATATTTTTGATTTTTTGATTTTTTGGAAAATAAAATATTTTTTAAATATTTTTTAATATTTTTGGAACATAAATTATTTTATTTTTCTCATTTTTTGAAAATAAACATTTTTTGATTTTTTGAAATAAAATACTTTATTATTTATTTATTTATTTATTTAAAATATTATTTTATATTAAATTAATATAAAACGACCGGTCGGATCCACGGGTCGGGTCCGACCCGGGCCGACGATCCGAATGAGGACGGGCCCGCGTTGCGGGCCCGACTCGGATTTTTTTGCTTTTTTTTTTCATAAAAATTCAGCCCATACATACGGAATTGGGCCTACTTCACAAAAAGGTGCAGCCCAACAGCGAACCGGCCCACGCGTGAAGGCCCATCCCGGGAAACCCTACCCGGATGCCAACCCAGCCCGGACCGGCCGATGCCGCGACCCGATTTGGCCAAACTCTACCCGATTAGCAGGTTTCGCCGACCGGCCCGGCTGCGCGACTCTCTCTCCCACCTCTCTCTACTCGCGGTGCCTAAGGAGACCGAAACCTCTCTGGACAGACGGCGACGGTGGCGGCAATGACGAGCGACGGAACTGCGACGCGGCGGCGACTAGGAAGACAGCAACGGCCGACTACTCGACAAGACGCGGTGTGGCGGTTCAGGTGGAGATGCGTCGGCGTTTACCTGGCTGTAGCAACGGCGGGACGTGGCGGCAAACGGTGGTGGTCGGGACGACAGGGTAGAGACGGCGGCATGTCGCGGTGGCCGGATCTCGTGGATCCTCCTCAGATCTGGTCTTCTGCTTTCCAGATTTGAGGGCAGGGGATGGCAACGGCGGACAGCGACGGCACAGCAGCTGACTGGAGCTTCGGCGTGGACGGTCGATGGCGTCGGGAGGGACGGCAGCGCTGGCCGGTCCTCGGCTTCTCAGATCTAGCACTTTTTCTCTTCGATTCCCCTCTCACACGCTCGGATCTCTCCCTCTTCGGGCTCGCTTGCCGCCGGCCTCCCCCGAAGTCTCTCGGAGGGAGGTTGTTCGAGCTTCGCGACCCGATCTCTCGCGTGCTCGCTCTTTGATCCTCCCCTGAAGTCTCTCAAGGGAAGATCTCCGAGTTCGCCGTGCTTTGCCATCGTTGAGAGAAGCCTATTTATAGGCGAGGGGGCTGCCGGTTGATGGAGTTTCGACCGCCGGTCTTCGCACGCCGAACGGCCTCCGCCGGCCGAACCGGCGTCCCATCCGAGCTCCTCCAACAAGGCGTGCTCGGCATTGAAGGAAGCTCATGATGGCGCTTGAGATCTATCTCTTCCGGCGGACAACGGCCTACACTCCTTGGGCGTAGGTTTGTCCTTCGCGCGCGTGAGTTGCAGAGGCGGAGGGGAAGAAGAGGGAAGAAGGAAGAAGAAGGAGAGAGAGGGGGCCGGGCTGGAGGAGAAGGAGGCTGGGCTTGGGCCGCGAAAGGGAGAGAAAAGGAGGGGGCTGGGCCTGGCTGCCAATTTTTTGTTTTCTTTTGTTTTTATTGATTTTTTTGTTGTTTTTGTTATTTATTATTTATTATCTAAAAAAAGGAAAAATAAAAGAAATTAAGGCCTAATTAATAACCTAATCAAAATTTTAGGTGTCAACAATTCAATGCTTAAAATCTAGTGTCAACTTTGTTAAGCAAGTCAATTAGAATCTGAAAACATCAGTGAAATCAAGTTGGGGAAAGCATTCAAAGCCATTAAAACTACCTCCAGTTAGATTCTCTAGTCCTTCAATAATTTGAATAATGCAATCACTAATCTTTGTGTCCACAAGTCCAAATAAACCAAAGAAAAGAATTATTGACATGAAGGATATAGGGAAAAACATTTGCAATAGCGAATAGGAGTCAAATTCTTTTGCTACAGAAAACTATTCTCAAGAAGTTGGAAAATACTTACTTCTCTAAGCTTATATAGTGTTTGACAAAGCAATAATAAAAGATTCAAATGAGCGGAATGGCAAAGACAAGCAACGGACTCTGCATACCAAATCAGCTTTTCTAATTATGTTCTCTATCCTACATAACTTTGTTATCAGTTAAACAAAATAAAAACAAAAAATACGCACCCCAGGTTCCGAATTCGTACTCCAAGCTTTTCCGTTCCCGAGACTGATTTCTCTTTGGCTATAAAGCTGAGAAGATTCTCAATCTCAACGGGTTTTCTACTCTTGCGTTTCCCACTCTTGCGTTTAATAAAGAATTCAGCAAGAAGACACACAATCTCCTCACTAGTTATCTCGAGCACTTCAGTCATATCACTGTTCAGGGAAAAGTAATGCATAACAAGGGGATATTGCAAAAAGGGGCCCAATTCAAGTTCTTCAAATCGTTCAATGCCCTCATTTTTGCAGATTGCTATTTGCATATCATACAATGAGGTGATTTTCCGGGTTTCCACAAAGCAATGGATGAATGCATTTATCTGCGAAACATTAAACAAAGGGTGAGTCAACAAGAAGAAAGTCAATATAAATCTATCTCCAAACCTTAGACATGTTGTGGCGACAACTCTCTTTCCTGCCATTACCATGTAATATTACGAAAAAAGAACACTCTAACAACTTCAGATTCTATTTCACCAAAAAAAAAAAAAAAAAAAAAAAAATTCAGATTTCTAACCAAAAAGGGAAAGAAATGAAAACGGAAAAGATATTACAGATAGTCTAAAATAGGCCTGTCTTACTCTTAAAATAAGCATTTTGTGCATTTTGTAAGAACTTCAACATCTAATATGCAGGATCCAGCACCGATTGAGCCATGGGAAGACTTATACGGTTAATATCTACACAATAAGAAAAAGCTCCAACTCTCCCTAATCTTTCTCAGTACCCGAATGATCAAACTTATTACTCAGCTGCTTTTCCTAATCCCCGCAAAATTGAGCAGATTCTTTTTCCCCATTCTCTCATTTGCTATGAGCTACAATGTAGACATTCCAATTACTTACATTGCACAGCCCTTATATTCTGTTATGCAGCTGTACACCAGTACGAACAGCAATAGTCATTAGCTCATGGAAGAAATCCAATTGACTAAAGACCTTTCCAAACCTAGAGTAAACTTCAATTGTAACTTGTAATAGATAGAAACAAATAGAAACCTTATTTGGGTGTTAACTTCGTCAACTTTTCTAGCATTGGGATAATCACTTATCTATGAGTTCTCCATGATTATTTTATAAATCCCACACTCTTTTCTGGGAAACCACAAGTAGGTTGCAGCGAAATGTTAAGAAATCATGAAAAAAGAAAATGAAAGAGAATGATGATGAATCGAGGTCCCTGTATACTATTTGAATAACTTACTTGGAAAATATTTGCTTGGGGTATAAGGGTAATGCAATTGCTTGAGGAAGAATGGTATTGCCGGGAAGACAAACAAATTTCAATCCTTAATTCAATGGTTATCTCACTCAGTTACATAGAAGATTATGGGAAATCCACTTGAATTCATCTCATGTTTGTTTTTGCAGAGAGTCCACTAAATTGATCTGCAAATGTAAGCAACTCGATATGAACAGTGGATGGAGTCCATTAAGTATATGTTCCGTAAATTTGATGATGGAATCCCACAAGAACATAAACAAATAGGTAAAAGGCAAAAAGAAAAGCAAAAAGCAAAAGGCAAGATAACCAACGAGTTCATGGCCTCACATAACCATTATAGTACCCCGACCTTAAAGAAAGACCTTGACGAAGAAGTCTGTCAAATTCCCAGTTGACTAAAAGTCCTTATAGTCAACGTCCTAATTCCTACTAAGCATCCTCATTTCCTATGTTTCCTCTCTTGAAAAGGAAAATCCAGGGGAGAAAGAACCGCCAACCCAGATTGCAGAGAGAGAAGGCACTCACAGATCATCCAAGTAAATGCAACTCAACCTTAAAAGGCAAAATTCTCTAGCCCCTTACTTGAGAGCTAAGTAAAACATGAGAGAAAGAGAAAGAGAGCGTCTTCCCTAAGCCATTATTCATTCCACACAGTTTCAAGCAGTCTAAAAACAGAGACGAGATGAAACATATGACAACGATGAGAAAACCTTCACCTTTCCTTCAACAGCCATTAAGCTCCTAAGAGAGGGCACTTGCTGCATGCTGAACCCCAAGGAGTCCCACGACTCGACCTGCAGAGCCAAGACCACGGCCTGAGAGACTTTCCACGACGAGACGCTCTCTCCGGCGGCGAGGAGATCGCGCCGAGCCTTCGCGACGGCCCGGTCGATCCTCTCCAGCCGCTCCGCGTTGCTCGGAACAGAATGTTGCGCATGCTGGTGAGGTTGACGACGATGATCGTGTGGTCTCGTGAGAAGGGTCGGAGGAGGCCACGCTCTAGCGGGAGGATAGTAAGGATTGTGGTGCTGCTGCACAGGAGGCGGGGGTCCGCCGCCGCGACCGCCGCCTCTTCCGCCGCTGCGGCTGGGAGGGCGAGGGCGTATCGGCGGTGACCCGTCCATATTCTTCGTCGGAAGTGGTACAGAAAAGTACTGTGAAAGGCCACAGAGAGAGAGAGAGAGAGAAAGTACGTGAAAGAGAGTCGACGACGGACAGAGGTCAATTTTCAAGGCAAAGAAAGGAAAAGGCGGGCGCTTTAGCTTCTTTGCTAAGTTTGGCCTAATCTTTGTACTAATTGCTAAAATAATAACCAAGCTGTTGGATTCTTTCCTATTTTCTCACTCCACTGCTTTTTCTTTTCCAATTAAACCCCTGTGCCATGTTCAGGAAATATAGGAAAATGGGGCCAATGGAAGTTTTGATTGAAAATGAAAAAAACTTTTTAAAAAATTTAAAAGATTAAGAGGAGTGAAAATTCAAAATTTTCTGTACTTTTCTTTTTTTTAATTTTTCTTTACTCCTGCTCAAGACCATATTATGAGTATTTGTCATGTATTTATTTATTTCATCCACAATGCATCTATAATTTTGTCGTAAGGAAACGGGGTAGCCGGTAAAGTGTAGCCGGTAAAGTGGAGCTCTCTAGAGAGATTAGGATCTTTGGATATATATATATATATATATATATATATATATATATATATATATATATATATATATATATATATATATATATATATTGGTAAGGTAAATAATATTTTGACTTTTGAACCAAAAACTATACATAAGGATCTCGTCACCAAAAACTTATACTCAAAAAGACGAACATATCAAACCGAGTGGAAGGGTGTCGAGAAATTTTTTTGGATATATTCATGTTATCATTAAGGCAACAAAACACATATGGTTAGAATACGTTTATCGATTTGAGGCAATGATATGAGTATCATAAGGGAAAATTCCAAATTAGTACCTTAAGTGTTTTCATTTTTTTTAAATAAGGGCCTAAAGTGGATCTTGTCTCAAATAAGAGTGTGAAACGCCCTTATTTTTTAAAATAAAAGTCTAAGTAGATATTGTTTTAATTAAACGTCTAAAATTACCATATCAGTGCTTAACTTATGGCTAATAAGGGCATTTTCATTTTTTTTCCTTTTAATGTAGTCGATGAAAAAATTAATTAAAAAAGGGGGAAGGGGAAGGGAAGGCAACGATGGTGGGGCATGGCCGACCAAGGGTCAATGAGTGTCACCGAGCCCTAGCTAGTGGACCACAGGTGAGGCCCTACGATGGTAGGGTAGCACCTATGATGGTGGGGGTAGCGACGACGAGGCCTTGCCTCTTGATTTCCTTCCTTTCCTTTTTATATTAGATTTAACTTTTTATTGATATAATTAAATAATAATTAAAATTAAAATTAAAATTGCATTGGACCAAAATGCCATTAACCGGCCGGAATATTTAGGCAGCTGATGAGATTATGTCCTTATTTAAAATTATCATGATCACTTCAGACTCTTATTTGAAATGTCATTGTCACTTTATGCCTTTTTTTTTTTAGAAAATGAAGATATTTTAAGTTCTTATTTGGAATTTCCCCCAATGAGATTTGTTTTGATATGTAGAACCCATTTATGATCAAATGTAATTTGGACCCTTTATCTCATCAGTCAACCTTTAGTCAACTGTTAGTCAATCCTGTGCAAACTTAATGATTTATGAAAACGAAACTAAAATTTGAGGTTACAACAGACAATTTAAATTACGAATATGATAGGAGAAGAAAAAGTAAAGTCAATAGTCAACTTAACGATTAAGTAGATCATTTATTTTTTGTTAAGGCAACATTTAGGCGACGGCCACTTTCGTGAAGAAAGAATCAAAATCTTTTCTTGCAATGAAGAGAGCCATTGTAGGAGGATACAATCCAAAATGGCATATTCGAAAGCAACACTTAAAAAAGAGACTCTATTACTATATTTATATAGATACCAATCATGGAAATTGCAGGAATGTTGTGGCCAAATTAGGAGGTTGAAAGGGGCGATGGGTTTCCGTCATAATGTAGAAAAGTAATATTCGATATCTTTTAATATAAATAAAATCGCTTGTACCCTTCAATGTTCAAAATGCATATATCCGTTTTCATATTGCTAAAGCCAAGGTAGGAACTGCATCAATGATAACCATTTGTGCAAGATAGCCATATAGTAGTTATTGTTTCCATCCCTTGGCAAAATATAACCAATAACCAGAATGCAATTTAGATCCATGGACAGCCCACCTTATCCGACATTTTTGTAGTGTAATAATGGTTTATTTGTACAGTATTTTCTTCTTTATCATCATCGTAGATAATTTGTTTTATATCACGCTTGGGTATGCATAATCGTTGCCTTCATATTGAAGTCGTCGTAGTCGTCCTCGTCATTATAATAAGTAAGTTAAGAAAACGGATAAAGGAGAGGACGAGTCCCCCAAACTTAACGTGTGAGTAAAGAGAAAGGGGGGCAGTTGACAGGATGAAGGGGAGAGTGAGGGGTTTATAAAAGCAGAGACAAAAGACGGGGAAAAGTAAATACGGAAAAGAAGTGATGGGAAGCTATTCATGCGAGGTAATTGCCAAATAATTTACTTGGAAAATAAACTTAAGCCCTTCATAGTAATTCTTAACACCGACGATTTGAGTATTGGATTTAAATCGTGCACACCATAAGGTAAAGGACCTTGCTTTTATGTCCAGTGGATTGTCACCTTTGGCCTACAGATAGTTGCCATCATAGGTTGCCATCATAGGCAAGGATGAGCACTTTCGCATGTGCAAGTTCCCTTTTATCATCTGTTTGGACCTTGGGAATCTTGTACGGCTGTACGGTGCCTTCTTCTTCTTATTTTTTTCCTTTTTCTTTTTTGAGTCTAATACAATGAATCAAATGTTAGTCACGTGGGTCCATTTGCAAAAGTCGCTAGAAGGTATTCATTAATGTTCTCTTACTAACGCTCCCATCTTTCTCTTTGTAAGTTTGGTTTTCTTTTGTACTTCTGGAAAAAAAAATTATAATTAATGCATTCCATCGTTATCTTGTAAGTTTGGTTTTCTTATGTACTTTCGATAAAGAATAATTGTAATAATACATTAAATGTACCGATTTATAGATGGGCGTTTTAGGGGGTGCTAACATCTTCCTCATGCGGAAACCGACTCCTAAACCTGAGCTCCGGCCGTTGACCATATAAAATGCACTTCCAAAGTTGAAAATGCAAAAAAGGCCCTTTTCATTATTTCCGTCCCACGAGATTCGCACACGTCGACAAAATTTTTGAGTTGATTAGCTAGTATACTTGATATGGGAACGATGTGGAGAGAAGAGTGTCCTTCAAAAGGATTATTTATATAGGGCAAGCTATTTGCAGGGTTGATAGATCAAGTGGACCTACTGAGTCAAATCGATCAAGGGTATCCAAACTTTAGACAATTGGAAAGCCATTCTAAATTTGGGCGCAACGTGCGCGAATGAGGCTTGGATAAAGTCATAAATTTAAGGGAATTTAAGTCCCCTCAACCAAATCCTTCTCTTTCTTATCTCTCTACCCCACCCTCCTTAGCCTTTAACTCGCGGCCACTCCATCACTACGCCCTTAAGCCGCCTCAGCTTAGGTCACCCATGGCGTTATTGAACTTGTTGGTTCCCCCACCACCGTTATTGGCCCCAATAGCGACTCCTCGCCCCTTCCGTCTTTGCCGCCAGTCAATCTCAATCTCCTCCACCTTCTCTATCTAATTGACTCTCTCTCTCCTATCTAAACTTGACGATGGCATCAAGCTTCTCAAAATAGATAGAGTCCAAGGTTGGGCCTCTAGATCCGTGTTAAGTATAACAACTCATGACTTGTTCAAATTTAAAATATTTGGAATTAGTCAATGCTTATCTCATTTAGTTATTACTGTGATTATTACTGTGATGGACTAATTCAAAATAATTTAATGAATTAGTCCATTCTCATCTCATGTAATTGTTGCTGTAGTTATTACTATAACTGAATTAGTCCATTTGTATCTCTTGTAATTACTATATCAGCTAGTGGATAAACTCTATAAATGCAAATGCTATCCTAGAGTTGAAGGATAAGTGAAACTCATGCTCAAATTTATAGTCTATTTTTACATGGTATCAGATCACTAGTGGGATCCTTAAAACACCTACACTCCTTCTTCCTCTTCTATATTTCAACTTATCCTATTCATGATGTCATCTCTCACCTCCATTTAAATTGTGCAACACCACCTTAGCTTCAAACTTTCTGGTGATAACTTTCTATTGTAGAAAACCCAGTTGTTTCTGTTGTTTCATAGCCAATCCTCAATGGGATACCTTGATGGCACCATTATTTGTCCCACTCCAACCATCACCCCGACAAGCTCCATTATTGCTATAGCGAACCCTACATATAATGAACAGATTTGGAAAGACCAACTTGTTCTTAGTTGGATGATATCTTCTCTTTCACCTGATGTCCTACCCTTGTGGTTGGATTAATTACTATTGTTGATGTTTGGAAGGCTCTACAAACTTCCTTTAGATCTCTATCGCATACAATCATTCTTCAGCTTCATATGCAACTCCATAATACATCTAAAGGTGATGAATCTATCTCAACTTATCTCTACAAGGTAAAGTACATTTCAGATCAATTAGCTGCTACTAATTGCCTTTAAGAGAATGAAGAATTAAATGCCATTGTCTTTTGTAATCTTGATCCTAATTTTTCTGACATTATTGCAGTCTTGGCTACAAAACCTGATTCGATGACTTTTCCTAAACTCCATTGATTGCTCCTCAATCATAAGTTTCAAATGAAGTCTGCCACGGTGCCTATAAAGACAAATGTTACCACTTATACCCCTCCATCATCTCTTCCCCTTAAAATATTGGTCTTAAGCTTTTCAAACCACAATTTACCTTCTTAACAGATTACCCACACCACTCTTAAACAATATCTCACATTTTAAAACACTTTTCCCATCAACAACCATATTACATTTGTTTGAAAATATTTGGTTGTGCTATTTCCCTATATTAGGCCATACAATTCGCACAAGTTTTCACTTCATTCTACTCATTGTGTGTTCTTAAGATATAGTCCATTGCATATTGGTTACTATTATTAAGATTACAAAATTGGACACATGTATATTGTTAGAAATGCTCATTTTATTGAAAATATGTTTCCATTCACCATAGTTGGTTCACACTTTTCTGAAACACCCTCACCATCATATTCTTGGTTGATGATCTCCACGGTTGATATGTCCTCCCACAAGAAATATAGTGTTAATGGTAATTCTTGCCTTCTACCCCACTATCTAACACCTCCTCACCCACCTTTGAAAAACCATTGCTGATATTATCAAATACTAATATTGCTTCAACATCTAATACGTTGGTTTCAAGTCCGTCTAATATTGGTACAGGTTCTAATAAGGCTCTTTTAGACACCTCCCACAGCAAGCTATTATGATATCTACACAATCGGTTTATCAAAAACCAAGAACCCATTCAATGCGGTAGCATCAAAACCTAAAGATCAACACAAAATATGTATTGTTAGATGTGAACTTGACCATAATAAGTTCTACAAAAGAGTCATGGTGCCTCACAGAAGCTAATAAACATGAAAATGGAGGAACGAGATGTTTGAAGAATTTAATACTTTGTTGTGCAATGGAACATAGGTTTTGGTTCTACCAAATCTCAAAACAGATGTCGTGGGCTTTAAATGGGTTTATTGAGTCAAGACACATCATGATGGTTTGATTGATCGGTACAATGTCCGCCTAGGGTGCAAATGATAACTACTCTGTTCTAGAAATCAATTTCTAGCTAGAAATTGAATTTTCTATTTCTATTCCTCAAACAAGTTTTAAGCAAAAATACATGTTTGATGACAATATACAATTTTTGTTCATGGAATAGAAATTTGTATGATAACGATACAAAATTTGTCCCTCCTAGTGGCGATGGGAGGTGGATGGTGAGCTGCTGGCATTCAATGGCTAATGGTTGGCATTCAGTGGCTGGTGATCGATGACCGGTGGTGGCGATTGGCTACCAACAATCGGCGAGCGGTGGGTGGGCAAGTGGGGAACGACGATGATGGATGAGTGGCTAGCGGTGATGAGAGTGAACCATGAGAAGAGTTTTCATTTCTTAATTTTGTTCCAGAAATTAAAATGTTAAAAATTTTAACTTCTAATTTTAGTTCCAAATCTATTTCCGAGTAAAAATTCTTCCATAAATAAAAAAATGAAATTACATTATCAAATAAATTTCTATTCTGAATTTGTTCTTGAAGTAGAAAAATAGAAAAATAGAGAAAGAGAATGGTTATTATACGAGCCCCAAGCAGCCAAGGATTACAATAAGCAAGAGGGTATTGACTATACAGCAAAGTTTAATCCTGTTGTTAAAGTAATCACCGTCCGTACAGTTATTTCATTAGCTGTGACAAAAAACTAGAAATTTCGGAAGTTGGATGTTGGCAATGCATTTTAAATGGTAACTTGATTGAAGAAGTCTTCATGGCCCAACCCCCAAGCTTCATTGATAAAGAAAGGCCAAACCATATATACAAGTTACAAAAATCCTTATACCAATTGAAACAAGCACTGCGGGCTTGGTTCCACCGGTTGAGCATCTTCTTAAAATCCTTGGGATTTATTAGATAAAAAATTGATAGTTCCCTCTTTATACAACACCGACCCAATTTCTCTATTTACATGCTCATCTAAGTTGACGACATTGTTATTACAAGGTATAATCCAACATTTATATAAGACATCATCAGCCGATTAAATAAGGAGTTCCACATACAGGACCTAGGCGAACTTAATTACTTTCTCGGAATAGAGGTGCTTAACATCTATCAAGGCTTCTCCTGTCACAATAGAAGTATGCTATAGATCTCCTCCACCAAACTAGGATGGACAATGTTAAACCGGTTCACAAGTTCATGGCTACAAATACCAATTTAATTAATCATGGTAGGCCACTTGAAGATGTCGGTTGTGTAGGAGCACTGCAGCTGCTCTTCAATATGCCACCCTAACTCGGCCATATATCTCTTATGCGGTAAACAAAGTCTATCAATTCTTGAAAGAATCAACAGAAGACCATTGGAGTGAGGTGAAATGGATCCTATCCTACTTAAAGGAAACTGTTTCACATGGATTTACTCATCAGTTTCCAACCTACTATAGAATTCCATGCATATAGACGCTCAATAGGAGGTTATGCAATTTATAAGGGTCATAATTTGATTTCTTGGTCAGCCAAAAAGCATCATACATTGCATGTTCCTCAACCAATATGAGTATTCAGCATTGGCAAACGCCATAGCAGAAGTGGCATGGTTTCAATCATTGTTACAAAATTGGGCATCTCTCAATTAAAACTCCATATCCTTTGGTGTAACATATCTTACCATAAATCCACTTTTTCATGCTAGAACAAAAGATATTGAGGTAGACTTTCACTTCGTTTGCAATTTAGTGTCACAACGCAAACTTGAGCTTCGTTTCATGTCCACACATGACAAAATAACGTATATCTTCACTAAACCTCTTACATGGTGTCGCCATGATATATGCTCAAATCCAAGTTGAAGATCATCTAGAAGACCACCTTCAACTTGCAGGGGCTTGTTAATGATAACAATTTATAACTAGTTAAAATTCAAAATATTTTGAATTAGTCGATGCTTATCTTATATAGTTATCACTATAGTTATTATTGTCACGGACTAGTTCAAAATATTTGAGTTAGCCCATTCTCATCTCATGTAATTATTACTGAAGTTATTATGTGACAAACTAATTCAAAATTCCAAATATTATGAATTAGTTCATTTATATCTCATATAATTATTGTAATAGCTAGTAGATAAATGCTATAAATACAAACGTTATCCTAGAGAAAAAGGATAAAGTGAAACTTACGCTCAAACTTAGGGTTATCTTTACAATTTGGAGAGAGCGGCTGCTCCATGGCCACAAGACCCGACGGAGTTGGTCAGTGGGGAAAAAAAAACATAGTTAGGATGATGAGAACAATAACAAGTCAATGGTGGGGAGAAGGAAAAGGACCGATGACGGCGGTGACGTTGGTGGGTGGCTTGATCGGCGGTGGTGGTAGGCCCAACGGTCGTTACTAAAGGGGTTGGAGGAACACTAAGGTCATGACGAGATTATCTATAGAAGTGTGGTTAAAGATTCGCATTAGTTTCGGAATGCTCAACAAAGGACAAAGACCAGTAAGAGGCCACACATTCAACAAGGTAACAGAGGCGGGTCTCTTCGGTAGGAAAAAACAATGCGACAAATGAGACCAAAAGCCGATGAAGCTGAGTTCGGCAGCGTGGATAGACATGCGATAGAACTCCAAGGCCCATTCTATTTTAGCTTGTCCGCAAACTGGCCACATCTTAGGTTTTAGCCTCAACTGCCAGCAGGAGAACCATTCATCAAAAGATGGAAATGGCAGATAAAATCATAATTGACTGGGAGAACTTTGGTGTAATGTCGAGAATCGAGGAAAGCATTCGATGAATTTAGAGGGAGAGGGAAGTGATTCGAAGAACGGACAAAGGATCAATCGATCTTCTTTGGAGTCATTTTCATGAAAGATGAACTTGCATGCATTTGTTGCGAAAGCAAACAATTGAATAATAAAATAACCCGTAGGGAAACGGATTCCCAAAATACGATCCGATACTAAATTAAACACCGAAAAAACGTATGCGGAAAGCGAGCCCAAAAAACACATGTTACATTGATCATAAGGTACATTACAGAGTCGAACATACCTCGTCTTTCACAGATTAAACACCATGCAATTTGATGAGGAATTCTGATACTGTTCTTCCAAAGAGTGTACTGTTTTGGGGAAGAAACTTTGGAGAAACCGAGAGAGTGTAAAAACAGAGAAGAAACGTATTCTCACATTTTCTCAGATTACGTAACTTCTCTAAAAAAATCAACTTATCAGATTTTTATTTATTCAAAAATCCCCATTTTCTTTTATCTACAGTAACCATCTCTTCTTCTATGAGCCCTTCATTTATGGGCCGGGTTTTTGGGCCCAACATGGGCGGACGGGCCTTAGTAGGCCCATAAAAAATAAAAACCCATCATCTCCCACTCACACATGGTGGACTGAATAGAATCTTCTTTACCTCTCTATAACATTCATACCGGTGAATAATTCATGTGACCAACATACTTTGAGAGCTCGTTGTTATACATTTGTTAGGAATATATAGCAGCTCATAATGGGCAATGCATTTTTGAGTAGATTTAGTATGCAGTACTTTATATCGATCAATCATATTTATATATCTCTTGATATCTTTTTAAACAATGATATATATTGCATTCACAATTATGATTATTCCAAAAACAATCATAATTGGTCAATCGGTGAATACAAAACTAGAATGTGATTCTCCAAATTCGATCTTCCTCTTTCCTTGAAACTCTCAATTTTAGTTCAACTTGCTTTTCAAAAAATGTCCCATTAGATTGAATCAATTCATGATCATCGGCAACATTCTAAGATAGCAAACATTGAACAAAAATCTTGAGAATAAGTAAGAGTCATGAGGGCACTTAATTGAGGAACTTTTTTTCTCAAGAGTCTCACACGGCCTAAAAGTTGAGATTAAAATTTTTGTCACTCTTATTGGTCATCTTATGCATACATAGTATGAAATACATATTACGGTATTAATTCATTTCCCATGGAGCGTATGTCTACATCTTCAATACCGTGTAGATGATAATTCATACATATCTAATGTCTAACTTGAGTTCATGTATCTACTACTCTTTCATGGAATTCATTAGAACTCACATCTAGCATCATAGACAGATAAGTAAAATATGTGGGTTATTTTATTTTCGGACATAGTAAATATTATATCCTTATCTTAACACTTAGTTAATGTGACATTTATATTTTAAGCTTGAGCTCTCAATTATCACATAGATAATAAGCTTAAAAACTGTCTCATCTCTACTTATCACATAGTAAATAAAGACGATTACCCATGTGAGTAGGCTAATCTTTTATCTGTCCAACATACTTTCTCAACTTTATATAATGCATTAATCATTAAGATGCATAAACATTAAATAAATATTTATAGACATTAATAATGAAAACACAAATTCATTAAATGTGAACATTTAAGGGAAATTACAGCATTCAGTACATCAGCCTCTACACAATCCTAGATATTTCACATAGCCAAAAAACACATTTCTAGGTATTGGCTTCGCTATAGGATCTACTACCATTTTATGCGTAAATATGTACTGTAAGTTCATATCTTTTCGTGCAACCATATCTTAGACAAAATTATACTTGGTATCTATATATTTGGTTTTTCCATGATATTTTGGATCTTTGGTGTACACAATCGCTGCTTGGCTATCATAGTTAACTAACAATGAGTTTGTAGTATTTTTAATAACACATAAATGATTCAAAAATCTCTTAAGCTAAACACTTTCTTGTATTGCCGATGATAATGCCATGAACACAACTTCCATTGTGGACAATGTTATACATGTTTTTTTTTTTTCTTATTGCTCCAAAATATGATGCCATTATTCATCAAGAAAACAAATCTAGAGGTAGATTTCCTTTCATCTAAATCTTCTTCCAAATCAGCATTTAAATAGTCTTCAAGTTGTAGATCATTTCCTTGGTAACTTAGCGTATAATTAGCAGTTCCCTTCAAATACCTCCGTATTTTTTTAACGGCTTTCTAATGTGCTTGACCTAGATTGGATTGATATCTACTCACCATTTTAACTGCAAAATATATGTCGGGTTTGTACATATTATAGCATACATTAAGCTTCCGACAGCACTAGCATAAGGAATATGTTGCATTTGTTCCTTCTCTTATGGAGTCTTTGGACACATGCTATGGCTCAATTCTTCACCTTTTGCAATAGAAGCATCTATGGGTTTACAGTTTTATATACGAAATCATTCAAGAACCCTATTTATGTATGTTTCTTATGAAAGAGATAATGATATCTTTGAATGACCTCTTGAAATTTTAACTCCAAGAATATATGCACCATCACCCATGTCTTTTATCTCAAAGTTGGAAGATAACCAACTCTTTATAGTATTTACAAACTCCATATTACTTTTGGCAATCGGTATATCATTAACATATAATGATATGATCACAAATTGATTTTTGGATTTTTTGATATATACACAATGATTTTCATCAATCATTGAAAAATCATATGCCATTATAGCATTATGAAAACGTATATACCATTGTCTCGACGACTGCTTAAAGCCATATATTGATCTCAGAAGTCGATATACCTTTTGGTCATTGCCTTTCATAATAAAACCAATAGGTTGTTCCATGTATATTTCTTTCTCTAATTCTCCATCGATAAAAACAGTTTTTACATTCATTTGATATAACTCAAGATCCATACTGGTTACTATTGCCAGAATTATGCAAATCGAGGTAAATCTTACTATAGGAGAAAATATTTCTTCATAATCAATTCATTCCTGTTGATTATACTCTTTTGCCACAAGACGAGCTTTATGTCTTTCTATTGAGCCATTAGCTTTACGCTTTAATTTGAGAACCTACTTGTTTCCAATGACTTTGTGTCCTTTTGGAAAATCAACTAGTTTCCAAACATGGTTTGACTTCATTGACCCTATCTCCTCTTCCATTGCATACATCTATTTTTCCTTACTAGGGCAATTTAGAGCCTCAATTACATTTCTTGGCTCATCTTCATCTTGTGGAATAACCATACAAGTTTTCCCTTCAATATCAAAACGTCGACGGGAAATACTTTTGCGACTTGTTTGCCGTATGGAAGATTGTACACTTCGCACATCATTCCCTATTACGCTCTCACTTAGATGAGATAATGATATTGTCTCATCATGTGGTTGTAATTGAGAGTGAATTGAATTAGATTCATCACTTCTCATGTTACTCCCACTTAGACGAACTCTACTAATTTCATTATCTTGATCCAAGGTTTCAAATATGGAGTAATCCTCACTTATTTGGTCATTCTTAGGAAATTCATTTTCTAAGAATGTGACATTCCGTGATTCGAATTCAGTTATACTCCCACTTTTCTGCTCACCTATAAACATATACCATTTCGAGTATTATGAGTATCTTATGAAAATACTCTTCTTGCCTTTATGACCTAATTTCCCAAATTTGTGAGGGGGCTAATGAGTATAGGCAGCACAACCCCATGGTTTAAGAAAACTTAAGTCTGATTTTCTACTTGTCCATAACTCATATGGAGTGGAAGTAACTGATTTGGAAGACACACGATTAAGTATATATGCAACAGTTAATAAAGTATCACTCCAAAAATTGATAGGTAAGTTAGTATGCGTCATCATGGACCTAACCATTTCTAGTAGGGTTCTGTTTCTTTTTTCCACAACACCATTTTGTTGATGAGTATAGGGAATAGACAACTGTCTTTCTATTCATTTTCCATCACATAAATTTCTGAATTCATCGATAAATATTCTCGATCTCGATCAGATTTTAATATTTTTATTTTCTTATCTAATTGATTTTTTACCACGCTCATAAATTTTTTGAAACAACTTAATACTTCAGATTTATGAGAAATCAAATAGACATATCCAAATCGAGTATAATTATCTATAAATTTGATAAAATAAACAGCCCCATGCCTTTCTCTCACATTCATTGGACCACATATGTCAGAATAGATTAATTGCAAAGGAAATTCAGCTCTTTTACTTTTTCCAAATGGTTTCATTGTTGTTTTCCATGCTAAGCAATACTCACATATGGGCAAATCAACTTTTTCAATATTGCCTAACAAGCACTCTTTGGCTAGCCTATTCATACGTTATTGGCCAATATGATTAAGTCTAGCATGCCACACATTCACATTATTATCGTATGAATTAGAATATATGAAAAATGAATAATAAACATTGACATCATTACAGTCAACATTCAATACAATAAAACCATCTATAAATAATCACAATTATAGTAGTTTGTATTTAAATACAAATCCACACCATTATTGCGGAAGTTCATACTAAAATCAAGCTTTACCAACATTAAAACATACACTAGATTTCGATGAATCTCTAGAGCATATAAAACGTTATGTAGGAACAAAGTGCGCTCATCACGCATGTTTAATTGGTAGGTCTCAATCCCTTTTACTTTGGCTCTGGAGTTATTTTCTACATATATCCACTTAGTTCCAGTCGGTACTCGTCAAAATTCCACGAATGATTTTCTATCCTTCGCTATATGGTATGTTGCTCCCGAATCTACGGTCTATAAAGGATTAGATTCAGTTAAGAATACAGAACTTGACACATAAGCAAATTTCTCAAAAGTACAAGGGGTGTTTACCTTATTTGGCTCGCGATAGTTGTGAGCATAATGACCATTCCTGTCATAATTAAAACACTTCACCCTTGATAGTTTCTTCATTCGAGGACATTTTCTTATTTCATGTTAGTTAACTTTTGGTTTCTTGCAAGAAGGACTTGATCCCTTACATTTCCATCCATTGAACGAATAAATGCGCTTGCACTTAGAGCTCAAAGCCCTTTATGAGCTAGAACTAGCACATCAAATATCTATTTCCTACTCAAATGCTTTTAGGCGGTTCTTTGCTAGCTTAAGGTGGCGTACAATATCTTCAAGTTCTTCCATAACATGGTTAAGAGCTTTTAGTGCTTTTTGCTTTTCAAGCACATATTAACTTTTCATATTCAATATTTCACAATTCTTACCATTCAATTTCTCTTATTTGTTCGATTCAACGATTATGCTCTTAGTGGTGAAGCCATCGATCTGAACATATCAGACACATATACACAAATTATTAATACTTATTATTTATGCATCCATTTTGCACAAACTCATCATATTAATGAGTAATATCAAAAAATGTTTCAAAATCAAAAGGTCACTGAGTTTCCAATCATCATCCAAAATCCTAACTTGAAATTATCATTAACATAATTGTTCATGCAAAAATAAGTTCAGTAAAGTCAATAAAACTTTCTTTAACTTTCCACAAAGAATTGTAAATTAACATACTAATTTATAGCGATAGATAGTATTGAACTTTCAATAATTAAACATGTTCATTACACTAAGTAATATATTCCGAGGAATTATATCAACATAGAAAGAGATATTTACACCTTAAACATCTCAAACTAATTTTTGAAAAAATAAATAATTAAACCCATATAATCTCATTTATCTCATAAACTGGGAAAGTCTCTTCTAATTTCTTAGTAAAATTCTTTGAGAATTTTGAAGGCACATTGGTCAACCACGAAAAGACCTTTGGAGAGCTCTCATGCCACCTCCAAGGTGCATTCATTTGGCACAATATGTTACTCAACCCAAGGGTTGAAGTTTTGGTTAACTTGATTTTATAGTACTCTCTCACAAAAGCTATTGCTAACCTTCTATAATCCGGGACCATGTTGACCTCCCATAGCCGATCTAACATTATTTGTCATTTAGGTGGAAGAGTGCTCATTAGGGTTGGCACATTCTCAAAATCCGGCATAGAATAACCATTCCAGATGATTTCTTATATCATCTTATTGACCCTGACCACGTGTAATACTACATTACCGTTATACCACCGATAATTAGCTAATTTTGCAGCACGTCTCGCCTTTTCTTCATCCGTTCTTGGAAATATAGGCATGCGTACAAAACGCATCATGGTTCCTACAATAAATGCAAAACAAAATGGATTACTTATAATCCTCAACGAAAAAAACCAGAATAAAATAATTTTCCTTTTTTTTTGGCCGGTCAACGATGGTCAATGGCCAGTCAACTCAAGTCAACGGTCAACAGATGACCGGGTTGGGTCAATGGGTCAAAATGAAAACGAGTCGGGTCAGTCGGGTCGAGTCGGGTTGAACTGACCGACCTTGCTAGGTGACGTCATTGTGATGTCACTAGCATGTGCCCAGCACATGCGCGGGCAACCGTTGGCTGACGTCACAATGACGTCAGTAGGCATGTGTGCGCACGCGCCAGCAGTTTTTGTACGCGTGCAATTACCGCGCTTGTGCAATGCACGCGCCTACAGTTTGCCCTGCGTGTGCGTGTGCGCACGCGTTGATGACGCCGAATCTTCTGGCTGCGTGTGGCGGCGCGTCTGGCAACCCCCAGCGACGAACCACTGATCGATTTTCTCGTATCGATGAGAGCTACCACTAGGGGTGAGCATCGATCCAAGGTCAACCCTGGACCGGCCCAACCCTGCCGGTTCTGGTCCGGTTCCTAGGGAGATTGGGCCAGTCCTTGGTTCTAGAATTCTTGGACTAGCATTGTGTAGGTCAGACCTCGGTCCTAAGAGTTCCGGGTCGATCCAACCCGGACTAGCCCTGACTCTATATATATATATATATCTATTATATTATTTATAATTATTTTAAATCGAGAAAACCTTAAAATAAACGTCGTTAACAACATTAAACAGCTATTTAGTGAGGAGTTCAAGTAAATTTACATTGTTATTTAATAATTTATGTTTTTAATGTCTTTTATGGCGTCAATAGTAATAATTTACAAAGTAAGAAAATGTTTTTTTAGGAGTCCTCACGGCATCCAAAAAGGCACCTTATGGCATCCTCCTCTAGTATTTGTTCTCTTTTGTCTTATTTGTCATCTTAGTCTTCAATTTGCTAAAATTGAAAAAAAAAATTTCTTTGCTCGCCGCTCAACACTCGCCTCGCTCGCTTTGGGTCACTCATGCCATTTATCACTCAATGCTCGCTTAGCTTGTTGCTCCCCGCTCGACGTTCGACGCTCATTCTGTTCAACGCTCACCTCTCTTGATCCTCACCACTTGCTTTTCTTAGCTGACCTTGCTCATCATCGAACTCATTGGGTCGGCACAATTCTCGGTTGCCCTTTCAAGGAGTAAAAAAAAAATGAAATAAAAAATTATTGGTTAGTCTTAGATTGACCTTAAAACTAAGTCGAACTTATTGGGTTAGTCCGGTCCTTAATCGTTTTTTTAAGGAGTACAAAAAATGAAATAAAAAATTATCAGTTGGTCTCGGGTTGGAATTGGACTGAACCCATTGGGTTGGTCCAATCCTCGGTCCCAAGCTCAATAAGGTCAGTCCTCGGTCCTAAAAATTGAGGACCAACACTATGCAGGTTAGTCCTAGGTTTAGGAGATGGACCGGCCCAACCCGGACCATGCTCAGCCCTAGCTACCACCCTATGCTTACAGAAATGAATTTTGATTTACAGAAAATCATAAACGGGGTGAACAGTACACAGTGTCGGGATTTTCCATCCCCGATCGACCGACAGCGGCGTTTCGTGAAAGAATCAATGAAAAGCAATTAATAAACAACTACAATAATCGGGAAACATGAACAAGATGCTCTTATACCAATGTAGGGAAACAGATTCTCAAAATACGATTTGATACTAAATCGAATACCCAAAAAACGTATGCGGAAAGCGAGCCCAGAAAACACATGTTATACTGATTATAAGGTACATTACATAGTCGAACATACCTTGTCTTTCATAGATTAAACACCGTGCAATTTGATGAGGAATTATGATGCTGTTCTTCTGAAGAGCGTACTGTTTTGGGGAAGAAACTTTGGAGAAACCGAGAGAGCATAAAAACAAAGAAGAAACGTATTCTCACATTTTCTCAGATTATGTAACTTCTCCAAAAAATCAACTAATCAGATTTTTTTTGTTCAAAAATCCCCATTTTCTTTTATCTACAGTAACTGCCTCTTCTTCTATGGGCCCTTCATTTATGGGCTAGGTTTTTGGGCCCAACATGGGCTGACGGACCTTAGTAGGCCCATCAAACATAAAAACCCATCATAAACAGAATAAGAAAATACATTGGACATTAGATTTACGTGATTTATTTGTAGTGACCTACATTCACGAGGAAATAAACTATGAATTCTACCATAAATCAAGCAATATAATAGATATTACAACCACACTTGAGTCACTTAAATATTTTCAGTATTTTTCAAGCCTCAATTACACTTCTAACTCATGTAGTGTTTCACCTAACAATTCTTTGTTAAATAATTTCTTAATTTCATGAAAGAGTTATACACAAATTCTTACCACAAGAATTTAACCAATTTCAACGCATATATTTTTGTAGTGTAATTGCATAAACAAAACGAATGGAGAAATCCAATGTCAAGCACTCGGGCACGGTGCTTCAAGATGTGTACAGTAACAGCACTGCCCTTAAAGCACTCGGCGTCTCTTCAATCTTTGCCGCCCGTTGTCTAGATAAAATGCACTTCCAAAGTTGAAAATGCAAAAAAGGCCCATTTTATTATTTCTGTCGCACAAGATTCGCACGCGTCAACAAGATTTTTGAGTCGATTTACTAGTGTACTTGATATGGAAACGATGTGGAGAGGAGAGTGTCCTTCAAAAGGATTATTTATATATGACAAGCTATATGCATGGTTAATAGATCAAGTGGACCTACTGAGTCAAACCGATCGAGGCTATCCAAACTTTAGACAATTGGAAAGCCATTCTAAATTTGGGCACAAAATGCACGAATGAGGCTTGGATAAAGTCATAAATTTAAGGGAATTTAAGTCCTAAACTAAATCCTTCTCTTTCTTATCTCTCTAACCCACCCTCCTTAGCCTTTTAACTTGCGACCACTCCGTCACTACGCCCTTAAGCCGCCTCGGCTTAGGTCACCCATGGCGTTATTGAACTTGTCGGTTCCCCCACCTCCGTTATTGGCCCCAATAGCGACTCCTCGCCTCTTCAATCTTTGCCGCCCGTCAATCACAATCTCCTCCCCTTTCTCTATCTACTTGACTCTCTCTCTCCTATCTAAACTTGACGATGGCATCAAGCTTCTCAAAACAGATAGAGTCCAAGGCATCCATAAAGGCGTTGGGCCTCTAGATCCATGTTAATTTAATGAATTAATGAATTAGTCCATTCTCATCTCATGTAATTGTTATTGTAGTTATTACTATAACTTAATTAGTCCATTTGTATCTCTTGTAATTACTATAACAGCTAATGGATAAACTCTATAAATACAAACACTATCCTAGAGTTGAAGGATAAGTGAAACTCATGCTCAAATTTAGAGTTTATTTTTACATGGTATCAGAGCACTAGTGGGATCCTTAAAACACCTACACTCCTCCTTTCTCTTATATTTTT
Source organism: Eucalyptus dawsonii (assembly GCA_016097615.1). Lineage (NCBI taxonomy): Eukaryota > Viridiplantae > Streptophyta > Magnoliopsida > Myrtales > Myrtaceae > Eucalyptus > Eucalyptus dawsonii. The sequence goes on from CM027878.1 coordinate 35,375,943, forward strand.
TGACTTATCCTATTCACAATGTCATCTCTCACCTCCATTTCAATTATGCAACACCACCTTAGTTTCAAACTTTCTTGTGGTAACTTTCTATTGTAGAAAACCTAGTTGTTTCCGTTGTTTCATAGCCAATCCTTGATGGGATACATGGCACCATTATTTGTCCCACTCCAACCATCACCCTCACAAGCTCCACTATTGCTATACCGAACCCTACATATAATGAACAGATTTGGAAAAACCAACTTGTTCTTAGTTGGATGATATCTTCTCTTTCACCTGATGTCCTACCCTTTGTGGTTGGATTAATTACTATTGTTGATGTTTGGAAGGCTTACAAATTTCCTTTAGATCTCTATCACATACAATCATTCTTCAGCTTCATATGCAACTCCATAATACATCTAAAGGTGATAAATCTGTCTCAACTTATCTCTACAAGGTAAAGTACATTTCAAATCAATTAGCTGCTACTAAGTGCCCTTTAGAGAATGAAGAATTAAATGCCATTGTCTTTTGTAATTTGATCCTAATTTTTCTAACATTATTGTTGTCTTGGCTACAAAACCTGATTCGATAACTTTCCTTGATCGACTGCTCCTTAATCAAAAGTTTCAAATGAAGTCTGCCATGGTGCCTATAGAGACAAATGTTACCACTTATACCCCTCCATCATCTCTTCCCCTTTAATATTGGTCTTAAGCTTTTCAAACCACAATTTACCTTCTTTAACAGATTACCCACACCACTCTTAAACAATATCTCACATTTTTAAACACTTTCCCATCAACAACCATTTTATATTTGTTTGAAAATATTTGGTTGTGTTATTTTCCCTATATTAGGCCATACAATTCGCACAAGTTTGCACTCTGTTGGGAATAACGGATCCCCAAAAAACCGGATTCGACACCGAATCGAACCCCTAAATCAATGCGGAAGACGAAGCCCGGGAAAACACGTATCACCGATCGTAAAGCACACCACGGATTCGAACGTACCTTGTTAGCCACAGATTAAACACCAACGCTGAAGAAGAGAAAGAAATTCTGGCCCCGTTCGATCCGATGACGCCTTGAAGGGAAGAAGGAAAGTGCCGTTTGCTTACTGTTTCCTTTTGGAGGGGAGAGAGCGCGCGGGAGAAGAGAAGACGTACGTTGAATTGCAAAACGTTGTCTTCTCTCTCTCTCTCCTCCCTTTTATACCTTCCCCCTCCACGGGCCTTATTCCCGTGGGCCGGGCCATTTTGGGCCCAACTTGAGCGGATGGGCCTTAAGCCCATCTCATAAATCCATTATCTCCCACTCGCACATGGTGGTACAAAACCAACATGGGCGGACAGGCCCTACTCATCCCCATCAGAGAAAAATCCAGCATAGACTCTCATTTAACATGGTGGGCCAAACAGAATTCTCTTTTCCTCTCTTCAACATTCATACCGGTGAATAATCCGTGCGACCAGCATACTTTGAGAGCTCGTTGCCATACATCTATTAGGAATATATAGCAGCTCATAATGGGCATCACATCCTGAGTAGATTTAGTATGCAGTACCCTAGATCGATCGATCACATTTATATCTCTCTTGATCTCTTTTAAATAATGATATATATATTGTATTCACAATTATGATTATCACAAAGACAGTCATAATTGGTTAACCGGTGAATACAAAACTATAATGTGATTCTCCAAAATCGATCTTCCTCTTTCCTTCAAACTCTCAATTTCAGTCCAGCTTGCTTTTCTAGAAATGCCCCATTAGATCGAATCAAACTCATGACCATTGGCAACATTCTAAGATAGCAAACACTAAATAGAAATCTTGAGAATAAGTAAGAGTCATGAGGGGACTTAGAAATTGAGGAACTCTCTTCCTCAAGAGTCTCACACGACATAAAAGTTGAGATCAAACTTTTGCCACTCTTATTGGTCGCCTCATGCATACGTAGTATGAAATACGTATTACGGTATTAACTCCTTTCCCATGGAGCGTATGTCTACACTTTTCAATACCGTAGAGATGATAGTTCAGACATACCTAATGTCTAACTTGAGTTCACGTATCTACTCATTCACAAAATTCATCAGAACTCACATCTGGCATCTTAGACAGATAAAGTAAAACATGTGAGGTATTTTTACTTTCGGACATAGTAAGTATTATGTCCTCATCTTAACACTCAGTTAAGGCGACATACGTGTTTTAAGCTTGAGCTCTCGATTATCACCTAGATAATAAGCTTTAAAACAGTCTCATCTCTATTTATCACACAGTAAATAGAGGCGATTACCCGTGTGAGTGGGCTAATCTTATATCTGTCCGACATACTTCTCAACTTAAAGTAATGCACTAAGCATTAAGATGCATAAAGATCAAACAAAGATTCATAGGCATTAATGATGAAAACACAAATTCATCAAATTTTGAACACTTAGGGAAAATGCAATATTCAGTACATCAGCCTCTACGCAATCCTAGAGATTTCATATGGCCACAAAACGCATCTCTAGGTATTGGCTTTGTCATAGGATCTGCTACCATTCTATGCGTAACATGTACTATAAGTTCACATCTTTTTGTGCAATCATATTCTTGACAAAATTATACTTGGTATCTGTAGGTTTGGTCTTACCATGATATTTTGGATCTTTGGTATACGCTTTTTGCTGCTTGGCTACCACAGTTAACCAACAATAAATCTGCAGCACTTCTAATAATACCTAAATGATCCAAAAATCTCTTAAGCCAAACACTTTCTTACACTGCTGCTGATAATGCCACGAACTCAACTTATATCGTGGACAAGGCTATACACTTTTGTTTCTTACTGCTCCAACATATGGTGCCATTATTCGGTAAGAAAACAAACCCAGAGATAGATTTTCTTTCATCTAAATCTCCTCACCAATCAGTATTAGAATAGCCTTTGAGTTGCAGATCCTTTCCTTAATAACTCAACGTATAATCGGCAGTCCCCTTTAGATACCTCAGTATTCTCTTAACGGCTTTCCAATGTGCTTGACCTGGATTGGATTGGTATCTGCTCACCATTCTGACTGCAAAGCATATGTCGGGTGTTTTACACATCATAGCATACATCAAGCTCCCAACAGCACTAGCATAAGGAACATTTTTCATTTGTTCCTTCTCTTGTGGAGTCCTTGGACACAGACTATGGCTCAATCCTTCACCTTTTTGCAATAGGAGTGTCTATAGGTTTACAGTCTTGCATACTAAATCGTTCAAGAACCTTATTTATATAGGTTTCTTGCGAAAAAGACAACGATCTCTTCAAAACGATCTCTTGAAGTCTTAACTCCAAGAATGTATGCAGCCTCACCCATATCCTTCATCTCAAAGTTAGAAGACAACTATCTCTTGACAGTATTAACCAACTCCATATTGCTTCCGGCAATTAGTATATCATCAACATATAATGATATGATCACAAATTGATCATTGGATCTATTGATATATACACAATGATCCTCGTCAATCATTGTAAAATCATATGCCACTATGGCATTATGAAAATGTATATACCTTTGTCTCGATGACTGCTTAAGGCCATATATTGACTCCCAAAGTCGACATACATTTTCTTCTTGGCCTTTCATTATGAAACCAGCAGGTTGTTCCATATATGTTCTTTCCTCTAATTCTCCATTGAGGAAAGCAGTCTTTACATCCATTTGATGTAACTCAAGATTCATACTAGTCACTATTGCCAGAATAATGCGAATCAAGGTAAATCTCACTACAGGAGAAAATGTATCTTCATAATCAATTTATTCCTGTTGATTATACCCCTTCGCCATGAGGCGAACCTTATGCCTTTCTATTGAGCCATCAGCCTTTCGCTTTATTTTGAGAACCCACTTGTTCCCAATAGCTCTGCGTCCCTTTTGGAAGATCAACCAGTTCCCAGACTTGGTTTGATTTCATTAACTCCATTTCCTCTTTCATTGCATGAATCCATTTTTCCTTATTAGGGCATTTCAGAGCCTCATTAATATTTCTTAGCTCATCCTCATCTTGTGGAGCAACCATAAAAGTTTCCCTTTCAATGTCAAAACATCGACGGGGAATACTTTGGCGACTTGTTCACCTTATGGGAGATTGTACACTTAGCACATCATTCCCCATCATGCTCCCACTTGGATTAGGTAATGATGATGCCATCACATCAGGTGGTTGCAATTGAGAATGAGTTGAATTCAATTCATTACATCTCATATTATTCCCACTTGGACGAACTCCACTGACATCATTATCTTGATCCAAGGTTTCAAATAGGGAGTTATTTTCCCTTATTTCGCCCCTCTTAGAAAATTCATCCACTAAGGATGTAACATCCCGTGATTCAAATTCAGTTATACTTCCACTTTCCTGCTCACCTATGAACACATACTTTTTTGAGTGTTCGCAGTATCTCATGAAAATACTTTTATTTTCTTTGGGACGCAATTTCCCAAAACTTGTGAGAGGACTCATGAGTATAGGCAGCACAACCCCATGGCTTAAGAAAACTTAAGTCCGGTTTTCTAACTGTCCATAACTCATATGAAGTGGAAATAACTGATTTGGAAAGCACCCGGTTAAGTATATAGGCAGCAGTTAACAACACATCAGTCCAAAAAGTGATAGGTAAGTTAGCATGCGCCATCATGGACCTAACCATTCCAGTAGGGTTCTGTTTCTTCTCTCCGCAACACCATTTTGTTGAGGAGTATATGGAATAGACGACTATCTTTCTATTCCTTTTTCATCACATAATTTTCTGAACTTATCAGATAAATATTCTTAACCTCAATCGGATCTAAATACCTTTATTTTATTGTCTAATTGATTTTCTGCCAGGTTCATAAACCTTCTGAAACAACTTATACTTCAGATTCATGAGAAATCAAATAGACATATCCGAATCAAGTAGAATCATCTATAAAAGTGATGAAACAAACAGCCCATTGCCTTCCGCTCACATTCATTGAACCACAGATGCCCAAATGGATTAAATGCAGAGGAAATTCAGCTCTTTTACCTTTTCCAAATGGTTTCTTTGTCATTTTCCCTACTAGGCAATGCTTACTTATGGACAAATCGACTTTTTCAATATTGCCCAACAAGCCCTCTTTGGCTAGTCTATTCATATGTTGTTGGCCCATATGACCAAGTCTAGCATACCGCCATATTCACATCATTATCATATTAAGGTAGAAGACGTGAAACAACATATTGACATCATTACAGTCAACATTTAGTACAATAAAACCATTCAGTAAGTGACCACAACCATAGTAGTTTGTATCTAAACACAAATCTACATCTCTATTATGAAAGTTCACACTAAAACCAAGCTTAACCAACACTAAGACAGACACTAAATTTCGACGAATCTCCAGAGCATATAGAACATCAAGATGTGTCCACCATGCATGTTCAATTGGCAGGTGCCAATCCCTTTAACTTCAGCTCTGGAGTTATTTCCAATATAGATCCACTTAGTTCCAATTGGTATCGTCGAAATTCCACAAAGGATCCTCTATCCTTTGTTACATGGTCTGTCGCTCCTGAATCTACATTCCACAAAGGATTGGATTCAGCCTATAATGCAGAACTTGACACATAAGCAAAGTTCTCAAATGTACAAGAGGTGTATTCCTTCTTTGGCTCACGACAGTCGCGAGCATAGTGACTTCTCTTGTCACAATTGTAACACATCACCCTTGACATTTTCTTGACTTGAGGACGTTTTCCTCTCTTGTGTTGGTTAACTCTTGATTTCTTGCAATAAGGATTTGATCCTTTGCATTCCCACATATTGAACGAATCAATACGCTTGCGCTTAGAGCACAAAGCCCTTTCTGAGATAGAACCAGCATAGCAAATGTCTATTTTCGGCTCAAATACCGTTAGACGGTCCTTTACTAGCTCAAGGTGGCGCATGGCATCCTTAAGATCTTCCATATCATGGTCAAGAGCTTCTAGTGCTTCTTGTTTTTTCAGCACATATTGAATCTTCATATTCAATATTTCACAATTATTGCCGTTCATATTAGCAATTACATTCTTAGTTGCTGAACCATCGTTCTGAACACATCAGACATACATGCACGAATAATTAATGCCTATCATTTATGCATCCCTATTTGCATAGACCCATCATATTAATAAATAATTTCAAGTAAGGTTTCAGAATCAAAAGGTCACTATGTTTCCAATCATCCTCCAAAAATCCTAACTTAAAACTATCATTAATATGATTGTCATATGCAAAATCAATTCTATGAAGTTACAAAAACTTCTATTACTACCCACAGCTAATTACCCATAGCAACCAGCAATAACAGAAAGCAAATAAAATCTAATATCTAATAAAATAACAATGCTTTCACATGATACGACTAACATATCAGTTGTTACATCAACAACAATCAGGTAGTAAACATTACATAATTAATCAAAGAAATAAATAGGGAATGTCCCTTCTAATCTATCAGCCATAATATCTGAGAATTTTGAAGGCACATTTGCCAACTATGGAAAAACTTTTGGAGAGCTTTCATGTCGCCTCGAAGGCGCATTCACTTGGCGCCATGTGGCGCTCAATCTAAGGGTTGAAGTTTTGGCCAACTCAATCCTATAGTGCTCTCTCACAAAAAGCTTCCACCAGCCTCCTATAACCCGGGACCACGTTGACCTCCCATAGCCGATCCAACACTGCTTGCCATTCAGGTGGAAGAGTGTTCATCAAAGCCGGCACCTTCTCAAAATCCGGCATAAGATAGCCATTCCAAATGATTTCCTGTATCATCCGATTGACCTTGACCACATGTGATATTAAATCATCATCATGCCACTGCTAATTAGCTAATTTTGACATCAGCCTTTTAAGTCTTGCATTTCCCTCGTCCGTTCTCGAGATTGCAGGTATCCTTGCATAACGCATCATAGTTCCTGCAACAAATGCAGAATTAAAACTGGATCACTTATAATCCATAATTAATATAAGAGAAAATACATAATTTTCCAAAATTCATGCAACAAATGCAGAATTAAAAATGGATTACTTATGATCCACATAGGCATGACTGAAAAAGAAACAAATTCCTTTTTTTTTTTTCTCGGGTCAACGGTCGTCGTTCAACGGTCAACGATCCGTCAACGGTCAACGGGTCGGGTCAATGGGCGCGCGGGTCAGACCGGTCGCGACGGTCGAACCGGTCGGACCGACCGCACGTGCCTCGCGCGTGCGGGGGATGACGTCACGTAGACGTCATCCGGCACTTGCCGGGCGCGTGCCTCGTCCGCGAGTCGAGTCGAGTCGCCAGTCGGGTCAGGTCGCCAGCCGGTGACCGTCCGGCGAAACGTCGTCGGTGCTGACGTCATCGGTGACGTCATTCGAGCGGATACGACCGTGGATGACGTCATCCCGTGACGTCAGCACGCGTCGGTCCGCAGACCGGCACGTGCCGGTTCGCCGACTGCCGGCGCGCACGTGCCGTTTCGCCACTGGCGCGTGTGACGCACGCGCTGGCGAAGCCAGCGCTTCCAGGCGAGTCGCGCCCACGCGCAGCGGCTTTTGGCCGCGCGTGTGGGCACGTGCAGCGTCGTACGGCGGCGTGCGACATGTCGCCGGCCTCGTCTCGACATCGCCTTTCACCCAGTGCCTTCAGAATTTGATTTCGACTTACGAAAACTCAGAAAAATGGCCGAACAACGCTCGGGTGTCAAGATTTCTCGCCCTGATCCGTACGGCCGAAAGTTTTTCGCGAAAAATCAATCAAAAAACATCAAATTGATCGGGAAAACGTGAACTAGGGCTCTGATACCAATGTTGGGAATAACGGATCCCCAAAAAACTGGATTCGACATCGAATCGAACCCCTAAATCAATGCGGAAGACGAAGCCCGGGAAAACACGTATCACCGATCGTAAAGCACACCATGGATTCGAGCGTACCTTGTTAGCCACAGATTAAACACCAACGCTGAAGAAGAGAAAGAAATTCTGGCCCCGTTCGATCCGATGACACCTTGAAGGGAAGAAGGAAAGTGCCGTTTGCTTACTATTTCCTTTTGGAGGGGAGAGAGCGCGCGGGAGAAGAGAAGACGTACGTTGAATTGCAAAACGTTGTCTTCTCTCTCTCTCTCTCCTCCCTTTTATATCTTCCCCCTCCACGGGCCTTATTCCCGTGGGCCGGGCCCTTTTGGGCCCAACTTGAGCGGATGGGCCTTAAGCTTATCTCATAAATCCATCACACTCCATTCTACTCATTGTGTGTTCTTAAGATATAGTCCATTGCTTATTGGTTACTTTTATTAAGATTACGAAATTGGACCCATGTATATTGCAAGAAATGCTCATTTTATTGAAAATATGTTTCCGTTCACACTTTTTCGAAACACCTTCACCATCATATTATTGGTTGACGATCTCCATGGTCTGTATGTCCTCCCGCAAGAAATATGGTGTTAATGGTAATTCCTGCCTTCTACCCCACTATCTGACACCTCCTCACCCACCTTTGAAAAACCATCGCTGATATTATCAAATACTAATATTGCTTCAACATTTAACACGTTGGTTTCAAGTCCATCTGATATTGGTATAGGTTCTAATGAGGCTCTTTTAGACACCTCCCGCAGCAAGTTATTATGATATATGCACAATCGGTTTATGAAAAACCAAGAACCCATTCAATGCGGCAGCATCAAAACCCAAAGATCAACACAAAATATCTATTGTCAAATGTGAACTTGACCGAAATAAGTTCTACAAAAGAGTCATGGCACCTCACGGAAGCTAATAAACATGAAAAATGGAAGTACAAGATGCTTGAAGAATTTAATACTCTGTTGTGCAATGGAACATAGGTTTTGGTTCTACCAAATCTTAAAACAAATGCTATGGGCTCCAAATGGGTTTATCAAGTCAAGATACATCCAAATGGTTGAATGCCTGCCTAAGGCGCAAATGATAACTACTCTGTTCCAGAAATCAATTTCTAGCTAGAAATTGAATTTTCTATTTCTATTCCTCAAACAAGTTTTAAGCAAAAATACATGTTTGATGATAATATAAAATTTTTGTTCATGGAAAAGAAATTTGTATGATAATGATACAAAATTTGTCCCTCCTAGTGGTGGTGGGAGGTGGACAGCGAGGTGCCGGCATTCAATGGTTGGTGGTTGGCATTTAGCGGCTGGTGATCGATGACCAATGGTGGCGATTGGCCGCCAACAATCGGTGAGCAACGGGTGGGTAGCTAGCGAATGGCGATGATGGACAAGCTGGCTATGAGCGGCGGTGATGAGAGTGAACCATGAGAAGAGTTTTCGTTTCTTAATTTTGTTCCAGAAATTAAAAAGTTAAAGATTTTAACTTCTAATTTTAGTTCCAAATCTATTTCTGGAGTAAAAATTCTTTCCATAAATAGAAAAATGAAATTGCGTTATCAAATAGATTTTTATTCCGAGTTTGTTCTCGAAATAGGAAAATAGAAAAACAAAGAAAGAGAATGGTTATTATACGAGCCCTTAACGGCCAAGGGCTATAATTAACAAGAGGGTATTGACTATACGGAAAATTTTAATCCTGTTGTTAAAGTAATCACTGTATGTACAGTTATTTCATTAGCTGTGACAAAAACTAGAAACTTCGGAAGTTGGATCTTGGCAATGCATTTTTAAATGGTAACTTGATTGAAGAAGTCTTCATGGCCCAGCCCCAAGGCTTCATTGATAAAGAAAGGCCAAACCATATATACAAGTTGCAAAAATCCTTATACCAATTGACAAGCATTGTGGGCTTGTTCCACCGGTTGAGCATCTTCTTAAAATCCCTAGGATTTATTAGATCAAAAATTGATAGTTCCCTCTTTATACAACACCGACCCAATTTCTTTGTTTACATGCTCATCTATGTTGACGATATTGTTATTACAGGGTCTAATCCGGCATTTATTCAAGACTTCATTAACCGATTAAATAAGGAGTTCTCCATACAAGACCTAGGCAAACTTAATTACTTTCTCGGAATTGAGGCGCTTAACATCCATCAAGGCTTCTCCTATCACAATAGAAGTATGCTATAGATCTCCTCCACTGAACTAGGATGGATAGTGTTAAACCGGTTCACAAGTTCATGGCTACAAATACCAATTTAATTAATCATGGTAAGCCACTTGAAGATGTCGGTTGTGTAGGAGCATTGTAGGAGCTCTTCAATATGCCACCCTAACTCGGCCATATATCTCTTATGCGGTAAACAAAGTCTATCAATTCTTGAAAGAATTGACAGAAGACCATTGGAGTGAGGTGAAGTGGATCCTAACATACTTAAAGGAAATCATTTCACATGGATTACTCATCAGTTTCCAACCCACTACAGAACTCCATGCATATAGACGCTCAATAGGAGGTTATGCAATTTATAAGGGTCAAAATTTGATTTCTTGGTCAGCCAAAAAGCATCATACCAAATATGAGTATTGAGCATTGGCAAACGCCATGGTAGAAGTGGTATGGTTGCAATCATTGTTACAAAATTGGGCATCTCTCAATTAAAACTCCATATCCTTTGGTGTGATATTTTTGGGGCAACGTATCTTACCATAATCCACTTTTTCATGCTAGAACAAAAGATATTGAGGTAGACTTTCACTTAGTTCGCTATTTAGTGTCACAACGCAAACTCGAGCTCTGTTTCATATCCACACATGACCAAATAGCGTATATCTTCACTAAACCTCTTACACAGTGTCGCCATGATATGCTCAAATTCAAGTTGAAGATCATCTAGAAGACCACCCTCAACTTGCGGGGACTTGTTAAGGATAACAATTCATAACCAGTTCAAATTCAAAATATTTTGAAATAGTCGATGCTTATTTAGTTATCACTGTAGTTATTATTGTCATGGACTAATTCAAAATATTTGAATTAGCCCATTCTCATCTCATGTAATTATTATTGAAGTTATTACTGTGACAAACTAATTCAAAATTCAAAATAGTATGACTTAGTCCATTTATATCTCATGTAATTATTGTAATAGCTAGTAGATAAATTCTATATATATAAACATTATCCTAGAGATAAAGGATAAGTGAAACTTATGCTCAAACTTAGAGTCTATCTTTACAATTTGGAGAGAGCGGCCGCTCCATGGCCACAGGACACGACGGAGTTGGCCAGTGGGAAAAAAAAAAACATAGTTAGGATGAGGAGAATAATAGCAGGTCAATGATGGGGAGAAGGCGAAGGACCGATGACGGTGGCAGCGTCGGTGGGTGGCCCGATCGGCAGTAGTGGTAGGCCCAACGGTCGTTATTAAGGGGGTTGGAGAAACACTAAGGTCATGACGGGATTATCTATAGAAGTGTGGTTAAAGATTCACATTAGTTTCGGAATGCCCAACAAAGGACAAAGACCAGTAAGAGGCCACACATTCAACAAGGTAACAGAGGCGGCTCTCTTCGGTAGGAAAAAACAAATCGACAAATGAGACCAAAAGCCGATGAAGCTGAGTTCGGCAGCGTGGATAGACATGCGATAGAACTCCAAGGCCGATTCTATTTTAGCTTGTCCGCAAACTGGCCACATCTTAGGTTTTAGTCTCAACTGCCAGCGAAAGAACCATTCATCAAAAGATGGAAATGGCAGATAAAATCATAATTGACTGGGAGAACTTTGGTGTAATGTCGAGAATCGAGGAAAGCATTCGATGAATTCAGAGGGAGAGGAAGTGATTCGAAGAACGGACAAAGGATCAATCGATCTTCTTTGGAGTCATTTTCATGAAAGATGAACTTGCATTTGTTGCGAAAGCAAACAATCGGATAATAAAATAAACAGAATAAGAAAATACACTGGACATTATATATATGTGATTTATTTGTAATGACCTACATTCACGAGGAAATAAGCAATGAATTTTACTATAAATCAAGCGATACAATAGAGATTATAACCACACTCGAGTCACTTAAATATTTTTTATTACTTTTCAAGCCTCAATTACACTTATAACTCACGTAGTGTTTCGCCTAACAATTCTTCATTAAATAATTTCTCAATCTCATGAAAGAGTTATACACAAATTCTTACCACAAGAATTTAACCGATTTCAACACATAAGTTTTTTTAGTGTAATTGCATAAACAAAACGAATGGAGAAACCCAATGTCAAGCACTCGGGCACGGTGCTCAAGATGTGTACAGTAACAGCACTGCCCTTAAAGCACTCGGCGTCTCTTGCAACATCTATGCAAGGCACACTTAACAACCCTTGTGATGTATAGATTTATGTAAGCATAGGGCCCACTTTGCCGAGAAGTCCCAGTAGAATTCGGTCAGCAAGTCCAACTTGGACTTTCCCTATTTTGAACCGTGACTTCCGCTGCTTTGATTTTATTTCCTTTTATAACTTCTTTTCAATTATGTTTCCTTGGCTGTCTCCAGCAGCAAAGATAAATATTGTTCCCATCTTTCTTTCTTTTCAATTTCCACGATCAATGAACATATTATTTGGGCTGCATTTTCGTCCAACAGGCTTAAATTCGAGACATATTTTAACAACATTTATAATGCCAAAGATCATTTAGACGCCCTAAGAATGTATTGCATCTAGTGACATAATTCATGTAGGATCGCCTTCTTCTTGTCGTAGGAGAAACTTGAAGATGGAAAGCTAGGAACAGGAGAAGCAAGTCAAGGAGTAAATCATAAAGGCAATTTCACGAGCAGGGTAACAGGAGGGTGAAGTGCTTCAGGAGGATAAGCTGTTTAAATAAAGATTATTACCTAACAAGCCGTTTAAATTGGAAATTACCGCATGCCACCTACCTGACACTCCACGATAGAACGTGTTGATATAGTGCTCAGAAATCGCTGCCAGTTGAAAAGTTATGATCTTTAAGGTGCAATTTTTCCCACTTCAAAATAATGATGGCCTGTAAATATTGAGAAAATACGAAAAGCTTTATTGGGTATGGCATACGATCTATTATTAACATTGAATGCAATAGAGCAGAGAATCAACGAAGGAACTCCCCAGCGGATGATGGGCACTTAAACTGGTAGTCGATGTTGAGAAAAGTCACTTTAAAGATATCAACAGATGGATGAACAAAGGAAGTGTTTTATTAAAACGGTATCATGATCACATGCTGTTTACAAAATCCCTCACTTCTCTTAGAAAAGTCGACATGCTATGATCTAAGTGACGATTCTCGAGTATTAGCTGGTTCTGACACGTCGTAGTTCGGCCATCTCCCTGCCAAGTCGATTTTTCTCACCCATCAATGTGTCAAACGTGTCAAGATCTTTGCATAGAACTTTGTCGGCCCGAGTTATCTCGGCATCCTTGAGCTTTTGTTGATGTCGAACTCCAGCAAGTTGTTTCTCAAGGTCCGCCTCTTGAGCAGCAAGGTTAGTCCGCTCATCAACTAAAGCCTGTAGAATGTTCTGGTTAATCTTCAAGGTGTGATTAATCTCCTTGATAGAGTCATGGGGATATTGATAATCTTTTTCCGAGACTACCAGTGTTAAAATTCAAGTCGGTGGAAGACGACTTACCTGATTTCGATGCGCAAACAACAAATAGCCCCGGAACGAACGTTGAATTGCCGATGAACCACGAACAAAAACTACCTCACGCCAGTCTGGATGTGATCACGAGGAAAGCATCCGATTTCCACGGCGTAAATGCAAATCGTTATCGTAAAAGTGAAATGGAATGCCTTTGATGGAAAGGGGAGAGAAAGGAGTGTACGTTCTCTCTAAACGTAATTTTTGCCAACAACTACCAACGGTTGTCTTCTAAGAGGTTTTTATATCTCTCATTTCATACCCTTTCAATAATGTCTCGCACCCCATCATGGACGCACCTTTTTAATTACATCTCCCACTCGGACATGAAGGGTTTGATAGCTCTCCATCAAGAATATAAAGCATTCAATATTCATCAACTTTATAAAACAATTCATACTGGCAAATATGCCGTGCGACCAGTGAGTACACCTGTACTTGGGAGCTCAAATTATGCACTTGTTAGAGATGACATAATGGCTACAATTCCGAAAAGAAATAAACAATCGATGTCTCACAGTGCCCCAGACATATTTTGTTACATCAGTCCAAGTATACCTATCCCTTAAAGGCTATACTTGATTATTCTAAAAAATACTATGTATTTACAATTACATCCACAACTACATAGGGCGATATAATTGGTCGATCAGTAAATATATGTGATAGATGTAAAACAACAATAGTCTTTCTTCGCACTCATGTCTCTCAATTTCATAACAACTGCTTTCCTAGATATGTCCTATAAGCCATATCTATTCATGACCGCCTGTAACATGCTAAAGTAGCAACATTGATATTTCACTTCGAGAATATAGTCAGAAATAACTTAGGGCACAAAGTTGAGGCAAATTATAAATTACCTCAAGGGCTCACACGATAAGTAAATATGGATAATTTTACTTATCTTCCCTTATTGGTCATACAATGCACATGTAGTATGAATTACATGCTATGGTGGATTACTCTTTCTATAAAAGCGTATGTCATTTATCAAATATATCCACTATACGGATCTTAGCCTAAACATAGTCACGTATCTCTCACGTACTCATGTTTAGCCCGAGTGCTATATTAGCTTGCTTTCTATAGCGTCCAATTAAGCACTCGCATCCGACATCTTTCAGGCATACATGATTATGGGACTATTATTTATGTTTGGTCTTATTATAAACAAATCACATACCTCATCTTGACTCCAATCAATGCGACATATTTTATGTATTAGACTTGCTCTTCAGCGTCTATTTGTACATAACGTCTCATCTCAACGTGCTATCTAAAGCACTTGAGGCAATTGTTCGTGTGAGTAAGCCAATCATTACCTGCTGACATACTTTTCAATAATACATGTGTGTTTGTGCTAGTCTCATAGTGGATTTGTACTTATTGATAAAACATCAAATCACTAATAAATAAATAAGTACAATATATATGTCCATAAATACATAAACCAATGATCCTTTACAATAACATATATCACATTCTACGCAATCTTAGTGACATCCTATGGGTCAAGAATATGTCTCTAGGAATAGCTTTCGTAAATGGATCAGCAATCAATCTATTGGTTGAAATGTATTGCAGGATCACTTCCATCTGCGCTATAATATCTTTGATGAAGTTTTCTTTATGTCAATGTGCTTTGTCCTTCCATGATATTTGGGATCCTTCACATAGGCGGTGGTTGCTTGACTATCACAATAAACTGTCACCGGTCTTGGAACTTCAGTCACAGTGGCTAAATTTTCCAAGAAACGTTTTAGCCATACTGCTTCTTGCACTGCGGTAGAACATGCAATAAATTCTGCCTCCATCGTAGACAAGGCCGTGCATGTCTATTTCTTGCTATTCCAAGAAATCGCACTTCCATTGAGCAAGAACGCATATCCAGAAGTCGATTTACGCTCATCCAGGTCTCCACCCTAATCGGCATCTGAATAGCCTAATAGGCGTAAATTATTCCCTTGGTAACAAAGTCGATAGTCCATGGTACCCTTCAAGTATCTCAGGATCCTCTTCACTACTTTCCAGTGTGCTTGACTGGGATTTGATTGATATCGGCTCACCAATCCCACGGCATAACATATGTCGGGTCGAGTACACATCATAGCATATATCAAACTTTTGACCGTACTAGCGCAAGGAACAGTTTCCATCACTTTAATTTCTTCTGGAGTCTTATGACACATCTCAGTACTTAGGCCTTCACCTTGCATGACTAGGGTATCAATGGGATTACAATGCTGCATATTGAAACGCTTAAGAATCTTCATAATATAAGACTCTTGTGATAAAGTAAGGAGTTTTCTCGATTGATCTCTTTCGATCTTAACTCCTAATATATAAGCAGCTTCTCCCATGTCCTTCATCTCAAAATTGGAGGACAACCATTCTTTTATGGTGATAACCAAAAACTTGTCATTTCCAACCAACTGAATATTGTCTACATAAAGTGATAAAATTACAAATTTATCTTTGGACCGCTTGACATATACACAGTGATCTTCTTCGATCATCGTGAAACCAAAAGTTGTTATTGCACGATGAAAACGAAGATACCACTGTCTAGATGATTGCTTAAGGCCATATATTGAGCGATGAAGTTTGCAAACTTTATGCTCTTGACCTTTAGCTACGAAACCTATTGGTTGTTTCATATAGATTTTCTCATTTAATTCTCCATTGAGAAATGCCGTCTTTACATCCATTTGATGTAATTCAAGGTCCAAATGTGCAACGATGGCTAGAATAAGGCGTATTGAGACAAACCTTACAACTGGTGAAAAAGTTTCCTCATAGTCTATACCCTCTTGTTGAGTATAACCTTTTGTCACAAGGCGAGCCTTATACTTTTCAATGGATCCATCCGCCCTTCGCTTAATCTTAAAGACCCATTTGTTTCCAGTGGCCTTACGATTGGGTGGTAGATCAACCAAGTCCCAGACATGGTTTGCCCTCATTGACTCCATCTCATCTTCCAAAACTTTTCTCCATTCTTCCTTGTCAGAGGATGAGAGCCTCTTGAATAGTCTTAGGCTCGGCATCGTCATTTTGAGCAATCATAAATGCTTCCCCTTCATCTCAAAACAACGATGGGGAATATACTTTTACGCAATTGAATTTCTCTTGAATTTAATTCATCAGGCGATGCAACACTCCCACTAGGTCTTATGTGTTGAGGTAAATCTTCATTTCCCTTTACAACATCAGTGGGTGTGTTATCAGGGTCTTCCATCTCATATAATTGGAAGTCTTTATCAATCTCACATCTATTAGGAAAATCGTTTTCCAAGAACGTGACATCTCGTGACTCCATTTCGATCACACTTCCATCAGCTTGTTCACCTATGAACACGTACCCTTTGGAGTGTTCGGAATATCTTATAAAGATACATTTCTTCCCTCTATGACCTAATTTGCCATGTTTATGGGAAGAATCATGAACATAAGCTGCATATCCCCATGGGCGTAGACTACTCAAGTCTGGTTTCCTACCAATCCATAATTCATAAGGGGTGGAAGTGACCGATTTTGAGGGCACTCGGTTAAGTATAAAGGCAGTAGTCAATAACGCATCTCCCCAATAGGAGATGGGTAAATTTGCTTGTACCATCATATACCTAACCATTTCCAATAGGGTTCCATTCCTTCTCTCAGCTACCCCATTTTGTTGTGGAGTACTAGGAATAGTCAATTGTCGTTCAATTCCCTTTTCATCACAAAGAGCCTTGAATTGCTCCGATAGATACTCACGTCCATGATCGGTTCTCAATGCCTTTATTGTTTTATTCAACCGATTCTCTACCATCGCTATATATTGTCTAAAGCAGTCTAATGCTTCTGACTTAAGGGAGATCAGAAAGATATAACCGAAACGTGTGAAGTCATCTATGAAAGTGATGAAATACGAGGCTCCATGCCTTGCTCTCACATTTAAAAGACTACAAATGTCAGAATGTATGAGATGCAATGGAAATTCAGCTCTAGTCCCTTTACCGAATGGTTTCTAGTTGTTTTTTCCGCCAGACAATGTTCACATACGGATAGACTAACATTAGTGAGTGACTCTAAAAGGCATTCTCTAGCTAATCTTTGCATTCTTTGCAATCCAATGTGACCTAATCTAGCATGCCAAGTACTTGCATCAATCTCAACGTTATTAGAAGACACAATTAAAGAAAAACAACCATCAACATTAACATTGTACTGATCATAATTAATGTCTAACACCATAAAACCATTCGATACATGACCTGAACCATAATAAATTGTTCCATACAAAATGTCAACACAATTACCATGGAAATTCAATACATATCCTAAGCTAAGAAGAATAACTACGGAGACCAAGTTTCGTCGAATATCTGGAGCATAAAGGACATCATGTAGGAATAGGTTTCAACCACCACATAAGATTAATTTACATGTGCCGATACCCTTCACTTCAACTCTTGAGTTATTCCCAACATATATCCATCTTCTTCCAGGCGGTATCCGATGATACTCCATAAATGCTTCTCGGTCTCTAGCTACATGGTCTGTTGCTCCTAAGTCTACAGACCACATTTGATGAGATTCAGCAAGCATTATAGTACTAGAAACAAAAGTATTACTCAAAGTAATGGAGTAATAGGGTACATTTTTCGGCTTAGTGCATTCACGAGCAAAGTGACCCATCTTGCCACAATTGTGGCATTCCATCTTGGCCTTGTCCTTCTTCCCACCATGCTTCTTGCGTTGGAAGGTCTTAGTCCTCTTGGGTGCCTGATTAGTCATCTTCCCTTTATTGTTGAACTGAAGATTCTTCTTGCGCTTGTAGCCCGAAACTTTGTGTGAACTCGATTTAGCAACATAAGTATGGGTAGAGGATTTCGCAGCCTCTAGGCGTTTATTCTCTAATTCCAAATGATGCGCAATATCATCAAAAGTGACAATATTCTCATTATGCGTCATATTGATCTTCATATGCTCCCAATTGTCAGGAAGAGATCTTATAACAGCTTGAACTTGCTGCTCATCAGTAAGGGAGTAACCTGCCGACTTCAGCTCACGGATCATGTTTGACATCTCCCGAAGATGCTGCCTCATCGTTACATTTGGGTGCTTTCGAAATGTGTCAAACTTGATGGTGAGTCTCCTCAGCTTAGTGGCAGATGTAACCCCAAACTTATTTTTTAAGGCAACCCACATAGCTTGAGCTTTATCATAACTCTCAAACTCACACATGAGATCATCTTGCATACAGCTCAGTAGCGTGATGCGAGCAATGCTATTTTTCTTTTTCCAAACTTGATAAGCTTCCAAATCTCTTCTGTGTTGAGCTGAAGTTCCATACTCACGTTCATCCATGGTATGGTTGAGGGTTTCCAAAACCTCTTGCTCCTAAAGGATGTACTGAACCTTTCGGTGCCAAATATCATAATTGTCACCGTTCAGCTTCTCACCCTTATTGAGGTCAACCACACTGGTCTTGGATGATGATGCCATAATTAATTGCTATAACACATTGACATAATAAACACAGAATCAATACTAGCACACTTTACATAGTAACACATATATTTGATTTGCAGCAAAAACAAACTAAATTAATGATAATTCAACAAAAGACACAAAAGCAAAAGTTTACTATGTTCCCAATCAACTTCTATGTACAATTGTTCTATTATCATTAATTAGTTTAATTTGCGCAAATCTTAAGTTCTAGGTGAGAACTCCCTCGAATTCTATCAACCTACGAACTTCCACTAGGAAAAATAATTACATGATCTTATGTAATTTCTACATTTTTCCATTAACACGAAAAGCATAGCATGATAATAACCAACGTATAAACTACAATCATACTTCAACTATAATAAAAAATGCAATTCAACATGTAATGGATTTCCTACCATTGTTCTAATTTTTTAGCAACTAGAAAATTGCAAGTATATTAAAATATATACATCATATCATTGAACTAAGCTCTACATAGCATATATAATATCGTTTGCACACAAGCTAGCTACTGTATTTCCTAAATCACAAGAAAATACAAGATACAAATAAATAAGCTGCATTAAACCCCAAAAAAAAATACGCGTACATATGGTTTCCAAAACATTTTCATACATTTATAAAATTAAAAAGTATAACATAATTATACCACAATGTAGAGAACATTCATATGAACCAAACGTCGTTGACCACGCTCCAATCGGAGGTTGCACGCCATGCGCCTCCTGAGTGCGCGGCGTGTGTGGCGTATGCGCCAGTGAGCCAAATGGCTCCTGGTCAGTCCGATCAGTTCGACCGGTCCAACCGGTGAATGGTCCGACTGGTTTGATTGCCGAACTGGTTGACCGGTCAACGGTCGGGTCGGGTCGGGTCAACCGGGTTGGATCCCGGGTCGGGTCATGGGTTGGGTTGGGTCGCCAGCCGGCCAACTGTCGCCGGCATTGACGTCATCAATGACGTCATCCGGCGATCGACTGTTGGATGACGTCATGGTGACGTTACCACGCCTCGATTTGCCGACCAGCGCGTGCTGGTTCGCCGGCTGGCGCGCGTCGCGCATGTGCCGGTTCGCCGACCGGTGCGTGTGGCGCACGCGCTGGCTCTGCCAGTGCTCCAGGCGCGTGGCGCCCACGCACAGTGGTTTCTGGCCGCGCGTCCGGGCGCGTCCGACGTTTCTTGGTGGCACTCGACCCATTGCCGGACTCGTCTCGACGAGCTCTTTCACCCTGTATCTTCAAAAATTAATTTTAACCAAAAAATTATTTCGAAAAACGGCCAAAACCTCACAGATGCACGCGGCCTCGAACCCGTTCTTTGCTCCGGTTCAATTTCGAGTTTTTGATATGGCAATTCCGACTATCAGAGATCCAAACAGTGTAGAATACAATCTTTTGATCTCAATATCAAATGGTAAATGAGAAAACTCGATGAAAAACAAGGCAAAAATCATGACTTGGCTCTGATACCAATGTTGGAATTCAAGTCGGCGGAAGACAATTTACTTGATTCCGATGCGCAAACAGCAAATAGCCCCGGAACGAATGTTGAATTGCCGATGAATCACGAACAAAAACTATCTCACGTCAGTCTGGATGCGATCACGAGAAAGGTATCTGATTTCTACGGCGTAAATAAAACGTTATCGTAAAAGTGAAATGGAATGCCTTTGATGGAAAGGGGAGAGAAAGGAGCCAACGTTCTCTCTAAACGTACTTTTTGCCAACAACAACCACCAAAGGTTGTCTTCTAAGAGGTTTTTATACCTCTCACTTCATACCCTTTCAATAATGTCTCGCACCCCATCATAGACGCACCTTTTTAATTACAACCAGGACAGCGATCTTCTCGCAATTTTGCTGGTAACTCTCGACCCCATCGAGAAACTCATTCAGAAACTCTTCAGCTTCTTGAACCTAGAAGACTTCAAAATAACACCACCACACAGTTCGTGCAATAAAGTTTGAGCGTCTTGGTGACCGTTGGGCAAGCTGCAACCGATAGGTAGCTGCCCTTAGAGAGTTCGAAGTATTCAGTCCATTTGGCCTTGGCTACCTCACCAGTGATGACGAATGTTGACAAAAGCTCAGACGCAGAACTACCGGAGTCAATAGCTTCGGAATGTAAAGCTCTCGCAGCCCTTTCAAGAGTAAGCTTAGCCTTAGCGGAAGAACCAAGTGATTGTCCAGCATTGATTTGATCCATTGGTTGACAGAAATGGTCGATGATGGATCCCCAGAGGACATTAATGCTGGAGCAATAGGATGGTTGACCATTGGTGAGGATTCTTGAATGTCGACTATCGCGGGATCATGAGTATCTTCACTCAGGACTATCGAGGAAGATCCCAAACCAGGCATTTAACTCGTTGATGGTGACGAAGCAGGTAAGGGAACTTCTTCAATACCTAGTGAAAACTGAGGTGACGGACCAGCATGAATAGTTTCTTCCAGTCGGCTTTGACTGTCTACACTGACGATAGTAGACATACTTTGTGGGTTGGAGTTCTCTGCATCTGCACCAGGTATTATCGAAGAAGAGTTGGTCGGTAGTGGATCTTATCATCTTCATCGCTGAAGATATATCGGTAAGAACAGAAACTGAACACGCGAGAGGAAATACTCACTGTACTCGGCCAGAGGAGTCGGAGTAGAGGGGACAAGTGATGCCCCATCAAGCGAAGGAGGATAAAAATACCAAGGTTGCAGTCCTTTCCAGAAGTGGGTAACATTAACATCAGAGACCGGATGCTCATCAATGAGAATGACAACACCTCCAAATTTACAAGAAGAATCTATCTCCAAACCTTAGAGATGTTTGGCTTCTTAAAAATGATGGAAGAGAGGCAAAAGAACTTCTCAAAAGATCCTTCCGAACATAGTTTAAACTATATTGGTAACTTATACTAGATAGAAACATATAGAAATCCTATTTGACTGTTAACTTCAAGTTTTCTAGGATTTGGATAATCATTTATCTATGAGTTATCCATGGTTATTTCATACATCCCACATCTTTTAAGGGAAACCTAAGTAGGTTGCAGCCATGTGCTAAACAATCATGAAAAAAAGCAAAGGAAAGAGAACAATAATGAATCGAGGTCATTGTAGACTATCTGAATATCTCATTTGCAAAACACTAGCTCGAGGAAAATTGATAAAGCAACGGGAAGACAAATAAAAAAACTTACTCCTTAACATGATGGGTGTCTCCCTAAATTACATAAAAAATAATGGAAAATCCACTTGAATTTATCTATTGTTTGTCTTTGCAAAGAGCTCACTGAACTGACCCACAAATATGCACAAGTCAATTAAAAAATTGGATGGAGTCCATTAGCATTATGTTCAGTGAATTTGATGATAGATTCCCATAAGAACCAAAACACATTGGTAGAAGGCAAAAAGAACAGCAAAAAGACAAAAGGACCAACGAGTTCACGGCCTCAGCTAACAACCATGACAGTACCAAGCATCTTCATTTCCTATGTTTCCTCTCCCTAAAAGGGAAAACCCAGGGAAAAAAAAAAACTGCCAATCCAGATTGCAGAGAGAGAAGGCACTCACAGATCGTCCAAATAAATGCAACTCAACTTTATAAGGCAAAGTTCTCTAGCCTCTTACTTGAGCGCTAAGTAAAACGTGTGCGTGTGTGTGCGTGTGAGAGAGAGAGAGAGAGAGAGAGAGAGAGAGAGAGCCATTACTCATTCCACATAGTTTCAAGCAGTCTAAAAACAGAGAAGAGACCAACATTAAACGACGACGAGAAGCCTCTACCTGCCCTTCAACAGCCATTAGGCTAGGAAGAGAGGGCATAGGATCTTTAGGATTCTGGTGTTGCTGCAGAGGAGGTGGCGGTTCACAGCCGCCTCTGCCTTGGTCGAGTCTTCTGCTGCAGCCGCGCACTGGCGCTGTCCGGTACATCTTCTTCGCCGGAAGCAGTACGGAAAAGCACTGTGAAGCGCCAGAGAGAGAGAGAGAGTCGACGACGGACGGTGGTTAAAGCAGAGAAAACCCAAAGGGCGGGGGTTTTAGATTCTTTGTTCAGTTTGGCCTAACCTTTGTACTAATTGCTAAAAAAGCACGAAGCTTTTGGATTCTTCTCTATTTTCCCCTCTGATATTTTTTCCTTTTTCAATTAAACCCCTACTGCTATCCATGTTTAGGAAATGCGGGAAATGGGGCCAGAGAAACTTTGGAAGGAAAATGAAAAAACTATTAAAATTTTTAGGAGATCAAGAGGAGTAAAAGTTCAAAAAATTGTATACTTTCTTTTCAATTTATTTTTTTACTACTTCTCATTAACATACTACAAGTATCTATTATGTATCTATTCATTTCATCCATGATCCATCCATTATATTGTTGTAAGGGAACGAGGTAGCTGGTAAAGTAGAGCTCTGTAGAGAGATTGGGATGTCCAAAGATATGTTATCTTTAAGGCAACAAAACACGAATGGTTAAAAATCAACTGTCGATTTGAGGTGATGGAATGAGTGTCAAAAGATTTGTTTTGATATATAGAATCCATCTTTGATATTGAAAATGTATTTTGGACCTTATATCTGGTCGGTCAACCTTTAGTCAACTCCATGCAAACTTAACACTTTATGAGTTGAGAGTAAAATTTGATGTGACAACAGACAATTTAAATTACGAAGTTGGTTGGAGAAGAAAAAGTAAAATTAACATTCAACTTAAAAATTAAGTAGATTATTAATTTTTTGCTAAGGCGACATTTAGGCGGTGGCTACTTCCGTGGAGAAAGCACCAAAATCTTTTTCTTGCAATGATGGGAGAGCCACTATAGGAATATATAATCCATTTCGTATTGCTGAAGCCGAAGTAGAATGATGTGGCCAGAGGTGGAGGTAGGAAGGAATGACGGGTTTCCCTCATATTGCAGAGAAGTAACACTCGATATCTATTAATAGAAAGAAAATCACTCGCACCCTTCAACGTTCAGATATATGTATCCATTTCATACTGCTGAAGCCAAGGTATAACTGCATCAATAACAACCGTACGTGCAGGATGACCATATAATAGTTCTCGTTTCCATCCCTTGCCAAATATAACCAATGAAAGCAAAAAGAATACAATTTAGATATGTAGAAACCCATTTTATTCGACAATTTTTGTAATGCAACAATGGTTTATTTCTACCTTATTATCTTCCTCGTCACGATAGATAATTTATTCTATCTCACACTTAGGTACACATAATCTTTGCCATCATCACTATCGTTGTTATTATTATTATAAGTAATAGTTTGTTTTGATGTTTTCTATTAGACATATATTGCAGGGAAAATTTCAAATAAGGGCTTGAAGTGCGATAATTTTCTCAAGAGAAGGTTCGAAATGGATCTTATTTTAATTAAGATTCTGAAGTGGCTAAATCAGTCTTAAACAAGAACCTAAGCTCGCTAGCCAGCCAAAATTTTCTCTAACCGAGGACTTGATTTTTCCCGGCAGCTGGGAAAATTTCTGAATAATGATTAAAAAGAAAGAAAAAACTTAAAAAGTCAGAAAAAGAGAAGAGAAATTCAAAGCCCTCACGATGCATTTTTGAAGATGAAGATGAAGATGACTCCTAGAAATTGACGTTGCGAGCTCTCTCCACATCTCCATAGCCCCTTAGATAGCAACCTTCGCTCGAGCTTTCAAGCTCTACCGCATTGCCAACCTCTTGTCGAAGCAGCAGCAATAGCCACTGTCACACCCCGATCCTCGAGCACGCATCCATCCCTCAGCTTGGTCGATTAAATAGCGACGTCTTAGGACACATTGCTAATCATTTCTTTTAAATACACAAGCGGAAGCATATAAATAATCCTTTCACAATAAAACAATGGGATAGGAAAGTAGGGCCAATTTTTTTTTTTTTCAAACCAAAACAAATCTTTTATAACAAACATGTTTATTCACAACATCATGTCACTTACAAAAATATTGGCTTAGCAAAAAAGGAACTGTCCTATGACTAACTAGCCAGACAGGTTTGCTGATTCTGTTTCTTTCACCTTCCCAAACTTCGGGACTTCCGGCTCTACACAATCGTCACCTAGGGGCCTGAAAATGGTTATACAATAACTAGTGAGACAATATCTCAGCGAGTTCTATTCCACTAAGACTCGATTAGGAAGTCAATATGTGGCACCCCGAAGCACCCAGGGTCACCACATCCTATTAAGAGGAGAACCCTAGTTCCCCGGGCATATATATATATATATATATATATATATTTTAAAACGGTTCCAGCGCATCTTATTTGCGGAAACATAATCGAGTCTTACTAATTCCCCCTTTCAACAACCATGATACAATGGCACACCACTAACATCATAAGAAAAGATACAGCCAAGACACTTTTATTTACATATTTTCATGATGGATTTTCTCGGGTCGATACATCAAAAGAAAGGCCAAGACTTGTAGCTACACTTGGCCATAACCCCAAAAAGAAACACTCGACCCACTATGTCTATCGTGCAAGATCCCCCATCATCTAGTGTCGGCTATCATCCCAAAAAGTTGCAGCTCCTACTTCTCACGCCTGGGCCCTCACACCCATCCTGGTGCATCAGGCGGTGGCGGCGGCAGCAGCATCCCTCGCATCACCCCATCTCGACGAACGTGAACGGATATGTACTCCTGAATGATAGGGCCCTCAGCTAGGCCCACGTCATACATCACTATTGCACGAACCCGAATAAACGTAAGACTGGGGATGGTGGGACAGTCGATCTCCACACACTCGACCTCTACATCCGAAGGAAGATCGTAAAAGATGCCCCGCGTGACAGCACGGAGCGGCATCTCTCTAATCTAAAATGTTGGTCCCCAAAGGGGTGAGTACAGCCACTCAGCAGGTAAAGGACCATTAAACCACTAAATGCATCATACCAAACAATCATCACAACCATAGCAAAACACATGTCGTTCAAGCATTCATGCACAATTTACCTTAATATCATGCACATGTCATCATACCGCATGTACATACATCATCATATAATCATCACCATCGTGTCATATACTTACCATCATCATGTCACATGTACCATTATGCCATAAGTGCACACACATCCATGCACTCACCATCATCATGCATCCATGCACTCATCATCGTCATGTCACATGCACTCATCATCATCATATCACATGTACCATTATCATCACAGGTGCACACACATCCATGCACTCACCATCATCATGCATCCATGCACTCATCATCGTCATGTCACATGCACTCATCATCATCATATCACATGTACCATTATCATCATAGGTGCACACACATCCATGCACTCACCATCATCATGCATCCATGCACTCATCATCATCATATCATATATATCATTATCATCATGTCACATTTCTCTTTCTCGGGACCAATGTTTGCATCCCACATTTACCACTCACACCCAATCCTGGCATTGCGAGAACCATCAGGCACAATGCCTGCCAGGCATCCGGCACAATACCTGCTAGGCATCTCGCACCCCAATTGGCATCGCGAGGCATCCCCCGGCACAATACCTGCCAGGCTTCCGACTCCCCCATGCTCCGGGCATCTCGAAACTCCCGAGGACCCTCCGGCATTCAGCCATTTAAGGTCACCGGGCAACCGGCCTTTACCCTTCTGGCCAGGCATCCCGACACTCCCGAGGCATCGTCGGCTCACACCTCTGACGGCCTTCTCACTTATCTTAGTTCGCATTTTCAATTATAACTCAATTTCAACATGGCATATAATGTGATGGCAAACAAGACTATTTTCATCATTTTAATTCTTATATGCATTTCCAATCATCATCATACATGCAGCAAGATACAACCACAAATGACAATACAATCCATGGGGTCCATACAACTTAGAATAGTCCATATATCATGCCCTTTTTGAAATTTACTAAATTCCAGCTTGGTCAAATTTAGAAAACATTTAAATTAAATATCCATATGATTTTCAAAAATCATAAAATCAGGACACGTGATAGCCAAGACAAAAATATAGCAATTTCATGAAGAACACATGCTCAAAAGAGTTTCACACAAGAAGATATAGTTCACACAAATACAGCATGTAAATTCGGATAAAAATCAGATTGCGCAGTTTTTGAAATATTTCAATTAAAATACGCAAAAGACCTCCAAAAATTATGAAATTTTACCAGGTTGTATTAAAGACCTTAAGGTAAATTTTACCAGGTTGAAATATTTCATCTAGGCCATATTCGTTCAAGACAATTTTCTATAGACGCTCGAAGTTACTATTTCTAGTACCGAACAGTCCAGTTTGGCTATCTCCGAAATATCGAGGTTTCGCCTACTTATCTTTCTTCTTTTCCTCTGAAATTTTGATATGTTTTGGCTCAATAGGTCCCCTACAACTTTCATTAAGGGATCTAAGTGAGATTCTCAAAGAATAGTCACCATATAGGTCTAAGAAGTCTCGGGTGTCCAGTACCGTATTTCCAGATTTACCATCTTCAAAAGAAAATCGTTTCACTAAGCTAAAATTGATAATTTTACCTCAAATTTGAGTATGTTATTATTTAGGATGTTCTCTACAACTTTCATGAAGAAGTCGAAGGGATATTCTCTGTAAAAAGTAACCTGAAACCCACAAAACCACCAAGAGGTCAACCAAGCAGTTCCAGATCTAGTGTCCTCGTAGGAGAAGGGTTTCACCCCTTAAATCTCAGCCTTTTTGTCTCAAATTTTAGTATGTTATACTTTGAGATATTATATAC
The DNA here is from genome assembly GCA_016097615.1 of Eucalyptus dawsonii. Classification (NCBI taxonomy): domain Eukaryota; kingdom Viridiplantae; phylum Streptophyta; class Magnoliopsida; order Myrtales; family Myrtaceae; genus Eucalyptus; species Eucalyptus dawsonii. The sequence continues at coordinate 35,403,797 of CM027878.1, forward strand.
AACTTCTATCAAGGAGTCGAAGTAAAAATCCAACTCGAAACATGCATGCAAGCCTCTACAAAATTCTGGGTCAGGCGGTATACACGAAAACGGCAAGCTATTTCAAGAACAAAGCACATTAGCCTCGGTTTCTCACTCCTAAACACCCAAGATTCAACACCATTCCAAGCACACATGCAAAACATACATGCAAGAGTAGAAAATGGATCCTAACTTGGCTCTAAGATCAAGCGAACGACGGCACACGGGCGGGCGAATGGACGGCGATAGGCGGACGAATGGTGAGCGGCTCCTTCTTCCTCTCTCGGTCCCTCTCTTCTCTCTCGCAACTCTCTCTCTCTCTCTCTCTCTCTCTTTTTCTCTCTTTGGGCGACCCCCTCAACCGGCCACTCTCTTTCTCTTTTATTTCCCCTAAACTTAATCATTAGCAATGATTAAGAACCACCCACAATGGCCAATGCATGGAGTCTTCCTTTTGCCACTTGGCAAGACCCATGCATAATGGGCTTGTAGGTGGGCCGGCCACTCCTCCTCTCCTTGGTCGACGGCAGCCTCTCCTTGGGCTTCAATGGGCCGGCCATTTGGCCCACTAAAGTCCATACTCTTGGGCCTAATTGTGGCACCCCAAAATTCAAGTCACCCTTTAGAGGAAATTAAAGCCTATAATTAGGTAATGAAATTACCTATGGTCTATGTGTTAGTCATTAGTTTTCTTAAGGCTATGTGTTATTGAGCTTGTGTTTATAAATTTTGAAATTAGGACTATAGGATAAATCAATAATCTATGCTTGGCTATGCACCTCATAAATTAAATTCCTATATGTAAAATATTACAAGATTTTGGCCATGTGGAATTTAGTAATTTAAATTTCATAAAAGAAATTATAAAAGGGAAAAATTTAATTTTATTTAGGTTTGGGCCTTAGGCCCAAAATGGGGAATTTTGGTGGGCCGAATGGAGGCCCAAATGGAGGCCCACGAATGGGCTGCCGTCGGCCCAAGAGGAGGCCCAAGAGTGGCCGGCCCAAGCCCAAAAGCCCATGCATGTGTTGTGACAAGTGGCAACAGGCCTTCATGCATTGGCTTAGAAAGGGATGGCATGCATTGGTCAATTGGGGTGGCAAACAATGATTACTAATGATGAGGAAATGGGGGGATAAAAGGGAAGAAGAGGAGAGAGAATGGCCGGTTAGCCATTCGGCCAAGTGAGGGAGAGAGAGAGAGGAAGCCGAGAGGGAGAGAAAGGAGTCCGTCCGCCCGTGTGCCGCCCGTTCGCCGCCGTGTGCCGTCCGCTCGTGCTGTTTGTTCGGTCTAGAGGCAAGTTGGGAATCCACTTCCTACTCTTGCACCAATGTTTTGCATGTATGGTCGAATTTTAGGATGTTTGGAGGCATGAGAGTGAAGCTAATGTGTTTTGTTCTTGGGTGCATGCTGTTTTCGTATGAACTGTTTGAGTCAGAATATTGTGAGAGCTTGCATCAATGTTTTGAGTTCGATTTTGACTGTGATCTCTTCATGAAAGTTGTAGCTAACATCTTAAACTACAATATACTCAAATTTTGTGTAAAATGATGGATATTTGAGGGGTTAAACTCTCATCCTACGTAGATGCTAGATCTGGAATATTTTCGTATGAACTGTTGGAGTCAGAATATTGTGAGAGCTTGAATGCATGTTTAGAGTTCTATTTTGGCTTCGATATCTTGATGAAAGTTGTAGATAACATCTTAAAATACAACATACTAAAATTTGGTGGAAAATTATAGAGATTTAAGGATTTAAACTCTCATTCTACGGAGACCTCAGATCTGGAACGATTTCACTGACATCTTGATGGATTTGTGGTTGCATGTTGAGTTGTGCTAAGAATCTCTCTTCGATTTCTTCATGAAAGTTGTAGGGGACATCTTAAAATACAACATAATAAAATTTGAAGCAAAATTAACAAGCATAACCTAGTAAATCGACTAGATCTTGAAGACGGTAATTCTGGAGATGTATTACAGGACACCCGAGACTTCATGGACCTAAATGACGACTATACTCTGGTTATTTGACTTAGATCTCTGCATGAAACTTGTAGAGAACATCTTGATGTTAAACATACCCAAATTTCAGAGGAAACGAAAAAGAATAGGTAGGTGAAAACTCGGTATATTGGAGAAGTATGTACTGAATGATTCGGTGATGGATCTAGAAGCTTCGTGAGACTGTAGAAACTAATATAGAAAGAATCTGTCTTGGAAGTCTTCACGAAAGATGTACGAAAATGTCTTGGCTATAACTTGGTAAAATTTCGTAAATTTCGGAGGTCATATGGATATTTTAGTTGAATTATTTCGAAGACTGTGCATTCTGCTTGTATCCGAATTTACATGCTGTTTCGTGTGAATTGGACCTTCTTGTGTGGAATTTGATTGGGCATGTATCTTTCATGAAATTGCTATCTTATTGACTTGTCTACCACTAGCCTTAATTTAATGATTTTTGAGAATCATATGAATATCTGATTTAAATATTTTTCTAAAAGTGGTATTTGCTGGAGTTTTGTATGGATTGGATGATGATGTATTATTGCATGCATGACTACGAATTGAGATGCATGTATGAGTTGAATGCTGCATATGATCTTCTGGGTCATTATAATGTGTGCCATGCTAAATTAAGACTAAAATTGGTAAACATGAATAATGTTAAATGAGGATATGGTTGTGGCGGAGGATGATGCCTGGAATGTATAGAGATACATTGCCGGATGGCCCTGGGAGTTTCAGGATGCCCAGCCAAGGAGTGTAAATGCCGGAAGCCCTGTTGGAGGTTTTTGCCTGAGGGGAATGCCTCGTGATGCCAGTTAGGATGCGAGATGCCTGGAATGTGGGGGGCCGGAAGCCCTGTCGGAGGTCTTTGCCCGAGGGGAATGCCTCGCGATGCCAGGATTGGGGTGCGGGATGCCCGGCCAGGGAGTGTAAATGCCGGAAGCCCTGTCGGAGGTTTATGCCCGAGGGGAATGCCTCGTGATGCCAGTTGGGATGCGAGATGCCCGGAATGTGGGGGGCCGGATGCCCGGTGGCCTGGAATGGCTGAATGCCGGAAGCCTCGGAGGTCTTTGCCCGATGGGATGATGAAATTGATGATTTGAGGAATGGGTGATATAGTGATCAAATTGAAAGTTAAAAGTGGAAATTAACCCATGGCATGATATGCATGATGATGATGATGATGATGATGATATGTGATGTGATATAATGATGATCACCCATGGCATGATATGCATGATGATGATGATGATGATGATGATGATATGTGATGTGATATAATGATGATCACCCATGGCATGATATGCATGATGATGATGATGATGATGATGATGATGATATGTGATGTGATATAATGATGATCACCCATGGCATGATATGCATGATGATGATGATGATGATGATGATGATATGCGATGTGATATAATGATGATCACCCATGGCATGATATGCATGATGATGGTGATGATGATAAATGATGATATGCATGATGATGATGATGATGATATATGATGATATGGCATGATAACATGTGTAATGTGATGATGTCATGATGATGATGACATGTATGATATGATGATGCATGATAGTATGCGCATGGCTTCGAGGTAAGTAATGCCTGTAATGCATGTATGACTTGTATGATGCATTGAGTGGTTATTGGATTCCTTTACCTGCTGAGTGGTTGTACTCACCCCCTTTTGGGGACCAACATTTCAGATTAGTAGATGGTTTGAACGGTTGGATATGACCGTGAGGAAGAGGATAGCAAGGGAAGGAGCTTTTGGACGCCGACACTAATCGATGGACTTTAAGTATATGACTGTTGGAGGAGATGTCGGTCATCTTTTGGAGTGTAGTCGAGTATAGAAACATTGGCATTTCGATGTATCGACTAAAAATGTCCATCTGCTTTATGTAAATAAACGTGTTCGGCTTTAACTTATATAAGATGTTTAGTAGGTGTGCATCGTTTTTCTGAATATAGGGAAGGGAGTTGTCGGATGTGCTTCCGTATTTAAATTGCGCAAGGGACCGATCTAAAAGACGTAAACCCCAAAGTTGTATGGACCCGCTGCAATTGAAATGGTATCAGAGTAACATGTTATTAGGAAAAGTGAAAGGTAAGCAAACTGTGGCGACCCTAATGGATCGGGGGCTGTTGAGAGGTGCCACACTAAGGCCCAAGCCTAATTAAACTCCAATTTCACTTTTACTAATTCATCTTTAATTCTTTCTTTTATAGATTTCAAGTTTTAAATTTCATATGGCCAAAATCTTGTAACATTTAATCTATAGGAATTAAATCTATGAGGTGCATAGCCAAGAATAAATTCTTCTTATTAATTTATCCTATAATACTAATTTTAAAAACTCATGAACACAAGCATATAACACTTAGTCTTAAGAGAAAACTAACGGCTAAAACATAAACCATAGGTAATTTCATTACCTAATCATGAGCTTTAATACATCTAGAGGTTGTCTCGAATTTTTGGGATGCCACACAATACGCCTTAAGGGCTGCCTAAGCATAACACGGATCGGAGGACTTACCTTGGTCTTTGTTTCCTTTCTGCAAGTTAGTATATTTCAAATATACACAAACCACATTAATTCATCCAATCAGATCGAACTATCAATTAATCGACCTAGTTGATTATGTGCCAATTAGACCATTCCTCGGTCATTTTAATCAATACAATGTATTTTTCAAGATGATATATCTAATCGTCGAGCCACGTGCATTCTCCAAGATTATATACTTAGTCACCGAGTCACATGCATTCTCCAAGATGACATATCTAGTCACTGAGTCATGTGCATTCTCCAAGGTGATGTACTCGGTCACTGAGCCACGTGCATTCTCTAAGGTGATGTATTGAATCAACGAGTCACGTGTATTTTCCAAGGTGATATATACTTAATCACCGAGCCACGTAATACAACATTCTTTCTCACCTTTTATCATACCCGATAAAATAGCCGTGTGTGAGTGCACGGTCGGCCTGAGCCAAAATGTAATAATTTCTTTTCCATAAATCCCACAATTTCATATGGTCCACAAAAGTACTTTTGGCGTTGTAAACTGACGCTCGGTAATTTTCCAATTAATTACTGTAATAATTAATTTAGGAATAAATCCTAAAATCACAATTACGTTAATTCAACACCAATTTGAGTTTGAATAAATAAACGGATTGCACCACTATAACCAGCATAAAATTCCGGTCGTCGGCTATCCGACCTAATTTCCGGAAAATAAATAAATAATTAAATAATTACGAAAAATATTAAATAAATGCCAATAAATCCAACTTAGGCCCGTAATGCCTAATTGGACGCCGGAACAGACCCGGAAAAATTCCAAGGTTCGTTCAATAAATAATTGAACGTGTCTATTCGCTAAATACACTAACTAACCACCTAACATGCATCGGCAAATAATTAAATCAACTAATCTAATCTAATATATCCACCTAAACATGCTTAATTAAATCTAATCAACCCCTAAGTGTGATTAACATACTAAGCGAGGTTTAGTGAGTTAAACTTACCCGTTTAACAAACGATTCAGTGCAAAATGATAGGAACGTCGCGGGGTTCGACTTTCCTCAAGGCGGGCCTAGCAACTGAGGCTCGGAACCACCTCAAAACGGGCCTAAAGCTTGCTGGAAAACCCACAAAATCAGCCTTTGTTTTGAGCTGCAAAACAGAGTAAACAAGCTGGTTATGGAGAAGCAAGATCGGTGGAGATGGCTAGAGTGCTTGGTGGGTTGAATGGCGGCTCTAGCAGGTTTCCACGGCCACTCATGGCAGTTGGATAGCCTCTTGGACGCATGAATAGAAGGCTGGGATAGCGTGAGGGCGAGAGGGAGGTGGTGGCGCTGCAAGGCACGCGTGTGGGGCTGCGCGCGCGCGGATTGTGTTCCAGCGATGGTGGTAGCGTGCGACGGCATGAGGGTGGGCTGACGGCTTGTTGGCTGTGTTCTCTACAGCTTGAAGTCTCCAAGGCACACCAAGGAAGGGGGAAGAGGGTCGCACGGCAAGAGAGAGAGAGGGGAGGGAGAGAGAGAGAGAGCAAGGGGGCTGCTTGGCTCACATTTTCTACCCATTTGTCCCCTTTGACTCAATCCTCAGCCAAGTGTGGCTTCCTTGGCTGCCATTCCTCCACCCATGCACTCCTCACAACCCTTGAGGTGGTCTAAAACTATAGAAAATGGGGGGTATACGAATTTGACAAGTTTTGGCTTCAATTGGACTTGATTTCTTTTACAATCCAATCCCACTTGGCTCTTACAAATTCAATTGACACCTTAATTATCAAATTTGTATTTTTCCTCACCAATTGATCCATTTTGCATCCCAATTTCGTGATAAAAAATGATCATTGGCTTTTTTTGAACAAAAATGATCCCCGGTTAATTTCACTCGGGCGTGTTTTTAGCATGACCTAGGCTACCAGGTAGGTTTTCAGAAATTTTTAGAGCAAATGACCCATGGTCGATTTTCTTTGAGCCACAATGAACCCACTCGACATATTGGCGTCTTTTAGTTGTCATAAAAATCTTGAGGATTTAAATATGGACATAGGGTATCAAAACGATAGAAAAATTAGTCTAGTGCCGACCAACGAAAATTTTCCAATTTAGTGGTGTCACCCACGATTAGCCACACATCTCAGTCGAGTTGACCTATCTCTAGTCTCAATTCGAATTTTAATTATGCCGTAATGGCCTCTAAATATGAGCACGGTCGAGAAACCGATTCCTGGTCGAATTCTTAAGTCTGTTGCATTAAAATTCCTGAATGGCTTCCCTAGATAATTTAGTTATCTCGAGAATGATTAGCTCTGAGAACGGCTCTATAGGCGTGTTGATGAAATGCTCGATTTATTCAATAGAAAACATGATTGAAAATATGGGATGTCACAGCCGTTGCCATAAGGGATGTGCAAAATGGATTGTCTAAATTGGGAACCACTTGAAAAGGACTCAACCGGCCGATTGGATATGGTTCCCAAGAGTATTGATCAATTCTCAATTTCTAGAAGGGGAACCGGTGGCGGTCCAATTCCTGGTTCTAATGGAGAACCAGACCAGAATGGACCAACTACATATATATTTTTATTTTTATTTCCTTGAAAAAATAGTGAGTTTAGTTTATTGTTTCTCAAGAAATAAGAGCCTGTAATTGGATAATAAGATATCCCGATGGAAGCATAGAATTTGCCTCGAGCTTTGAATTTGTTCCGGTCATGCTTTGGACAATAAGATATCCAATGGAAATATAAAAAAAGAAGAAGATAATGACTGGTTCCTGGTCCCATGTTTATAGTCTGGTCCTGAGTTCCCAATTTTGGGAACCAGTCCTTTCGGTCTTTGGAACCAGACAAGATCGGAAACATATCACTTTTAGCTGTTGCCTAAGTAGCATTGACACTGAAACATGATACGTGACATGACACAATACGACACACTGACACGTCGTTTCTAAAAAAACAGAGAATTTCGACACGTTGGGATCGTTGTATAATAATAATAATAATAATAATAATAATAATAATAATAATAATAATAATAATAATAATAATAAGTTATAATTTTTATGATTATTTCAATCAAATTAATTTGAATCAAATTCATAAATAAATAAATAATTAAAAAAATCCTAGAATAAATATATACTAAAAACGTTAATCCGCAGAGAGAGCAAAGCATCGGTCGAGAACGCTAGAGACGACAGCAACAAAAACATGGCATGGGCATAGGCAAGAAAAACTGAGGCGCTTGAGTAAATCTCTATGGGAAACACAGAAGTTTCTGCAGAAAAGTGAAGATTCAGCGGAGGATAGGACTGATTCCTTATCAAGCTTATAGTAGAGAAATAATAGAAATCTCTGTAATTGCGTAATATATGAATAAGTTGTTGTTGAGAGTAGTTCAGTTACGTTTAGATATGACCCATGGGGCTTTGTTTTGTGCCTCATCTCTCACTAAGCTTAGTTCGATGTATAAGAAGCGAGTGTTATATGGTGAGTTAGAAGTGGACCATAATAAAATATATAAATATTTATTATTTAGTTTTTTTGTGGTCCAAAATATTTTTTGCATTTATTTATAAAGAAGTGTGTTTCGTTAGTTTTTGGATAACGAAATATTTTTCATCAAGTGTTGTATTTCGGCTTTTATTAAAGGAGATTCAGGTTCTATGTTAGCTTTGGACAGATAGGGTCAAATGCGAAAGAGACCATACACCTTGTAATCTCAAAACTAAAGAAGTTGCTAACTTGTCGCACATATAGTACTAGCAATAATTAGGTTAAAACCTTGTTAATAACATCATCCAGACTCACTTAATGCAATAATGAAATCCCATTAAAATTGAAGTAGTCTGTACAATATTGAAGGTCCTTCAACAAGGCTGGGTATGGATAAGATGCCTAGTAAAGCACAGCTTCCTACTAAGTTTGAGGACACAATGTTGCAATCGAATCGACGGCATTGGACAATAAATGCAACACCTAGTAGACCACAATTTAAGATGGATATGAGGACACAATATCGAAATCTAATCAACGACATTGGATGATGATAACCACACCTGGCATACATTGTCTCTAGACGCCATAAATATAATGTTGGAAGTTAATCAACAACGCCAAGTAGATGCAACATCTAATGAACATTGCCTCTAGATAGAATTAAGGACACAACGTCGGAATCTAATCTATGCCAAGCACTAGAATATAATCGACAGTACTTCCTCGGATATAGACGTTCACCGGAATTGAATCTATGATGGGAATCTTAAGTTACAATTAGGCTAGACTAGGGAAAGATAAAGACAATAGAAAGTAGTTTTGTGTGTTGTTTGGGGGGATCTTTGTTGGATGATTGATGGTATTTATAGGCTAACTTGGTAACCGTCAATGATTAGTTACCTCATTCTCAAGAATTGCTCCACATTTTAGGTTGAACCGCCTTATCCATGCCTATTCAACAACTATGTCATGGCTTGCCTAACAAGCATTTAACTGTTTTCCTTTTGAGTTTGGCGCCTTTGAACATGTTCCCACCTATTTTCCCCGCCAAGGTTGTATTTCCATCATTGATCCTTTGGCTTCGATTAGTGGTATTCTGCCGCTCCATCTTGTCATTTCATGTCATAGTCTTGTCGAAATTCAGCTTGAAACTTCTCCAAATCCTTAATTATCTCTTCCCATATAATTATTCATGGGTTGGGCTGATAAATTATAGCACATATATGGTTGCGATGCCTCTTTCAAGGTTTTTTGTCCCTCGTGCCTTTCATGTGCCCATAGGAGTATTTTTGGGTGTCAACATATGCCCCATTTTAAAAGAGATAAATTGAAAATTTATTTCTTTTAAAGGAAATACCTTGTTCTCCGTGTCATTTGCTGCAAATGATCCAACGATTCTCTGATGATATTTCTTGGAATTCCATGTCATCTACCGCAAGTATTTTTGGGTGTCAACATATACCTTTCTATTCTCTGATACATCTGTAACCAATATGAGCCAACGGTTCTCATTGTATCTCGACATGTCACTTCAGGCATATATTCTTAATTTTTGAATTGTCGTCTCCTATCTTGGCAAAAGAATTCACTCCTTCATCTCATTTGTGCTTTGTCTTCTTCCTTAAACCTTAAATCCCTCATGTTCTGCTAATAAGTTTTCTATGGCTGCTGAAGCTTCTAAATTCAAACCTGCATCTTATATTTCGAACTTGGATCATCTTCTACACATAGAAGAGGTTAGCTACTGTTGATTCCAACTGTTGAGCATTGTAGAAGAGAATAAAGAGGCATTACTTTTGGGGTTTACCCTGCATGATGTTATGCAACTTGGATTGTGCATGAAGTGGCTCCTCGGTCTTGATTTCATTAATGGAAAATATTTCTTGATTGCATCAACGTTTACAAGTCTAGGCAATTCACTGCCATCCATTTCAACTAAAATCTACGTGCTGTATGCAGTCGGACTCCATGGTCAGCCAATAGTAACTGAGTTGCATGATCTTTCTCACCAAGAAGTGTCCATTCATGTATCTCTTTCATCAAATGGTCGGCTTCCTTAGCGTTGACGTACCTTAGTAATGTCGAGTCAAAGGACCTTTTGTAGAGGATGTCTCCACTGGCGAAGAATTTTGACACTAACTTCGCCAGATGCTTTCTGTTTGTTGCTTCACTTCCTTTGAGGAATTCGCCCTTCTGCAGGTATTTCAAGATGTCGTGATATCAAGGTTGTTTGTCGGGTTCTTCCTCGACCGTCATGCAATAGGCCGGGCGCCTAAGGATTTCAATTCTCAACGATTCGTTGTCCATGCCTCCAATTAGTTGTAACATCGAAGATAAGGTTGCCAAGGCATTAACGAACTGATTTTGAGACCTTGGTAAGTACTCGAATGATATTTCTTGGAATTCCTCCTTTAACTCCTCCAGGAACTCATGTTCGTCATTCACCTTCAGTCTGTAAGATGATAAGAGCCAAATCGCCATAAACTTGCAGCTTTCGGATTTTCATATCGATGGCAGCCTGGAGGTTGAGAATGCATGCTTCGTACTCAGCGATGTTATTCGTACAAGGGAATGTCAATTTAGCGGCGACGGGGTGGTGCTATCCGTTTGGGGAGATAAGAACTGCCTTGTACCTGACCCAGCTAAGTTAACTGCACCATCAAAGTAAATCGTTCATTTGTCATTTGATACAAGTAAGATTTGCTCATCTACATCACGATCCTCATCAGGTGATCTTGCCCTATCGGAATTCACTGCTAACATATATGCTATGGTGCGACCTTTAACGGATTTCTGTCACAGGCTCTGAATGTCGAACTCTGAAATTAAGATTTGCCACTTGGCCAACTTGCTAACTAGCGCTGGCTTCTCTAGGAGGTACCTAATGGGATCATTTTCGGTCACCAACAAGATTCGGTAATGGAGGGTGTATTGCCGCAGCCTATGCAAAAGGTTAGCAATGACTTCCTCTTATACCTCCCATTCTACATGAGCATTTAACACCAGAAATGTTAGGGCGTACCCTGGATCCTTACTACCAGACAAAAATATTTTTTGAACAAGATAATTTCAGCCTAAGTCTTCTAAGGTCTAAAACCATTCCTCAGTGGAGTCGCCATGCTGTCACGACCTACCTCTTGGGGGGAGAGAATAGGTTTAGAGGTATTGCCTAAAGGATGGACCTAAGGCCCATGATTAGGCATAAGCTCTCCCAAGCCCATACCTCGTGCAACATTGAGGTATTCTTAAGAATTTTCTATAAGGAGTCACCGCTAGCCTATGCGTGTCGACTAGAAACCAAGTGAGGCATGGGCTCACTTTCAACGCAACTAGAGAATCTAGGATTGGAGACTTGATTACACTAATTAACTAATTAGTGCCCTTTCGCTACCTAATCTTGTTCATTTTAGAAAGGAATTTTGTCAAGCAATTTAGATTATTTTAGATCCATTAACTAATACATGAGGTGATCGAGGTGATCATGCGGGTACGCAATCATTAAAATACTAATTAGCAACCAAGATCCTAATTGCAGTAAAATTAGCACGTGCTACTAAACATTTGTAAACGTAATTAAATATGTAAATTAAACATGTGACATAATCAATGTGCAAGGAAAAAAAGGCCTAATTACACTAAGAATGCAAGACATGGCAATTTCCAACAAAATTCCTGCATTTTTTAATTTTCGAAATTTTTTAATTTTTAATTAATTTTTTTTTTAAATAATTTTTTTGGACAGAGTTAGGTCGGGTATGGTTTGACCCGAGGTCAGGTTTGACTCGGTTGGGGTGGGCCAGTCAAACCTGCTCAGGTTCAACCCGGTTGGGGCAAGCTGAACAACCCGTTTGAATGGACTAGGTGCGACCAAGGGTGGTCGAGCCTGCTTGGTTTGGATTGGGCCCAACCGACGAGCCTAATCCCCCTTTTGCAAAAAAAGGCTCCCCGCAGGCCCATAGTCTACACCAACTTTGTGCTATTGGCCTGCGGGGCGAGAGAGGCTGAGCGGGCCAAATTCGTGATCTGGCCCAGCTTGGTTTGCGCCCTTTTATCTACAATTGCCTAGTCACGACTAGAGAAGGCGATGCCATGGACAACTTAGGTGGTTCTCTGGTGAGGATGATGGCGGTTGGTGTCGGTCAAGGGGCCCACCGGAAGCGGCGAGGCATCGGTCAAGGGTGGCGTTTCGCCGACCTACGACCCCTGCTCTACGGCTACCTAGTCATGACAAGGAAGGCAAGGATGACAAACGGCGCAGGTGGCTTTCAGCTAGGGCACGACAACCCTACTTTGGCTAGGTAGGGCCATAGCCCAACTTCTGATTAGACCTCAACAGTACTCCGGCGACTGAACGACTAAGCTGAGGTTATGGACAACGAAGCTGGGCTCAGGTTTCGGTTGGGCATTTCGGCAAATGGGTGGAGGCCATTGATGAAAATAGGGGCTTTAAGCTTAGCCAAGGCCCAAGTGTGAGTCTAGACATTAAATGGGGCATGCCACGATGTCAAGGAATGCAATGGGGAACAGGCGGGGGCCAGAGCTCGCTCAAATTGGTCGGGGGAGCTTCAGCCGGCTCGGTATCACATTATGTAGACCCTTGTAGACCAAGTGTTTGACAGAATGCCTACTTGAGTTCCAGAGGAAATAACAGCAATCATCGTCGGTCGGTGGCTCACCAGTAGTGGTAGGGTGTCCTGGGGACTCCCCTTCTCCTTAGCTTCACTCTCTACGAGTTTTTTCTTCTTTCCTTGCCGTTTTTCTTCTCTTTCCTCTCTTTGTTCTCTCTCTGTTCTCCCTCATTCCTCATGCGAACCAACCCCCCTTATCCCCTCTCTCTCTCTGCTCGGTAAGGACACCTTAGCTAGTGGCTGTCCTCACCGTCCTTGCTTGCGAATCACGCGGCATTCCCTGCTCTTGTCCTTCCGTCCTTGCCCCCACTCCATTGTTGCAGTCCTTTTTGCTTTTTGTAGGTCGCACAGAGCCACCTCAAGGAAGAAGACAATCCGAGGGAGAAGGCTAGGCCGAAGAGGAGGGGAGGCTAGGTCGAGCCTGGTTGTGCGAGAAGGAGAGGGAGAAAGGAGGGGCAGGTTGGGCCGAAGCCGGATTGGCCCAACGTAGTCCCTCAGTGTGTGTGTGTGTGTGTTTTTTTTTTCTTAATATGTATTTGAAAGAAACAAATTAGGTGTCAACACCCATCAATGTGTGTAATGAGCAAGTCACCGAGTTTCTGGTAAGGGACAAGATTCCCAAGGGGAGCATTACTTACTCTCGGATGTTTGCTTTTAATGTCTTGCTGCACAAGATAGTCATCAACTGCATCAGACCCAAGGTTGCTTGAAAGATTTATGTTTCCAAATTTGAAGCAAAAATGATGTGGGCCATCTGTAATGGTGTTGCCTTCTTTCTCCCTCACTCAATCCTACTGCACATGTACAAAATTGTTATGAAGTGGAAGGGACAACTACCACACATGGCATTGGTAACTAGACACTTCAAACACTTTCAGATTCAACCGCCATCCTAGCTTCGCTTTAGAACCATTGTTATACAAATAGGATTGAAAATGATTTCAAAGATGAGATAAAAGGATCTATCTAGAGCCCTAACACTTTTGAAGAAGGAATTTGTTAACAAAGTTAAGCTAGGATCTATTGCTGAGAAGAAACGCAAAGGGAAAAGTGTTGCCTCAAAAACACCAAAAAGGAAACATCTTATTCTTCTCCAGGATGAAGAAGAGGAAGATGATGATGACGAGACCATCTTTGCTATTGCCTTGCGTGATCTTAGAGGTATAGCTGACTTTGAGGAAGAAGAATAGGATGAAAGCGAGAAAGAACTAGAAGAAGAGAGTGATGGTGAAGAAACTCAAGTGAAAGAGAGTGAGGATGATGACTTGGAAGGAGAGGCCAATATGAACAACGAATAGGAGGAGATTGACAAGGAAGGAAAAGATACAAGGGAAATTGATGCCCAAGGTGTTGTGGAGACGGGAATTGGTAAATAAACCCATGTTGGCAAAAAATGGGTTTAGGAAGGAGAAGTTACTTCTTAGATTGAAGGCATTAAGACGGGGGGAGTAGGTGAGAAAACTCCTCTTACTGAACCAACTGCTAGTGATGAAATCAGTCGATCTCCTCTAGATGCTAAAGATATTTTTGCATCTCGTTTCCTTGAAGTCTTAGCTGAGGGTCAACGCAAAAAAGCTAATGTTCAGGGGAAGCAACACATTTCACATGTTTAGGTTGATGTTCCTTCACCTCTAGATACTCCACCTGTACAATTTGCTAAAGATAGTGCCCAAATAGAACCAGAATCAAACTATTCTCGAATAGTAGAACTCCTCTTGGAGATTAAGGCACAACAATAGACAATGGAGTTTGAAATGCAAAAGTTGCATGCTGCTCTTGGTATTACCTCAAAGTCTTTCACATGAAAGGTACAATCTCTTGATGATCAAATCCATACTTTGAACCAACAAGCAGCGTAGAATCTGACAAAAGTTGAGATTGTTTATCATCAATGTTTGACTAAGCTTGAGGAGACCGTGCAGACCTTGGAGGATTTCTGCCTTGTTCGTGTTCTAAAACAACCTTGATCCCTTTTCAACCTAATCTCTTTTTACGCTTAACTGATTTTATCTTTTTGCTGATGACAAAAAGGGGGAGACTATGCATGTTGAATCTTATCTTTGACTTGTGATTGTGTTTGACTTTTCTTGGTGTGGTTTGCAGACTTTTAATTGATGTGCTTTGTGGATGCAGACTATATGCAGACTATGTATATTTATTTTACCGTTTGTTTTTTCTATGAATTATTATGTGCATTGTTGGTTGGTTGTTTCGCTACCTTTGTTGGGCTATTGTGACTCTTTTTCTTGGCACCCTTCCACTCATCTTGACATGTAAGTCTTTATGAGTGTAAGTTCTTTGGTGCCGAGATCCATCGGTTGTACATTTTGTGGTTAAAAGTCAATATAATTCTTACCTTACCAAAAAAATAAATTATTATGTGCTGTTAAAGTGTTGTTTTGCAAGATAATTTTCATATAATGATTGAATCTGCATAAAAGTTTTTTCACCATAAAAAATGGGGAGATTGTTGAGTAAACTCCTATAAGGTTTTGAAGTTGACCAAACTTTCTTGTTCTTGTTTTTGTTCTTATTCTTATTTTGAATAATACTAGACTTCGTGCTATATTGTGGAATTTTGTCAAAGTCTATTCACTCCAGAAGTCTTTCTCACTCTGATGAGATCTAAACTGAAATCAAGTTCAGAACGAAGATATAATCAAACTCAGGTTTATTGATCTTTTGACAATGATTTAGTACGAATGAGATTTATCCTTAATATCTGGTTTTCTGGAGAAGAATCTCACTTACCTTTTATAAATATATCAATGGGATCAATCACGAATTGATGAAATCAATTTTGAAGACAAGTTCCTTTTTGGGAAGCATTTACTTATGGAAACCTAGATTCTGATTGTATGGGTGACCAAAATCATTAGATTTTTAGCTCAATCTTCAAATGGCTATAAGATTTCCTTAATCAATTCTATCCAACGGATTGATTGGAATAAATTCCTCTGGAGAATGCCAATGGTTATAAAGGCGTAGATGAGTATCTAAGGAGGTCATTCAGTCCATTTGAGTGAGTGCGTGAAAATTGAAATTCCAAAGTTTGAGGCCTTTCCAATCACTTGTTCTTCACCGACAACGCTTACAAATTGTATTCAAGAGAAATAAAAAACACAAGAAGAGTGACTTAGTGTGTGCATGACAAAATTTCTGGAACATGAATTGATTTCTGGCTAGAAATTAATTTCTCAATTTCTATTTTAGAAATTAATTTCTCAATTTCTATTTTAGAAATTGGGAAGTTAAAAATTTTAGCTTTTGATTTCTTCTTCAAATTTATTTTTAGAATAGAAATCTATTCCAGAAATAGAAAAATCAAATTGCATTACCAAATGGATTTCTGCTCTAAACTTGTTCCGGGAAACAGAGAAATAGAAAAATAGAAAAGTAGAAATTTTATCATGCGCACCCTTAGTGAGAGAAAAAAGAAATCCTCCACTGAGTGTTAGTACTTAAATCATTGTATTTCTTTATTGATACCTTAGTGAATTTCAGCTAGAATGCTGTTAGCGTGGGAGAGTGGACGTAGGCTTGACTTAAGCCAAACCACTATAAATATCATGTTTAATTTTCTCTTCCCTTAACTCTTTTTGATTTGTCTATTACAATCTTTTTCTAAACTTATCAAATTTCTAAACCATCTCTAATTGAGTCTGAATTTACTTCAGAAGTCTGGTGGCACTTTTAGTTAGACTTTGCTTGAAATATAACTTATTATGCATTTATTTGATTAATTTGTTTTTACACCTATTCATCCCCTCTCTAGGTGGTCATACTAACATTTTCAACAAACAACTTGAATGAAGAAGTTCATTTCTAAACTTGGAGTGGTTCCTTCCATTGAAGAGCCGATTGCATTATTTTGTGACAACAATGGGGCAATTGCTCAGGCTAAGGAATCAAAGATCTCACCAGAAATCCAAGCACATTTAGAAGTGCTTCCATCTCATTAGAGAGATCATTGGGAGAGGTGATATCACATTGTAGAAAATAGCTTTAGTGGAAAACGTGGTAGATCTCTTCACTAAGAAATTGTCTCTGTCTTCTTTTGAAAGACATCGTACCAAGATGGGCTTGAGGCGTGAGATAGGTTGGCTTTAGTGCAAGTGGAGATTATTAGCTGTATGCCCTAAAGCAACTATGTAATAGTTACATGTTAGGGATTGAGTTTTTCATTCATCGCCCAATTTATATGAATGAAGTCTATAAGATCAGCTACAACTAAACCTATTTTTAAGGTACTAAGAATATGTGTGACAGGTTATAGTTATGCTGAATCTTTAAACAATTCCTGGTTGATGGATCATTGAGAGGATATTGATAATCCTATTGAGATCGGTGTGTTCTCAAGATTCACCATTCAATATTGGATACTTGAGAGGATGATGAGTCACAAGTCATTGTGTATGGTGATATTTGAGCTAAAACACAGGTGCTTGTCTTGGACAAGTTCACTGAACATGACATATATAGAACGATTGGCGACATGCAAGCTTTTAGCGAGGTCAATGTTTGATCATTCATGCTTTGGTTAGGTGTAAGATCCTAAGACTTGAGACACGATGCTAACTTGTATGTTGGATGGCTATGTTTCACAAGTGCACATATTGATGCTTCATTGAACCGTCTC
This sequence comes from Eucalyptus dawsonii, assembly GCA_016097615.1. Lineage (NCBI taxonomy): Eukaryota > Viridiplantae > Streptophyta > Magnoliopsida > Myrtales > Myrtaceae > Eucalyptus > Eucalyptus dawsonii. Next base: position 35,421,143 of record CM027878.1, read on the forward strand.
TATATTTGATGGTCATAGTTTATTCACATAAGAAGACACATGCATGCACAATATGGAATCTGTCTTCTTGAAAACATTTCACTCTGTTTGGGTAGCCATGATATATTACTAGATATCACACATGGTTTGCAGGAACATGAGATTAATCTAGACAATCGGTTTTCTTGGTTGTGCTAATGTGTTAGTATAAGTCCTACTGCCAGCTCAATGATGAACCTAGGGATGTCACACACCATAACCAATTAGAATGACATTTAAATGAGAGAGAGAATATTGCAAATGTGTTTTCCACTTGCACTAAAGCCAAACTATCTCACGTCTCAAACCCATCCTGGTAAGATGTCTTTCAAAAGAAGACCGAGACAATGCTTTAGTGAAGAGATTTGCTACGTTTTCCACTGAGGCTATTTTCTACAAGGTGATATCACCTCTCCCAATGATTTCTTTGATGAGATGGAAGCACCTCTAAATGTGCTTGGATTTCTGGTGAGACTTTGGTTCCTTAGCTTGAGCTATTGCCTAATTGTTGTCACAAAACGATGCAATCGACTCTTCAATGGAAGGAACCACTCCAAGTTCTGAAATGAACTTATTCATCCAAGTTGCTTCCTTTGCTGCTTCAGAAGCAGCTATATACTCTGCTTCAGTAGTGGAATCAACATTTATGCTCTGTTTGGAACTTTTCCAACTAACTATACTACCATTGAACATAACGACAAACCCAGACGTTGACTTATAATCATTATGATCTGATTGAAAATCAAAATCTGTATATGCTTCAACTTTAAAGTCTCCTTCTCCATATATCAAGAACAGATCCTTAGTCCTTTACAAGTACATAAGGATAGTCTTGACTGCTATCCCGTGACATCCTAAATTTCCAGTCATGTTTTCAATTGAATAAGTTGGTCTTTTCATTGATACGCCTATAGTTTTATTCTTTGAGCTAATCACTCATGAGATAACTATATTATTATGTGAAGCCGTTAAGGGATTTTAATGCAATAGATTTGAGAATTCGATCAGGAATTGACTACTTGACCATGCTAGTCTGTAAGGGTCATTACGACACAGTTAAAAAATCAATTAGAGATTAGAGATAAGTCGATTTAATTGAGATATGTGACTAAGTAGGTGATTCCACCGAATTGCAAAATTCTCGTCGATCGCTACTAGATTAATTTTTTTTGTCGTTTTGGTACCTTGTGTCTGCATTCGAAACCTTAAGATTTTCATGACAACTGAATGTCGCCAATGAGTCGCAGATGTACAATGTGGCTAAAAAATAATCGACCACGGGTCAATTGTATTAAAAATTTCTAAAAGCCACCCAGTAGGCTAGATCACTCTAAAATCATGCTAGATTAAAATTAACCGTGAATTTGAATCCAATTTCAAAAATTGAAAGTTTTTGTCATGTCACGATTCATTTTAGGAACGTTGACTTATCCTCCAAAGATTTTTCCGCAAATCGAGATTTTCGGCAAAAATTCAATAAAGGGCCGTTTTTGACTGAAAAATTTAGGGGACCATTTTTTATCGCATTTTTGGGATGCAAGTTGGTTCTATTGGTAAGGAAAAATGTCAATTTGGTCGAGGACACCTTGGTAGAATTTATAGGGATTGGTTTAGGTCCAATTAAAGAGAAATTGATTCAATTTGGGGAAGTTGTGCCCAAATTCGTAGGTCCACTTGGTGCACAATCTTTCAAACCTTTTTGGCAAGTGTGTTAGGGAAGTTTAGGGTGTATAAGGGCTGTTGGTCAATGGCTGAAGGGGTGGGACATGTTTGTTGAGTACAAGGGGACAATTTTTGGTTTCTTGAAGGTTGGTGGCCCCCCTCTAAGTGCAGCTAGCTTCATCTTCTTCTTTAGAGCCGCTTTCTCCATTTCCAGCCATCTTGAAGCTCCAAAGAACTAGAAAACTAAGCAACCATTTCCCCCTATCGTCGCTAGCCTTGCCGAGCCGCCGGACCGCCGTTGCGCAGCGTACGAGCTTGCACCAGTTTGTTGTCCATCTCGCTTGTTCCATTGCAATGCTGCCCTTCCCGAGCCTCCTTGGGCCCCATTGAATCGCCGTCCAGTCGCTTGAGCTCACCTCCGCTGCCGTGAAGCCTCGCCGTTGGCCGCCTAGCCCTGTTGCACCATCACTGCTGTCGCGACCTAATCTCGCTGCCCCTTGAAATGTCCAAGGCGGGAAAGTTCGGGTTTAGGGGTACCTGATCTCAAGATCGCGAGCTCTCCCAAGCTCGTACCCCATGTGACAGTAGGTTTATTTATGCAATCTAGTTGTTTAACAACCTAAGAATATACAGGAGATGCCACTTGCCTCATTTTTTGGGGGTTGGCTAGAAAACCCAATCGAGGGTCAGGAGAGTTCCGTTGATTCCTACGTAACCAGATATCTAGGTTCGGGGACTTGGGTTACACTAATATTTCTATTAATGCCATTTCAATACCTAAACAGTATATTGTGTTTTTTCCTTACATGTCCATGCGTTTCTTTTTAAATTTTCAGGATCGTTATTTCTAGACTAAGTGATCATGCGTGGTGGATTACTTTCATTCTATTATATTCCTAAGAAATAAAAGGAAAACAAACAATGAAAATGAAATTGCAAGACATGAAGTAAACAATCAAGAAAAACAGTAAACCTAATCATGCAATTCTAAACAAAATAAAAGAGAAAACAATCGGGAAAGAAAGGAAACCCGCAACTCGTCGGGTTTTATACAATGCATGGAACTCGAGACATATGTCGGGAAAACAAATAGTACATGACAATGGTTGGAATGGACATCGACCTCCACCATCTTCACACTTTATCCATGTTCAGGATCCTATTCTAAACCTAATCTAAGAAATCCGGATGGCTAAATGCATACAAATGAAAGAAACAATCATCATGTATCAAAACAATAAAAAACAAGACATCTCATGTGTTCAAAAAGAGTGACTAAAGTCACAAAGTCTTCTAGATCAAATTCTAGGTAATACCCCAAGGTTCAACATTATTGTATGTCATACCTAAATCATTCATCTAACAATCACATGTGAAACGTATAACATGACAAGCATTCAAGCCATATAGCCTTATTGTCAAATTCAGAACACACACTTTATAAAAATCGATGAACACTCAAAAATCATTCTGGAACAGCAGACTTTCAGATATAAGGAGCAGAATTCATGAGAACATCGACTTCTATTTTTGCAACAAACATATGATAGGGCAAATGGTGGCCAAATCGCACGTAAAATATGTTTATGGAAAGCTTGAGAAGTCTATTACGAATCTCTAGAAGATATTACATCCTAATAACATCATCTACCAGCTCATTTCAGTTAAAACAGAAAATCATAGTAAGTCAGAACAGCAAATCAATCTAAAATTACTGCAGAATCAACAGGTTTTGTAAGTGTTTTTGAGCGACCAAATGACATCCGTTCAGGGCATGTGACATATCAAATTGAAGCTCTACAAGTGCATTTTTTTATTTCTAGAAGGGCTTGAGGTAAAAAAAAAACTCATCTATCACCTCATTTCAGCCAAAACAGAAAGTGACATATCGGGCATACGAAATTGCTGATCAAGGCAAATCAAGTTCACCATCAATAATCATCAACTCATTGCAAATCATGCGAGAGAAATGTGCGGCAACATGCTGGCAGGGTTGGTACAAATTTCCAACTTTTTCTCAACTTGCTAAAAAAATATGGCTACGTTATTCCCACAATCACATAACAAACCTGCGATTTGAATTCTCAAACGTTTCAATCTATTATTGTATATCTTGTCAAGACAATTTGCCTCTCAAAGCAAAGAACCAGCAAAATCAGTACCTAAAGAAACAGCAAAAACAACACACAAAGAAACAGCAAAATCATATGCATGATCGAACAGTTCCACATACCAAGGCATATGAACAGCAAGCATGCACATAATAGACATAATTTGTAACATAACACATTGTTACGAACACAACAAATTTCCAGAGTTACTCCCTAACTTTTAAAGAAGGTTTCATGTGGCTAATGATATTGGATCAGGGTGTGTTATAACTTGTTGGAAAGCTAGTCGAACCATCTTCAAATCTCATGAAGGCATTAAACACATAAAACCATAGCAACTAGCTTGAATGAATAGGCGAAGGATCATAAGCCGTCACTGTCATTGTTGCCGTTGACGATGCTGTTTGAGCCCTAAACTTAAAGCTCCTCGACCCACCGTTCCAATGGGTCAGATAGGGTGCGCGAGAGAGCGATCGAGAGGGAGAAAGCGTTCAAGTCAGAGGGAGTGAACAGGAGAGAGAAACCAGATGCCAAAAACTCAGCGGATCGAGAGAGAGAAAAAGAGCTCATCGTCGAGCAAACGACAGAGTCGAGAGAGAAACGGTTAAACATCCTATCGTCGCCGTTGTTGCCGTCACCACTGATGTCATTGATAGGTCTCGGAGCTCAATCCTTGGAGCGGAACCGGAACCCCAGATCTAGAGAGAGAATGAATGATCGAGAGAGAGTCCGATCCGGCGAGCTCCTGCACCTCCGATCGCGCCAATAAAGGAAAACCCTAATTGATCAAGCTCCAACTGAGAGAAAGCACTGATCTCCGACCGCTGATGTCACCACCTTCGGATCCCTACCCTCGGAACCGAACTGATATCTTTGACAACTTGGCGCAACTCCAAGGCTTGCATCATGAGTTCCTCGATCAACAGTTGTTCCGTCTTCTAGAGTTGATCGGGAGAGAGAGAGTCTCCGATCGTGAGGATGCCGGATCTGGCGCGCTACTTCTCAAGAGGAGCACCGCGAGACTTGGAGGCAATCGTCGAGGGAGGGAGCGGGACCCGAAGGGTTCTTCGTCGGCCTCCGAGATGGGGAAGAAATCGAAAGAGAGAAGAGGTTGTTACGGCGAAAGAGAGGGAGTGTGTGAGTCTGTTTGGTCGTTTAGCCGAGAGAGTGGGAACTAGGGAGAGAGAGAGCGTCTGGGAGAGTGGGAAAGAGAGAATCCCTCAAGAGAGAGAGCCCCCTCACGCCAAAAAAATGAGCGAGCATTTATATTTTTTTTAGCGTTTTTCCTTTTTTTTTTTGTCTTTTTGTTGTCCTTTTGTTTCTTTTTTTTGTTGTTGTTGTTTTCTTTACATTTTTTTTAATGTTTTCATTCTTTTTTGTTCATTTTTTTTGGCTCTTTATTTTTTTATATTTTTCTTGCAAAATGAATGTTTAAAATGTCGACAAAAAATCGGGTGTCAACAACTACCCCTCTTTGAGTGGGAGTTCGAAGAAGTTCCACTCAAAGATAAAATTGATACCCGAAATCTTTAGTCGACTCAACTTTGAAGATAGAAAAAGATAAAAGCAAAGATAGTTGGTTAGGGACATACCTGATACTTACCTTTGCTCATATGGTATCTGAACTCTTGTTGGGGTTTATTCACTCTGTCTTTGTTTCTCTCTCTCTCATGGAATGGAATGAAAGCAATGAAATCACTAAATGAAAAAAAGGATAAACTAAAATTTGGAAGACAAGATTTAAGGATAACCTAAAACCTGAAGACAAGGTTTAAGGACAACCTGAAACCGTGTGGACAAGGTTTAAGGATAACCTGGAACCATGTGGTTTAGACTGGGAGAAATGTCTCACCATGTAAAAATGGATTTCGACTGGGGGAATTGTCTCACTGGATGTGATGTCTCATAGTGTAAAAATGGATTTCAACTGGATGTGATGTCTCACTGTGTAAAAAACGGATTTCGACTGGATGCGATAGTCTCATTGTGTAAAAACGGGTTTCGACTGGATGTGATAGTCTTACCTTGTAAAAACGGGTTTCGACTGGATGTGATAGTCTCACCGTGTAAAAACGGTTTTCGACTGGGGGAAATGTCTCACCGTGTAAAAACGGGTTTCGACTAGATGTAATAGTCTCACCGTGTAAAAACGGGTTTTGACTGAGAGAAAACGTCTCACCGTGTAAACAAGGGTTTCGACCAGGAGAAATGTCTCACTGTGTAAAAATGGGTTTCGACCAATTATGAGTTTCAAAATTGTTGGAGAACCAATCTTGCGAAATAACATTGATTGTCAAATCCTTTCAGAGAAGATACAAAATGAGATTTGATTAACCATCTAAGGGTTAAATCAAATATGTCAAGTGAAAATATTCTAATCAAAAGAGGTCTTTCACACTAGCTCTCAAAAAGGGCTTTTGTTCCCAACCATTGATATGGGAAAACTGTTTAAATCTCACTGGAGAAATCTCACTCAACCTATGTCTAAGGTTTTCGGAAACGTTCACAGTGAATACAATCCATTGATCAAAAGGTCTTTTAAAGGGACTGTAATGATGTCTTCGTCATAAGCTTACACAAAGGGTATGCATTTTGAGGCCAAGAAATGAATATTCAATCAATATCTTCGTTAGGTTTACAAGTCAAGAACCTTGAAGATAAGATAAGATAGGATTGCTTCCACTCCTTCTAGCAGTAGCTCCTATGTGATACTCTCATTTCAACTCAAACCATCCCAATCGGAAGAGACTTCGGATAAGGGTTGTAATGTTGGTTCGGGTAAGGCTTGAAAAGGCTTGAAAAACCTTTAGATATCGAAGGGTTAAAAAGTGAGTGATTATCTTAGCATCGTTACCATCACACTGAAAAGTTCGACTCTTGAAATTTAACCTATCTCGAGAGTCCTTTTGGTAATTTGTCTTGAGACATGAGAGCTTCGCTCTCTATTCTAGTGATATTGCTTGCAATACATGTTTTCTCTTGCAAGGCATTTCTTTTGTTTTTCAATGAATTTGCATGATCATGGATTTCACTCTTTTTTGCATTCTTGCTTTTCTTTGCATTTTTTTTCATGGACATTGGCCTTGCTTTTACCAGGCACACTGTTTTTTCATGCCCCCTAGTTTTCATTCTCTTTTGAGTATTTAGGACTCTCAAGTGGCATTTACAAACATTACCAATATTCTCAATTTTGTTGGTAAATCATGTGCCTTGCCCCAGTGTGAGGAGATAATCATCACCTGGGGTTATGAAAGAATTGTATGAGGCTCAAATTGGCTAAGCAAAGAATAATTGTGTTTGTGGTAGTGAACGGAATGCTCTTCATCACTTCGGGATGCTTCGAGTTTTGACAAGAAATCACCTGATGCCAGCACAAGAAGTTTGATGCAAGTGAAAGCAATAAAATCTTTCTTAATCTTTTGCTCCATAATTTTCAACCAAGACCCCCTATTTTGCCCCAATGTGGGGTTGTTCTTGACAGGGTTATTTTGGAAATGCTCCCTATTTGGCTCAAAATGGCTTGCAAGGGATATCAATAGTGTTTGGTGATTGAGAATTGAAAATGCCTTTATCATTTCAAATCATGTATTCACTGTGAATGAATCCTATGCCCTAAGACATGATTCTTTCCACTCAATTCTCTCAAAGAGTGTATGAGGACGTGTTTGGTAAAGGGGTTGCCTCTCATCATTTTAGGCACTACCACCTGGCATATTTAACAATCATTTTCAGGTTTTCCAAAGCACACTTTGGTTAAATTCAGCTCCTTGGGGAAATGAAAATGTAATGAAATTTTGTCTGAAAGAACATGTTTCCTTGACCCTACTGGGGAGATTTTTGGAAGTAAGGTTGGACAAAATTTGTAGACAGAACAGGCTTTGCTTAGCACATGGGTTCATTTCTAGAGTTCTAACTGTACTTCTAGAGTTCTAATTAACTCTTTTGGCGTTCTAAAGGATAAGGTCACTTCTAAGTTTGAAAGAAGAATGGACATTTTTGAAAGTTTTGCACTCTTGAAATGAACCTCTTGCGGACAAGTTGAATCTTCATTAGAGATCCTACAACATGAACAAACATGCAGATGCAATATGTATGCATGAAAATGCATGATGCAAACATCCTAAAGTGGCTCGGATTCAATCCAAAAATGGCTCAAAGGCTTTTCACTTTATTCATGGATAATATTTCTTGACAGCATCAGCATTTACAGGTCTTGGCAATTCGTGACCATTCATTTGTACAAGGATTAATGCCCCACTCGGTAGCACTTTTCTTACAATATATGGACCTTCATAATTTGGAGTAAACTTCCCACGAGGATCTGGAATGATAGGTAAAACTTTTCTCAAGACAAGATCGTTAATCTCGAAATGCCTTGGTCTAACCTTGCGGTTAAATGACCTAGCTACTCTCTTTTGATAGCTTTGTCCATGGCATAAGGCTTTTACCCTCTTTTCATCAATCATATTAAGTTATTCAAATCTTTGTTGAACCCATCCAGCTTCAGAGAGCTTGATTTGAGAAAGTACCTTTAATGAATGAATTTCCACTTCCACGGGTAATACAGTTTCCATCCCATAAACTAATGAGAATGGTGTTGCCCCAGTTGAAGTACGAATTGAAGTTCGATAAGCAAACAAAGCATATGACAACCGATCATGCTAATCACGATAATTATCCGCCGTTTTGGCTAAAATCTTCTTGATGTTCTTATTTGTCGCTTCCACAACTCCATTCATTTGTGGGCAATATGGCGAAGAATTCAAATGGCAAATGTGGAATTCTCCAAGCAATTCATCCACCACTTTATTGCTCAAGTTTGATCCATTATCTGTGATGATTTCAGGAACTCCATATCGAGCGATGATATCACGACAAATGAATTTTTCTACACTTTTTGTAGTAACATGGGCATAAGAACTGGCTTCAATCCATTTGGTGAAGTAATCAATTGCTACTAAGATAAAATGATGTCTATTCGATGCTTTAGGATTAATTGGTCGGATGATGTCGATGCCCCACATTAAAAAAGGCCAAGACTCGGACATTTGATGTAGCTCATTAGGAGGAGCATTGATTTTGTCTCCATAGACTTGGCATTGATGATAGCACCTGACATGCTGAATACAATCGGCTTCCATGGTCAACCAATAGTAACCGAGCCTCATGATTTTTCTGGCCAAAAGATGATCGTTCATATGAGTGCCACACTCTCCTTCATATATTTCTTTCAAGAGCCCAATTAATCCATTGGCATCCACTTGAGAGAAACCTGCCCCAATCTTGGTTTCTTTAGGGTTATCTGAATCTCCAAAATTTAGAGTGACTAGCTGTTTGGTGATAGGAGGTTTGGACTCTTCATGTCTGAGCCATTCTTTTTCAATACCTCGAGGATCCTCTTCATTCTTTGAGTTGGAATAATCGGGTTCGTCAAAGTCTTTTGAATGCGAATTTGAGCCATGCAAATGACTATCATGATGTGAAATGCCATGCTTGAGTTACAATAAAAAAACGGTTAGTATATATACATATGAATGAATGCAATGAATGTAAATGTCATGAAAAATTTGTTTTCAAATTCAAGTTGTTTTTTTTTTTTAGAAAAATTTATTGGGAACTAATCCTCATGTCATTGGACGTCTTTGTTCCACTAAAACATTTTGAACTATAGATCGTGTGGAGGCTCAAGCCTCAAAGCATCATCATAGGACTGATTCGGGCCTCACATGTCTACTAACAAAACATGAATTTTATTGATATGCAAAAATTGTATTACAACGTATATCATCTTGGATCTAGAAAGTTTATGATCCGGATTATTACAAGCACAAACGAATGAAATGAATGGAATTCCCTTGTAGGGGAGAAATGAATGAAGTTCTCTCGCAGGGGAGGAATGAATAAAATTCTCTCGCAAGGGAGAAATGAATGGAATACCCTCACAGGGGAAGAATGAATAAAATTCCCTCACCGGGGAGGAATGAATGGAATTCCCTCACAGGGGAGAACTAAATGGAATACAACTAAAAATTGAATGTAAGAACTAGAATCATCCCTTATACAGTGGGAACTGTAGGCTCTTTACCTGCCAACCAAACCATCTTCAAATAAATTAGCAAAGTGATATACATTAGCCTCTTCTTCTTGCAAGAGCTTATGTGGAACAAGAAAGAAATCCTTCAAAGGTGGGGTTAAGAGACTTTGATGGTGCCCTTGTCAGTTGAATCAGCATGACAGGGAATTTTCTCTTTGGTCAAATTAATCACAACAAGCTCAATCATAGCCACAAAGTCGTCCTCGAATTCATCTCCCCATCCACTAGGAACAATGTCTTTGGGGTTTTGAAAATAACCTGGAGGAGGGGTATACTTGACCATAAAGTCATACTTCCCACTTGGTTGTCCCAAGGTGTCCACCACTTAACCTCTCTCATGGGTTTTCCTTATGAACTCACGATCCGAACGAGAAGTTTTGTATTCATCCTCATCCCCATCATAGGAGTGAACCTCTTTATCTTTTGGCAGAGTTGAAGTAAAGTCTTCTTCATCATGAACGATGTGACTTTTCAACTGGTGATCATTGAATGGTATGCTCTGTTCCATCTCTTGGATATTCATCAGGAGTATATTCTCATCAACATCCCCATTAATCATGTTGACATCTTCATAATGCTTTGGAAGGGGATTTTGTTGGACATTCGGTGCCAAGTCCTTAAGGGTGAGCAGCTTTTTATCCAGCAAATTCTGGATCTTATAACGGAGCACAAAACAATTATCTACATAATGACCTTTTTCACCCATATGATACTCACATGTCTTATTAAGGTCGAATCCGGCAAACTTTGGTGGATTATTCCTCGGGATCTCTTTTGTGACAAGATGATTTTCGATCAACATTGGAAGTAGTTGGGACATGGGTCTAGGCAATGGAGTAAATTGCCTTTGAGGGGCTTTTCCTTTGTGCTCAAAGTTCTTGGAAGAACCCCCTACCTCCATGGCAGGTTTATGAGCTTGAAGGTTGTACGGCTTCTGAGAAGAGGAATTTTGTATGTAGGCGATCTCCACAGCCGATTCCTTATCTCTCTTCGGGGTATATCGACGGTTTGTGTTCTCCATCAACCTTCCTTCCCGCATGATCCCCTCGATGCGTTCTCCCAACTCTACAAATGTAGCAAAGTTCATACAAGTATAGTTATACATCTTCTCAAAAAAATCACGGGGCATAGCCTGAAGCAGCAATTTCATGGTCTCTTTCTCAGACAATGGCGGTTTTACTTGAGACATAGTGATCCTCCATCTTTGAGCATAGGCTCTAAATGATTTAGTTCTCCTTTTTCTCGACCCAGACTAATTCCTCCTGAGTCGGAGCAATTTCAGTATTGAATTTGTATTGCTAAAGGAATTCATCAACGAGATCTTCCCAAGTACAGATTTTCTCCATGTCTAACTCTATAAACCAGGTTAACGCAGGACAAACCAGGCTGTCCTGAAATGAATTGATCAAGAGTGGGGGATTATTTGAATAACGGGCCATCTTGCCCAAGTAGTACTTCAAATGTGTCTTAGGACATCCGATGCCGTCGTATTTTCTTTGAACTCCGGCTCCTTATAGAATTCGGGGACCTTAACTTTGGCAAATGGTGATAGTTTATCTAACCCCTGCAACTGATAGCCTTGCAGCATACAAAGGCGCTCCTCAATCTTGGCGAGGTGCCTTGCATTTTCTTCATCGAAGTACGAAGCTGGAATCTCCTTAGATGGAGGTTCTGGACCAATAACTATTGGGATTGTAGTGGGAATCTCTTCCACATGCCCTTTTGCCATAGCCTCTACTACCGGCACTTCAGGGGGTGTGGTAGGAATATTCATGGTAGAAGAAACAGGAGTTATAGACGTCAAGTTTTTGACCTGGCTGGAGAGATCGGTCAATAACGTCATCATTTGTGCCATTTGATTCTCCATATTAATGACACGGGCTCGGGTATCTTCGTTTTCCATCTTTGTTTGGCGGCGAGTTCGTATAACAAATCTTTTTTCGGTCGTTTTTTCAAAATCTCCTGTAAAAGAAAATGACTCGAATTAGTACAAGTTAAAAGAGATCATTGAAATACAAATCCTAGTCAATTTTATATTTTATTGAGATGAAATAACGATAAGAAGTGTATATGATCCCATTATCATATAACATCCTCTTATCAAAATTTCCTCAAAAGAAATTATACAATTGAAAAGGAAAGACGACAAATATTTAATCAGAATGCCCTTTTTCTAAAAATTACATGAAAATGTTCATGAATTTCATTCATTTCAATCGAACAATTACAAGGGAAAACAGAACCTTGCTTTCTTGAAGCTTACAAAGTAGTTCGATTTTACAAGGGATATGAAAAATGAATACAGGGAAACCTTGATAGAAAGGAGGGAAATACAAAGGAAATCCCTTTACAAGAAAAGAAACCTAAGGACTAGGTGGGATCGCGCGGAGACGCTTGTTATCATGGGCCAAGCGTTCCTCATTGATCAAAGCACTGTCTTCTTGCTCCTTAATATGAGCTCGCCAAAAACGCCTATGCATTTTCTCCACGTAGTCTTGATGTCTTGGGTCGAGATTCTCTCATAGAGTCTTGAGATTCCCAAGCATGGGGATAACGTCCACTTCGGGTCTACCCATCTAATCCTAAACCTAAAGGGGCACTCATGATTAAAACATATCGTCGTTGGAATATAAAACACATAATTGAAATGTGGAAAGTAAAAAGGAACGATATCTTACCCACCAAACACATGGCAAGCACAAATCACATGTTGCATAAAACTTTTGAGGTTTTGACGCCTAAGGTGAGGGTGCTAAAGGCTCAAGGTCCTCATCCCAAAAGATAAAAATAGTTTACCTACTGCTACTATCATCGGTTAGTGCTATCTTTATCGGTCGGGATGAGCGGGTTTATGTAAGTAGTGGATTACCATGAGCATTTACTCGCAAATTCCACCCATAAACCCTCTTAAGGTCCTAGGTTAGGCGATCGGGGTTTAAGATTGCGATTGTGTCTGCGGTGTCATGCTAAAGCTTGTAAACATGCACTTAAATTTAAACATCCAGCACTTTAATATAAACCCACATACATGCATACATCCTTACACCACCTGCAAAACAAAGGGTTTACAAGCATGCCTCCCCTTATAACTCCCATCTACAAAACCATTCAACATGAGGTTAGCGACTAACTTGATTTTCCACGCGACTTTGACATGCAGACGATCCTACAAGAGACATGTTAGTTAAAATACAACAACCATTTTTAAACGGCTTCAAGTCCTCTTAATCTAGTAACTAGTCCTCAGTGGAGTCGCCAAGCCTGTCGCGACTCGATCTCGCCACCCCTCGAAATGTCTAAGGCGGGAAAGATCGGGTTTAGGCGTACTCGATCTCAAGATCGCGAGCTCTCCCAAGCTTGTACCCCGTGTGACAGTAGGTTTATTTATGCGATCTAGTTGTTTAACAACCTAAGAATATACAGGAGTCGCCACTAGCCTTATCCTTTGGGGGTTGGCTAGAAAACCCAATCGAGGGTCGGGAGAGTTCCCTCGATTCCTACGCAACCAGATACTAGGTTCGGGGACTTGGGTTACGCTAATATTTCTATTAACGCCCTTTCGGTACCTAAACAGTATGTTGTGTTTTTTCCTAACATGTCCATGCATTTCTTTTTATATTTTCAGGATCGTTATTTCTAGACTAAGTGATCATGCGTGGTGGATTACTTTCATTCTATTCTATTAATAAGAAATAAAAGGAAAACAAACAATGAAAATGAAATTGCAAGACATGAAGTAAACAATCAAGAAAAACAGTAAACCTAATCATGCAATTCTAAAAAAGATAAAAGAGAAAACAATCGGGAAAGAAATGAAACCCACAACTCGTCAGGTTTTATACAATGCATGGAACCCGAGACATATGTCGGGAAAACAAATAGTACATGACAATGGTCGGAATGGACATCGACCTCCACCATCTTCACACTTTATCCATGTTCAGGATCCTATTCTAAACCTAATCTAAGAAATCCGGATGACTAAATGCATACAAATGAAAGAAACAATCACCACGTATCAAAACAATCAAAAACAAGACATCTCTTGTGTTAAAAAAGAGTGACTAAAGTCACAAAGTCTTCTAGATCAGATTCTAGGTAATACCCCAAGGTTCAACATTATTGTATGTCATACCTAAATCATTCATCTAACAATTACATGTGAAATGTAGAAAATGACAAGCATTCAAGCCGTATGACCTTATTGTCAAATTCAGAACACACAACTTTATAAAAATCGATGAACACTCAAAAATCATTATCGAATAGCAGACTTTCAGATATAAGGAGCAGTATTCATGAGAACATCAACTTCTATTTTTGCAACAAACGTATGACAGGGCAAATGGTGGCCAAATCGCACGTAAAATATGTCCATGGAAAGCTTGAGAAGTCTATTACGAATCTCTAGAAGATATTACGTTCTAATAACATCATCTACCAGCTCATTTCAGTTAAAACAGAAAATCGTAGTAAGTCAGAACAGCAAATCAATCTAAAATTACTGCAGAATCAACAGGTTTTGTAAGTGTTTTTGAGTGACCAAATGACATCCATTCAGGGCGTGCGACATATCAAATCAAAGCTCTACAAGTGTATTTTTTATGTCTAGAAGGGCTTGAGGTAAAAAAAAACTCATCTATCACCTAATTTCAGCCAAAACAGAAAGTGACATATCAAGCATACGAAATTGCAGATCAAGGCAAATCAAGTTCATCATCAATAATCGTCAACTCATTGCAAATCATGTGAGAGAAAAACGCAGCAACATGTTGGCAGGGTTGGTACAAATTTCCAACTTTTTCTCAACTTGCTAAAAAAATATGGCTATGTTTTTCCCACAATCAGATAACGAACTTGCGATTTGAATTCTCAAATGTTTCAATCTATTATTGTATATCTTTTCAAGACAATTTGCCTCTCAAAGCAAAGAACCAACAAAATCAGTAGCTAAAGAAACAACAAAAACAACACACAAAGAAACAGCAAAATCAGATGCACGATCGAACAGTTCCACATACCAAGGCATATGAACAGGAAGCATGCACAGAATAGACATAATCTGTAACATAACACATTGGTACGAACACAACAAATTTCCAGAATTACTCCCTAACTTTTAAAGAAGGTTTCATGTGGCTAATGATATCGGATCAGGGTGTGTTATAACTTGTTGGAAAGCTAGTCGAACCATCTTCAACTCTCATGAAGGCATCAAACACAAAAAACCACAGTAACCAGCTTGAATGAATAGGCGAAGGATCAGAAGCAGTCGCTGTCACTGTTGCCGTTGACGATGCTGTTTGAGCCCTAAACTTCAAGCTCATCGACCGACCGTTCCAGCGGGTCAGATAGGGTGCGCGAGAGAGCGGTTGAGAGGGAGAAAGCGTTCAAGTCAGAGGGAGTGAACAGGAGAGAGAAATCGGATGCCAAAAACTCAGCGGATCGAGAGAGAGAAAAAGAGCTCACCGTCGAGCAAACGACAGAGCCGAGAGAGAAACGGTTAAACGTCCTATCGTCGCTGTTGTTGCCATCACCACCGATGTTGTCGATCAGTCTCGGAGTTCAATCCTTGGAGCTGAACCGGAACCCCAGATCAAGAGAGAGAATGAACGATCGAGAGAGAGTCCGATCCAGTGAGCTCCCGCACCTCCGATCGCGCCAATAAAGGAAAACCCTAATTGATCGAGCTCCAACTGAGAGAAAGCACTGATCTTCGACCGTTGATGGCACCGCCTTCGGATCCCTACCCTCGGAACTAAATTGATATCTCCGACAACTTGGCGCGATTCCGAGTCTCGCACCACGAGTTCCTCGATCAACAGTTGTTCCGTCTTCTACAGTTGATCGGGAGAGAGAGAGTCTTTGATTGTGAGGATGCTGGATCGGGCGCGCTACTTCTTAAGAGGAGCACCGCGAGACTTGGAGGCAATCGTCGAGGGAGGGAGTGGAGCCCTAGCCGGCGCCGGAGGGTTCTTCGTCGGCCTCCGAGATGGGGAAGAAATTGAGAGAGAGAGGAGGTTGTTACGGTGAAAGAGAGGGAGTGTGTGAGTCCGTTCGGTTGTTTAGCCGAGAGAACGGGAACCAGAGAGAGAGAGAGCGTTTGGGAGAGCGGGAAAGAGAGAATCTCTCAAGAGAGAGAGCCCCCTCACGCCAAAAAAATGAGCGAGCATTTATATTTTTTTCAGCGTTTTTTCCTTTTTTTCTTTTTGTTGTCTTTGTGTTTCTTTTGTTTCTTTTTTTTTTCTTGTTTTCTTTACATTTTTTTAATGTTTTCATTCTTTTTTGTTCATTTTTTTTGGCTCTTTATTTTTTTATATTTTTCTTGCAAAATGAATGTTTAAAATGTCGATAAAAAATCGGGTGTCAACAATCGCCCATCCTTGCCGCTCTTGGCCGCTCGAGCAGTCTCTCGGCCCATCAAGTAGAACCGCAAGCCAGCAAGCCTCTGTGGGCTTTGAGGCCCATTTTGGACCGCTTCTTGGCCTCGTAAGTTGTCGCCGCTTTGGAGTTTGTCACTCGTCTTCGCAACGTCATCGCCGTGGACTCACCGGATCGCAAAATCAGTGAGTTTACTCACTAAACTCTTCTTAGGGAGTTAATGATGCAAGGATTGATTAGTTTAGGCTAAGTATGGTTTAGGTGGTTAGTTAAAACGGATTAGCGATTTAATTACTCGTTATTGCATGTTAGCTGGTTAAATCGACTTTATAGTGACTAGGTAGGTTGTATTATTTATTTAGATAGGTTTAGAAATTTTTCGGGTCCGTTTCGGTATTTAATTAGGCTTTTTCGGCCTAAGTTTCTCTTTATGGCATTTAATTGTATTTATTTAATTATTTATTATTTTTCAGAAATTATACCAAGATAGTCGATGAACGGAATTTTGTGCTGATTGCAATTATATGCTTGGTTTATTTAATTGAGTGTTGATTTGTGCAAATTGATTGGAAATTGTAATTTTGGGTATTTATCCCAAAATTGAGTAATTTCGGTATTTAATTGGAAAATATCGAGCGTCGGTTTTTAACGTCGAAAACGTTTTTGTGGACTATCTAATTAGTGGGATTTTTGAAAAAAAAAATATATTACGTTTTTGGCTCAGGCCAACCGTGTACCAACATACGATTATTTTATCGGTTATTATCAATGTGGTGAATTATCAGTTTGTGTGAGCTCCTTTGCACGTTGGCTTGTGAGAACAGTATACTATATCAGCTTATGAGCTCGATATGTTAGTTTGTGTCAGCTATGATCGTTTTATTAGCTTGAGTGAGCACGATCTATGTCTATATGTGTGTGTGTATATATATATATATATATCAGCCCGTGTGAGCCAAGATCATTTTATCAGCTTGAGCAAGCATGATTTAAATATTTATCAGCTTGAGCAAGCATGATTTAAATATTTATCAGCTTGAGCAAGCTATTTATCTATCTATATCAGTTTGAGTGAGCTATGACCATATATTGCAGCTTGTGTGAGCAGTGGTGGTATTAATGAGATTGATATATGGTGTTGAATTGATAGATAGTACTATTGGTATCAAATTGAACTGATTGACTAATTGATCGATGGTTTGATTTGAATTGAGTGGATTGGTTGAGATCATGAACTGTATTGACTTGTAGGAAGGAACTAAGGTGAGGTAAGTCCTCCATCTTGTGTGTGCATAGGCAGCCTTTAGGCGTATTTCCTTCCTAATCGGAGTCTAGGGGGTGAACTTGTAAAGACATCGTCTCACCTCGTTGTGGGCTAATATTTTCAGGTCCTTAGATGGTTGCTCCTCCTAAGCATTTTGGCTAGCCCAAGAAGATCACCGAATAGGTCTTTCAAATTCCCCTCCATGAGAGCTAAGGAGCTTGGGTCTATGAACTTGTGAGATCTATCATTTGGGTTGATGCAGGTCTACCCCGGACAGTATCCCATCAATTCAGATCGTGGTATTGTCGCGGGCAAGGTGGACCAAGAGAAGGTCCCCTACCGGAGTCCGAGATCCCTATGTTGGTGTTAGAGATCGCTTTTGGCGAGGGTACGATTGACCCTCCTAGTGGTGTAGTGGTGGACTCGAGTCCCCAGGAGACCCTGGAGTCTTCGGTTGAGGGTTCGAACACTTAGAGAACTTGTAGCCTTTCTACTTTTGTAGACTTGTGAATATAGATTGGTATTATAAATGACCTAGTCTACTGTGTATAAAAGTGTGTTGTGGTTTTCAAAATTTTGGTTCGGCTTTCCTATCCCATCTTTGTGTTGTATGGAGATATATTTATATGCTTCTGTATGCACATTAAAATGAATAGGTCGGCGATGCGTCCTAAGACGTCGCAATTTAATCGACCATCAAGGGATGGGCATGCGCTCGAGGATTGGGGCGTGACATCCTTGCCCAAAGTGGTATCAGAGCTGGTTGATAGTTGGGGTGATAAGGTGCAATAAGTTATGGGATAGTTAATAGGATTGACCCTTATTTCATGCTTGTGCATGTTAGTGATAATTGTTTGGTAGATTGTTTGGTTGGGATTGCTCAGTTTCTAATTATGTGTGGAATTGGAAAGTAGGTTTCTTTAAAGAATTTGTAAAATGAGTGATCAGGAGTAGAAGACTCCTAGAAAGCGTACAATTGGACTTGTTACTCGGGGTAGGACGCCGACAAGGGTTGGTATTCGAGGAAGGGTCGGTACCCGAGGAAGTTGTGGTTGAGTGCTAGCTCAGGCTAACGCTAGTGGTGTAGCATCGCCTCCTATTGGTGCTAGGGTAGCAGTCCTTGGTGATCCTAGGATCGAAGGGATCATGCAAGTGCTTGAAGCAATTGGAGCAATGATGGGGCAACATGCCCAAAATCAAGCCGCCGCCACTACCACCGTGGCTTAAGCTGCTGCTACTGCTACTGTTGCCACCATTGTTAAGGCTGCCATGGTTGCCGCACCTGCCGAAGTTCCAGCTGGCAACATAGTTGTGGAGAGGGAGAGACCAATCCATAAGCTCGTGGAGTAGTTTTTGAAGTTGAACCCGCTGAGGTTCATTGACACTGGAGATCTTGAGACTGCCTCACTTTGGATTCAGGACTTGAAGAAGGCCTTCGCACTTCTGAGGTGCAATGAGGAGGAAAGGCTTGTCCCAGTAGTATATTAGCTACAGGGTAACGCAAATACATGGTGGAGAGCCACTAGAGGTACAGTATTTCTAGAAGGCATAGTCCCGGTGTGGAACGCTTTCCTCAGAGCTTTCAACAGTAAGTACTTTTTAGGTAGTGCTCGAGAATAGAAGATGGAGGAATTTCAGCGCCTTCGCCAAGGGATGATGACTGTTGACCAGTATGAGGTCAAGTTCATGGAGCTTTCTCATTACACTCCCAGATTGGTGGAAGATCTCGAGGATAAAGCTCGGAGGTTCAGGAATGGCCTTCGACTGAAGCTGAAGAACCCACTGGTGCCATTTGATCTGAAAGACTATAACAAAGTTTATGATCAGGCCTAGCTGATAGAAAGAAGTTTGAATGAACAAGCCGCCTTGTCTGGATCGAGGTTTAGTTCCAATAGAGATGGGAACCGGTATGGGAAGAAGCCCATGGCCGGAGGAAGGTTCCATGTTCCGCCCAATAGGAAGAGTGGAATTGGAAAACCACCGTCGAATCAGAATGGTGCGTGTCATCTCTACGGAAGGTGACATGGCTTAGCTCCATGCCATCTTAAGATGGGTGTGTGTTACGAGTGTGGCCAACCGGGTCATTTGGCCAGAGACTTTTCCCGAAGGTTGAGAGAATTTCAGTAGTTACCGCTGCCGCCGCTGATGGGCTAGAACAAAAGATTTGTGCCGCAGATCGTATAGTAGGGAGGACAAAACAAACCCCTAGAGCAAGGACAAGTGTACGCCATTACGAGAGGACAGGTAGAGGACTCACTTGATGTGGTTACAGGTATGGTGTGGCACCCTCGAAACGGCCCCCGATTCGTTAGGGTCGCCACAGATCACTTGCTCTGAACCTGAAAGTTTATTACTCTGATACCATAGAAATTTGATAAGTCTATAAATCCTGGGGTTTATATCATTTCTATCGGTCCTTGCGCAGGTTTTCTATATATTCAGAAAATGATGCACACCAACTAAACATTTTTATAGGTAAAAGCCGAACACTTTTATTTACACAACTTGATGGACATCATTAGTTGGTACATCAAAAGGCCAAGGTTTTCTATACTCGGCTATACTTCAAAAGATGACCGACATCTTTTCCAATAGTTGTATACTTAAAGTCAATCGATTAGTGTCGGCATCCAAATGTTCCTTCCTTTGCTGTTCTTCTCCTCGTGGTCATATCCAACCATTCGGTCCATTTACTGGTGGTGGTGACAGCAGAGGCATCTTATCTAGTCTAAAATGTTAGTCCCCAAACGGGTGGGTACAACCACTCAGCAGTAAAAGAGTCATTAAGCTATATCACGCAGTACCATCAATATCTAGTTTCATGCAAGATAGACAAAAACAGGTAATCAAAAGATAAGTATGCATCAAAATCATGAAATTCTTTATTGCAATGGCAAGTACAATTTCGAAACCCTTAAGATGCATCATGTCTAGTTACACAAGTCCTGATCATAGGGCCAAACTATTATGATACATCCCATTCCATGCCATACAATTTAGTCCTATAACCAGACCACACGCACACTTAGTAGAATCATCAGTTTTAATATTCAAAAGGTTTCATCCCCCAGAGGACCAATGCTTGCATCCTTCTGGGATTCCGCACCCAACCTTGGCATCGCGGAAGCCTCCAAGCATGTATTCAAAATACAACCGAGCATCGGAGCGTGTTACGTTACACCCCTGGGCATCTCGCACCCCACCTGGCATCACGAGCAATTACTGGGGGCCATAGACATGGTTACCCCTAACCTCTGGATTTACGTACTGACAAGCATACAACTAGGCATCTCGATGCTCCTAGGGAAAACCTCTTGGCATGTATTCATAATACAACTAGGCATCCAAAGGGCATCGACTCATTCGAACCTTTAGGCATCCCGACTCCTAGGGCATCGTTGTCCCGAGGGTCCAACGGCAACAATTAACATCTTAATTTCCAAAAACATGTTCAATGCTATGACATTGGAAATCACATGAGTTTCATTGAAATCTTTGGTGTTGAATGATATGTCGAATGCCAAAATCAATCACGTCCAATAACAACTCAAGATGCATTCACCTTTTGGAACCAATTGAGCAAATTCAGAGTAAAATAGCTCAAAAACCAAAATGCACCGTTTTAATAAAAAATTCGGAATGACCCCTAAATGAACTGGGAAAATTCTAAAATTTTGGTATATTAAGAGCAGTAATTGTTATATTCTTTACTAACATTCTGTAATAGCTTCCAAATTTAACATTTACAGAGAAAATCATTTTACTGACCAAACCTTGTCCATTTATTCTCAAATTTCGATATGTTATTCCTAAGGATGTATCCTACAAGTTTCATTAAGGGTTTGAAGTCCAATCCTATCTATAAAATTATAGAAAATTCATGGAATCATCAAAGGTCAAGTTGTTCTCTTTAAAACATTGTACTGATTTCAATAGATTCACTTCTATCTTCATGTTTTTACATTCATATGGTTATAGCTAGATGTGTAACTCAATCTAATGGGTCTTCTATTATGTAAAATGGTTCCTTTCCTTATCTTCATCATTATAAATCAAAGCGACACAATTAAAAAGACTCTCTATCTAAATTTCTCTAAAATAGAATCGGTATATATGGTTTTCTTCATTTCTAGTTCAATTAAACCATTTATTTCTCTACAAATCTATCTTACAACACTTCAAGACTCTTCCACAGCATCTAAGAGTACTTTCAATAGGTTTTTCTCAACAAGGAAACCTCCATAGCTCGGCTTAAAGCATATATTCATCCATAAGCTCAATCATCACAACATACACCTCATTTCTTCACTTGGCAAGCATCACTTCACTTTGCTAAATCAAATCAGTCAACTTTCACCAAATTTTCGAGACATGCAAGACTCAAAAGCAACATGCAATGACTTCTAACTTCAATCTAGTACTCATCAAGCTCAAGTCAACACAAAATAGCAACAACACATTTAATCCTCCACAGATCAGCACTCAATCTTCATCTCAATCATCCAAAACCCAACATGCAGTTTCTACTTGCCTCACTCCTAAGCATTTTAGCATTTTCTCAAACCTACCGGCACTTCACCAGATAATCACAGCATGCATAACATAGATTAATGAACTTCTACTTGCCTCACTCCTAAGCTCAATGGACAAACCGAACGGGAAGCTCGTGGGTCTTCGAATGCGGCTCAATGATGGCGAAGACGGGTGGCGTCTATGGCCACGAGCACAGCTAAGGACGATCCTTCTCTCCTCTTCTCCTCTCGCCGTTCACCCTCTAGCAAGAACTCTCTCTCTATCACTTGTCGCTGCTCGTCCGAGAGAGAAAACGAGAAGAAGAAGAAGAAGATGGGTTTTAGTTTTTGGAGAGAGAGAGAGGTTACGAGAGTTAAGAGGGAAAATGGGGCTATCTTCTCCTCCCTAGGCTAGGCTAATCATTAGCAAATCTAATGATGATGTCTCCTTTGTTTGTTTTCGGTTTAGTGGAAATAGGAAAACCATGGGTGATGCGAAGAGAGGAGGGAGTGTCGTGGCTTCCATGCATAACCATTTTGCCATCTGTCGTTCGCCATCCATTAACAGTTAATCCATATTGTTAGTTTGTTCATTTGTATCTATTGTTTTTCATTTAATTCTCTTTTGATTTCACTTGATTTCAATCCTCTTATAATTTTACAAAGTTACGACATTATATGACATATTAAATATTTAGTGTTAGTCTATAAAGAAATTATCACAAGAAACGTTAAATTTAGAAATTTACTTTAGCATTACAATCACTAATCAAATTATTATAATCTATAGACTTAATTGAAAATAAAATCACTCGGGCCTAAATATCCGACTTTGGCCCAACAGGCTCAAACTACAACGATCACAGTCCATCAAACCAAATTTACTAATCTAACAATTCAAAATCTTGGCCTGCTCTAAGCTAAGCCCAAGCCTAGCTATTCCATTCGGCTTATCAAAACCCAATTCTAAAATTCATGTGGCCCACTTACTTCTCGAGCCCACACATTCCTCACGGTCCATCGGGTTCACTTTCTGGCCCAATCTAAATTAATCTAAGTTCCTAATGATTCTGATTACACTAATGAAGGTCGGTGAAATTTGGGATGTCACATATGGTTTCACTGAACAACCGTGTTGCATATGCTTTATTTGATCCTAGTGTGACTCATTCGTTTATAGCTGAACAGTTTGTTAAGCTGATAGGATTGAGTCCTGGGTTATTGGAGTTTGTGGTTAGCATATCTATACCGTTAAAGGATAAAGTGTTAGCTGCCTTGGGTTGTCTTAGTTGCAAGTTAGTGATTGGTGAGTGAGAGGGGAAGATAGACTGCTAGTCCTAGCCATGTATGACTTCGATGTGATAATTGGCATGGATTGGCTCACCAAGAAAAAAGCTAAAATGAACTGTTATTGTAAAGCGATTCAGTTTAACCCATTAGAGGTGAAAGTTTCGAGTTTTTTGGGAGTCAAGGAGGACCCTCGAGTTCCTTAATCTCATCGCTTAAGGCAACCCATTTGTTAGACGTGGGTTGTCAAGGTTACCTGGCGACTGTCGTGGATACGAGAGTTGAGGAGTTGAAGATCGAACATATCTCAGTAGTTCAAGAATTTCCAGACATGTTTTCGAAAGAATTGCTAAGTCTACTACTGGAGAGAGAGATTGAGTTCGTGATCGAGTTAGCACCCGGGATAGAGCCAATCTCTAAGGCTACTTACCAGATGTCGTTGTCTAAGTTGAAAGAACTGAAGATGCAGATGCATGAATTATTGGATAAGAGATTCATACATCCTGGTGCTTCACCTTAGGGAGCACCAGTTCTCTTCGTGAAGAAGAAAGATGGTTTGTTGCACCTGTGCATCGACTATTGTCAACTCAATCAAGTGACGATCAAGAACAAGTATCAACTCTCGAGGATTGACGACTTGTTTGACCAGCTGCAAGGAGTGTCGATATTTTCAAAAATCAACTTAAGGACAGGGTATCATCAGTTGAGGATCAGAAAGGAGGGCAGACCGAAATTAGTGTTTTGTACTTGATACGGCCATTATGAGTTCATTGTAATGTCGTTTGGTTTGACAAACGGTCCAGCTGCTTTTATGGATATGATGAATTGAGTGTTCAAAGAATATCTTGATTAGTTTGTGATCGTGTTCATTGACGATATTCTAGTGTATTCGAGAAATTCTGAGGAGCACAAGAGTCTTTTGAGGAGCGTACTTCAGACCCTAAGGATTCATAGATTGTATGCTAAGTTTAGCAAGTGCGAGTTTTGGTTGACTTATGTTACATTCCTAGATCATGTGATTTCAGGTGAAGGAATCTCCGCGGACCCATCCAAGATCGAAGCAGTGATCAGCTGGCCAAGACCGACTACTATGAGAGAGATCAGAAGCTTTTTAGGTTTGGCTGGTTATTACAGAAGGTTCGTAGAAGGATTTTCAACTTTGGCTTCACGGTTGACTCGACTATTAAAGAAGGAAGAGAAGTTTGTATAGACAGACAAGTGCGAGCATAGTTTCCAAGAGCTTAAACAGAAGCTGACTACCACACATCCCATTTGGTCCTGGAGGATACGGGATCTATAGTGATGCATCGTTCAAAGGATTGGGTTGCGTGTTAATGCAACATGGCAGGGTTGTTGCATACGCATCTCGTCAGTTGAGACCTCATGAGCTGAACTACCCGTCGCATGACTTGGAACTCGCAGCAATCATTTTCACTCTGAAGATTTGGAGACATTACTTGTGTGGAGAAAGATTATAGATCTTTATTGATCATTAAAGTCTCAAGTATCTATTCTTTCAAAAGGAGTTAAATATGAGACAACGTCATTGGATGAAATTTCTGAAGGACTACGATTGTGATATACTGTATCACCCTGGGAAGGCGAACAAGGTAGCAGACGCTTTAAGTCGAAATTCTTCAGTCGCACAAATGATGGTTAAGGAATGGGTTTTACTCGAAAGAGCTCGAGATTTGGTTTTCAAATTTGAGGTAGGCCACCTTTCGAATCTTATGGCTACCCTAAGAATTGAGCCGGATGTACAGATCAAAATCAAGACACTTCAATTAACAGACCCTAATTCAGAAGATTCTGCAAGAAGATACTGATAAGAGAAAGGTTGATTTTCAGATTTCTAAAGACGGAGCACTAAGGTTCCGAGAACGATTGTTTGTACTTGACAATGCAGAGCTTAAAGAGGAGATTTTATCATAAGCTCATCATAGTAGTTACAGCATTCATCCTGGTAGTACGAAGATGTATCAGAATTTGCATAAACACTATTAATGGTTCGGTATGAAGGCGGACATTGCCAAGCATGTTGCCAAATGTTTAACGTGTCAGCAAGTGAAGGGACGGCATTGTAAGCCGAGAGGACTTCTACAAACTCTCGAGATTCCCGAATGAAAATAAGAGCACTTCAAGATGGATTTTGTGATAGGTTTACCAAGGAGTCAGAGAGGTAATGATTCCATTTGGCTAGTAGTCGACAAACTAACGAAGTCGGCTCAGTTCATCGCAGTACATAAGGACCTTGATTTGGACAAGCATGCATATTTGTATGTGCGCCAGATTATTCGTTTGCATGGAGTGCTGATGATGATTACATTAGACTGAGACTCGAGATTTATAGCTGCATTTTGAAAAAGTTTGCAAACTACCTTAGGAACAAAGTTGCAATATAGTCGACCTATCATCCTCAGACGGATGGCTAGTTTGAAAGGACAATTTAAACCCTCGAAGACATGTTGCGAGCTTGCGTATTGGACTTTAAGGGAAGCTGGGAGGAATAGCTTCATTTTGTTGAGTTTGCCTACAACAACAACTACCAGCAGAGCATTCAGATGGCTCCTTTTGAAGCATTGTATGGTAGAGCGTGCAGAACACTAGTGTGTTGGAATGAGGTCGGAGAATGAAAGATCATAGGCCCAGAGTTGGTTCAGCAATCAATGGATGCAGTTGCCATCTTCAAATACTAAATACTGATTAAAGATCGCTCAGAGCCGCTAGAAAAGCTACGCAAATAAGCGTCGAAGATCATTGGAATTCCAAGTTGGTGATCATGTCTTTCTGAAGGTGTCACCAATGAGGGGTACTTCGCATTTCAATAAGAAGGGAAAGTTGAGTCCGAGATACATAGGTCCCTTTGAGATTCTAAAGAGAATTGGGATCCTATCGTATCATCTTACATTATCGCCGAGGTTGGCGCAGGTGCATGACGTCTTTCACTTGTTGATGTTAAGGAAGTATGAGCTTGACCTGACCCACGTACTTAATTTTGAGGAATTAGACATGGATGATAGAGTGTTGTAAGTGGAAAGCCCGGTTCAAATTGTGGATCGGAAAGATTAGGTTCTACGTACCAAGATGATCTCGTTGATTAAAGCGGTTTGGCAGCACTCCGGCACAGAGGAAGCAACCTAGGAAAGTGAAGAATCGATGAGACGACTGTACCCCCACATTTTTGTTTAAAGAATTGTAATGGTTTAAATTTTAAGGACAAATTTTTTATAAGAGGGGAAGAGTTGTGACATCCTGAATTTCCAGTCATATTTTCTATTGAATAAGTCGGGCTTTTCATCGACATGGAAACCTCGAGATTTTCATAACTACCGAACATCACCAATGTGTCGAAGATGTACAATGTGGCTCGAAAATAATCAACCACTGGTCCATTGTACTAAAAATTTCTAAAAGCTACCTGGTAGGCTAGGTTACGCTAAAATCATGCTAAATTGAATTTAACCACGAATTTGAATCCAATTTCAGAAATTGAAAGTTTTGTCATGTCATGATTCATTTTAGAAATGTCGACTCATCCTCGGAAGATTTTTCTGCAAACTGAGATTTTCGGCAAAAATTTCAATATAGGGTCATTTTCCACTGAAAAATTAAGGGGATCATTTTTTTATCACATTTTTGGGATTCAAGTTGGTTCTATTGGCAAGGAAAAATGTAAACTTAGTCGATGACACCTTGGGAGAATTTATAGGGACCGGTTTAGGTCCAATTGAAGAGAAATTGACCCAATTTGGGGAAGTTGTGCCCAAATTCGTAGGTGCCCTTGGTGCACAACCTTTTGGACCTTTTGGCAAGTATGTTGGGGAAGTTTAGAATGGATAAGGGTTGCTGGTCAAGGCTGAAGGGGTGGGACATGTTTGTTGAGCTCAAGGATGACAATTTTTGGTTTCTAGAAGGTTGGTGGCCCCCCTCCAAGTGCAACTTGCTTCATCTTCTTCTTCAGAGTTGTTTTCTCCATTTCTAGCCACCTTGAAGCTCCAAAGAACCAGAAAACTGAGTAGCCATTTCCCCCTGCCAACGAGCCTCGTGCGAGCTCGCGTCAGTCCGCTGTCCATCCCCCGTGTTCCTTCGCTGTGCCACCCTTCCCGAGCCTCCTTGAGCCTTGTCGAATCCCCGTCTAGCTGCCTAAGCTCGGCTCCACCACCATGAAGCCCCGCCGTTGGCCGCCTAGCCCCGTTGCACCATCACTGTCCATCCTTGCCGCTCTTGGCCGCTTGAGTAGTCTCTCAGCCCATCAAGCAGAACTGCAAGCTAGCAAAGCCTCTGTGGGCTTCGAGGTCCATTTTGAACCACTTCCCAGCCTCATAGAGTGTTGTCGCTTCGGAGTTTGGAGCCCGCCTCCATGACGCTGTCGCCGTGGACTCACCAGATCGCAAAACCGGTGAGTTTACTTACTAAACTCTACTTAGGGAGTTAATGATGCTTAAGGGATGATTATTTTAGGCTAAGTATGGTTTAGGTGGTTAGTTAGAACAGATTAGTGATTTAATTGCTCATTATTGCATGTTAGGTGGTTAGATCGACTTAATTAGAGACTACATAGGTTGTATTATTTATCTAGATAGGTTCGGAAATTTTTCGAGCTCGTTTCGTATTGAATTAGGCTTTTCCGGCCTAAGTTTCTATTTATGGAATTTAATTGTATTTATTTAATGAATTTTGGTATTTATTTAATTATTTATTATTTTTCGAAAATTATACTTTGGGATAACCGATGACCGGAATTTCATGCTGATTACAATGATATGCTTGGCTTATTTAATTGAGTCTTGATTTGTGCAAATTGAGTGGAAATTGTAATTTTGGGTATTTAATTGGAAAATATTGGACGTCATTTTTTAATACCGAAAATGTTTTTGTCGACTATATAATTAGTGGAATTTTTGAAAAAAAAGATATTAAGTTTTTTGCTCAGGTGAACCGTGTACCCACACACGATTATTTTATCGGTTATTATTAATGTGGTGAATTATCAGCTTGTGTAAGCCCCCTTTGCACGTCGGCTTGTGGGAGTAGTATACTATATCAGCCTATGAGCTCGATATGTAAGCTTGTGTAAGCTAATATCGTTCTATCAGCTTGAGTGAGCACAATCTATATATATATATTAGCTTGTGTGAGTTTAGATCATTTTATTAGCTTGAACGAGCATGATCTATATATTTATCAGCTTGAGCGAGCTATCTATCTTTCTATATCAGCTTGAGTGAGTTATGACCATATATTGCAGCTTGTGTGAGCAATGGTGGTATTAATGAGATTGATATATGGTGTTGAATTGATAGATAGTACTGTTGGTATCGAATTGAACTGATTAACTGATTGATCGATGGTTTGATTTGAATTGAGTGGATTGGTTGAGATTATGAACTGTACTTACTTGTAGGAAGGAACTGAGGCGGGGTAAGTCCTCTATCTTGTGTGTGCAAAGGCAGCCTTTAGGCGTATTTCCTTCCTAGTCGGAGCCTAGGGAGTGAACTTGCTGAGACATCGTCTCACCCCGTCGTAGGCTAATATTTTCAGGTTCTTAGATGGCTGCTTGTCCTGAGCGTTTTGGCCAGCCCAAGAAGATCACCGAACAAATCTCTCAGATTCCCTGCCATGGGAGTGAAGGAGCCTAGGCCTATGAACTTGTGAGATCTATTGTCTGGGTTGATGCAGGTCTACCCTGGAGGGTACCTCATCAATTTAGATTATGGTATCATCGCGAGCAAGGTGGACCTAGAGAAGGTCCCTTACCGGAGTTTGAGATCCCTATGTCGGTGTTAGAGATTGCTTTTGGCGAGGGTACGGCTGACCCTCCCAATGGTGTAATGGTGGTCCTAAGTCCCCAGGAGACCCTAGAGTCTTTGGTTGAGGGTTCGAACGCTTAGAGGACTTGTAGCCTTTCTACTTTTGTAGACTTGTGAATATAGACTAGTATTGTAAATGACCTTGTCTGCTATGTATAAAAGTGTATTGTGGTTTTCAAAATTTTGGTCCTGCTTTCTTATCTCAACTTTGTGTTGTCTGGGAATATATTTATACGCTTCCGCATGTACATTAAAATGAATGAGTCGGCAACGCGTCCTGGGACGTTGCAATTTAATCGACTATTAAGGGATGGGTACGCGCTCGAGGATCAGGGGGTGACATATCTAGTCTTCTTCACTTGGATTAGACTGATATCTACTAGTGATGCCTATAGCATGTGCAATATCAAGTCTTGTACATAGCATAACATACATTATGCTTCCAATAGCAGATGCATAAGGTACCTTTGCCATCCGCTCTCTTTCCTTAGGATTATTTGGAGACATATCCTTGGAAAGACGGATTCCATGCCTAAAAGGCAATAATCCTCATTTGGAATGTTGCACATTGAAATGTGTCAACACTTTGTTTATGTATGTAGATTGTGAGAGGCCAATCATTTGTCTAGAACTATCTCTATAGATCCTAATACCTAGAATATAAGTTGCCTCTCCTAAATCTTTCCTGGAGAACTTTTGAGACAAGAATATCTTGATCGATGATATCATAGGCATATCATTTCCAATCAATAGTAAATCATATACATACAAAATAAGAAACACAATTGTGCTCCCATTGACCATTTTGTATACACAAGGTTTATCCGGGTTTTTGATGAAACCATACGATTTGATCACTTCATCAAAGCAGATGTTTCAACTTTTGGAGGCCTGTTTGAGTCCATATATGGCTCTCTTAAGCTTGCACACCTTCTGATTACCATAATCAGACTCAAAATTTGGTGGTGGTTCCACATAGATGTCTTCTTCAAGGAACCCAATTTAGGAAAGCCGTCTTGATATCCATTTGGAATATCTCATAGTCCAAGTGTACAACTATAACCAACATAATCCAAATAGATTTCAGCATGGCTATAGGTGAGAAAGTCTCATCGTAATCAATCCCTTCTATTTGACGATATCATTTCGTCACCAGCCATGCCTTATATTTGCCAACTTGACCATTAGCGTTTATTTTCCTCTTGAAGACCCATTTACAGCCAATTGGTACAATACCATCCGGCAGGTCAACTAGAGTCCAAACGTCATTGTAATACATAGAATTCATTTCGGATTTCATGGCCTCCAACCATTTATTAGAATCAATGTCAGATATTGCTTCCTCATAGGTGTTCGGATCACTTGATTGATCATTTTCATTCACAATGAATAAGGGATCAGTACCTTCAATCAAGTGTCTATAACGAACATGGGGGACGAGACATTCTCGTACTCCCCCTCAGAAGTTGTGTATCAAAAGCTCCCACTAAATATGAGGTCTACGTTTGAACCTAATTAGATTTTGCATCAAGACCACCCACTGA
This sequence comes from Eucalyptus dawsonii, assembly GCA_016097615.1. Classification (NCBI taxonomy): domain Eukaryota; kingdom Viridiplantae; phylum Streptophyta; class Magnoliopsida; order Myrtales; family Myrtaceae; genus Eucalyptus; species Eucalyptus dawsonii. Next base: position 35,451,825 of record CM027878.1, read on the forward strand.
ATTTGAAAATCTGCACTTGAATTTGATCACTTGCTTCTCCATTGGTTTCTTCTTGTATCTATTTTCTGCCGAGCTCCACTTTTTTGGATGAACTGATTCTTTAAAAATGAAGCATGTATACTGACCAAAACTCTTTGATCATAATGAAAATAGAAATAGTATCCAAGACTTTATTTTGGATACCTAATGAAGTGACCACGTCCAGATCTTGCCACCAATTTGATCGTCTTAAGCTTTTTGACATAAGCTGGACAACCCCAAGTCTTAAGATGATTAAGACTTGGTTTCCTACCATGCCATATCTCATAGGGCATAGTCGGAACAGACTTAGTTGGAACTCTGTTAAGTAAATATGTGGCCGTCTCAAGGGCATATTCCCAAAGGGATATGGGTAAACTGGTATAACCGATCATAGATCACATCATATCCATTAAAGTGCAATTCCTCTTTTTGACACTCCATTGTGTTTTGGAGTTTCTGGAGGTGTCCATTGCGATAAAATGTTGTTGTCTCTCAGATGATTTAGGAATTAGTACTTAGGTATTCACCTTCTCAATTAGATCGAAGAGCCTTAATAGTTTTTCCTATTTATTTCTCAACTTCAGCTTTGAAATCCTTGAACTTTCAAAAGATTCAGATTTACACTTCATTAAGTATAAATAATCATATCGTGACATATCATCAGTAAAGGTAATGAAATAAGAATAAACACCTTGAGCTGGTTCATTAAGTGGACCACTTACATCAGTATGTATCAATCCTAAAATGTCAGTAGCTCACGCACTTTGTTCTACAAAAGGCACCTTTGTCATCTTTCCTAAGAGACATGCCTCAAAAGTTGAGTACGGTTCAAAGTCTGACGGATCAATATATCCATCTTTACTCAACTTATCAATCTTATCCTCTCTAATATGACATAATCATAAATGCCAAACATATTTTGGATTTGGTCTATCTCTAGCTTGTTTATTGCTCACGACATTTATATCATTCCGCTTATTGACATTAGTAATCATATTACCGGAATTGTAATGTTATAAAGATTATTGGTCATCTTACCAAAACCAACACATCTTTTATCATAATAAATGGAACACACATCATCAAAAAAAGAAAATTCATAATTCTCTTTACTCAAAGAGGTGTAGAGATGAGGTTCCTGCCTGCATTCATATAATGCAAACAATTATTCAAAATCAGTACATGTCCTGAAGGCAAAGATAAATTATCCTTATAGCTAATGCAACAACTCTTGCTCCATTTGGAAATGTTAAGACTATCTCATTTCGCCTCAACATCCTACTTACTTCTAGATTCTGCAAAGACGTACGAATATGTGAAGATGTAGCAGAATCTAGAACCCATAAGCTGGATTCAGAACCAATCATAAGGTTAGTTTCAATAAGTATGGACACCATACCTTCATAAGGTCGATTCTTCAGCTTGACCTTCAAGCTCACGAGGTACTTCTTGCAGTTCCTCTTCCAATGTCCTTTGACACCGCAATAGTAATAGTTCCCTTTTTCAATTGTAGGCTTTGGACATGGAGCAGGCTTTGTGGACTTCTTCCATTTCCTTTCTTCAAAATAGTCTTATTATTTGAAGAGGAAGTCTTTGCTACAGCCATTACAGTGGGCCTTGGGTTGTTCATAGAAGCAAGCATGTATGACCTAACTTTTAGGTCATCTTTGTGCCACTTCTCATAAGTTTCGCACTCCTCATTAGTACCACCAAGAAAGTGTTCTGGTAAGTTTTGATCATGCACATACCCAATCTTTTAGGAATTGAGAACAATTTTCAAATTCCTCACCCAATTGGTATAGACAAGTCTCGTCAGTCAATTCTTGTCAAGAATTGAAGCAAGTGGGTTTGTCACAACCATTTTCAAAGTATCAAAAATCTGTGCACAAATATTTCATTATGGCCTTTGAATGAAATATTATATCCCACTATCCTTTTCAGATCCCACACTCCTTAGAATGTGAAATGGTAATCTTCGTTGGGATAAGATCACTAGTGGGGATTGGAGTCCCACCAGTTCATAGTCCACCTCACCGGACAGTTATTGGTGTTCTCTGAATATAGTGAGTGGATCACATATCCAACACATCACATGCAAGTCCCAATCGTATTAACCTTGTATCGTGTGCCAAAATTTAGTTCATAAGTTTCTTTGGGTTCTAAACACGAACATCTAATGTCTTCACAGTAGTAGTGCTAACGTTTTTCAGACTTTGACCACAAACGTTTGACACCTTCTAGTAACACTGGTTTTGACGTTCTTGGATTCTTGACCACGAACATCTAACATCTTCTGATAATACTAGTTCTAACGTTCTTCAGATGCAGAACATTGGATCTCTTCACAGGCTCTAACGTTCTTCAGATCCAACCCCATAAATGTTGAGCCTTTAGTTTAGATACACCACCAATTCTCACATTAAACAGAAGAGAGATATTGAGAGATCTCACAATTATAATTATGCTTGCAATTACTCTTGTGTGAATGATTTTGTTGATCAGTATCAGCACTCTCAATTATCAATTATCGATTGTTGATCGTCCATCATCCGGTGATCTGCTCTTTATATTCCCTTTTGTAACCAGTGCATATCACATTTAAATCGGCGCATTAACTCTAAACCATTTTAGAATTAATTCGGCCATAACTCCTTACAGACTTAAGTTATGATACTATTATAGACACTAATTCGGGCATTAACTCTGTAACTGTTACAGAGCATTATTCCAAACATTTATTTGTAACTGTTACAAGTCTTTATTCTGGGTATTAACTTTGTAACTTACAAATATTTAATTTGACCATTACTTCTGAAATTGCTTCAAAGCGTTAATTGGTCATTAATTTGAAACTGTTTCAGATCATTAAACTGCCCATTTATTTTGAAACCGTTTCAAATCATTAATGTGACTATTAAGTTCTGAAACCACTTTAGAACTTAATGTAACCATCAAATCTAAAATCGTTTCAACTCTTTAATTTAGCCATTAAGTCCGAAACTGTTTCAAATCATTAATTTGGCTGTTGATTCTAAACTCACTTCATGTTATTAATGATGTGATTAACTCTAAACTCCCTTCAGATTATTAACATAGCTATTAATTTTGAACTTACTTTAGATTATTAATTCGGTCATTGAATTTGAACACTCTTTAGATCTTAGATTTGGCCGTAGAATCTGAAATATACTTCAGACTTTGTAAACTCTGAAGCCCCTTCATCAAAACTTTTATTTCTGGCCCTACTCAATCTAATTGGTTCAATTGCAAACACATTTGTAATATGATACCACTGTTGGTGTTTGTTTCGATAAACAAGCATATGTGCATAAGTAAATTAAGATCAAAACATCTTATCATAGTGGAAGTAAAAACACTTATACACGTGTTTCCAATGCATTTTTGTGCATTTTAACAAAAATGCATAGAAGAGCTAAAGGGGCTAGTCATATTAACCTTGTATTGTGCTCCAAAATTTGGTTTAGAAGTTTTTTCGGGTTCGGAGCACGAATGTCTTATGTCCTCATAACATTAGTTCTAAAAATCTTCAGATTTTGACCGCAAACGTTTGATGCCTTTTGGTAACACCGGTTTTGATGTTCTTGGATTCTTGACCACGAATGTTTGATGTCTTCTATTAATACAGGTTTCAACGTTCTTTAGATCAGAACGTCTAATCTCTTTGCAAGCTCTATTTGGAACTTTTCCAACTAACTGCACCACCAATGAACATAAAGACAAACCCAGACGTTGACCTATAATCATTAGGATCTGATTGAAAATCAGAATCTGTATATGCTTCAACTTTAAAGTCTACTTCTCCATATATCAAGAACAGATCCTTAGTCCTATTTACCAAAAAAAAAAAAAAAAGAACAAATCCTTAGTCCTTATTAAGTACTTAAGGATAGTCTTGATTACTATCTAGTGATGCCTACAGCATGCGCAATATTAGGTCTTGTACATAGCATATCATACATTATGCTTCCAATAGCAAATGCATAAGGCACCTTTGCCATCCGCTCTCTTTCCTTAGGATTATTTGGATACATATCTTTGGAAAGATGGATTCCATGCCTTAAAGGTAATAATCCTCGTTTGGAATATTGCATGTTGAAATGTGTCAACACTTTGTTGATGAACGTAGATTGTGAGAGGCGAATCATTCATCTAGATCTATCTCTATAGATCCTGATACCTAGAATATAAGTTGCCTCTCGTAAATCTTTCATGGAAAACCTTTGAGACAATAATATTTTGATTGATGATATCATAGGCATATCATTTCCGATCAATAGTATGTCATCCACATACAAAATAAGAAACACAATTGCGCTCCCATTGACCTTTTTGTATACACAAGGTTTAGCCGGGTTTTTGAAAAAAACCAAACGATTTGATCACCTCATCAAAACGGATGGTCCAACTTCTAGAGGCTTGTTTGAGTCCATATATGGCTCTCTTAAGCTTGCACACCTTTTGATTACCATAATCAGACTCAAAACTTGGTGGTGGTTCCATGAAGATGTCTTCTTCAAGGAATCCATTTAGGAAAGCCGTCTTGACATCCAATTGGAATATCTCATAGTCCAAGTGTGCAGCTATAGCCAACATAATCCAAGTAGATTTCAGTATGGCTACAAGTGAGAAAGTCTCATCATAATCAATCCCTTCTATTTGACGATATCCTTTCGCCACCAGCCTTACCTTATATGTGCTAACTTGACCATAAGCGTTTATCTTCCTCTTGAAGACCCATTTACAGCCAATTGGTACAATACCATCTGGCAGGTCAGCTAAAGTTCAAATGTCGATGGAATACATAGAATTCATTTTGGATTTCATGGCCTCCAACCATTTATTAGAATCAATGTCAGACATTGCTTCGTCATAGTTGTTCGGATCACTTGATTGATCACTTTCATTCACAATGAATAAGGGATTGGTACCTTCAATCAAGTGTTTATAATGAACAGGAGGACGAGACATTCTTGTACTCCTCCTTAGAAGTTGTGTATCAAAAGCTCCCACTGAATCTAGGGTCTACAACTGAAACTGATCAGATTTTGCATTAGGACCTTCGACTGAGTCTAAGGTTTGCACCTGAATCTGATCACTTGCTACTCCATTGGTTTCTTCTTGTAAGTCTATTTTCTACCCAGCTCCACTTTCATGGATAAACTGATTCTCTAGAAATGAAGCATGTCTACTAATCAAAATTCTTTGATCAGCATGAAAATAGAAATAGTATCCAAGACTTTCTTTTGGATACCCAATGAAGCGACCATGTTCAAATCTTACCTCCAATTTGTTTGTCTTTAGCTTTTTGACATAAGTTGGACAACCCAAAATCTTAATATGATTAAGACTTAGTTTCCTACAATTCCATATCTCATGAGGTGTAGTCAAAACGGACTTAGTCGAAACTCTATCCAATAAATATGTGGCTATCTCAAGGGCATATCCCTAAAGGGATATGGATAAATCAATATAACTGATCATAGATCGCACCATATCCATTAAGGTGTGATTCTTTCTGTCAGGCACACCATTGTGTTCTAGAGTTCCTGAAGATGTCCATTGCGATAAAATGCCTTGTCTCTTAGATGATTCAGGAACTTAGTACTTAGGTATTCACCTCCTCGATCGGATCGAAGAGCCTTAATACTTTTTCCTATTTCTTTCTCAACTTTAACTTTGAATTCCTTGAACTTTTCAAATGATTCGTATTTATACTTCACTAAGTATAAATAACCATACCATGACATATCATCGGTAAAGTTAATGAAGTAAGAATAACCACCTCAAGCCGGTTCATTAAGTGGACCACATACATCAGTATGTATCAATCCTAGAATGTTAATAGCTCGCTCTCTTTGTCCTACAAAGGGTGCCTTTTTCATCTTTCCTAAGAGACATGCCTTACAAGTTGAGTACGGTTCAAAGTCTGATGGATCACTATATCCATCTTTACTCAACTTATCGATCCTATCCTCTCTAATATGACCTAATTGGAGATGCCAAACATATTTCAGGTTTGGTCCATCTCTAGGTCGTTTGTTGGTCACGGCGTTTATATCATTTTGCTTATTGACATTGATAATCATGTTACCAAACATAATAATGTTATAAAGATTATTGGTCATCTTACCAAAGCCAACACATCTTTTATCATAATAAATGGTACACACATCATCAACAAAAGAAAATTCATAATTCTCTTTACTCAAACGAGGTATAAAGATGAGGTTCCTGACTGCATTCTTATAATGCAAACAATCATTCAAAACCAATACATGTCTTGAAGGCAAAGATAAACGATAAGTCCCCGTAGCTAATGCAACCACTCTTGCTCCATTTGCAAATGTCAAGACTATCTCATTTTGCCTCAACATCCTTCTTACTTCTAGATTCTTCAAAGACATACAAACACGTGAAGTTGCAGTAGAATCTAGAACCCATAAGCTGGATTTAGAACTAACCGTAAGGTTAGTTTCAATAAGCATGGACCCCATACCTTCATAAGGTCGGTTCTTTGGCTTGACCTTCAAGCTCGCGAGGTGCTTCTTGCAGTTCCTCTTCCAATGTCCCTTGACACCACAATAGTGACAGTTCCCTTTTTCAATCGTGGGCTTTGGATGTGCAGCAAGCTTTATGGAATTCTTCCATTTCCTTTTCTTCAAAATAGTCTTACTCTTTCAGAGGAAGCCTCTATTACAACCATTACAGTGGGCCTTGTGTTGTTAATAGAAGCAAACATGTATGACCTAACTTTTAGGTCATCTTTGCGCCACTTCTCATAAGTTTCGCACTCCTCATCAGTACCACCCAGAAAGTGTTCTGGAAAGTTTTGATTGAGCACATACCCGCTCTTCTCGGAATTGAGAACAATTCTCACATTCCTTACCCAATCGGTATAGTTGGGTCTTGTCAAACAATTCTTGTCAAGAATTGAAGCAAGTGGGCTTGTCGTAACCATTTTTCAAAGTATCAAAAAAATCTATGCATAAAAATATTGTTAGTTGTTAACTTTCAACAAATATTTCATTGTGGCCTTTGAATGAAATATTATATCCCACTATTCTTTTCGGATCCCACACTCCTTAGGATAGGAAACGGTAATCTTCGTTGGGATAAAATCACTAGTGGGGATTGGAGTCCCACTAATTCATAGTCCACCTCATTTGATAGTTATTAATGTCCTCTGAACTTAGTGAGTGGATCACACATCCAACGCATCATATGCGAGTCCCAATTATACTTCGCCCTCTAGGTCACAAAAGCCTCACCTGCCAGTTATTGGCCTGATGACCATAGTTAAGTTTACCCCATCATCTCTTGCAAGTATTTAGGACACAAATGATTCATCACCTAATAGTTATTGGAAATCATTTGGCCTAAACCTCACACCATCAAATGTATAATGGAGTGGTCCTATGTTCTTGAATAGCAACTGACTCCAATGTATCCATGATCAACCAATCAACCATCGACGATGGTAGGCCACGAGTTTAAGCACCTGTTACAACTTAACACCACAAATAAGGAGATTTTTCTTTATTATCAACGGTCTCACATTGCATATTAACCGATTAATATGCATATCAAATAAAAATTTGAAAGCGACTTTTAAAGAATTCCCATCACAAATGAGAATTAGTCATCAGAACATACAAACAACATGAACCAATCAACAATTAAAAGCACGAGAATGTCTAAGGATTGGCTATGATACCACTATTACTGTTTGTTTTGATAAACAAGCATACGTGCATAAGTAAATTAAGATCAAAAGATTGATCACAACGGAAGTAAAAATGCTTATACACGTGTTTCCAAAGCATTTTCGTTCATTTTAACAAAAAATGCATAGAAGCGCCAAAGGGGCAAATCATAATAACCTGATACCGTGCTCCAAAACTTGGTTCAGAAATTTCTTCACGCTCTGAACACGAACATTTGATGTCCTCACAGTAGTAGTTCTGATGTTCTTCAGACTCTAACCGCGAACATCTGACGTCTTTTGATAACACCGGTTCTAACGTTCTTGAATTCTTGATCACGTACGTTTGATGTCTTCCATTAATACTAGTTTTAACATTCTTCGAATGCAGAACATCTGATCTCGGCACGGGCTCTAACGTTCTTTAGATCCAGTCCCACAAGTGTCACACCTCAAAATTCAGACACACCATCAATTCTCATGTTGAATAGAAGAGAGAAATTGAGATATCTCACAACTACAATTGTGCTAGCAATTGCTCTCGTGTGAGTGATTTTGTTGATCAATATTAGTACTCTCAATTATTGATTGTCGATTGTTGATCGTTCATCATCCAATGATCTGCTCTCTATATCACCTTTTATAGCCTGTGTAGATCACATTTAAATCAGTGCATTAACTCTAAACCGTTTTAGAATTAATTAAGCCATAACTCCTAACGGATGTAAGTTCTGATACGGTTACAGTAACTAATTCTGGCATTAACTCTATAACTGTTACAGAGCATTATTCTAAACATTTATTTTTAATTGTTACAAGTCTTTATTCTGGGTATTAACTTTGTAACTATTACAATTATTTAATTTGATTGTTACTTCTGAAACTGTTTCAGAGCATTAATTGGTCATTTGAATCTGAAACCGTTTTAGATCATTAAACTGTCCATTTATTTTAAAACTGTTTTAGATCATTAATGTGACCATTAAGTTCTAAAACCGTTTCAGAACTTAATGTGACTATTAAATCTAAAACCATTTCAAATCTTTAATTTAGCCATTAAGTCCGAAACTATTTCAAATCATTAATTTGGTTATTGATTCTGAACTCACTTCAAATCATTAATGCTGCGACTAACTTGGAACTCACTTCAGATCATTAACATAGTTATTAATTCTGAACTTACTTTATATTATTAATTCGATCATCGAATCTGAACACGTTTTAGATCTTAGATTTGGCCGTAGAGTATGAAATTTGTTTTAGACTTTGTAAACTTTGAAGCCCCTTCATCAAAACTTTTATTTCTAGCCCTACTCAATCTTATTGGCTCAATTGCAAACATTCAATATTCTCTTTCTCGTTCAAACGTTATTCTAATTAGTTATGTTGTGTGACATCCCTAGGTTCATCACTGAGCTGCTAGCATGACTTGTATTAACACATTAGCACAACCAAGAGAACTTATTGTCCAAATTAATCTCTTGTTCCTGCAAACCATGAATGACATTTAGCAATATATCATGGCTACCCAAACAATGTGAAATATTTTTAGAACATAATGAACTTGTAAGCTTTGACGATCATGTAATTCGATCATTCTGTCTCACCATGTCTCGATCGAACAAAGGCCATGGAACTATTGGTCAAGCCACCAATTCAATCATATGCCTAAATCTAATGAACATGTATTTTTTTTCGAGATATGAACCATTCATTCTTGATTACAACCCCGGCCGAGAATTTCAATACAATGTCACAATTAAATCACATAGGACATCAATTTTGTATATCTATATATAACAAGAAGACATTCCATGTTGCGCACGCATGTGCCTTCGCATGTGAATAAACTATGACGGTCAAGTATAGAGATAGATCGACGAAGCATCGATATGCGCACTTGTGAACCATAGCCATCCAACATACAAGTCAGCATAGCATTGTGCCTCAGGTCTGCCTCAGGTCTAAGGATCTTACACCTAACCAAAGCATGAACGATCAGACATTGACCCCACTAAAAGCTTCCATGTTACCAATCGTTCTATGTATATCACCTTCAGTGAACTTGCCCAAGACAAGCACTTGTGTTCTAGCTCAGATATCACCATACCCAATGACTTGTGACTCATCATCCCCTCAAGTATCCAATAATGAATAGTGAAGTTTGAGAACACACCAATCTCAACAGGATCATCAATATCCTCTTAATGAATCATTGATTGGGAATTATTTAAAGATTCGGCATAACTATAACCTGTCACACATATTCTTAACACCTTGAGAATATGTTTAGCTGTAGCTAATCTTATGGATTTCATTTATATAAATTGGACGATGAATAAAAAACTTATTTGTTATTAAAAAATCTCTAACATGTAACTATTACATGGTTGCTTTAGGGCATATAGCTAACACTTAATACGAGAGAAAATTCCATGGCTATATCCCGACCAAGGTATGGTTTGATCTTGATATTTTTTTGGTCTTATGGTCCTGAATGGCGGGTGAAATGACAAGCCATTCCAATTCATGGCATGCAATCTGGGAAACAAGATGCATGTCAACACCCAATAGTTATCTTGAAAACCGCCGGTGAAGAGAGGTTCCCTCTTTGGCATATCCTTTACTTCCATATTAGTTCTTTCCTTCTTCTTTTTTTCTTTTAATCTTATGATCATTCCCACTTTATTCGAGTGTTCTTTGAGTGTCATGTTAGTAATCGCCCCCCGGGAATCCTATTCTGATGCTGTTGCGTTATTTTTTCAAGAAAAAAGAGATAGGATTTGGAATTGGCAATTTTGAGTATTTTCGTATTAACATAGTCCGACACAATATAAGTAAAAGAAACAAAAGGTATATCGTAGAGATTTAGATATGACATAACGCCACTTCAATAAGTTACATTTTTCCTCCATCCTCTAATTGATGAAAATCATCTACCTGCAAAATTCAAAAGGCATATATAATGAGAAATGTCCTAAAGAGACGGCTTAACCCTGCTTGGACTTCATTTATCATTACTATTGATCCACGTCTCGTCATGAGAGTTAGAAAGTTTGGATTACTTAGATTTTCCTTTGCTAAGGACGGCAAACATTAAAGAAGGGGTTGTCGTGAATGACGAGTAAAGGATAAAGATTTTGAAATGTCAAAGACACGCATGAGCGACTCAAAATATCTAGTATGATAGAAGGAATCGAATTAAAGCCAAGGGGATTGCTTTGTGCATCAAATGTGATACATTCGAATCAATATACTCATCACTGTCTCCTCTTTGGGAGCCACCTTGGTTCCCATTCCCCTCTTCAATTTGATCAATTGAGTTTTTAACATTTTAACAATTTGTTACTTTAGTTATAAACCTATTGATGATTTGTCAATTTAGTCTTTAGGTAAATTTTGGCTGAAAATCACTAATCTAACTCTCCGTTAATGCCAATCGTTCTAGGTGGCATAGTTGGCATTAATGTGAAAGATTTTTGCAATTTTTTTTTAATTTTCATTTTTTTCTTTCCTTTTTCTCTTTTTTTCCTTATTTCCCTTCATTAATTGCCAATTGCTAGTGAAGGCTAGGACGACCTTGTCAGCTCACCCCTCCCCTAACCCTCACCAAGGTTGACGAGAGGCGGCCTTGCCTATGGCCAAGGAGGGCACCCCAGGCCTTGCCCTTGTTGGCGGCTGGCGACCAACAAAGGGAAAATGGAAAAAGGAAAAACAAAAAAAGAGAAAGGAAAGAAAAAAAGAAAAAATAAAGCAAATCTAAAAAATATTACAAAAATTGTTTACATCAAAACCAATCATGCCATATAGGATGACCGGCATTAGTCAAGCCGCTACGAGTGATTCTAGTCAAATTAGCTAGAATGACAAAAAAATTGGCAAATTATAAAAGATTTATGACTTAATTGGCACAATTAAAATTTTTATAATTAAATTGGTCAAATTAAAACATTTGAGCAAGAATTAATATATATACAATAGGTTTATGACTCTTTAAATAATTTTTCCCTAAAAAAGCCCTAAACCGATAGGTTAATTCAACTTGGATGCTATAGATCCATGGCTCATCATGATAGTTGCCAAGTTTAGTTACTTGATTTTCCTTTGCTAAGGATGGAAAATTTTAAAGAAGGGGTTGCTATGAATGACAAGCAAAGGATAAAGATTTTGACATATCAAAGGTATACGACAAAAGTAATCAAAATGAAGCTGAGGGGATCGCTTCGTGCATGAAATGTGATACATTTAAATCAGAAACACGCCTCCTCTCAGGGGCCACCTCGATTCCCACCCCCACCCCCACCTTGGTCATTACAGAGTAGACCCATTAGATGGGTGGATAATCAACCCATTTAATCCGTCTATGACCTATTTATTGTAGTGCAAATTTTTTTACCCATACCCGACCCATTTAACTAAATTGAAGAAAGCTTATTTCTTATATATATATGGTATTGCTAAAAGATTTTTATACAATACAAATTTAATGGACAATTTTTATCATTTTTAAAATAATTATTTAAAAAATCGAATTTTAATTATTTTGTATTTTTTTAAAATTAAAATTAAATTTTTTTTTCTTTTTCACTTTTCTTTTTTTCACTTTTCTTTTTTGTTCTTCTTCATCTTTGGCCAGCCACCGGCCACGATAACAACCAGCGATCGGCCACAGGCGAGCCTCGCCGGACGTCGACGAGGCCTCCACCTCGCCAGATCTAACGAGCTCGAGCTCACCCAACATTGTGAGTTCGAGTCTTGCCAGATCGACGAGGCTCGAGCCTCGCTAGACGTTAGTGAGGCCTCCACCTCGCTAGATCCGGTAAGCTCGAGCTCACCCGACATTGGCGAGTTGGAGGCTCGTCTGGCCGATTACCAGCCATTGCCGTGCCAGCCACCGGAAAGAGGAAGAAGAAAGAAAAAAAAAAAGAAAGAAAAAGAAAAGAAAATTAAAATAAAAAAATAATTATAATTTCAATTTTTATAATTTTTTTTTTTTTTTTTTTTGTAAAGTTAAAGAGGGAAGAGAGAGATTGTGAGGTTTTGGTTGAAAATTGGTTCTAAATCCAACTTATTTAAGATCCACTTAAGACCCATCTATCTTAAATCTTTAATTGTTAAATCCATTTAACTAGTTTCTTAAAAAAATAAGTGACCCATTTTGCCACCTCTATTATAGAGTGAAAACATGATAAGGCTTTTTGGCCAAACCGACAAAGATGACGTCAGGTCAGTATGAAGTGGGGAGAAGCTATGTAGCATGGACACTCTCCGGATGCCTTCGCGTCGTGTCCGACATTCTGACACGTGTCCGACACGCTCCAACAGGTCCCGACATGCTCCGACACGTGGTCAATGAGTATCGAAAAATCCGACACGTGGTCAACTCTCTCCGACACGCTCCGACACGAGAGTCCAGAATTCCGACACGCGATTCCGACATGCACGGGGTCAATTTTAAAAATTTCTAATACTTGAGGGATCAAAATATAAATATACACAAAAGAAATAATAAAAGAAGTAATAAAATTGCTATAAATATACACGCACGGGGTCAATTTTTTTTTTTTTCAGTTTTGTTTTTGAGAATTGTTTTATTTTTTTTAAAAGTCTTTTACCATGAAAGAAGTAATAAAAAATGCTATTTATGATAAATAAATAATTTTAAAAATATCATTTCAGCATTTTTCTTTAAACAATGTTTTTTTCCTCTAAGTTTTGTGTATTATTGTAACAAATTAAAATAATGAATGATATTATTTAACATTTTTTGTGTAAATTAATTCTAGGCTATTTTTATTATTATTTATTTATGCATTTATATATAAAAATATATTTAATATATAACGTGTCGGAACGTGTCGAAATTTTCTATTTTTAAGAAATGACGTGTCGGCGTGTCGTGTCGTGTCGTGTCGCGTGTCGCGTGTCCGTGTCGGTGCTACATAGGGGAGAAGTTGTTGAAGATGACGTCCACGCAGAGCCGGTGCTTTTGAATAGTGAGAAGGAAAATGTCAATTTCTTATTTTGCCAATTTTTACTCAGTCACCTAAAATGTCTCTCTATCTCTCTCTCCTCATGAAAAACTCCATTAATTATATGAGAGAAATGATTGTGTAATAGTTTTTAATCTACTATTAGAGTAACAGTTTATTCTGAATAAAAAAATCAATAAAAATAATTATGAATTATTGTGAGACTCACTTCTTGAAGAATTTATAACTTACAACAAACTATTATTCTCATAGTATCCCAAAGATTTTTATGCTAGCAAACCTCATTATATAATGTCTCAACCACTTGCATATGTGTCTTTAGGAATTAAAGTTCCATCTCGACCCATATCCAAACCTTTGATTCCACCCGGAAATTTGTCCAGTTTCTTTTGGGCTCATATACTTTCCACAATGTCTCAATCCGTTAATATAATCCTTAGTGAGGTGTTTGAAGATTGGGTAAAGCAAAGCCTACGCCCGGGAATCGCTTCCAGTGCGAAGAGTTTAATGACCATCGACAAAATCCCCAGCAACTGGCGTGATGTTCACAATAACGCATTCAATCCCGAAATGATACGGATCGGTCCCCTCAGAAGTAAGGACGTACGCGATGACCGACAGTGGTTCATGGAAGAGCACAAGGCGCGGTTTCTAAACCGCCTTCTGGAAGGGGAATTGGAGAAGTGGAGAAGCGACAGAGATGTGTCGAGGACGACTGAAGAAGAGAGATTGTCCGTTGATTGTGAACGTGGAGAAGACGATGATGGTGGTCGAGTGGCGAAAGCCCTGTGTTTGGATGACCTTATGGAAGCCATGCGGACATTGGAGCACCAAACGAAAGCCTGTTATTCAAAGAATATTAACACCATCCCCGACGAGCTCTTTGTAATGATGATGGTTGTCGATGGTTGCTTCGTGGTCGAACTACTGCGCCTTTGCTACGACCCTCTCCAGACCAAGGTAGAGTAACATTCAAATATTAGACAATGTCCTTTATTAGCTTAACTTTGTCGAGTGCATTAATTGGGATCTATCTGCAACTTCTTGTCTATCCTTCAAACCGACCGATCCAAGAGAATATTCCATTAGAGGCTTAAATATACATGCTAAATTAGGCATGGAGTGAACTTCTGTTAGTCTCTGCTTAAGTCATTGATCGTTTTTGCATGCATTCCACTGTGAAGGCACCTGAGGACGACCCGATCCTAACTAACCCCCATATTTTAACAACCCTTCGCCGCGACCTTCTATTGTTCGAGAACCAACTACCTTTCTTCATTCTCAAGAAACTGTACGAGCTGATCAACAAGAAGAAGAACCCTCATCATCAACAGGCTGTGCCGCTGGAAGAACTCGCGGTCACCTTCTTCGATCCCCTGTTACCCCAACAGAATGTTATCTCTAAGTTGGACGCCGAAGAACCCAAGGCTCATCTACTCGATGTTTTCCGATCTACCTTCCTCAAATCGGCGAGAGAGAAAGACCACAAGGGAAAGAATCGATTCAAGTCGCGGTCGAATCCCGATGGCAGTATGAGGGGCCTTTACTTCGCATCGGAGCTCACTGAGGCGGGCGTGAAATTCAAGAAGTCGAAGGGTCATGACTTACTGGACATTGAGTTCGGTAGCCGCACTCTATGGGTCCCTCCGTTGTCCCTCAACGACAACACTATCTCTCTCCTTTTGAATTTCGTCGCGTACGAACTGAGCGTCAACCACCGCGAATCCTTCTTCACGAATTACTTAATGTTCTGGGACAGCTTGGTCAATAGTCCCAGTGACATTCAGATTCTCCGCAAGCACAGGATCATCAATAACATGGGAAGCGAGAAGGCGGTGGCGGAACTGCTGATGAAGTGTAGAGAGGTCATTTCCTATCACGATCCGGGCTACTTGTATGACGAAATCGACAAGGTGAATGATTGTTGCCAGCAGTACTACGAAAGCAAGTATCATGTCTGGTGGCGAAGCCTCATCCGCGAACGCTTCAGCAGTCCGTGGACATGCCTTTCTCTCTTTGCTGCCATTATCCTCTTGCTGCTTACCCTCCTCCAGACGTTTTACACAATGTACGCTTACTATCGGCCGTATTAAGCTTTGTGCCTGTCATTCTATGACAACAGTTGTTATTAGCTAATGGCTTTTTAGCATTTGATGTCCTGTATTTGTCTCCGTCTTGGCTGTGTAGTGGCTTTATTTGATGGAAATTGTATTGTCGCTGCATTTGGAAATTTCTGATTATTGTGGTGTTGAATTCAATTTGGAACTTTTCGTTGTACATAATTTGATTCGATGGGCATGAAAAATATGCATTTTTAGGCAGTGGATAGGACGCCAAAAACATATTGTTTATGTTTAGCAGAAGCTGCGGAAGAATTGCTATAAGCTCAAAGCGTCTTGTTTCTAGGGAAAGGCGGATTGGATTTTGACAAAGGTAAAATTTTGTTCTAGAAACAGGAGAAACGGAAAAATATGTTATCACAATTAATGATAATTAAATAGATTTAAGGCTATGTATTAAATTAATGCCTTGAGTTCGTGCCCTTATACGGTATTCAATTTGGACGCATAGCTAATTTGCCAAAATGAAGAAGCACATCGGCGGAGCATTTAACAAGAGACGGCGGGTGCTCGGAGATGAAAGAATTATCCAGCCTCAGAAACTCGACCCACGGCCGAATGAGAAGCATCAAATTAAATGAAGATAGATCTTGCATTAAATGTAGGCTGCACATGTTGGACGTTGAAGACAAAGGCAACCATCCATGTGTTGACTTCTGCACTATTCTCTCTTTTTGCTTTTCTGATTGTCTTGTCCCCGGGAGCTGGATAGCCATTTTCCACCTACTACTCACTAAATGCATGCGCATGCACCATACCCATGAAAATTCGACGGCGCCGCTACTTGGTTAGAGACGTGTCTCGTGGGCTTCCGTCCTTTGTTCATGAATGAACAAAAAGGGAAGGCATAAACTATGCTTATTGCATTGGGTCCGTGTATGATGGTGATGCGTAGGTGCCATCATTAATTGTATGTGTGCGCAGGATTCAAAGTAGGTGCCATTGTAACATTCGTGGAGTCCACGTTTGTCTTATCTCCACGCACATTCTCCTATAAATGGAGGACAGCAGAGGGCGTGGAGAATGCAGAGCAAGGAGTGAGAGCTATGAGAGAATTGTGCGTGAATTGAGTCTATTGAGGTGAGTTGTTAAACAGTGTGGGTATTAGGCATATATTAGGATTGGAAAACACTAGACTGCATAAGCGTTTGTAATCCCATAATTCTCCAATTTATAGTGAATTATTTGTCGGCTTTCTCAGTTGATATAGGTTCCGATATTTGAATCAAATCACGTAAATTTATCATATCATTTTATTATTCCTTATTCTATTTCCATCAATTTCTATAGCTTCTGATATAATTGCAAATTTATGATCTGTTTCCGTGTTGCCGCTAATTTCAACACTAAGCTTCCTCATGATGCAATCATCTCACTAAATAAGTGCAAGGTGAATCAAGGGGGCCACCCATCCGCCTGCTCTTCTGGAGAGCCAATCTCTCTCAGTTGGAAGCTACGTAATCTTTACAAATGCAAGAAGGAGCTTGTCATCTATGAATGCCATCTAAGTTTCACTCAACAGCATTTGATGCTGCTGTTGGGCTTCAGCATTCTCAAGGGTCTATTGCAACTATAAGTGTCTAAGGTTAAGCAATATAAAACCCTTGCTCTTCGAATTCGATTCTAAGTGGGAGAAAAAAAAAAAGACCTTACCCCCCTCCTCACCTTATTCATATGTCAATAAAAGATTGCATCTGTACTTGATCACATCGATCTGATAGCTTCCAAAATAGCACTGAAGCAAACAAGAAAAACAAGGCACACCTCAAAGGAACAGCAGGAAGAGAAGATTCCACTCCAAAGCTTTCATGTATTCTCTTCAAGCAAGTTGCCTGAAACCCGTACTCGGTTGCAAAAGGCACTTTCTTAAGAAATAAATAAACAAATAATCGGCATGATCCATATCAGAGAACGGAGGAAACTCTTTTTAACTGGCTCTAGAGAAAAAATCTTGTCCCGTAACTATAGGCTAAAATTGCATGACAAGAGCCGAATTATAAAAATAAAAAAGAAAAATTCGCTAGGGAACACAAAGGAGGGAGATCTTGTTTCATCTTCAAGCGCTGTCAGCAAGCTTAGCCTAATTATACAGTGCAAATTTTTGAATGGTGCTATTTGCAGGGGCTTTTCGTTTCTTGTACACCTCGCTCGCCTATTTATGGTGTTAACATGAGCTGTCAATTATGTGAGAGGGCTAGTGCAAATACCTAGATGGGGGTTAATAGGTGTTAAAAGAAATTTTTGCGGAAACGTTTATAAATACTTTTTCTTTCGAATTGGAATCTACAAAGTAATAGACTAGAGCAAGTACAACAATTAAATAAATTCACGGATGAATAAAAGAGTTTAGGGAAGAGAATAAGAACACAAAGTTTATAGTGGTTCGGCTTAGATTAAGCCTACGTCCACTCTCCCATACTGATAGCCTACTAGCTGGATTTCACTATGAATCAAAAGAGATTTTACAGTCTTACGATCTTGACTTTACAGTGTAGAAACTCTACTACGCTCTTCCAAAGTCTCACAAGTGTTTGCTCTCTCTTTTGGGTACAGATTAAGCTCGACAATTGATATAGTAAAGAACTAGGAAGCTTTAGACTTTGAAATTTTTCTTTCATGCACTATCTCGAAAAAACTTGTGGGTATGCCTTAAATACTTCTTTATGCCTTTATGACCGTTGGCACTTTCCAAAAAAATTCTTCAAATATGCCTGTTGGTCAGAATCAATCAAGGAGATCTTGAGTTGTTTTAGGAATGTGATGAAAGCCCATCAATCCTACTCGCCAATATAATTAGGATCTTGGTTTCCATAAGTAGAACCTTTCAAGTATATTTCACCTTACAAAATATTTGATTATCCAAATTGATTCCAATAACGATAATTAATCATAATCATAAGTACTTCCAAAACCATACGAATCGAATTCTTGAAGATAATTCTACATCTGAACAGGTCTTCATTCTTCGGTCTGAAAATTGTTAATGGAGGTAGACTTTGAGATTAAAGTCTAGCGGTCTTCAGACTTTGACAAAAGAGTCTGGAGTTCTTCAGACTATAACATTTAAGTCTGCAAGTATTTAGACTAGACTTTTGGAAATGTTTTGTCAGCTTCAAAACAATTAAGGAGTTTTCTCTAACAATCTCTCCCTTTTTGATGGTGACAAAACTTTCTTGCAGATTTGAAATTTTTTATCCTGCAAAGCAACACTTAAGCAAAACGTGATATCTTATAAAATAAGTTAATTAGGACCTGGATAGCATTGATTCTACAACCACAGAAAACATATTAATCCTACAAGATAAATAACTATCCAGCCACAATCAATATCACAAACTTAGTTACTACAAGCATAAAAAAAGATTCAAAGTTAAACAATCAGTCCAAAGTCAGTCCAAAATACCAAGCAAAAAGTCATCAAAACAAGCCAAGCAAAAAGTAAGCAAAAAATATTGAAAGATAAGTCAAAATTGCACAAACTCTCTCCCCCTTTTTGTCATCAGCAAAAAGTGGAGAAAAACTTTAAAAAAAGTTGGGTAAAATCATGGCTATTTGGGGATGCAAACGATCTAGAAATTCTCCATAGACTTAACAGTCTCCTCCAGCTTCTTCAGAGTCTCCTTCGGCTATTGAATATCCTAACCCATTGCAGTTTCTTACACTTGAAGCTTTAGGGCTTGTATCTGTTCTTGTATAGAGTCTAAGGTCGACTTGAAAGCTGTCATGAGGTTCTTCAACTCAAACTCGAAACCATATTGATGACCCTTCAATTCCAAAAGGAGATCCAACAGCCTTTGAAAGTCCGTTGTTGGTTTTGATGTAGCACTGGGTCTAGTTGAATCAATTATAGGAGTCTTGATATGTGAGGGTACATCAGCAGTTCAATCACCAGGACTTGGAGTGGATCCCTCAATATCTGCTTCAGGATATTAAGAGGTATAGACATCCTTTGGATTTGCTGGAGATCTACTAACATCACTAGTGAAAACAGGTGAAGAAGTACCTCTTTTATCAGTAGTGAAAGTGCTACTATAAACACTTAAAGAGGGGTTGAATAGGTGTGAAGAAAAATTTTCGTAGTAAAATATTTTGCTTTCTGAAACTAGGTCCAAAGAATAACAGACTTTTGAAACTGAGTTTGAAGAGCAGCAGACTTTGAGCGAGATCAGACTTTAACAATTAAATAGAACTATGAACAAAATAAAAGAGTTATGGGAAAAGAACAAGAACACAAAATTTATAGTGGTTCGGCTTAGATTAAATCTACGTCCATTCTCCCACACTAACAGTCTCCTGGCTAGATTTCACTATGCAATCAACAAGAAATTACAACTTTGAGTGCAAACACTTACAGGTAGATCACACTATCTCACTAAGTCACTCTTTCGGTATTTCTTCCACGATCACAAATGTTTAAGCTGACAAGAGACAAGTGTATGATCAAAGGTCGCTCAGACTTTAGAATTATAAATTCTACGCTCCGTCTCTTACTTGCTCATCGGTCCTTCATCTCCTTAAATACTCCTCCACTTTCAAACTAGCCGTTTGATAGTATCTTAGAGGATCGTCTTCCAATCTAGCCATTGGATAGATCTGTATCTATAAGATTTGGTAGCCATTGAGTGATAGAAGTAGAATCCAAAATTGATTTTGATCGCCCATACAAATAGAATCTTGGTTTCCATAAGTAGAGCTTCTCCATATAGAAAGTTCTTGTCTTCAAGATCTAATTGTCAATCAATTAGATTGAGTCAATCAAATCAATCTTGATGTAGAATCCAAATCAAATTATTAGCCGTTATACATTTAGAGCTTGTGTTACGTTCTATCTCGTTCTTGATGTAAAGTCTGAGAGTAATAAACTTTACAATTTGAGTCTAAGTGTAATAGACTTTACAATCTAGACGTTAGTCTGAACATATTCTACTTCTAAACATATTTAGCTTTAAGGTTTGGACACAGTCTAAATAAGTTCAGCTTCAGTATAGAATCTGTCTTCTGGTTCTTCATTCACGTTTAGTTTGGAATTTGTCAGAATTGATAGACTTCTGATGTAGAATAGACTTTGATATTAAAGTCTGGCAATCTTCAAACTTTGATACGGAAGTTTGGAAATATTCATAATAAACTTTGGACAATATCCTTTACATATTCTATCATCTGCATAATCTGTTACTCAACCATTAAACATGTTAGTAGCTTTTGATTTATTTTGTCATCTTCAAAACATCATAGGGGATGACAAAACAATCTGAATATGCAGATGTGTAATCACACTTTCTAAAATATTAATAAATCAATCATCAAATTTTAGATTTTCAAAAAATGTGATTTGAATCAAAAGACATCAAATAGATTGAGCATAACAATATATCGAAAAATAATCACAGCTCAATATTATGTAATAAATAATATCAACCAATCAACACATATGCATATTTATATTCTTTCTCCTTTTTTTGTCATAATCAAAAAGCGATACCAATGGAAGAAGTATTATGTAGAGAATATAAAATGATAACAAATATATTGCACAATTTAAAAAATCAGCATTTACAAAGTAAATCGAATATTAAAGATATGCAATATGGCTCACTTTGATCATATATATCAAGAAATATCCAATAAAAATTACGGATGCATTATAAAATTTACTTACCATCTTTTTCATAATAAAATGATAATATCAATAAGAGATTTGTTAATGACAAAAGGTAATAAAAGATGCACTAACTGGATCTTGATAAATTCTGTCACATTTACCTTTTCCTTTCTTCCATAATAATCAAGATCACAATCGAATCAAAAAGATTTTTCCATAATTGATCAAGGCTCCCCCTCAAATTGTTGCCTTTTTGAGGTGATTACGATTCTTTTCTTTCCTTTTGGATTCACTTTCTCTCCCTTTTGTACGACACATTAGGGATTTCCTTTTGCAAAAACTGTGCACAAAGAAGGGAATCTTTGAGCCTCCAGAAGATAGTATAGATCTCCAAAATTTTCAGATTGAGCTTTCCAAAATCTATACAGAAGATTCTGTTGTCACCTGCAAATTCTTATATGATAGATAACAATCCTTGCAAAAATATCACGTAATACCTTCCTCTGATTTGCGGATCAAAACTTGTTAGATATAAGATATCTCCTAAGAATATAGCAAGAATATGCATGAATATGCAATAATATCTTTCAAGATCAAAGGGATTTCCTTAAGCATAAATCTCAAAAATATATTATCGAATTATTTCGCAAAAAGAAAGTTGATATTTTTATCATGTGCCAAATTAAGTAAAAATTTGCAATACTTTATATTTATGACAAAAGATATTTGCAATATAACAAACACTCATCCAAAATTATATAAATGCACGTAGAAATTTGTAAGGTGGGATAATTAAAAAAAATACTCTTACCCATGGTATATGTTTGAAATATACCATTGAAAAAAATCATTACCAATCTTCGCATGAGATACCTTTTTGATTGCACCTACATAAACTGACAATCATTCTTCCCTAATAGAATTTCTTGCAATGCACTCATTTCCTTTTTGGTATCCATCAATTTGGATCCTTCCATTTCGTTAGAGCAAAACAGAAAATCTTCAAGAATAATCAAATATTCTTTCTAAACTCATTGTTAACATGTTATTTAAGGAAAGGATATTATGCACAATAATATCTTGAAAAAGAAATTCTGACTTGGTCATAGTACGATAAAATCAAAGAGAATAAAATCCTTGAATCTTTAAGAAAGAATATTTTGCATAATAAATTAATATCACGTAATACATATTTTCACTTTGCAAAATATGACAAAATCTGAGAGCATAAAATTAAACCAAATAAACTCAATTGTCTCTTAGCAAGATTTCAAAAAAATCACACGTATTAAATTAATCTCAACTCATGAATCATAAAAACAAATCATACGATTCTTTCTTCAATTAAACAAAATATGATCATTATTATTGACACGAAAATTTTGACGACCCGTTCAGTCATTTATTGCATTAAAATATTAGGGGTTAATTTTATCCTTGAAAAAATATTAATTGCATAACATATAGATTTAGGTGCATTTATTTTGCATTCTTTGCATTTATTTATTGGACCGGCGACAGGTGGGTTCGAATTAGTGGTTCTGAGCTTTAAATTGATGAGTCAGTCTAAGCCCACAAAGAGAGCGAATTGGCCAAAGCCCGTATCCTCAACGAGATTTTACGGATTTATTTTTATGATATTTCAATTCAAAAGCAAATATTTCGTTCAGAAAAGCAAATATTGCATTTGGAAAAGAAATCTCCGTGGTTATGGTTTTGGAAAAATAAAAAAACTCTAATTTGTGGCCTATAAATAGGTAAATTCGCTAGGGTTTAGGGAGACACACATTTTGATACATACAGTCACACGAAGGGTTTTCTTTGATCTCGTCGAAGGGGGGCTCTCTCATTTTTCAAAAAAAAAAAGAGAAGAAAAGTCAAAGGAAAAAAGAAAGAAAGAAAAGGGAGAGAGGGGGCGTGAGTGACATGAGTGACGAGAGAGAGAGAGAGAGAGAGAGAGAGAGAGAGAGAGAGAGAGAGAGAGAGAGAGAGAGAGAGATAGAGAGAGAGAGAGAGAGAGAGAGAGAGAGAGAGAGAGAGAGAGAGAGAGAGAGATAGAGAAAAGAAAAAAAAAGAAAAGAAAAAGGGTGCCGCATCGTCTTCCTCGCAAGGGGGACCTTCGACCGCACCGGTGACCCATGAGCCTTCTTCGTTTTCAAAAAAAAAAAAAAGAAAAAAGAGAAGAAAAAAAGGAAAAAAGAAAGAAAGAAAAGGGAGAGAGGGGGCGTGAGTGACATGAGTGACGAGAGAGAGAGAGAGAGAGAAGAAAAAAAAGAAAAGAAAAAGGGTGCCGCATCGTCTTCCTCGCAAGGGGGACCTTTGACCGTGCCGGTGACCCATGAGCCTTCTTCGTTTTTCAAAAAAAAAGAAAAAGAGAAGAAAAGTCAAAGGAAAAAAGAAAGAAAGAAAAGGGAGAGAGGGGGTGTAAGTGACATGAGTGACGAGAGAGGGAGAGAGAGAGAGAGAGAGAGAGAGAGAGAGAGAGAGAGAGAGAGAGAGAGAGAGAGAGAGAGAGAGAGAAGAAAAAAAAGAAAAGAAAAAGGGTGCCGCATCGTCTTCCTCGCAAGGGGGGCCTTTGACCGCGTCGGTGACCCATGAGCCTTCTTCGCTTAACCGCTGCTCCGCCGATCGCATCCATGACCCTTGCCGCACTATTAAGACTCCTGCAAGCCCACAACACCGTAGATCCCGAACCCCTTCCGGCGACGCCATCGCTCGATCTGCCACATCAGAGCTACAAGCTCGAAGTTGTTGCGCGTTTCCACCGTGCCAAGTCTGAACGCCGAGCTACTAGCCACCGCCGCTCCACCAATCTCGCCCCCCGACTCACTAGCGACCCACCGGCCCGTGACCCTCCCGCTGCCTCTTCCTTGTGCAGGTCGTTGCTGTGCCTTCCTCGGAGCTCGACCCAAGCCGGATCATAGCCCTTCCGCTTTAACGACACTGCTATTGTCCTTGTCTTGTCTCTGCTTGCAGATCTCTATTGGTGCTACTTCGGCTAGTGACCTACCGGCGATTTGACGCCTCTGCCCGAGCTAGAGCTCAGTGGTTCTGCTCTCTGCCTAAGTCAGAGCGAGGCCGCTTGCTGTTGCTCCTCGCGACACCACCACTCGCCACCGATCCGCTTGCTGCTGGTCCTCCTCGCCGAAGCTCTGAAGACTGGTGACCGACGGTGAACCCCTCACAAAGCTGCCAAGCCGTGGGTGAAAAGAAAAAAAAGAAGAAAAAGGCAAAATCAATTTAGGTAGCTTTTTCTTCCTTTTATTTATTTGCCTAATTTTATTCTTTATTTTATTTTACTTGTTGTTTTAGAATAATTATTCCTTTGTGTAAGGGTGAGATGTTCGACATGAAATAGCCTATGAAATTTGTGATTGATAGTTCGATTTTCGTGCTCGAAATCCGACTCGCAATCAATTGCAAAATCGTCAATTTGATCTCACGTCCAAGATTTGATTCATGATTTATTTAAAAATTGGCCAACCCGATCTCATGCGCGAGATATGGTTCGCCAATTTGTGGATATCGATCCTATCTTATTTGATTTGCTGTCATGTTTGTTGAATCAATTTTATTTTCTTAAATAAAAAATAAAAAAATGCATTCATTTAGGATGTTAGATTTTGTTTAATTTAAGTTGCATGTTTAATTACGTGGCAATTTTAAATTTTGAAATAAAATAAAAAATAAAAAATCATCATGCATATGTCATGTAGAATTAGGGCATCTTTTGTACGTCAATGCATATTAGGATAAAATTGTATGTCTCATTTTAAGTTTAGATTAATATTTTTTTAGATAGATTACATCTTAGGTTAGAGATTGCTAAGTTAATATAATATCTTAGTTTAAATTAGGGTTTAGCCTGGCCTAATCCTTAATATAAGTTGGATAAAATCTTAATCTAGCTAGGTAATTTTGGCATTTTTCTAATTTCGAATTTCATGGAAAATACCAAAAATTGCCTTAGAATAAATCAATTTCATTCATTAGGAGAGATTGCATTTTATTACGTCATATAGCTAGGTCATGTTGCTATGTCATGTCATTTCATGTTAAATTAGTAGCATGCATTGCATAAGACATGATTCTCGTTAAATAAGTGAAAACAAAAAAAGAAATTGTGTGTTAATTAGAAATCATATCTAGGATTGTTGATGTGAATTCTGATCTAACAACGCAAATGCTTTCGTTGCTATGAGGTAAGTTTTGCAATTTATTCATTGCTTTTCTTAGATGTTATATAAGTGGTTTGCGCACCCGCATGATCATCTCACATGTTAGGAAAATAAAGTTAAAATCAATTCAAGCTGTATGCCAAAAAAATTTCAAAATAAAAGAGAAAGGTATTGAAATGGCATTAGAGAAATCTAACGTAACCAAGTTCCCGAACTTATAAATCTCTGGTTCGTAGGAGTAAAGTAAATCTCCCGTTACTTTACTTGGGTTTCTAATCGACCTACCAAAAATAGATTAATGGCGACTTCTAAATAAAATCCATTTGCATGTTAAGAAATTTAAACTTAAGTTGCAAGTTGGTATGGGCTTGAGAGAGCTCGAGTTAAGTTTAGGCTTAATAATCCATTAGCCAAAAACCCTAAGTGGTTCACTCGAAAATTTGGTTGCGACTGCTTGGTGACTCTGCTGGAGACTTGAGTTAAAACTCTTAGTGGACTTAGGCCAATTTTTCTTTTCTTTTGAAAAAGTTTTTGCTTGGCAGCGAGAATTCCAGGTATGTCCCTAACATTTAAGGTGTTAAACGTTTTGGCAGGATGTGAGGTATAAGGGGAAGTGTTTGCTAACCTTTGTTTTGCAGGGAGATGTAGGAATATATGGTTTATTTTCATGAATGGAGTGTTGTTTGATATAAATTGTTGTGCATGCTTTACATTTACACTACACTTTTGCACACATAACTTGCCGCTGGACCTATGCCGCATAGGATCATCTATGATGGTATTGAGATGAATGCCACTCCGATCGCTTGCTCGCGATACGAGTCGCCCATCTCAATCCCGAAGTTTCTTTTTTTGCGTCAAGAGTACCCACCTTGATTCGCATGCCCACAGCCCAGGTCGGCTCTTTGACCATGTCGGAGTCATGAGGACCTGACGTAGTCCACATGCCTGTGGCTAGTCTGATCATCCTTGTGGCTCCACTTTGATAAGCCTTATAGAGTAGAAATTAAGTCACTTACCATTCGCATGTCTATATGATTGCCATCGATTTTCCTTGGTGAAGTAAGTTTTCTATCTCTATACTATGCAACTTATTTTGTCATACTTTTAGTCTGTCCATGACAATCTAGGTTAGTCGTTTGATCTAATTCATTTGTCAATTAGAAATGAAATGAGGAAATTGCCATGTAATGAATCATTTGCAATTTTTTTTTAGAATTTGTTTTCAATTCATATCTAGGAAATTTGGTCTTGCTAGGGTGTTTATATTTATTTTCCTAGTCTATTGTTAGGAATAGCCCTTCTTGTACAAACTTTTCATGAATAAAAGAAATAAAAAAACCGATTAGATCATTGTCATGGATTGACTTTCTAATTACACTTCATGCTTACATGTTCTCGTTCATTCAATTTAGGTGATTATGGAATGATCCCGCTCACCCATCTATTTACGATTGAGAGCTAAAATGACGGATGAAAAAGAGCCTATCTCGTTAAGCAAAAGTGCTGTGATAACATAAGTGCTTTATTTTCAGTGAGAAATTGCGACTCCAAGAAGAGAGCCAAGAAGACTTTTTGAATTATCTCATTTTCCTAAGGTAGCCCAATTTGATGCCACTGTGAAGAGACTATTGACATATCTAGAGGGAAGAATGTCTGACCTAAAGGGTTCGCATCACAAGATCAAGGAGGGTGAAGAATTCAAGTATACATGATTCATGATCCTAAGTAGTTTGATTTCCTCATTTAATTAGGGGCATGCACCTTCCCCTGCATGGGAATTTTTTTTTGCTTTTTAGGGATTGATTTTAATTTCTTTTGTGCTTGAACATCATATTCCAATAAATGTAATTCGACTGATGAATATCAATAAAATTACAAGTTTTGTTTAGAGGACATGATGGGGTACACCAAACCAGCTTGATGATGATATCCAACAATAAAAATAAAATATCATCCATGGAGAAATTCTGAGGATTGGGCTTCGTGCTTTCTCATCCAAAATATTCCTAAAAAAAAAAAAAAAATCACTTTTGAAGACATGCATTAGTTACCCTTGTTTAATTTTCTGACTCATCTACTTTATGTTTCAGAGTATTACTTTCTTGGCCTGATGAGAAAGAATATGAAAAAAGCACACTAGGGGCAAAAGTGAGAATGGGAGTGTCTATCAAACTGAATACCATATTTTCAGTCTTGATTGATCAATTAGTGTGTGTGTTCCCTTTTGATAGGGGCAATCCAAGAATACCCACTACTGAGATGGTGCCTTCGTGGGGCAATTCTTTGAATGAATGGCCAAAATTGTGCTTATGAAAACATTTTTAAGTGTGATAAATTGTCTGTTTTGAAGTCACAAAAGGTTCTTATGCTTAAATTGTCGAACTCTTCTCAAAAGAGAATTTTGATAGTGATTTTGCCTATTTAACTCGCCAATTTCATATGGAGATTTGTCAAGATAGACAATTTAATGGAGTGACATCAATGTTTAAGAATGCTGAATGAAATGTGTTAGGATGATGAAAGGCAAACTTTATCCTATACACACTCCCCTACTTATACACTTGTAAGATGAATATAGGAAGTTCCATATCCGCAATGTAAAGAGTTTACTCGCAAAAGGATGATGTGATCCATTGCTTAACCATTTTGAGCCTAATACACTAGTGGAGATTTTTTCAAATTATCCCTATCAAGAACCACCACACATCAGGGCAAATTGGAGGTAAAATAATATCATGAGGTGAGGAAAATAAAAATAAATTTTTTCTTACTCTCACTTGCATCAATTTTCAAGTCGTGCTATTACATTGAACTCATATGATAATTTAAGTGCCCTAGGATGACGAAGAGTATTTCTTTCTATATCCTACACACTTATATCCTTTGCATAGCCCACTTGAGCCTGCAATTTCATTTCTTTAAACCTAGTTGGTGATCATCCCCCACACTTGAAAGTTTGAGTGTCATTCAAAGTGTAATTGATTGACGTATATATTATGCGTAAGAATTGAAATTAAAATAGAACTAAGAGGCATGAAAAGCAGTGTGCCTAGTTAAAAGCAAGGCCAATGCCCATGAAAAAAGGTGAAGAAAAAAAATAAATGAGAGCTAGGGGCATGAAAAAGCATGAAAAAACAATGTGCTTGGTAAGAGCAAAGCCGATACCCATAGATGAAAAAAAAGAGAGTCAAGATAAGGACTATCAATTGAAAAAATGTTGTATCTCCAATGGAGCAATACTCAAAGAGCTCAAATGATGAGTATCTTTTACAATCAATGGGGCTCTTCATGAAGACAATCCCCGATGGTGAAGAATGTTGGTGGCAATGCCAAGATGATCATCAACTCTCGCCCCAATACACATCTTTGAGCCTAATAATCTTTCGTTTCTCAACCCATGAACCTAGCCTACGTTATGTCCCTTGCAAGGTCTCTTTTGATTATGGCATTTGAACTAACGTAGGACTTCACATGTTTTAAGTATCGCTCGAAGAAGTGCGAGCAAGATTATTTCTTTCTCATTTTGCAGGGTTTTTGACTTGTAAACCCAAAGATGATTACAGAATTATTCTTTCAACTGCCTTGACTCAATGAGTCCCTTTGTTAAGCCATTGACCAAGCCCACATTACGGCCCATATTAAAGACTTCTCAGATTGGTAAAGTCGTACTGCTTGCGAGAATACTCAGACCCTTGTTGGTATGTTGATAGTGAGATGGAGTGATTATCCTAAAATAGCCATTCTGAATGAGTGTAAGTGAAAGTCCTTTTATAACTGAAAGTCTCTCATTTAGTATTCTTGAAAAATCCATGTCATTAATGATAATTTCCTCCAATGGAAATTTGGGTGATGCAAATATGGTAAAGTTATTTTACATAAACCTTGAGTGAATTGATGGAAATCTCATTGAACTTCGAAATGTGCATTTTAAAGTAACTCAAATTGTCTACCTCTTTGATGAATGCATATCAGTTTTTGCTCTAATCATGTCTGACAGGTAATATTTCCTTGAAAACCGAGTAATATTTGACGTTCAAGTTGCTCCTTGAAGCCTTGAGATTCAGCGTGTTTTCGTAGCCTAGAGTCCCTTTTATCGAATCGACGTGCTTTTGTAAACCGGAGTTCTTGACCTGGCGTGCTTTTGTAGCCTAGAGTCCCTTTTATCGAATCGACATGCTTTCGTAACCTGGATTTCTTTTATCGACCTGACGTGCTTTCGTAGCATAGAGTCATTTTCATCGACATGGTGTGCTTTCGTAGCCCAGAGTTACCTCATTAATTTGGCTTTATAGGAGACCCCCTAGGAGCAAAGATGTTACCAGGTAAGTATATTTCTATCCATACCTTAAATACTTGCCATTCCACAGAATTCCTTTTTAAGTATACCAACACTCAATTGAGTTGTCCCCCAAAGATTTTTCTTCGGATTTAGTCTGATTAAGGTGACCGAAGAAAGGTTCAGGTCTTAGCTAAGCAAAACCTCAGTTTAGGTGACCGTAGAATAGTACTGGTCCTGGAAAATCATTTTTTTTTTTTTGTTGAGGCAACCGTAGAATGATACGGGTCCTAGACAATATTCAGGCGACCGTAGAATGGTATGGGTCCTAGAAAATAATTTTTTTTCGTCGAGGCAATCGTAGAATGGTACGAGTCATAGAAAATCATTTTTTTTCGTTAAGGTGACCATAGAATGGTACGGGTCCTAGACAATATTCAGGTGACCGTAGAATGATACGAGTCCTGGAAAATCAATTTATTCGTCAAGGTGACCATAGAAAGGTATGGGTCCTAGGAAAGCAGTCACTTTACAAAGCCATGTTACTATTCTGGGCGATTGTAGAAAGGTACCGATCCTGGACATGTAACACCAACTATCTTGAATTACTCTACCATCATTGAAGGTAAGATATTCCAAGTAGGTTCCTTTGACATCTTAGTCTGGATCAAGATGTCTTAATTATTTTCGTCTAAACATTTCACTTTGGATGTGAATGTTTTTTCGACCTTTCTCGTTATACCTTAGTTTGGATCTAGGTATTTCAAGCACAAAATCTTGACATCTCAGTCTGGATTTGGATGTCTTAATTCTTTCCGTTAAACATTTCACCTTGGATGTGAATGTTTTTCGAACTTTCTCGTTATACCTAAGTTGGGATTTAGGTATTTCGAGTTTAAAAATCTTGACATCTCAGTCTGGATCTGGATGTCTCAATTCTTTTTGTTGAAAATTTCACTTTGGATGTGAATATTCTTCTCAATCTCGATTTATTATCTATTAGACTCTTCAAGGAACCTGAGTGAAAACTGAGTACTTGTGGAGACGATTTATCATGTACCTCAAGATGCTTTACCGCACCGATTGGTAAGTAACTTTAGGTACGTTCTTTCCTTTCGCATCATGCATTTGTATTAGCATTTTCATGCATTATAAAAATTGCATTAGAAAATGGAATTCATTTTCCAGCAAAAAAAATCATTCATTGCATGTGTATGATCAAAATTTAGGTCTCAATTTATCATTGAAGGCAACCTCTATGAGCTCACCTTCAAAAAGCAACAGTTGTTGACACCTAAATTTTGACGACCCATTTAGTCATTTATTGCATTAAAAAATTATGGGTTAATTTTATCCCTGAAAAAATATTAATTGCATAACATTTGATTTAAGTGCATTTATTTTGCATTCTTTGCATTTATTTATTGGACTGGCGACAGATAGGTTCGAATTAGTGGTTCTGAGTTTTAAATTGATGAGTCAGTCTAAGCCCATGAAGAGAGCAAATCGGCCTAAGCTCATATCCTTGGGGTGATTTTACAGATTTATTTTTGTGAGATTTCAATTCAAAAGTAAATATTGCATTTGGAAAAGAAATCTTTGTGGATATGGTTTTGGAAAATTAAAAAAACTAATTTGTGGCCTATAAATAGGTTAATTTGCTAGGGTTTAGGGAGACACACATATTGATACATACAACCACACAAAGGGTTTTCTTTGATCCAGTCGAAGGGGGGCTCTCTCGTTTTTCAGAAAAAAAAAAAAAAGAGAGAAGAAAAGTGAAAGGAAAAAAGAAACAAAGAAAAGGGAGAGAGGGGGCATGAGAGAGAGAGAGAGAGAGAGAGATAGAGAGAGTGAGAAAAGCAAAAAAAAGAAAAAAAAGAAAAAGGGCGCTGCATTGTCTTCCTCGTAAGGGGGGTCTTTGATTGCGTCAGCGACCCATGAGCCCTCTCCACTCAACCGCTGCACCGCCGGTCGCATCCGTGACCCTTGCCACGTCAACGAGACTCCTGCAAGCCCACAGCACCGCAAATCCCGAACCCTTTCCAGCGACACCATCGCTCGATCTACCGCATCGGAGCTACAAGCCTGAAGTCATCGCGCGTTTCCACTATGCTAAGTCCGGATGCTGAGCTACCAGACACCGTTGCTCCACCGATCTCACCCCCTAACTCACTAGCGACCCACTGGCCCATGACCTTCCTGCTGCCTCTTCCTCGTGCCGGTCGTTGCTGCGCCTTCCCCGGATCTCAACCTGGGCCGCATTGCAACCCTTTCACTCCGATGACGCTACTGTTGTCCCTATCTTGTCTCTTCTTGTAGATCTCTACTGATGCTACTTCGGCAAGTGACCCGTCGGCGATTTGACGCCTTTGCCCGAGCCCAAGCCAAGCCGCTTTGCTCTCTGCCTGAGTCTGAGTGAGGCTGCCTACCGCTGCTCCTTGCGACGCCACCGCTCGCCACCGATCTGTTTGCTGCTGGTCTTCCTTGCCGGAGCTCCGACGACCGATGATTGATGGTGAACCCCCCACAAAGCTGCCACAACATAGGTGAAAAGAAACAAAAAAAAAAAAAAAAAAGAAAAAGGCAAAATCAATTTAGGTAGCTTTTTGTTCCTTTTATTTATTAGCCTTATTTTATTCTTTATTTTATTTTACTTGTTCTTTTAGTAGCTTTTTCTTCCTTTTATTTATTTGCCTGATTTGCTGTCATGTTGGTTGAATCAATTTTATTTTCTTAAATAAAAAAATCAAAAAAATGCATTCATTTAGGATGTTAGTTTTTGTTTAATTTAAGTTGCATGTTTAATTATGTGGCAATTTTAAATTTCGAAATACAAAAAACATAAAAAATCATCATGCATATGTCATGTAGAATTAGGGCATCTTTTGTACATCATTACATATTAGGATAAAATTGCAAGTTTCATTTTAAGTTTAGATTAATTATTTTTTAGATAGATTGCATCTTAGGTTAGAGACTATTAAGTTAAGATAATATCTTAGTTTAAATTAGGGTTTAGCTTGGCTTAATCCTTAATATAAGTCGGATAAAATCTTAATCTAGCTAGGTAATTTTGGCATTTTTCTAATTTCGAATTTCATGGAAAATACCAAAAATTGCCTTAGAATAAATCAATTTCATTCATTAGAAGAGATTGCATTTTATTTACGTTATATAGCTAAGTTATGTTGCCATGTCATGTCATTTCATGTTAAATTAGTAGCATGCATCGCATGAGACATGATTCTCATTAAATAAGTGAAAAAAAAAAAAGAAATTGCGTGTTAACTAGAAATCATATCTAGGACTGTTGATGTGAATTCTGATCTAACAACGCAGATGCTTTCGTTGCTATGAGGTAAGTCTTGCAATGTATTCATTGCTTTTTTTAGATGTTAAATTGGTGGTTTACACACTCGCATGATCACCTTACATGTTAGGAAAATAAATTTAAAATCAATTCAAGCTGTTTGCCAAACATTTTTCAAAATAAAAGAGAAAGGTATCGAAAGGGTATTAGAGAAATCTAACGTAACCAAGTCCCCAAACTCATAAATCTCTGGTTTGTAGAAGTAAAGTAAATTTCCTGTTACTTTGCTCAGGTTTCTAATCAACCCACCGAAAATAAATTAGTGGCGACTTCTAAATAAAATCCATTTGCATGTTAAGAAATTTAAACTTAAGTTGCGAGTTGGTATAGGCTTGGGAGAGCCCGAGTTAAGTCTAGGCTTAACAATCCATTAGCCAAAAACCCTAAGTGGTTCACCCGAAAATTTGGTCACGACAATTATAAAATCCGATTCAACCAAGGATATATCGAATATCAAGTATAATGAGAATTATTGCCAAAATCAAATTGAGAAAAAAAAATTTCCTTACCAAATTCTCTTTCTTCTTCTCTTTTATCTCCTACAAAAACAACTCGTCTTTTCTTTGGTACACATTTTTTCTTGGGTCCGTGAGAGTTAGTAGAGTATGTTGTTTTTACCCAATCTTTCTTAATAGATCTCTAGACTTTAGGACATTCTTTCTCAAAGTGTTTCGAGTCTCCACAATTGGAACACTTAAGGGCATTTCGACCAACGGATTTTGTAAAAATCCTTTCAAAATGCTTATTGTACACAAGTCTAGGAGGTCTTTGTCCAAGTCTTTCATTGACTTTAGGAAAATCTATTAGAGAATCACTTTCCTTTTTGAAACCAAGTCCCGACTTAATATAATAAAGTACTTGTATGGGAATGATATGTTTTAATTTTTTTGAACAATTTGAAAATCTTGTCGAAATATTTGAAAATTCTTTCTTCAAAGAATCATTTTCTTTGACAAGTAAATCTCGACTTTCTTTTGTTTGTAGAAAATCATTTTGCAAAATTTCAAACTTTTCCTTTTGAAAAAGATCCTGTTGCTTGAGCCGAGAATTCTCCTTTTTAAGTTCGGAGATCCTTTTAAGAGAAGATTTGATATTTAAGCAGAGCTCATTTATATATTTTGAAACTTTGATAGGAATTTTTGAATGACCTACCTCAATTTCCTCATCGAATTCTGAGTCTGTGTCTAAGTCAGACTTTGATTCTGAGTCTGTGTTTGAGTCAGATTTAGATTCTGAATGTACCATCAAGCATATATTTCCTTGCTCGTCATCTTCTTTCGTGGTTCTTTTTTGGCCATTTTGCTTGTATTGTCTTCTTCCACTGAATTTCCTTTCTTTTCTACTCAGCTTTTTGAATTTCTTGGTCATAAAAGCAAGTTCTTCGTTGTCCATGTCATTTTCTGAGTTTGTATCATCAGAATCAGCGTTAGATGTTAAAGTGATGGACTTCTTACCTTCGGGATCTTCATCAATGATTTGTTCCACTTCGTGGGATTGAAGAGTGCCGATCAATTCATTAATGGAAAGTGGCATTGATAACTCTATAAAAATAGAGTTATTTTACCTATTTTAGACAACAATTAATGCATTATCTATGAGAAAATATTTGGATTTCCTTCTGATTATTTGAATTTTCCTTGTGTATGCAGAATAATGAGATATGGAGAAGATAAAGAAAAGAATGGCAATTATCATGAATTCAAATAAAAGCAGCAGTGGAAGATGGATATCATATAATGAAATTCTTGATTTTGTTCCCTAATGTTATAAAAGCAGCAGTGGAGATAGATATTTTAGATCTCCTATAAATAGGAAAGAGAGAGAGCGGCTAGGTTTTTTTTTTTTTGGGGGGGGGGTTAGATCGTTTTTTCATTATTTTGAGAGTTTTT
Source organism: Eucalyptus dawsonii (assembly GCA_016097615.1). NCBI lineage: Eukaryota > Viridiplantae > Streptophyta > Magnoliopsida > Myrtales > Myrtaceae > Eucalyptus > Eucalyptus dawsonii. The sequence goes on from CM027878.1 coordinate 35,487,003, forward strand.
CAAGTATTTTGAAAAGAAGATAAAAGTGGTGACCGAATTCTTGTTATTTGATTCAAAATGTTGGGTTTGATTTATATTTTTATTTCTTATTCTACTATGTTCTACTTTTCTTTTGTTAGGGTTACGATGTAACCTAACCATGATGATATGAATTTCATGATTTTTATGTTTTACAATTGATTTTATTCATGTGAGTTATATATTATTGTGTTTAATGCTTTTGAGTGACTGCCACCATTTGAATGATCTCGATGTGCATGTTTGAGACGAGAAGTGATAATATGCAATTACTCATTATAATATATAACAATGAATTAAACGTGGACAAAAATATACCTCGTTATTTGTGTAGCTTTCGGTGATAAGGTGATCCAAAAGACTCATTGTAAACCGGAAATATTCATAGTTTTTAATGCACTCATATTTATTTTAATTCACATAGAGACATAGTGGATTAATAAGCTGAGTAGGTTTGCTATGCCTAGAGATATGATAGTAAATAGGTTAGGAAATTTCGCTATTACATGTTTGATATTGTTATTGTATTCACAACAATATGAAATTCATATCTAGTGATTATGGTGAAATCGGATGCTCTAACATATTTATCTGATCGATTTACTGCATTTAGTCTACAAATTTCATTTTTTTAATTTATTCTTAATTATATTTTGATCTGTTAGATAAATTTTAGAATTAGTCTATTTTAGTATTTAATTGGTTTATTAATCATCGATCTCCGTGGGACGATACTTTTTCTCACCATTATATTATTTGTTCGACACGTGCACTTGCGTTTAGAATTTCACGAATAGGCATAATCCTTTGAGTCTTTTGGATTGAGGTCTTGACATAATTCCAATATTTTGAGAGACCTCACAAAAGTTTGTTGACCTTCACCGGGGAAGTAATTGGCCAACATTGATATGCTAAACCATTTACAATTTCTGTAAAACGGCTGTACATATCTCCAATCGACTCTCCTTACTTCATCTTGAAGGATTCATATTTGCCAAGTAGGAAGTTTACTTTTGTCTCTTTTACACGATCAGTCCCTTCAAATGTAACATGAAATCTATCCCAAACTTCCTTTGCTGCTTCACATGAAGAAATTCTATTATACTAAACAGGAGACAATGCATAATATAAAGAATAAATGACTTTTGCATCAAGAGCTTCTCTTTTAGATATCTTCGTCCGAGACATAGGAACAGGGGGTTTGGTTTCTTTGTCTTTGCCATTTTTATTTAATGTAGACGCAACAATAAGATTGATTCATTTTTCCATAACATCCCATTGCAAGAGATCTCTGGATCTTAGGAATGCTTTCATTTTTTTCTTCCACACGTTGTATTCATATCCATCAAAATATGGTGGCTTGGTGTTGCTTTGCCCTTCCATAAGTCTTTGTGCCAAGATACTAGCCATAGAAGATCTTTAGCTCAAAAGTAAAAATATTTTTATAAACCAAGCATTTGGCTCTGATACCAATTAAAAGTGCTAGTATGAACACATAAAGGGGAGTGAATAGGTGCGATTTTTTTTTTTGTAGTAAAATATTTTACTTTATGAAACTAAGTCTGAAGAATAACAGACTTTTGAAACTAAGTCTGAAGAGCAGTAGACTTTGAGCGAGATCACACTTTAACAATTAAATAGAACTACAAACAAAATAAATGAGTTCAGAGAAAAGAATAAGAACACAAAATTTATAGTGGTTCGGCTTATATCAAGCCCACGTCCACTCTCCCATGCTAACAACCTCCTGGCTAGATTCCACTATGCAATTAACAAGAGATTATAACTTTGAATGCAAACACTTGGAGGTAGATCACATTATCTTACTAAGTCACTTTTTTGGTATTTCTCCCACGATCACAAACATTTAAACTCACAAGAGACGAGTGTATGATCGAAGGTCACTCAAACTTTAAAATTATAAATTTTACGCTTCGTCTCTTACTTGTTCATCGGTCCTTCATCTCCTTAAATATTCCTCCATTTCCAAACTAGCCGTTGGACAGTATCTTGATGATCGTCTTCCAATCTCTATCAATTGGATAGATTTGTATCTAGAAGATTTGGTAGCCGTTGAGTGATAGAAGTAGAATCCGAAATTGATTTTGATCGCCCATACAAACAGAATCTTGGTTTCCATAAGTAGAGCTTCTTTGTATAGAAAGTTCTTGTCTTCAAGATCTAATTGTCAATCAATTAGATTGAGTCGATCAAATCAATCTTGATGTAGAATCCAAACCAAATTACTAACCGTTATACATTTAAGGCTTGTGTTACATTCTGTCTCGTTCTGGATGTAAAGTCTGAAAGCAATAATGTTTACAAATTGAGTCTCAGTGTAATAAACTTTACAATCTGGACGTCAGTCTGAACATATTCTGCTTCTGAACATATTTTACTTTAAGGTCTGGACACAGTCTGAATAAGTTTAGTTTCAGCATAGAATCTGTCTTCTGGTTCTTCATTCATGTTCAGTTTGGGATTTGTCAAAGTTGGCAAACATCTGATGTAGAACAAACTTTGACACTAAAGTCTAGCAATCTTCAAATTTTGACACATAAGTATGGAAATCTTCATAATAGATTTTGGACAATATCCTTTACATATTCTATCATCTGCATAGTTTGTTACTCAATCATCAAATGTGTTGGTAGTATTTGATTTATTTTTTCATCTTCAAAATATCATAGGGATTTCCCTAACAAGTAGCTCCTTTTGTGTTTATGCCTTCAGGTGGAGAAAAGAATTCCTCTTCCTGTTCTTGCTCTTCTTCAGCACGAAGGTGATGTTTTTCTCTTTCTTCTCTTGCATTTCCACTCCTTGTCTTGTCTGAGTCCTCCAATAAGGATAAAGCAAATGTGGGCTCAAGAGAATCATCTTGGCCCTCTTATTCTTCCTCTTCTCTTCCTATTTCTTCTTCCTCTGTTTTGTGTTCTCACCTCTTCTTTGTCTCTTCTCGTTCTCTGTTCTCTTTGTCCTCTATCTCCTCAAAACTGACAAAGCTCTTCAAATTTCTTAAGGCAAAAGCGAAAAAAGTGATATCGTCCTCATCTTCTTTGTCCTGCAAGATGAGTGCTCTTCTCTTCTTGATTGTTGCACTCATGGGCTCTTTGCCTTTCCATTCTTCACTGCAGAGTCTTGCTTAGTCTTGGCAGGGGATTTCTTCTTTAGGCACTCCAATGCCTTATTTAGTTCCTTTAATCGCATTTTTGAAACCATCTTTAATCCAACTACCATTGGAGCAATGTTTCAAACACACAGAATAGCATGAGGCTAAATGTTGAAATGTCTGAATAGTCGAGTAACAAGAGTAGAGAAAGGAAGTTGCCCCTTGTCTTTCACAACTGTCCTATACATGTGCATTAGGATAGTGTGAGGTAGTGAGAACTTGAATTCGATGTTGATTGCATACATCAACTTCACTTTAGAGTGAGAGACACTAGTTTTTTAAGTGGATTTGGGTTAGATATAGTTGATCACAATCTTGTGAAGCAAAATGTTGGAAGTAGTCATTCTAGAGTAAGAAATTTTGCCTTCAGCAAGCCTGTCCCGAACAAGAGCCAAGGTTGCATGACCAACAGACACACCGATTGGTTGGAAACTCCCTCTTTCCACACCAATCACATCCGCCAAGATGTCTACATCTACCACAAATTCTTTGTCCCTAACCGTAAAAGAAAATCTATTCGCATCTAGAAAATATAGATTTGAATAGAAATAGGTAGTCAATTCAGGGTAGGCAATAAATGTCTTAGAACGGAATTGTTCAAGTTGAAGGAGAGCAAACTTCTCTCTCACTTTCAGCTTCAAGGAATCAAGAAAATCAAAATCCACACTTCTAGGGTTCATCACCTCTCTCTTTAGCAGTTTCGAATGAGTCTTCTTGTGGTCCTTATAACGAAAAAGTCCATCCTTTCTCCATGAACATTTGCAACGACTCCCATCCTAGGCTGAAAATTCGTATACATCCTTTCATCATCATCCTTCCCTTCAGGCTAATCAAAAGTTCCAAACCGTGGATCACTTGGAAAGTTGGCAAAAGTCTTTGCTACCAAACCTACAGGCATAATGCCCATAATTTCCATTGTTCTCAAAAAATGAGTCTCATTTTTGTACCCTCTCTTGCTCAAGAACTCATCAATGAATGTCATCGCAGTTTCACCCTCCTTTAACTTAGAGTAAAGTTTAAAGAGAAATTCGGGTTTCAACGTTCTTATGGGTTCAACATCTTCAATGATCTCTTCTTTTGCTTGTTGCTGCGGAGGAACTTGTGTCCCTTGCTATGAAGAGTGATGCTGTTGAGAATGTTATTGTTGATGCTGCTATTGCTAAGGAGAATCTTCCTCCTCGATTAAGTCAAAGTCGGTAAGAACCTCTGGCATGTGATGTGGTCCCCTGTTCGTAATTCTAGAAGACTTCCTTTGAAAAGACATTGTCATTGTCTTAGAGGACTTTTGAACTCGCTCATTGAAAAAGGTGAAATTTTTTTGGATCAAACTTGAGAGAAAATGAGAGAAAGTAGGATCTTTGTACTCTAGGGTTTGAGTGAGCATAAACGGAGAAGAATATTTTCGACGGTATATAAAGCAGATGAAACGGGGTATATGGATCGTCATAAAGGAAAAAGTAAAAACAACATTTTTTAAAATGAAAAACTGTCATAAATTCAAAAACAAAAAAGATAATTACTAAAAATAAAATAAGAAAGTAGCGATTCAAAAAGTAACCGTACCTTTCCAAATTTTCATCCAAAAATTAAATTACTTGCACATAATTAACTTATAGTCACTACTTTTGGATGTTTTGAGTTTGATCATCTTCAAACTTTAACTGATAGAAGATATGATGTTTAGTCTAGTGGGAATAGGCTAAAATAGGTTTTTCTCCAATGACTTTGTAAATATGTCTGCCAATTGATTCTTCGAGTCAATAAATTGAATCATAACTTCTCCATTTTGAATATGATTTCTAATGAAATGATATTGAATTTCTATGTGCTTTACTCTTGAATGAAGAATTGGATTCTTTGTGAGATTAATGGCACTAATGTTATCACATTTGATGTCGTGCACGAGTCTTCAATTCCAAAGTCTCTTAGCCGTTGCTTTATCCACAAGATTTGAGAACAATAGTTTCCAAGAGCTACATACTATGTTTCTACTATTGAAAGAGTTACAGTACTTTACTTCCTTGAGAACTAAGACACCAGCTTGTTGCTTAGTAGTTGGCAAGCACCAGAAGTACTTTTTCATTCAACTCTGCAACCTGCTAAATCTGCGTTAGAATATCCAAGGAAAGTAAAGTCTCATTCTTTGGGATACCACTGACCTAGCTTTGAAGTAGTTGCAATGTATTTGATGATGTGTTTTGCAGCACTTAGATGAGATTCTATGGAATCTGATTGGAATCTAGCACAAATGCAAACACTAAATAAAATGTTAGGTCTAGATGCAGTAAGGTAAAGAAGTGAATCACTAATACTCCTATAAAGCTTCTGGTCTACACTCTTTCCTCCTTCATTTTTATCTAGCTTCAAAGAACTTGACATTGGTATCTCAATCTTTTTGCAATTCTCCAATCCGAACTTCTTGATGAGATCTTTTGCATATTTCTCTTGATGAATGAAAATTCTTTTCTTCAATTGTTTGACTTGTAATCCGAGAAAAAAAGTTAACTCACCCATCATGCTCATCTCGAATTCATCTTGCATAAACTTAGAAAACTTATTGTACATATTTTCATTAGGTGATCCAAAGATAATTCATTAACATAGATTTGAACAAATAGAAAATCTTTATATTCTCTTTTAATAAACAAAGTAGTATTCACCTTTCCTTTAACAAAACCATTTTAAATTAGAAATTTACTTAACCTGTCATACCAGGCTTGAGGTGCTTGCTTTAATCCATATAGAGCCTTTTTTAGTTTGAAGATTGAGTCTTGCCTTTTTGGATCTTCAAATCTAGGTAGTTGTTCCACATAGACTTCTTCTTGAATAAATCCATTGAAAAATGCACTTTTGACGTCCATTTGAAATAACCTGAAATTTTTATAGCAAGCAAAAGCAAGTAATAATCTAACTGCTTCTAACCTTACTATTGGTGCATATGTCTCATCATAGCCTATTCCTTCTTTTTGTGTATCCTTTGATCATGAGTCTTGCTTTGTTTCTAACTACTCTTCCTTTCTCATCTACCTTCTTCCTGAAAACTCATTTAGTTCCAATAATATATTTACCTTTTGGTTTAGGAATTAGCTCATAAACATCGTTGATGCTGAACTATTTGAGCTCTTCTTGAATACTTCAATCCAACTTTCATCAGACAGGGCTTCTTCTATACTTTTGAGTTCTATCTCAAAATTAAGTGCTAGTGTGCTAGACTCTTCTCACCTTTTGGATTTTGTGCGAATTCTTCATCAATGTTGCCAATAATAAGTTCCTTTGGATGACTAGACTTATGCTTCCAGTTACTGGTCGGTCTAAAGGTCTGCTGATTTTCTACTTCAATTGAATCTTCTATTTCTGTTTGTTGTTGATCTTCAGAAGTCTCAATCACTTCAAGGGAAGTAATAGGATCTGGAGTAGGTTCAGATTCTTCAAGTTGAATTTGATCCAGTTGATTCTACACAGTCTTGAAATTTAACATTCATAGATTCTTTCACAGACTAAGTCTTCTTGTTAAATATTATGTAGCCTTTGCTTGAGGTTGAGTAGCCAGGGAAAATTTCTTTATTTGATTTTTCCTAAAACATACTAGTTCGATCATTTGCATTTTTCAAAACAAAACACTTACAACCAAACACATGAAAATAAGAAACATTTGGCTTTTTCCCTTTAAATACTTCATAAGGAGTTTTCTATAGAATATGCCTTAAAAATACTCTGTTAATAATATAGCAAGCTGTAGAAATTACTTCAACGAGAAGAAATATTACTTTCAATTAAAAGGGTTTTTGCCATCTCTTACAAAAATCTATTCTTTCTTTCCACAACCCCATTTCGTTCTAAAGTATATGGAAAAGAGAAAACATGCTGAAAAGCATATTCATCACAAAATTTTGCAAAGTTTTGATTTTCAAACTCATATCCATGGTCTGTTCATATGCTCGAAATAGCATAACACTTTTCATTCTGAACTTTCTTAGCAAACTTTGAAAAGTGAGTAAATCTTTCGGACTTACTTGCTATAAAGTAAACCCAAGTAAAACAAGAGTAATTATCCATGATTACTAGATAGTATCTCTTTCCACAATGCTTTGAGTTTCGGTTGGTCCAATTGGTCCAAAGAGGTCCATATGCAGAAGCTGCAAAGCTTGATTAATAGAAACTTGAATTATTGGTTTAAGGGAGTTTTTAACCTATTTTTCCAAAACACATGGCGTGCATAATTCAGACTTTTGACAAGTCAAGTTGGGAAGTCCACGAACAAGCTTCTTGGAGGAGATCTTGGCAATTTGTTTCATATTCACATGGCCAAGCTTTTGATGCCAAAGGTTTGCTTCATATTAAATGGATATTAGACACTAAGAACTTTCTAATTTTATATCCATAAGATAAATATTTCCATGTCTTCGTCTAGTGAAAGATTTAGATAAATCTTTATTAGTTCTTGAAAAAATTCCTTCTTGAAAATTAATTTTGAATCCAATGTCGCACAATTGACTAATGCTAAGTAGAATGTAATTCAAACCTTCCACCAAGGAAACATTGTTGATTGTGAGACCTCCAATTTTCACAGTTTCATATCCAACAATTCTTCATTTACTATTTCCTCCAAAAAAAACTTTTCCACCATTTATTTGGACAAGCTTTATAAAATAACTTGAATCTCCTGTCATGTGTCTCAAACATCCACTATTCAAAAACCATTTAATCTTTTTTTTTTATAGTGACCTGCAATTATAAAAAGAACTCAAGTTTTCTTTGGTACCCACATTTTCTTGAGTCTAGGGGAGTTAGTGTTAACAATGGTTTTTGCCTAATCTCTCATAACAGGTCTCCAAACCTTGGGACATTCCTTCTCAAAATGTTATGAGCCGTTACACTTTGAACATTTGAAAGCACTTCGGCCAACGGGTTTTGCAAAAACTCTTTGAAAATGATTTCTGTAAAACGTTTTTATAGGTCTTTGTTTGATTCTTTCCTTTACTTTTGGAAAATCAATTAGAGGAATGGTTTATGGAGTCATACTCAAACCAAATTTGTTAAAATAATGTCTCGTACGAAAGAATCTTTTCCAATTTTTCAAATCCTTTTGAAAACCTTTTTGTGATATTTGAAATATCCTATTTCAAAAAGGTATTTTCTTTCAAAAGAGAATATGCATTTTCTTTCAAATTAACAAAACTTTTGTCTACATTTTTAAATTTTTCTTTCCAAAAAGTTTCATGTTGCTTCGGTTTAGAATTCTCCCTCTTCAACTTGGACATCCTTTTAAGAGATGTTTTTGAGACTAAGACAAAATTCATCTATATACTTTGAAACTTTAGCAGGAATTGTTAAATTGCTAACCTCGATTTCTTTGTCTCGAGTCTGAGTTTAAATCTATTTTAGAATCTGAGTCTGATTATGAATTTGCCATCAGATATATGTTGGCATATTCTTCATTACTTTCTTTGTATTTAGTATCGCTCCATGTCTCTACTTTAAGACTTTTTGTATTTCTTAGTTCTTCCCTTCTTTTTCTTCAACAGAGGAAAGTTGAGTCTGATATGCCCATTTTTCTTACATTCAAAACAGATCACATCTTTGTTGACTTCATCATCTTCAGTTGATTTGCTCTAAAATTTTTGAGTGCCTTGCTTCTTCCAGTTGAATCTTTTTCCATTTCTATTCAACTTTCTGAATTTCCTTATCATGAGTACTAATTCTTCATCCTCCATGTCTTCTTCTGAATTTGTATAATCAGAATCATTGTTAGATTTTAAAGTAATTAACTTCTTACCTTTAGGATCTTCTTCCTCATTGATTTGCTCCACTTCATATGATTGAAGTGTGCCAACTAATTTGTCTACAGGGAGAGACATGATCTTCTGGGTTTCTCTTATTGAGGCTTCACATGATTTCAGTCTTTGGAGAGTCCACGCAGCAACTTATTGACTTTCATTGGTCTTGAGATTAGTTGTCCTTGATATGCTAGGCCGTTTACAATTTCTGTAAAACGATTGAACATGTCAGTAATGGATTCTCCTGACTTCATCTGGAAGGCTTCATACTGTATGAGTAGGATATTGATTTTTGTTTCTTTAACTCGATCAGTTCCTTCATAAGTGACATGCAACCTGTCCCAGACTTCTTTTGCTGTTTCATAAGATGAAATTCTGTTTTACTTAGTAGGAGATAAAGGACAATATAAGGAATAGATGGCTTTAGCATCAAGAGCTTGTCTCTTAGTTAATTCTTCTTGTGTCATTTCGCCAGCATCTACAACTTCTTTTCCTCTTTCTAAAGTTGATGTAACTTTGGGATTGATCCATTTTTCTACCACATCCCATTCCATGGGATCTTTCGATCTTAAGAATGCCTTAATCTTGTTCTTCCATACATTGTATTCATTCCCATCAAAGTAAGGAGGTCTGGTGTTGCTTTGGCCTTCAACAAAACTTGGAGCCAAAATATTAGCCATAGATCTTTAACTCAGAAATAAAAACACTTCAATAAAATGAGCACACAAGCTCTAATACTAATTGAAAGAGCTAGTACAAACACCTAAAGGGTGTGAATAAGTGTAAAAAGAAATTTTTGCGGAAACGTTTATAAATACTTTTTCTTTCGAACTGGAGTCTATAAAGTAATAGACTAGAGCAAGTACAGCAATTAAATAAATTTACGGATGAATAAAAGAGTTCAAGGAAGAGAATAAGAACACAGAGTTTATAATGGTTCGGCTTAGATCAAGTCTACGTTCACTCTCTTGCACTGATAGCCTACTGGCTAGATTTTACTATGAATCAAAAGAGATTTTACAATCTCATGATCTTGACTTTATAGTGTAGAAACTCTGCTACACTCTTCCAATGTCTCACAAGTGTTTGCTCTCTCTTTCGGGTACAAATTAAGCTCGACAATTGATATAGCAAATAACTAGGAAGCTTTAGACTTTGAAATTTTTCTTTCACGCACTATCACGAACAACTTGAGGGTCTGCATACTCCTTCATGCCTTTACGATCGTTGGCACTTTTCAAAGGAATTCTTCCAATCTACTAGTTGGATAGAATCAATCAATGAGATCGTGAGCTGTTTTAGGAATGTGATGAAAGCCCATCAATCCTGCTCGCCCATACAATCAAGATTTTAGTTTCCATAAGTAGAACATTTCAAGTATACTTCACCTTACAAAAGATTTGATTATCCAAATTGATTCCAGTAAGGATAATTAATCATAAGGTGCTATATCTAGCCATAAGTACTTCCAAAACCATACAAATTGAATCCTTGAAGATAATTCTACATCTGAATAGGTCTTCATTCTTTGGTCCGAAAACTATTAGTGGAGGTAAACTTTGAGATTAAAGTCTAGTGGTCTTCAGACTTTGACAGAAGAGTCTGGAGTTCTTCAGACTATAACATTTAAGTCTGAAAGTCTTCAAATTAGACTTTTGGAAATGTTTTGTTAGCTTTAAAACAATTAAAGAGTTTTCTCTAACATTATGAACTATAAATTAAGGCATAAATAGGATTCTTTCTATTTTAGGATCTCTGTATATATTTGTCTCCTAATTTGTAGGAGATTTTGGGGTGACTCATGTGGGTGTATATATAAATAAATAAATAAATAAATAAATATATATATATATATATATATATATATATAAATTTATAGTCTTGTAAAAAACTGAAGAGGAATGAAAAAAAAAGAATTTTCGTTTCTTCTTTTGTTACTGGTTGACATGGTATCAGAGCCACGATCTAGGGATTCTATATTCATACTGATCAAAATCCTATTTTTTTGCCGTGCGCTATTCTCGCCGCATCGACTAGTTCTTCCTCCACCGTTATAGATCACCATAGCCACGCGGTGATTTCATGCGGTTGCCACTCCAATTGCACCACTACTGAGACTCATGGCATATGACATTTCAATTGTCGAGATGGGTACTTCGGCTCCAACAAGGAGCGTTGAGAATTCTTCAAGAGCTATGATCTCACACCAAGTTCCGGAAGGGACTTCCACTACTGATGTACTCCTTGAAACTTTGATGTCCAAGTTGACACAAATTTTGACTCAACATCAGGCCACACCTTCTCACACTCAAACACCTGACCCACCAATTGCAATCAAGTTGGATGGTCGTAATTATGGCCTTGAGTCCCAAGTTGTTGAGATGTATATCTCCAAGAAAGATAAATTGGGATATATCAATGGAGATCTGTCCCCACCACTTGCAACCAACCTGAGAATCTCAACAGGATAATCAATATCCTCTAATGAACCATCGACCAGGAACTATTTAAAGATTCAGCATAACTATAACCTGTCACACATATTCTTAACACCTTGAGAATAGGTTTAGTCATAGCCGATCTTATGGATTTCATTTATATAAATTGGATGATGAATGAAAAACTTATTTGCCATTAAATAATCTTTAACATGTAACTATTACATGATTGTTTTAGGGCATATAGCTAACACTTAATACGAGAGAAAATTCCATGGCTATCCCCACCAAGGTATGGTTTGATCTTGATATTTTGTTGGTCTTATGGTCCTGAATGGCGGGTGAAGTGACAAGCCATTCCAATTCATGACATGCAATCTGGGAAACAAGATGCATGTCAGCACCCAATAGTTATCTGGAAAGCCGCCGGTGAAGAGAGGTTCTCTCTTTGGCATATTCTTTACTTCCATATCAGTACTTTTCTTCTTTTTCTTTTTTTCTTTTAATCTTATGATCATTCCCACTTTATTCGAGTGTTCTTTGAGTGTCATGTTAGTAATCGTCCCCGGGGGAATCCGATTCTGATGCTGTTGCGATATTTTTTCAAGAAAAAAGAGATAGGATTTGGAATTGGCAATTTTGAGTATTTTCGTACTAACATAGTCCGACACAATATAAGTAAAAGAAACAAAAGGTATATCGTAGAGATTTAGATATGACATAACGCCACTTCAATAAGTTACATTTTTCCTCCATCCTCTAATTGATGAAAATCATCTACCTGCAAAATTCAAAAGGCATATATAATGAGAAATGTCCTAAAGAGACGGCTTAACCCTGCTAGGACTTCACTTATCATTACTATTGATCCACGTCTCATCATGAGAGTTAGAAAGTTTGGATTACTTAAATTTTCCTTTGCTAAGGACGACAAACATTAAAGAAGTGGTTGTCGTGAATGACGAGTAAAGGATAAAGATTTTGAAATGTCAAAGACACGGATGAGCGACTCAAAATATCTAGTATGATAGAAGGAATCAAATTAAAGCCAAGGGGATTGCTTTGTGCATCAAATGTGATACATTCGAATCAATATACTCATCACTGTCTCCTCTTTGGGGGCCACCTTGGTTCCCATTCCCCTCTTCAATTTGATCAATTGAGTTTTAAACATTTTAACAATTTGTTAATTTAGTCATAAATTTCTTGATGATTTGTCAATTTAGTCTTTAGGCTAAATTTGGCTGAAACCCACTGATCTAACTCTCTAGTTAATGCCAGTCATCCTAGGTGGCATAGTTGGCATTAACATGAAAGATTTTTGCAATTTAAATTTTTTTAACATTTTCTTTTTTTTTCTTTCCCTTTTTCTCTTTTTTTCCTTATTTCCCTTCATTAATTGCCAATTGTCAGCAAAGGCTAGGACAACCTTGCTAGCTCACCCCTCGCCCAACCCTCACCAAAGGTTGACGAGGGGCGGCCTTGCCTATGGCCAAGTAGGGCACCCTAGGCCTTGCCCTTGTTGGCGGCTAGTGACCAACGGAGGGAATAAGGAAAAAAGAAAAGAAATAAATAGAGAAAGGAAAGAAAAAGGGAAAAAATAAAGCAAATCTAAAAAATATTACAAAAATTGTATACATCAGCACTGATCATGCCGTATAGGATGACTGGCATTAATCAAGCCGCTACTTAGTGATTCTAGTTAAATTAGCTAAAATGACTAAAAATTGGTAAATTATAAAAGATTTAGGACTTAAATGACACAATTGAAATGTTTATAATTAAATTGTTCAAATTGAAACATTTGGGCAAGAATTAATATATATGCAACAAGTTTATGACTTTTTAAATAATTTTTCCATAAAAAAACCCTAAACCGATAGGTTAACTCAACTTGGACGCTATAGATCCATGGCTCGTCATGATAGTTGCCAAGTTTAGATTACTTGATTTTCCATTGCTAAGGACGGAAAATTTTAAAGAAGGGGTTGCCGTGAATGACTAGCAAAAGGATAAAGATTTTGAAATATCAAAGGTACACGACAAAAGGAATCAAAATGTGGCATCCGAGAATTTCGATAACCCTTGAATATGCGACGGTCCCTGACTGATCGACGGAAGTATCGTCGGACTGTGTCATTGGTATTATTTACAGACACCATTCTATTTTCATCGTTGGACCGATGCGTTGCATTCAAGTAACGGCTTGATCGTCGAATAAACTATAGTCTTGTCAAAATTCCATTACTTAAGGTCAGTGGTGAAACCAACCTCACCCGTATTTTGCCAGCCTTAGAAAAAATGGCGATACGTCACGGATTGACAAAATTGTTATCGGAACTCGTTATCGTTGGCACTACATTCGACCCCGTTTCATCGCCACATGACGTCCTGAGACATCGGCTTTCGGAGAAAAAGGAATTCTCCTTGCATGGTCATGCGACCAATTCCACCAACGACCATAAAATTCTGGTCACATAATAATAGGAGAGATTGGCCACCAAGCAGCCCATGCCCACGTCTCTTTTGTTAGTCAACATAAGAGAGAAATGTTGACTGAGAAGCATCGCAAGGCAGCCACGTCCACGTCTTTGGACGGTCAACAATTGAGGGAATTGTTGACCGAAGGAAGCAGCTGTGAATTGCTTCAATCGGCCACGTCGTGCATGCAATATGCAAGGTGGCCAGCGGAGAGAGAGCGTGTTGGACAGCTGCAAGCCACGCCTCATCCGTGTCTTCAAGATGGCGAAGCAGAATCGAGAAATGGCCACGACAACACCCACTTGTCTCTTGCTCGAGTAGCTGCAGAATATCAAGAAGTGTTGACTGGTTTGTCAACAAAACCAGGGACGAAAAGAACAAGACCGCCAGTGGAGAGAAGAGAAACCGTAAGAGAGAGAGAGAGAGAGAGAGAGAGAGAGAGAGTGGGCAGCGAGCGAGTGAGCGAGAGAATAGAGGGTGCATTGATAGGCTGGATTGTTGGATCTTGATGTTGAATGATGGTTTATTGAGGAACCGAGACTGTTTTGAGGTTGAAAGATTGATAAAATGCTCAGGTCTCTCATGCATGTGTTTGATTTCTTTAAATTTCAGCCAAAACAGATTTGGCGACTATGAAATTTTGAAGAATTCGGCCGTTGTTTTGGATTGGAAAAGAAAAACCTCCTGACTTGTGTTTGAAACTCTATTTACTATGGCACCGACTACAAGTGTTTTAAAAATTGCCCGGTGCTTTCCAGATTTTCGAGTTTTGTATTGATTTGTCCAAACCATTGAAGGTCGGGTTGATATCTCGGTTTACCATACGTGTTTTTAAATTTGGTTATCGCTTTTGAACCAAAATTGGCCATAAACTGATTTGGAAAACCTCCCGAAACTTTCTGAAATTTCTATATACCGAGGCGCTATTCATCAACGTTTCAAAAAGAAAGAAAAAAAAGGTTTTTGGCGCTCTCGAAACCTCGAACTTTGATGTGAACCAGTTTTTTTTTATAAACCACTAAGTCGGGAGTGAGGTTTAGAATTGTCAATGTGCCGAATTCAAAATTTCTTGTTTTGATAACTCTTTTCAATTTTGGATGAGAGTTGCAAACACGGTTTATGAAATTGTATGTGATTTTTGAAATGCATTGGAAGGTTAGCCGTGGGAGTGGACTTGCGGGCTTAATATTTTATTGCCGATTTTTGTTCCTTGGTTTTATTGACACAGAAATGACATGTGATTTCAAAGCCTACTGTTGTCATTTTGAAAATATTTTGGCATTGAAATGATTTGATTGATATACCATGGCTGAGATGTGATTGATGCCGTCGGACCCTCGAGTCGACAATGCCGTGGGAGTCAGGATGCCTAGAGGTTCGAATGAATCGATGCCCCTTGGATGCCTGAGATCCGCAACGTCCTAGAGGTACCCCGGGAGTGTCGGGATGCCCGATTGTATTATGATACATGCTCGGAGGGTGAGGGGTTGTATTATGATGCATGCCTGAGGGTAGAGGTAACCATTTTCATGGCGAGCCCCAGAGATTTCTCGTGATGCCAAGTGAGGTGCAAGATGCCCGAGGGTGTAATGTAACACGCTCCGAATGCCCGGTTGTATTTTGAATATATGCCCAGAGGCTTTTGCGACGCCAAGTTGGGTGTGAAATCCCAGAGGGACGCAAACACTGGTCCTCTGGGCTAGACATAGGGAAATGAAAATGAACTGAGTTCTAAAAATAACAACCCTGTTAATATGTGCGCCTGATTATGGGACTAAATTGTATGGCATGGTATGGGACGTGTCATTACAGTTTGGCTCTATAATCGGGACCCTGCATGACTGAAAGATTGCATTTTGGTTGGAAATTTCATTACCATCGCTTTTAAAAGGTTTTATCTATCTGATGCACATTTATTCTTTCGATTTCGTATTTTGTCTATCCTACATGGACTTAGACTTGTGATGGCTTGCATAGCATAGCTTAGTAGATCTTCAACTGCTGGGTGGTTGTACTCACCCCTTTTGAGACTAACATTTCAAACTAGACAAGATACCTCTACAGCTACCGCCACCAGTAGATGGACCGAGTGATTGGATATGACCGCAAAGAGGAGGACAGCAGAGGAAGGAACCTTTGGATGCTGACACTGATCAATGGACTTTAAGTATATGACTATTGGAAAAGATGTCGGTCATCTTTTGAAGTATAGCCGAGTATAGAAGACTATGGCATTTTGGTGTACCGATTAAAAATGTCCATCTAGTTTTATGTAAATAAAAGTGTTCGGCTTATTACCTATAAATGTGTTTAGTTGGTGTGCATCATTTTAAATACAGGAAGGGAAGTTGATGGATGCGCCTCCGTTATATAAACTGTGCAGGGACCGACTTAAAAGATATAAACCCCCAAGATTGATGAATTATAATGAAATTTCTTGGTATCAGAGTATTATACTATTAGGGTAAAGCAAGTGAAAGGTACGTGTGTTGACCATAACAAATCGGGGGCCGTCAAGGGGTGCCACACAAAATGAAGTTGAGGGGATCGCTTTGTCAAATACAAACACAGGGTAACAAAACAACAGAAAAATCGGTCTAGTGTTGATCGACGAGAATTTTGCAATTTGGCGGAATCACCCATACTCAATCACATATCTCAATTGAATCGACATATCTTCAATCTCTGATCGATTTTTAATTGTGTCGTAATGACCCTTGCAGACTAACATGGTCGAGTAGTCGATTTCTGATCGAATCCTCAAGTTTATTGTATTAAAATCCCTTAACGGCTTCCCCCGTTAGACTAGTTATCTCATGAGTAATCAGCTCAGAGAATAACACTACAAGTGCATCGATGAAAGGCCCGATTTATTTAATTGAAAACATATTGAAAATTTCAGGATGTCACAATCTGCTTTCATAAGCTATCATGTACTGTTAAAGTGATGCTTTGAAGGATATAAGCCTTTAAATCTATAGAAAAGTTTTGTTACCATAAAAAAGGGGGAGATTGTTGGAGAAAACTCCTATGATGTTTTGAAGTTGACAAAACTTATCTGAAGTCTATTCTGAAGATGGCCAGACTTTTGTGTCAAAGTCTATCTTACAACAGAAGTCTACCCACTCTGACAGATTCCAAACTGAACGCAAGTGAAGAACGAAGACTTAACCAGACTCGAGATTATCTTTCTTTCTTCAAAGGTTTGGTTTGTACATGATATATATGGTCTTCTGGTTGGAAATATCATCTACGAGATTGATTATCTTTATTGGAATCAATTTAGATACTTCAAATTATTTCGGAAGGCAAGTTAATTTGGAAATAATCTATTTATGGAAACCAAGATCCTGATTGTATGGGTGAACAGGATTGACAGGCTTTCATCACAATCTTCAAACAGCTTGAAGATCTCCTTGATTGATTCTGTCCAACAGGTTGATTGGAAGGATTCCTTTGGAAAGTGCCAACGGTCGAGAAGGCATGAAGAAGTGTTTAAGAAGGTCTCTCTAGTTGTTCGATAGGGTGCGAAAAAGAAGAATTCCAAAGTCTGAAACTTCCCACTTACTTGTTATTCCTTACACTGTGCTCAAATTTTGTACTCAAAAGAGAAAGACTTATACTGTGACTTTGCGAGAGCAATAGAGACTCTTCACTGAGAAGTCAAGATCACAAGATTGCAAATTCTCTTTTGATTCATAGTGAAAACCAGCTAGAAGGCTGTCAGCATGGGAGAGTGGACATAAACTTAATTTAAGCCGAACCACTATAAATTATGTGTTCCTTTTCTCTTCCCTGAACTCCTTTACTTTACTTACTGCAATATACTTCTGTGTTTTGAAATAACTATTAAAGTCTATTTCCTTCCGCAAAATTTGTAGTTAACTAGACGCAAGTTAAAAGTAACGTTTTTCATTGCATTTCGAAAAATCTACTTTCACACCTATTTACACCCCCCCCTCTAGGTGTTCTTACTAGCCCTTTCAATAACAACAACTTTACATTTCCTTCAATAGCCATTAAACTCTAAAGAGAGGGCACCTACTGCATGCTGAACCCCAAGGAGCTCCACAAATCGACCTACAAGGCCAAGACCGCGGCCAGCGAGACCTTCCAGGACGAGATGCTCTCTCCGGCGGCGAGGAGTTTGTGCCAAGCCTTCGCAATGGCCTGGTCGATCCTCTCCAGCGGCTTTATGTTACTTTAGAGCAGAATGTTGCTAATGTTGGCAAGGAGGATGATAATGATCTTGTGGTCTCATGAGGAGAGCCGGAGGATTCTGGTGTTGCTGCGGGGGAGGTGCCGGACTGCCATTTCCACCACCTCTTTCGAGGAGGTGGCGAGCACAACGAGAGAGTGTTTGCGGTGACCGGTCCATCTTCTTCATCGGAAGCACTATGTAAAAGCATTGCAAAGTGCGAGAGAGAGAGAGAGATGGACAGATGGATGAACGGAATCTGGTTAAGTTGCAAAGCTCAGAAAACCGAAAGGGAGGGGGCGCTTCTTTGTTAACTTTGGCCTAACTTTTGTACTAATTGCTAAACGAACCCCAAGCTTTGGGATTCTTTTCTACTTTCGTGCTTGTCCTTTGTCAATTAAACCCCTCTTTCGACCAAAAAAAAAAAATTAAATCCCTCCTGCTGTGTTTAGGAAATGGAGGGAAATTACGGCCAACGAAAATTCTTGATGGAAAATGAAAAAACTCGTAAAATTTATAAAGACTAAGAGGACTAAAACTTCAAAATTTTGTGTATTTTCTTTTCAAATTTTCCTTACTCTTCACAACCATAACATAGATATTTATTACTATTATTTTATTTAAAGATAAGTACACTTGAAATCTTAAAACTTATTATGAAAGTGCAAATGAGTTCTAGAACCTTAAAATAAAAATCCTTCCTTTAACTTGGTCTAACTTGACTAAAGGAAAACGCTAGCATGACTCTTTTTTTTCTCCTCAACATGGTACTAACGTGGCGAAAACTTGAAGAACAAGGCCAAAACAACGTTGTTTTTGTTCAAATCTAATAAATTATATTAAAATAAACTATATAGAAAAAGAAAGAAAAAAGACCCACCATCTCAAAAAGGGCTTAGTGATGGTGTGGCGAAGGTCGGCCAAGGTCACCAAGCCCTGGCCAATGGCTAGCGACCTTGGTTGACAGCAAGCGAGGATAGGCGGCCTTCAGCCAGATTGGGCAAGTGTTGGTAGGCGCTTAGCTACAGTTGGCTACAGTTGTCGACCATTGGCTAGAGCTAGACAACCCCTGCGACTCCTCATCCTCTTTTACCTTCCTCTTTTTTTTCAAAAAATGTTTAGTTTTTAAATCTAATTTAAATCATGTTTAGATTAAAAATCAAATTTGGACTAAAACAACATCGTTTTGGCCTTGTCCTTCATTTTTTAGCCATATTAGCACCATGTAAGAGAGAGAAAATAAAATAAAATAAAATAAAATAAAGCCACGTCATCATTCCATTAACCAAGTTGGACGGATTCAATAGAATAACTTAATTATACCAATTTTACAAGTTTTATGATTTAATTGTACTTTTAAAAATTTTACAACTCGATTACACTTTCCTAACAAGTTTTTAAGATTTTCAATACCATTTTCCCTTCTATTTTGTCTCATCCATTATCCAACTGTAATATTGTCGTGAGGAAAGGTGGTAGCCGGTAAAGTGGAGCTCTCTAGAAAGATTTGGATGTTCGGTGACATTCATGTCTTCATTAAGACAACAAACACGTGAACAGATAAAAACCTTCGAGTGTGATTACCTCAATTGTCCTGTGCTTTTTTATGTTCCTCGAAATCACAAGATTGGGTAATGTTATAGTGATAAAGGCCAACATCCAGCTCACTTGTGCTTATCGGCACCGCTATCGTGAGTAGAGAGTAGAGACTATTGACATGCTTGTGAGGTCGGGTTAACGAGATCACCAACCTCAAACTTTAGCGCTACGATGATGTTGAGTATTTATTTTTCTCTATGATGATTAAGCTTACCTATAAGTGAACCTTGAGCTCATTAAAAATCCTATTATCTGTATGATCCAATTAAAATGTAGGTTAAGGTTTGAAAGGCGACCCAAGTATAGAATTATTTGCACTTGATCGGACACATGCCATGCACCTAATGCGCCTTTGCTGACTAATTATTTACTCGAATTGAATACTTTGTAACAGATTGAAATATTTGTGCTAACATCCAGGGGGCCATCAACATCGGTCATTCTATTGTGCCTTCTAAATAGAAAAACAACACATGAACGGAAATAGTGTGATAATTAAATTGAATTGAATAATTCAGTAAAAATTACAATTACATACAAATTGTGTAATAGACAATCCTACGTGACACTCAAATTGAACTTCTTCTAGTTGTTCTCAAACAATTGAAAGAATGCTTGAATTTAGGAGTTGTCATATTGGACAATGGCCGTTTGCACGACACAAACGCAGCATGAGGCAAAATAGGAGTCTAAGGAAAACCTGTATGACATGACATGACACATCTAAACTAATGTTAAGATGAATTGATAGTGTAGCGTTTTGAATCTTACGGACAAGAGGGTTGGCACAATAGTACCACCTTTGGCCCCTGCTATTAGGGGTGATTAGTTCCCCCAAAAACAATGATCCAAAGATGAACATGTAGTCATGTACAATTATAAACAACAAAAAGTTCAAACAAGTAATATAAAATATAAATTATAAAACAATTCCCCATTCAACCATAAAAATTTAGGAAAAGAAAAAAAAAAAACTGACGAGGAGTTTTGAGGAAGGACAAAGGATAAAGGAATGTAAGGGTTAAATTTAGGGGGAAAATTAGGGTTTTATATTTTCAACTTATAAAACCGGTTCCAAAATAGGGTGGCTTTATCCGGTTCCTGAGTGGGTATTCACTCAAAACCTATTTCTAGACTAGTTACAACTAGTTCCAAAATTTTGGAACTTATTCCTAGATTCATTCCAACGGAAACCGATTCCTGAACCTTTTTTCTAGTGGTTCGGTCCAGTTTTTTAGTAGAGCCGCTTTGATTGCTCACCCCTACTCGGTATCTGCCTAAATCCTAGGCTTCCGAAAACTATCGGATCAAGATATATCACGAACTTAAGTACTATTAGAGTTGCTGCTAATTAATATTAGTAAACCAATGTCAATTGAACACCTAAAGAGCTCAAATGGTGATAGGTTAGAAAGTAACGGCAATCTCTGGGAGCCTTAACACCGTGTATGGACACTTTGACATGTGTCCGATACTTTCTGACACTCTCCGATAGTTGATCAACACATGTCAGAAAATTTGACACCTAGTCAACTCTCCTGACACTCCCCGACACGCAAGTTGAGATCTAACATGCTCGAGTTAATTTTAAAAATTTTCAATAAATGAAGGATCAAAATGTGAATATGTAAGAAAATAAAAAAAATAATAAAAGTAATAAATGGGGAAGGAAAAATCTAGCATTCTCTTCTCTTACGATTCTCACTTTCCATAACATACAATTCACTCCCAAGTTTATTTGTTTTCTCTTTTATTTCGACACGCTCTAATGCACAAGTCTAAAATGCGGATTGCCTGTTCTTTTTTTTTTTTTTTCCTTTGAGTTTTATTGGTTATTGAAGTGGGGTTGATTTTGTCAAATTGAAATGATAAATGATGTTAATAAATTGTGAATTAATATTTTTAATGTAAATTCACTCTAGTCTATTTTTTATTATTTATTTATTTATGATTTTGAATCGAATTAATTTGATTAAAATAATCATAAAAATGATATTTTATCATGTCTATATAGATCCAATGTGTCAAAATTTTCTATTTTTTGAGAAACGACTTATCATTGTGTCGTGTCATATCATGTCATTTCACGTGTCAGGGTCGGTGTTATTTAGGTGATAGGAAAGTCAACAAACTAGTTGCACACATAAAAAAAAAAAAAAATCACTCATATGTTGGACTTGACAAGGTCCAAACCATTTATGTGGCTTATCAAGTTTATTATTTAATATTTGATATATGCTCAATTTAGTTAAATATATCGTGGGCAATATATTGTGACATCCAATTAGGCATCTAGAATCCATATCTTAAACCTTGATGGAAGATTGAGATTGGCGCCTCTTTCGTGCCAAATCCTAGGTTTGGGAAAACTATGGGATCAAGATATATCACGAACTTAAATACTGTTAGAGTTGCCACCAATTAATATCAGTAAACCAATGTCAATTCAACACACTGAAGAGCCCAAATGATGATAGGTTAGAAGGCATCGACTGTCGTGACCAAATTTTTTGGGTGTGAACCACCTAGGGTTTGGCTAATGGATTGTTAAGCCTAGACTTAACTCGAGCTCTCTCAAGCCCATACCAATTCGCGACTTAGGTTTGAATTGTTAACATGCAATTGAATTTTAACTAGGAGTCGCCACTAATCTATTTTTGGTGGGTCGATTAGAAACCCTAGTAAAGTAACGGGAGATTTACTTTATTCCTACGAACCAGAGACTAAGGTTACAGGGACTTGGTTACGTTAGATTTCTTTAACGCCCTTTCGGTACCTTTCTTTTTATTTTTGAAAAATGTTTGGCAAGCAATTTGGATTGATTTTAAATCTATTTCCCTAACATGTGGGTATTCATGCAGGTGCGCAAACCACCAATTTAACACCCAAGAAAGCAATTAAATGATGCAGAACTTACCTCAAAGCAACGAAAGCATCTGCATTATTAAATTAAAATCCACATCAACAACCCTAGATATGATTTCTAATTAGCAAGCAATTTCTTTCTTTTCGTTTTCACTTATTAAACGAGACTATAATCCATATGCAATGCAATACTTTTAATATAATATAAAATGATATGGCATGGCAACATGTCCTAAACATATGAATAAAAATTTTATGATCTCTTAATGAACATGCAATTGTTAAATATGCAATTTAAATTAACCAAAATGACTTAATTCTAATGACGTGCAATGCAATGCAATGACGTACAAAATTATTTCAACTAAGATGACATGTGACATATAATTCAATATGCGAGCTATATGTCACACGACATTTATTAAATGACCTAATCTAATGACGGACAATTTCTAATTAGAAATGAACCTAACAATAATCACTAAAATGACATGCATTTCATGAACCTAATTCTATATGACATGCAAATGACATTTTTTATTTTTAAAAATGCAATCTATCCTAGAAATTGCAACTAATTTATACTAAGACAAATTTTATGAAATTTGAAATGATCTAGCTAGATTAAGATTCTATCTAATTTAAACTAGGGATTAAGTCATATTAAATCCTAATTTAAACTAAGACATTATCTAAATCTAAAATGTAATTTATCTATAAAAAAATGATCTAAATCTAAAATGTAATTTATCTATAAAAAAATGATCTAAAATGAAACATGCAATTCTAATCTAATATGCACAATGATTTTTTTTGTGTTTTTCTTTAAGAAATTCGAAATTAAAACAAACATGCAAAACTAACAACCTAAATGATTGCACTTTCTTTTTTGGATTTTTTATTTAAAAATTCGAAATAAGATTGCGATTTTAAACCTAAGACTAGGAATATTCTAAAGCAAATCTATTCCTAACTCAAGTATTTTTTGGATTTTTCTTTTACGAAAATAAGATTGACTCAACTAACTTGACGATGGCAAATCAAACAAGATAAGATTGATATCCAAAAATTAGCGAACCATATCTTGCGCATGAGATTGGGTTGGCCAATTTTAAATTAAATCGCGAATCGAATCTCGAGCTTGAGATTGGATTGTTGATTTTTGTAAGAGATTACGAGTCGGATTTCGGGCGCGAAAATCGGACTGTCAATCATATGCACGTTGACTACTCAAGATCACGGATATCTCAGCATATCGGAAATTTCAATCACGTGCTTCAACGAATATTTCAAATAAGGAAACGGAATTTTCGGAAATCAAAATAGATAAGATTTTCACCTCTTCCGGATTCCGATCCTCAAACGCCTACTCGCGATGCAATGTGGTGGTGCTCGGCTGCTTGACAATAGTAACTGGGCAAGGATTACCGACACAATTCGATGATGTTTGCGGTTTAGTGCTTGCGGCGGTATTGCTTCGTTGGGATTTAAGTCTGTTGGAGTAATTCACCAGCTATGGCCAGAACAACGGCTTAGGAATCTTGGGTGGCCTATCGTGAAGAAAGATCGGTCAGCAATAGAGCGGCAAAAGACTGGTCTAGGTGGCCCTTCGTCGATGTAGCGGCTCACGGCAAACAACTGCTCGTCAGTATGTTCCAAACCTGCAGAACAATAAACCACAGACCATGAAAGGAACGCCCTCGGTGATGGATTGGGCTGCGACGGAGGTTGCGATCAATGTTGGTCGCGTCATGGGGCTCTCGGTTCGGACTCGGTGAATGTGTTGGGTAGGAGCTCGCTTTTTAACATCCTGCGTTTCTCTCTCGAGATGTTATGTATGATGGGGACGTGAATATCCTCCAGGTGTTGCTGCGAATGGAAGGGATTTCTACATAGACTCCCCACGTGTGTGCATCCTCCGGAATAAAATAAGGAGATCTAGACGTGAGACATTGATGAAGAATTGGTGGCGTGTGATTTTTTTTTATGTTGCTCTCCAACCACTCCTTTTGCCGACTCAATGTGGCCGTCTGTTCGTTCGTCTTGAGGCCCCTCAACGTGTATCAATTGTGTGACCTCAGCTGGTGAGGTACAGTGGATTGATGCTTCCGCTTCACGATGCAATGCACATAGGTGTTGACTATCAACCAAAGTCGTTGATGGATATCATAAAAAAAAGGCAGCACCGGCGCAATGGTCGGCGTCACGATCAACAGACGGCAAAGGGGATCAATGGATTGTGGGGAGGCTCCGCCAACCTTCTCTCTCACGTGTGTAGCCCTTGATGTGTTTTTGTCAATGGCCGCGTATTCTATTGAGTGACCCCCCTCCAAAACCCTACGAGTTTTACCTTTTTATAGGCCACCGATTAGGGTTTTTAATTTTTCCAAATCGATATCCATGAATATCCTTTTTTCAAACGCAATATTCACTTTTCCGGACGCCATATTCGTTTACACTTGCCCTATCCAAAAAAATTATATCCCGGAAAATTTTCAAAATTTTATATTCCTACGAGATAATTTTTAATTATTAAAAAACACAAAGGCTTGGGCCAACTGTTCACTTCGTGTGTCTGATCCATCTAATTCAAACTCATCTGCCACAAGTCCATTAAAATGCAAATAATGCAAATAACAAAATAAATGCAATCTAAATCTATATGCTATGCAATTAATAAAATTAACCCCTAATTTCCTATGCAATAAATAAATAAACTAAATCATCAAAATTTAGGCGTCAACACCAACACTCTCCAAGAGCCTTTATGTTGTGTATGGACACTCTTAACATGTGTCCGACACTTTCCGACACTCTTTGATAGTCAATTAACACTTGTCTGAAAATCTGACACCTAGTCAACTCTCTCGACACTCTCCGACGCACAAATCAGGAATTTTGACATGCGAGTTCGGAATTCCAACACATGAGACTGATATGCACGAGTTAACTTTAAAAATTTTCAATAAATGAGGGGTCAAAATGTAAATATGTAAGAAAATAAAAATAATAATAAAAGTAATTAATGGGGAAAGGAAAAATCTAGCATTCTCTTCTCTTGCGATTCTCACTTTCCATAACATACAATTCACTCCCAAGTTTATTTGTTTTCTCTTCTACTTGAACACACTCGACAAACGAGTCTAAAATGTGGATCGCTTGTCTTTTTTTTTTCCTCTAAGTTTTATGGATTATTGAAGTAGGATTGAATTTGTCAAATTGAAACAATGAATGATATCAATAAATAATGGATTAATAATTTTAATGTAAATTCACTCTAGGGTCTTTTTATTATTTATTTATTTATTTATTTGAATCAAATTAATTTGATTAAAATAATAATAAAAATGATAATTTATCATGTCTATATAAACCTAACGTGTCAAAATTCTTTATTTTTTGATAAACGATGTGTCACCGTGTCGTATCGTGTGTTATTTTGTGTGTCAATGTCAATGCTATTTAGGTGATAGGAAAGTCGACAAACTAGGTGCACAAGTAAAAAAAAAAAATCACTTGTATGTTGGACTTGACAAGGTCCAAACCATTTATGTGGCTTATCAAGTTTATTATTTAATATTTGATATATGCCCAATTTAGTTAAATATATTGTAGGCAATATATTGTGACATCCAATTAGGCATCTAGAATCCATATCGTAAACCTTTGTGGAAAATTGAGATTTGGCAGCTCTAGGGTTGGTCCCATCATTCTCTCTATGTAAGATCTCTTTTCGGTGGAGAATGTATGCATTCCATTATCACGCTTCCTCTATTTTCCACAAAAATACACACCCATCACAATCATCATGGAGGAGAGTAGTGAAGATTCATACTTATGGGAAGACATCTTCTCACTTGTTGGATCACTAATGGCTATGGTGGATTTAGGTAAGCTATATTTACTAATTTTATATCATGTCATGTGATTGAAAGTTGCTATTATTCTAACATGTGTTATAATAGATTTGGTTTATTCAATGCATAAACATGGTTATAATGCTTATTATGATCTTTTGCCCCCTTTTATGATTGATTTGTAGTATTTTGTTGATGATAGAATAAATATATAATGATAATTATTTTTTAATATCTTATGCAAATAATATATTTGATTCGGATGTTTTTGAGTTTTTATAAACAAAACGTCTAAAATTGGTAAATAATGTTGTATATTCTTGTTATCGTTTTGTGATCTGACCCTTAAATAACCTAATTTTGTGTTGTTCCCTTTTCCTTTATTCAATACATGTGTATTTTGGAAAGCGAATATTGTTAATGGCCATTGGGTTATGTTAATTTTGTTGAGTATGAATTTATGATGTTGAGTATATTTCTTTTATTTTTTATTGCAGTTCTAAACTATTTGAGCAATTATCGGCCCGACGGAAGATAATTTTTTTAAATAGATTTAGATTATGATAAAAATGTCTTATGTTATGCTCATGATTAAATTCATGACTAGTCCTCAAGATATTTAATTTTGAGTATAATGATAATTTGATAAGCAAATAAATTGCTAATATGTGAGTCAAATTAATTTTCCCAACGGTGATTTAATTTGATTTATTATGCCTTATGAAATTTGGTGGTAATTATGAAAGAATCCATTCGAAGTATTTATAGTTGGCCCAACGGAAGGATGATTCTTGGATTTCTTTTGGTAAGGTTTTCTATATTTTACCTTTCCATGTAAATGAACTGCTTATTAATGAATTAAATTATTTTATTTATTTTTGTGGATTTCCTAAAGGTACTAATGTGCATGAACTTAATTTTTCTGATCTAGCATAAATCCTACTGCTATTATGAGTTATCGTTCCTTTATTGAAGTGGTACAAATTTCAAAAAATGGAAAGAGCAAATAAGTCTCATTCTTGGGGTCATGAATTTGGACTATGCCTTATGGATTGACACTCCCCTTGAACTCACTGCTGAAAGCTCAAATGGGTAGAAAGCTGCATATGGGATGAAATGTGGAGCGATCCAACGTCATATCTATGATGATAGTGAAAGGTTTCATAATGACAGCTATCTGGGGAGTCATACCTAACTCTCCTAATGCTAAGTAGTGCCTTCCTCACATTGAGCAGCAGTATTACTCTTATTTCCAAAATGATTGCACTCAAGGATAATGGAATCAATGGTGTTCGTGAGCACATTATATGGATGAATGATATGACTACTAAACTTAAGTCCTTGGACATGAAAATCTCTGAAGCTTTCCTTGTTCACTTTATCATGACATCTCTTCTTGCTCAATTTGGTCCTTTTAAGATCAACTACAATATGCAAAAAGAGACATGGAAGATGAGTGAACTAAGTTCTATGTGTGCCAAGAAGAAGAGAGGCTAAAATCTGAATAACTTGACAGTGCTCGCCTAATTGCCTCCGTTTAAATAAAAGAAAGGGAAAGATGTATGGCAAGAGTCGCAATTATGGAAATAAGGGTACTCACAATCTTATGATTGACAAGGTAGATCCTTATGGTTCGAAAGGATAGGGCTATCCTAAGTGTCATTTTTGTAAAGCTAAAGGAAATATGAGGAAAGAATGCTTGAAATTATGACAGTGGTTGGAGAGAAAAAGGTGATACTTTATTAAGTCGTGTTTGTTATGAGTCCTATATTGTTGATGCTCCTTGAAATACATGGTGGATTGATATTGGCACGACTCTGCACATAACTAATTCATTGCAAGGATTCTTTTCAAGGAAGATTCTAAATAAAGGGGACCATAACATTGTTGTGGGAAATGGAGAAAAGGTCTGGGTTGAAGCTATGGCACTCTCCATTTGGTGTTGGAGAGTGGTTTCAATTTGGATTTAGTTGATACTGTTTATGTTCCCAATATTACAAGAAGCTTAATTTTTGCTTCAAAACTTGATGCTTATGGTTATTCGTTTAAGTTTAAGAATAAAAGTTATACATTTCTCTTTTTGGTGAGACTATTGGTTATGGTCTGTTAGAGGGAAACCCCTGAAAATTGTGTTTTGATTCTTTGTTTACTGAATCGTTAGTTTCAATGAAGGTGAATGATGAAGTTGCTAAAATTGGTTAGAAACGGAAATTGGAAAATGAAAATTCCTTAAAATTATGGCATGACCATTTAGGCCATATATCACAAGGCAAAATGGAATGCCTCATTAAGAATGGAATTCTACATTCTCTAGATTTCTTTGACTTTTTGACACATGTATTAAAGGTATTAAAGGAAAATTCCCAAAGGGCAATAAACAAGGTGCCACAAGGAGTAGGGGACTTTCACAAATCATCCACATTGATATTTGTGGGCCTTTCTCAACTCCCGGCATTAGTGGTCATAATTTTTTTTTATCACTTCCATCAACGACTACTCACATTATGGTTAAGTCTATCATATCCATGATAAATCTGAAGTGCTAAACATGTTTAAGATCTACAAAGCCAAAGTTCAAAATCAACTCGACCTAAAGATTAAAGTTGTAAGGTCTGACCGTGGTGGAGAATATTATGAAAGGTTCTTTAACATAAGTCATAATCCTAGTACTTTTGCTTTATTTTTGGAGAGATGTGGCATAGTTGCTCATTATACGATGCTGGGTACTCCCCAGTAAAATGGTGTTGTTGAGTAACAGAATTGTACTATAATGGATATGGTACGAAATGATATGTCATAACACTCTACCAAACTATCTTTATGTTGAAGCTCTCAAAATAGCCGTGCATATCCTTAATTGGATCCCTAGCAAATCTGTAGTAAACACCTTATGAACTATGGACACAAAGGAAATCGAGTTTGTGATTAATTTCATGTATGGGGTTATTTAGCTGAGCAAAAAATTATAACCCACAAACAAAGAAGCTCAACCCAAGGACCAGAAGTTGTTATTTCATTGGTTACCCTAGAAGATCAAAGGGTTTTAGATTTTACTACACTTCATATACCACAAAATTGGTTGAGACTAGAATTGCAGTGTTTTTGGAAAATGCTGATGATAGTACCACTAGAACAATAGACCTTGGGAAAACCCGAGATCAAGTTTCTACTCATGATCAACATTTGGTTCCTATCATTCAAGGGTCTAGTATACTATTACCTTCACCAGAAGGTTTTGATCTGCCTAAGGAGGTACCTAACGAAGAACCTCAAAATATAGAGCACATTCTCCCTCTTTTTGATGAACAAACTTTTAGGAAGTCGGGACAAGAAAATAAATGGGCTATCCTTGATGATTACACAATGTATCTAGATGATTCAAGCCATGATGTTGGCATTTGGAATCGATCCTATCTCTTATGATGAAGCTATTACAAGCGATTATTCAATTCAGTGGCTTGAAGCCATGAAAGATGAGTTGAATTCAATGAAAAGTAATGATGTCTGGGACCTAGTAAACTTGCCTAAAGGGGCCAAATCTATAGTTTGTAAATGGGTCTATAAAACTAAGTTAGACCCTAAAGGTAATGTTGAAAGGCATAAAGTCAGACTAGTCACAAAAGGATTTACTCAAAGAGAATGAGCGGATTATAACGATACTTTTTCCCTTATGTCAAAATGACTCTTTTGGAATAGTCATGGCCTTAGTAGCTCATTATGATTTAGAGTTACATTAAATGGATGTGAAAATAGCATTTCTTAATGGAGACTTGCAAGAAGATGTCTATATGGCACAACCACAAGCTTTTGTGGTTGAGGGCAAGAAACACATGAAATGTAAACTGAAAAAGTTCATCTATGGTTTGAAACAAGCCTAAAGACAATAATATCTTAAGTTTCATGATGTGATCAGTGCATATATCTTAAGATCGATGGGTGTAGATGCATCATTCTAGTATTTTATGTAGATGATATACTTCTTGCTAGCAGTGATGAGTACATATTGTATGAGACAAAGAATTTTCTTTCACATAACTATGAGATGAAAGACCTTGGTGAAGCCTCTTATGTAAAAGGCATTGAGATTCACAAAGATAGATGTTGAGGGATCTTAAGATTATCTCAAAAAGCCTAATATTGAAAAGATTCTCAAGAGATTCAACATGCACAATTGCTCTCCCAGTGTTGCCCCTATTGTTAAGGATGACAAATTCAGCTTACTATATTGCCCTATAAATCAACTGGAGCTGGAACAAATGGAGCATATTCCCTATGCATTTGTTGTAGGGAATCTTATGTAAACTCAAGTACATACTCACCCAGACATAGTGTATGCTGTTGGAATGCTTGGTTGTTATCAAATAAACCCAGGATTGGGTCATTGGAAAGTATCTAAGAAAGTGATGTGTTACATATAGGTACAAAAGATTTTATGCGTATGTACAAGTAAACAAATAGCCTTGAGATACCTTTACTCAAAAAAAAAAATAGATAGCCTTGAGATTATTGGTTATTTTGATTCTAATTATGTTGGGTGCATTGACACCAAGAAATCCACATTATGTTACATTTTTATGCTCGCCGGTGGACCTCTCGTGGAAGAGTGCGAAGTAGTCTTTAATTGCAACTTTCACTATGGAGGCTAAGTTTGTAGCTTGGTATGAGGCGAGTTTTTATGACTTATGGTTGAGGAGCTTTGTTATGGGGCTAAAGGTAGTTGATACTATATCAAGACCACTAAAAATTCATTGTGACAATTAAGCTGTTGTTTTCTTCTCAAGGAGCAACAAGTTGAGAGGTGCATAAGAGAAAGAGTCCAAAATTAAATTGTGTCTATTTAGTAAATTAGCACGAAAGCCATGTTAGTGGATCCCATGACAAAAGACTTACCACCCAATCTCTTTCGAGAATGTGTTGCTAGTATGGGTTTGGTTAATAGCTTTTAGTTTAGACCAAGGTTTTGGATGTATGGCGTATCTTTATATATTTTATGATCACCTCATGTAATTGATTTGAATTTACCATTTGTTCCCTCTTATAATATGGGCATCTTGAAGGTTTTTTTTTAGACAAATGATTATGTCACGCCCCAATCCTCAAATGCGTACCCATCCCTCACCTAGTCGATTAATAGCGATGTCCCAGACGCATCGCCCACCCTTTTATTTTAATATGCATGTGGAAGCATATAATAATCCCCAGACAATAAAACATTTGGGATAGAAAAATAGGGCCATATTTTTCGAATATGAAAAACCATAACCACACTTTTATACAAGACAAACCACATAGTATATATTACAATACTATTCACTAAAGGCTAAACTATCACACATCAAATCTCAACCTAGGTTTGCAAATAGGATGGGATCTCAGTCCCCATCTGGGTCATACTCTGGATCCTCCTCTGGATCATCCTCTTCTTTAGACTCTTCTTTATCTAGCTCCTCATCAGGGTCTTCCAACTCCTAATCCTCCTCTAGTTCCTCCTCCTCAGGTTCCTCCTCCCATTTCTCTTTAGGGTACAACTCCTCTTGATCGACTTCCTCTTCTGGCATGCTCTAGCTAGAGTCTATTGCTAACGGTTCTGGAGAGTCGTGATCACTCTCGAGCTTAGGGTCTTGTGCATCTATCACTGACCCATCCTTATGATCAGCCGTCCCCTTCCCGAATGCTTCCTCCAGAACGAACATAGGCACATCCCCTTCTGGCATGGGACCCTCCCCTCGCCCATCATGATACTCACGATACCATGACCGATACTCGTGGAGCCTTAGGGCGTCCTTACCCATATCAACCCAGACGATCGACTGAACCAGAACGTACTCAAGTCCTTCCGAGTGAGGGTGTATCGGAAAGTGGGTTTCTAACTCAATGACTTCCTTGGGTATACTGAAATGCATAGGAGGATGAGGAGGTGGAGGAGGTGGAGGTGCTACCATCTAAAGATCTAAAATGGTTATACAATAACCATTGAGACAACGCCTCAGCGAGTTCTATCCCTTAAGACTTGATTAGTAAACCAATACACTATGGGCTACCTATGCACACACGGATCGAAGGACTTACCTTGGCCTCAAATTCCACCTGCATATCATCAAAGATTGATACCTCAATCAATCAACTTAGTCAATTACATGTCAATCGGACCATCCCTTGGTTATTTCCATTCATACTATAGACTTTCCTAGATAATGTACTTAGTCATCGAGCCACATGAATTCTCTAAGGTGACATATCCGCCAATGCGATATACTTAATCACTAAGTCATGTGCATTCTTTAAGGTGACATATTCGCCAAGGCAATGTACTAATCACCGAACCCCGTGCATTCTCTAAGGCGACTTATTCGCCAAGGCAATGTACTAATCACCGAACCCCGTGCATTCTCTAAGGCGACTTATTCGCCAAGGCAACGTACTTAATCACGGAGCCATGTGCATTCTCTAAGGCAACATACCAAATCATCGAGTCACATGCATTATCTAAGGCAACATATTCGCCAAGGTGACGCACTAATCGCCGAGCCACGTGCCTTTTCCAAGTGATGTATATAATCAACGATTCACGTGCATTCTCTAAGCCGACCTATACGCCAAGGTGACCTATCTGGTCACCGAGTCACACCATACAACATTTTTTCTCATCTTTTATCATACCAGATAAAATATCGTGTGTGGGTACACGGTTGGTCTTAGCCAAAATATAACAATTTCCTTTCCATAAATTCCACCATTTTCTTTAGTCCACCAAAATATTTTTGGCATTATCAACCGATGCCCGGTTATTTTTCAATTAATAACCAAGATTGTTTAATTTAAGAATAAATCCTAAATTCACCAATAAATCAATTTCTCACAAATTAAGGCTTGAATAAATAAATGGACTGCACCACGATAATCAGCATAAAATTTCGGTCGTTGGCTATCCCTACCTAATTTCCGGAAAATAAATAAATAATTAAATAATTCCGAAAATTATTAAATAAATACAATAAATCCAATTTAAACCCGTAATGCCTAATTGGAAGCCGAGACGGATTGGTAAAAATCCTAAGATTCAATCAATAAATACTAGAGCACTTCTACTCTCTAATGGATATGTCTAACCACCTAACATGCATCGCTTAGTCACTAATTTAATTATTATAAACTAATCTAACCGCCTAATCATGCTTAATTAACACTAATCAACTCTTAAGCATCATTAGCAAACTAAGCAAGGATTAGTTAGCTAAACTCACCTGTTTAACAATCTATTCTGATTGAAACGTCGGGAATGTCATGGATGACGTTTTTCTCCAAAGTGGGCCTAAGGTTTGGGGTCCGCAAGCACCTCAAAATGGCCTCCAAAGGTGCTGTGAAACCCACTTGCACACCTTATGTTTTGGCTGCAAAAGCAGAAGAAACAAAAACTAAAACGGATGGCAAGGCTCGGGGAGACTTCGTTGGCTTGAAAAGGGCGGTCCACAATGGTTGAACGGGCTCCGGCAGGCTTCCACAACCACCTGCAGTGGCTAAACAGGGCTGGAATGATGGTGCAAAGTAGCGGGACGGTGAGAGGGAGGTGGCAAGGTGTGGCGTGTGCTGGCGGTGCACGCACGGGCTACAGCGTGCGAAACAGAGGTCTGGCAATGGTGGGTGGCTGTCCGACGGCTCTTGGCTGCTCTGGTCTTCTTCTTTGCTGCTGGTGGCGTCAAGAATGGAGAGGAATGGGGTTGTTTGGCCGGTCGAGGGAGAGGGAGAGAAGAGATCAGGGTTGGGGATCACCTTGCCTCACATTTCCACAACTTGCTCCTCACTCTTCAACCACAGCCAAGTGTGGCTTCCTTGGCCTCCATTAAGCTACTCATGCTCACTCTTGGACATGTGGAATGGTCCATTTTGGCTAGGGGGAGGGGGAGCTACGAATTTCTCAAATTTTGGCTTCAATTGGACCCTTCAACTTGATTTAATCTCGATTGCCCCTAACAAATTCAATTGATATCTCAATTATCAAATTGACATTTTTCCTCACCCATGGATCCATCTTGCATCCCAAATTCGCAATAAAAATAATCATTGGCCTTTTCTGAACAAAAACAGTCCTAAGCCGACTTTTTTCGAAAAAGTCTCGGTTGGCAGAAAAATATTCTGAGACTGAGTCGTAGGTCCTGGAATTTATTGTGATATGATAGAATCTTCAATTCCTAAAATTGGACTCAAATTGGTGGTTAATTTTCAATCGACATGTTTTTAGCGTGAGCTAGGCTACTAGTTAGTTCTCAGAACTTTTTAGGGCAAATGACCCGTGGTCAATTTTTTCGAGTCACAATGAACCCATTCGACACACTAGCAACTCTCGATTGTCGGGAAATCTTGAGGATTCAATTATGGGCACAAGGTACCAAAACAACAATAAAATCAAATTAGTATCGATCGATGAGAATTTCCCAATTTAGTGGAGTCACCCATGATCGGCCACACATCTTAGTCAAACAAACCTATCTCTTATTTCAAATCAATTTTTAATTGTGCCATAATGGCCTCTAAAGATAACCACAGTTGAGAAACCGATTCCTGGTCAAATTCTCAAGTCCATTTGTCTTAAAGTCCTTAATAGCTTCCCCAGATAATTTAGTTATCTTGAGAGTGATCAGCTTTGAAAGCAGCCCTATAGGCACGTCAATAAAATTCCCGATTTATTCAGTAGAAAATGAGACTAAAAATCTAAGATGTCGCAATTATGTATGAACACCATGAACATATTTATATTATGAAACGTTGGATAGTTCATGACTATTAACTCATTACATGTTGTGATTAATGTTTGTGTTGGGATAGTAACTAGAGAACGGAACAATGGCGTTGGAACATGGATACCGGCTCAAATTTTTTTTTTTTGCATAAATGTTAGACATGACCTTTCTTAGGGGATGTTATATATGCTTGATTATGTCGTGTTAAGTCTCGTGACTTAGACCAATAATAGAATCTTTAGCCAAGTGGGAGAATGTTGGACTTGACAAGGTTCAACCCATTTATGTGGCTTATCAGGTTGATAATTTAATGTTTGATATATGCCCAATTTAATTAAATATATTGTGGCATCTAATTAAGCATGTAGAAGCCATATATTAAATCTTAATGGAAGGATCATATTTGGCAGCTCTAGGGTTAGTCCCATCAGTTCCTCTATATAAGATCTTTTTTCGATGGAGAATGTATGCATTTCATTATCACGCTTTCATTTTCCACAAAAATACACATCCATTACAGTCATCATAGAGGAGAGTGGTGAAGATTCATATTCACGAGAAAACATCTTCTCACTAATGGCTAAGTTTAATTTGGGTATGCTATATTTATTAATTTTATATCATGTTCATGTGATTGAAAAATCTTATTATTCAAACATTGTACCCATCAGTGTTCAAATGTATATATTCGTTTCATATTGCTGAAGCCAAGGTAGCAACTAAATCAATAACAACCATTCATCCAAGATGAGCATATAATAGTTCTTGCATCCATCCCATGACAAAATATAAGCAAGGAAAGCAAAAAGAGTACAACGTAGATCTGTAGACACTCAATTTCACACGAGAATTTTGTAATGTAATGAGGGTTTATTTGTACCTTATTATCTTCATCATCATTGTCCCCAAGCTTGCTGTGTAAGTAAAGAGAAAGGGTGTCCACTGATAGGGGGAAGAGGAGTGGAAGAGTTTTATAAAAGCAGAGACAAGGATGGGAAAAAGTAAAAATGGAAAAGAAGTGATTGAAAGCAAACTGGGTGAGGTAATTGCTGAATAATATATTTGGAAAATAAACTTAACCCCTTTATAGTAATTCTTAACACTGAAGTTTTAAATATTGGATTTGAATCGTCACCTTGACTAAAGTCAGTCTCGGTAAGACCTATCTTTTACGTTCATTGTCCAGTGGATTGTCACCTTTTGTGTACACCCCCGTACAATAGTTGCCATCATAGGAAATGAAGAGGACTTTCACATGTACCTTTCATTATGTTCTTTTTTTTTTTTCGTTTGTAACTTTTACTTTGTGTTTAAACATTGCGAATTTTGTACTGACGTGGTGTCTTTTTTTTTTCCCCTCTTGATCCAATCCTATTAATAGTTCGATTTGTACTTACACATGTAAAGTTAGTCTCGTGGGTCCATTTGTTAAAGTCACTAAAAGTTATTCATTAATGTTCTCATACTAGCATTTACATCATTCTCTTGTGAGTTGGGGTTTCTTTTCGTACTTTCAAGAAAAAATAGTTGTCATGCCCCAATCCTTGGGCACGCACACATCCTTCTCACTTGGTCGATTTTATGATGCGATATCCCAGGACAAAGTATCGTCGACCCTTTCGTTTATTAAGCACATGCGGAAGCAGTTAAAATCCCCAGACAATAAAACGATGGGATAGAAAAGTAGGGCCATATTTTTCCTATTGAAATTTATAACCA
This sequence comes from Eucalyptus dawsonii, assembly GCA_016097615.1. NCBI lineage: Eukaryota > Viridiplantae > Streptophyta > Magnoliopsida > Myrtales > Myrtaceae > Eucalyptus > Eucalyptus dawsonii. The sequence goes on from CM027878.1 coordinate 35,523,862, forward strand.
AACTTTTATACAAAACACAAACCAATTCATAACTATTCACTTCAAAAGAAATTCTCAAAAGAAGATAGACTCTCAGCCCATCCAGGCCATACTCAAGGCCCCTCTCAGGATTATCTTCTTCTTCCAAAAATTCTTCTCTTTAAGTTTCACCTCCGAGTTCTCCTTCTTAGTGTTGGAGAAATCTTTCCAGAATATTTTGAAGCTGACAAAACGTTTCTATCAGTCTAAGTCTGGATGTTCGGAGACCGACAGTTTAAAGTCTGAAGACTTTGTATTCTCGAGACTCAAGATCCAAGACCCAAGACTCAAGACTTAAGACTTAAGACTCAAGACTCAAGACTTAAGTCTGTTCTCACTGACAGTCTTTCTAATCCAGTGACGAAGGAAATCCAAAGCCAAGGTCTATGGTTGAGGATTCGATCCTATCCTCTGGAAAAGATTCTTTGGTTGGATAATTATTTCGGATTCTTTAATTCTTATCTAAGATCGATTGAAGATCCGATGGTCGACGAAGTAATCTTGGAATGTTCTATTCTTGGAAACCGAGATCCTGATTGTATGGGCGAACAGGATTGATGGGCTATCATTAGATTCCTTAAATAGCTCGGATGATCTTCTTGATTGATTCCGTCCAACGGGTAGATTGGAGGAATTCCTTTGGTAAGTGCCAACGGCTATGATGGCATGAAGGAGTATAAAAGGAAGACGTTCTAGTTGTTTTAAGTGTGTGATTGATAGAAAAATTCCAGAGTCTGAAGACCCTTGATTATTAAGTCGAGACTGTTCGAGCGAAATTGTATACAGAGAGTGTTTGTACTTGGCGAGACCTTGAGTGAGTGTGGTAGATCATCTACACCTAGAATTCAAGGAAGATCAACACTGTAACAGCTCTTTGATTATAGTGGAATCCAGCCAATCGGGTTGTCGCTGCGAAAGAGTGGACGTAGGCTTGAATCAAGCCGAACCACTATAAACCGAGTGTTCAATTCTCTCTTCCCTTACTCGTCTCTCGATTGATATTTAATTATTGCAAATTCTTTAACTGTCTAAAGTATTGTGCAATCTTCAAGAAAATTCGTTGTATACCTATTCACCCCCCTCTAGGTACTCATACTAGCAATATCACTTAGACTCCTCCTCAGCTCCTCATCGGGGTCCTGAAATGTTTTTCCCCAAACTGGGATGAGACTACGTCTCAGCGAGTTCTACCCCACTAAGCCCAATTAGTAAACTATTATACTATAGGCTGCCTATACACGCATAGGGCAGAAGACGTACCTTGGCCTCATATCCCACCTGCAAGTCAGTACAATTCATAATAGGCACCCAAGCAATCATATCACGGATCGAAGCATCGATCAAATCGACCTAGTCGATTATATGATAGGAAGACCACTCACGATCATCTCCATTCAATCATTCAATTCACAACATCCAACCAAGGCAATGGATCACATCAAGTCACACTCAGATCGAATCATCGATCAATCGACCTAGTCGATTACAAGTCAATCAGACCATCTCATGGTCATTTCCAGTCAATCAGTCAATTCACAACATCAGATCAAGCAATGATCAATCGACCTAGTCGATTACATATCAACAAGACCACTTCCGGTCATTTCAACTATTCCAATTCAATTCCCAATTATGAATCACGGTCCTTAGGACACAACTTAATAATAGGTGGTAATCACGGCCCCACCATGCAATTTTCTTAGATTTAGCGGCATCACAGCCCCACTTGGCAATGTTAAATGTAGTGGCATCACGGCCCCACTCGGCAATGCTATATGTAGTGGCATCACGATCCCACTCGGCAATGCTATATGTAGTGGCATCACGACCCCACTCGGCAACTTTCAATATGTAGTGGCATCACGGCCCCACTCGGCAACTTTCAATATGTAGTGGCATCACGGCCCCACTCGGCAATGCTATATGTAGTGGCATCACGGCCCCACTTGGCAACTTTCAATATGTAGTGGCATCACGGCCCCACTCGGCAACTTTCAATATGTAGTGGCATCACGGCCTCACTCGGCAATGCTATATGTAGTGGCATCACGGCCCCACTCGGCAACTTTTTCGATATATTGGCATTATCAACCGATGCCCGGTTATTCTTCAAGTAATAACCAAAGATTATTCAATTTAGGAATAAATCCTAAAATCACTAATAAATCAATTTCTCACAAATTAAGCCTCGAATAAATAAATGAACCACACCATGACAATCAGCATGAAATTCGGTCATCGGCCATCTCAAACTTAATTTCTGAAAAATAAATAATTAATTAATTAATTTCGACAATTAATTATTTAATATTAAAAATTCTGTTTAGCTCAAAATAAGATCCAATTAAATAAACGGACTTCACCACGGTCATTAGCATAATTTTCCGGTCACGGCCATCCCAGTTGAATTTTCAGCAAATAAATAATTATTTAATTAATTTCGAAAATTAATTAATATTAAAAATTCAATTTAGCTTAAAATAAAGTCGATTAAATAAACGGACTTACAATCATCAGCATAATATTCCGGTTCCAGACTATCTCCCTTGAATTTTCAGAAAATAAATAATTATTTAATTTAATTCCGAAAATTAATATTTAAATGCCAAAAATCTCACTTAGGCCCGAATCATCAAATTGAAGTTCAATTAGGGGTCCGAAAATTCCCAAGACACTCCCAATAAATAGTAGACCACGTCTATTTGTTAATTGCACAAACAATTTATCTAAATCGCATCATAATTGACTAATAATTGCTAATTACTCCTAATCTAACAACCTAAACATAATTAATTAAAACTAAACCAACCTAAAGCATAATTAGCCAACTAATCCGGGATTAGTGAGATTACTCACCAAATCGCGCGCAAATCGAATCAATCCGACGGCGGCGACGCGAGGAACGATTGTCCCCAAAGCACGGCTCGGGTTCGGGGCCGGGAAACGGCCCAAAACGGGTCAAAACCTCACTGCAAAGCCATTTTCTGCACTCTCTATGCGCGGCTGGTTAAGGGCGAAGGAGGGCGGATCCGGAGCTGGGTTGGGTCGGAAATGGACGGAGGGGCCAAACCGAGCCTCGGCGAGGCTTCACGGTGGCCGGAGGTGGGGTGGATGGCTCCGGCGGAGCTCCACCAGACCTGAAATGTCGCTGAAACAGAGGGCTGAGCGAGGGAGAGGTCGAGGCATGCGGAGGACAGGACGGCGAACGGCGAGGCGACGCGGGCCGGGAACGGCGTGTGGCGGCGAGGCGGCGTGCGGCGCGACTGCAGCTCCTTCAAGCAACGCCGATCGTTGCTTCTGCTCCTACTGGTCGGTTCTGTTCGAACCAGAGGAAGGAGAGAGGGGCGAAGCTGTGCACGGGCAGCAGGACGGCGGACGGCGGCGACTTCGGCTCCGGTTGCTTGCTGCATCGGCGTCGAGAGAAATCGCTGCTTCGGCTTGCTAGTTCGCTGATCTTCAGCTTCCATGGAGGTTTGAAGAAAAAGAAGGAGATGGGGGAGGAGTTCCGTCGACGAAGGAGGAGAGAAGGGAGAAGAAAAACTCAATTTTCCTTTCTTTTCTCTCACTCTCTCTCTCTCTCTCTTAGGTCAGCCGAACCAGCTGTCTTCCACTCCCTTTTCCTTGCCAAAAATGCCCCTTCTAGAAGCTTTAGGTAATTTAAAATATTGGATCTATGGGCATACGAATTTTGTTAGGGTTTTCTTCCCAAATTGAACCTTAATCCCACTTGAATCAAATCAATTTGATCCCCATGATTTCATTAAATATTTCATCGATAAAATTGGTACTTTTTCTTATCAGTATAGCCCACTCGCATCCCAATTTCGAATTCAAGAACGGTCCTTGAAATTTTCGATGAGAATGGCCCTACTTATCCCGTCAAATTAAAACCCGAAAATCTGGGTGTCACAATAATTGTGATAATACATTAGTGGTACCGTTTTATAAATGGCCATTTTGGGGGTGTTAACATCTTCCTCATTCATAAATCGACTCCTGAGCCTGAGCTCTCACCAATGATCAAATAAAATGTCCTTCCAAAATAGAAAATGCAAAAGGCACATTTCGTTCTTTTGATCATACGAGGTTTGCACGTGTTAACAAGATTTTTGAGCCAATTAGCTTTCGTAATAGATATGAAAACGACGCAAAGAGAAGAGTTCCCTTCTAAAGGAACTTGCTAATTGCCCTGCCACCGTTGCTTCTCCCAACTGCGACTCCCTGCCTCTCATTCTTTGCTGTCGATCAATCTCTCTATCCTCCGCTTTCTCTATCTAACCGACTCTCTTCTATCAAAACTCGCCGTCGGCGTTGAGCTTCTCGAAACTGATAGAGGCCAAGACATCCATGGAGACGTTGGGCCTTTAGATCTGGAGGCAGTGGACTGGACGACCGTGGAGGAGCCGTTGAGACCAACAGTGAAGGAGAGTGGGAAAAAAGACAGAGAGGATGATGAGAAGAATGCGAAGTGAATGATGGGGAGAAGGAAAAATACCGATGGCAACGGTGGTGGTGGTGGGTAGCCTGATAGGAGGTGCTGGTTGGCCCAAATTTGGCGACAATGGGGTAGGCATGGCAGTCCTTCAAAAGGCTACAAACGGGAGTGAAGGAAGAGGAAAGATGAGACTTGTTTGAGTGTGAGTAGGTATGAGCATTGGCCGCAGCCTAGACAGACCAGGCTTGGATTTTCCAACCTGGTCTAGATTGGGTCGGTCCGGAACCATTTGAGCCAAATTTCAATTTTTTATTATTATTAAAAATAGTTTTTTTGGTCAAATTAAAAAAGTTTTCTTATACTTTTGGCCCCAAAAATCACTTTTTACAAGTTTATTTTTAAAATTTATTTATGATTTTTTGGTCGGATATTTACGACTTCATTTAAGTGTTTTAAGTATCAATAGTATACTTTTTGGTCGATATTTTACATTTAGGATCTAATTTTTATTTTATTTTTGAAAAAAAGTTCAGGCAAGTCTGGGCCATTCTAGGTCTGAACATCTCAAACCACACGTGCTGATAAAGAAAAGGTGATCCTGACCTGGGGCCTATCCGTGCTAAAAAATTCGAGCTGGTTTGGTCTGAGCTTCATTTTCAGTAACACCAATTTTGAAGTCTATAATTGAATGGACAGGTAATACAATCTCATGATGGAGATTGTAGATGAATTCATAACAAGGGATAACTTATATGCATCCTTCATAGCGCTTGGAATAGTTGTTTGTTGGGAAAAAAATACAAATGATTCATGAATTTTAGTTCAATATATGATTTCGTCCTTGGACTTTTAATTTATTTAGTGTGATATTTGAACTATCCGTAAATTTTTAATCTAGTCGTCTATTTGAAAATGTTCAATTTCATCTTTTTCGTTAATTTAAATTGACGGAATCCGATGATATGATTTCCATTTGTTAAGTTTGAACGGCAAATAATAAAAAAAAAGTTACACGTCATCTCAAATTAGGATATAATAATTCATGTCACCAAATAATGATGGACACATCAACACCCTAATTTAAAAAAAAAAAATCTAAGGAAATGATTAAAAAGGATGGACGTGTTGACTCATTAGTTTTAAAAATCCAACTCAATATATAGTAATTCATGTAATCAAATTACGTTTAATTTGTCATTTGAGCAAATAGAATGATTATATTAGACATTTACTAATAGTTCATGGATCATACTAATAAATTAAAAATTTAGGAACTACATTGCACAAAAACTAAAGTTTAGAAACTATTTGTATGACTATTTTCGGCAACAAGTTGGTTTGTGAGTGCACCACTTCCTTCTATTTATTGGGAAACGACTCCCCACGACATGCACCCAAATTACTTTCTCTTTTGTTGATTGCACCACGAGTTCATTTTTCTTGGTTCCTCCTGCTGAATGCTTTTTTCTTTGTCCCACATAGAAAATGTGGTACGAAGTGGGCCGGTTTAAAAATGTGGATTTCATTTTTGTAGTTAAAGGAAAGATTGGGTGGGGCTAAACCCCACTATACCTGCGTGTAGGTGCGCAAATAATTGTACAATTTTGGCGAACTTTGCACACTTGCGCGCCCGCGGCTTAATTAGCACTAATCCCTTGTCATTTATTTATTTTTATTTTTTTCAAAGGTTGCCTTTTAATTTGAGAATTTTCAGAAATGAAATATAAATGAAAATTCGAAATTCTATTTAAAAAAAAAATTATTATTCCGAATTTTGTTTGTGTCTTTTCAAGACAACCTTTGGAAAAATTACTTATTCGGTTTCGCAACTTTTTCCGAAAGGTTGTAATTGTTCGGTTTTCGACTTCTTCTTAAGAGTTGTATTTGTTTATCCGAACAATTTTCTAAAGGACATGTTTGTTCAGTCTTTGGCAATTTTCACGAAGGGTTGCAAGATTGTTTCATATATATACTTGTAATTTTTAAAAAGAGAAGAGTGGTCATTTTTTCAAGTCTTCTTTTGAAAAATTACAGCCATTTTTTTCGATTGCTTCATAGAGAGATCCTGGAGAAATACTAGAATTGCTATATAGTATTCTCATTCGAGACTTTGTTGTATCTTGGAGGATTTTTGCTGGTGATCATTAGCAACGTTGTGGGGCAAATAAATTCTTAAAGATAGTGATTTCACACCTCAAAGTCCAAGTTGCTTTACTCGATCCGATTTCATTGTTCAACCCATTTCGAAACCATATTTTCCAACAATTTTAAGGATTTAATTTGCTACAATGGAGTCGGAGACAATCAAGGTTATGAATCAAGATATGGTCAAACTGGACCAATTCGATGGGAACAATTTTGCTCGCTGGAGAGACAAGATGATGATGATGTTCTTACTCACTGCTCTGAAGATTTCCTACATATTGGATCCTAACTTGGTGCCTATAGAAGATCCTAAGCCTACTACCGAGGGAGGATAGCCAAGTGCAGAAGTCATCAAGAGGGTCAATAAGGAAAAGAAGAAACATGCAAAGGATGAATTACTTTGTCGAGGACACATTCTGAACACACTCTCCGATCGTCTATCCAACTTATTCACTGAAATGAAGTCGGCCAGAGAAATTTGGAATGCACTGGAATTCAAGTACAAAGCGGAGGAGCAAGGTACTAATAAATATCTAATCGCAAAGTATTTTGATTTCAAGTTTATTGATGCTAAACCCTTGCTGGAACAAGTCCATGAATTGCAAATAATTGTGAATAAGATTTGTGCCCTCAAGATTGATATTCTAGAAGCTTTTCAAGTTGGAGCAATTATTGCGAAATTGCCTCCAAGTTGGAAAGACTATGGAAAAAGACTGATTCACAAGTAGGACTTTACCTTGGAGCAAATACATAAACATCTTCGCATTGAGGAAGAGTCACATTTACGAGATAATTCTATTTTGTACAATTCCAAGGTGAATGCTGTGGATAAAAAACGGAAACTCGGCCAGAACTTCAAAGTAAAAAGCAAGGGGCATAAATTCAAGAGAACACAAAAGAAGCAAAAGGGTTGCTGTTTTGTTTTTGGCAAACAAGGACACTATGCCAAGGATTGCATTCACCGCAAGAGCATTTCAAAGGACAAGAACATTCCTGTGGTGAAAGCAGATGCAAATCTGGTTGAAGAAAATTATGTAGCCATGATTTCAAACATGTTTTTTAACATGGAAATTTCTGAAATAAATAATGCGATGGCCATGGTTTCTGAAATTAATTCTACCACTGTCCAATCCGGTTGGTGGATAGATTCTGGAGCAACAGTTCATGTGTGCAAGGACAAGTACATGTTCAAGCAATTTGAAGAGATTGTTGACTCAAATATTCAAGAGGTCCTGATGGCGTATAATGCTCTTGCAAAGGTTGCTGGAAAAGGCACGGTAGAGATAGACTTCACTTCTGGAAAGAAGATAACTCTTCTTAATGTGTTATGTATACCTGAAATTAGGAAGAACCTAGTTTCTATTGATTTACTTTGTAAGAGGGGTTTTGGGTTTTGTTTGAATCCAACAAGGTTATCCTGTCGAAAAATGGGTTGTTTGTTGGGAAGGGTTATGCCAATGATGGCATGTATCAATTGAGTATCAATAATAATATTTTTAGTTCTACTTATATTGTCGAGTCTTCAATTTTATGGCATAGTAGGTTGGCACATATAAATATTCGTTATTTGAATAATATGAGAAAATTAGACTTGATAAATTTTATGGCGAATTTGATAAATGTGAAATATGTGCTAAGTGAAAATTTACTAAAAAGCAATTTCCTAGTGTTAAAAGAAATTCGAATTTATTTGATTTAGTTCATAGTGATATATGTGAATTTAATGGTATGCTAACACGTAGAGGTAAAATGTATTTTATTACCTCTGTAGATGATTGTAGTAGGTTCTTATATGTTTATCTCATGAGATCAAATGATGAAGCAATTTACCATTTTAAGAAATATAAGGCTAAGGTAGATAATCAATTAGAAAAGAAAATTAAAGTTCTACGATCAGATAGATGTGGAGAATATTTCTTAAATGACTTCTCTTCATTTTGTGAAGAACATGGTATTATTCATCAAGTTTCAGCACCATATACTCCACAACAAAATGGTTTAGCTGAAAGGAAAAATCGATCTCTTGGAGAAATGGTTAATTGTATACTTTCAAATTCAAAGCTACCAATTAATCTTTGGGGAGAAACATTACTTACTGCATGCTATTTTCATAATAAAATACTTTACAAGAAAAATGACATAACCCCTTATGAAATATGGAAAGGTAGAAAGCCAAATTTGTCATATCTTAAAGTGTGGGGGTGTTTGGCATACTACCGAGCTCCAGATCCTAAGAGAACAAAGCTCGGTCCTAGAGCTATCAAAAGCGTTTTTGTTGGGTATGCTGAAAATAGTAAAGCTTATAGGCTTCTTGATTTAGAGTCTAATGTCATAGTAGAATCGAGAGACGTTGATTTCTTTAATAATAAATGTTTTAGAAGTTCTGAAATTATTAAAAATAATTCAAGATCTATGGAAACTCAAAGTGATCTTCAAGAGAAAGAAACAAATTATTCTAAAGATATGATTGAACCAAGGAAAAGTGCTAGAGCTAGGAAAATAAAAGACTTAGGTCCTGATTTTATTACTCATGTCTTTCTTGTTGAAGGAGATGAAAATAATAACGTGATAAATAAATACCCTTTAGTATTAAATTTAGAAGATGATCCTAGAAGCTTTAATGATGCTATGTCTTCTAAAGATGCTTCATTTTAGAAAGAAGCTGTGAATGATGAAATGGACTTAATTATGTCCAATAATACTTGGGTATTAGTAGATTTACCAAAAGGATCAAAACCTATTGGGTGCAAATGGGTTTTTAGAAGAAAATATCGTTCTGATGGTTCCATTCAAGCTTTTAAAGCTAGACTTGTAGCTAAGGAATATAGACAAAATGAATGAATAAATTATTTTGATACATATGCTCTTGTTGCACGTATAACTTCTATTCGATTTCTTTTTGCTCTAGCTTCCATTTATGATCTTTGTATTCATCAAATGGATGTTAAGACCGCTTTCTTAAATGGAGACTTAAATGAGGAGATTTACATGGAAAACCGAAGGGTTTTGTTCTTCCTGGAAATGAAAGAAAATTATGTAAATTGATTAAGTCTCTTTATGGACTTAAGCAAGCTCCTAAGCAGTGGCATGAAAAATTTAATTCGATCATATTGTCAAATGGTTTCATCAATAGTAGTGCCAATACGTGTATATACTCTAAATTCACTAAAGACTATGGTGTCTTAGTGTGCTTGTATGTTGATGATATGCTTATCTTTGGAACGAATATGACTAGAATTAATGAGACTAAGAAGTATCTAACTTCCATATTTAAAATGAAGGATTTGGGTCAAGTAGATACTATCTTAGGTATTAAAGGTAAGAAACAAAGTGGGGGTTATTCTTTAAGCCAATGTAGTTATATTGAAAAATTATTAAATAAATTTCAACATCTTGGTTTTAAATAAATAAGTACTCCATTTGATTCCAGTATTAAATTAAATTATAATACTAGTAGAGCGGTGTCACAACTAGAATATGCAAGTGCTACAGGGTCTTTAATGTATGTGATGCATTGTACTAGACCCGATATTACTTATTCTGTATGCAAGTTTAGTAGGTATACTAATAATCCAAGTACTGAACATTGGAGAGCTATTACTAGAATTTTTGGTTATCTTAAGAGAACTAAAAATTTAGGATTGTTCTATAATAATTATTCGGCTGTATTAGAAGGATACACTAATGCTAGTTGGATTACAAGTGTGAGAGATGAGCGTTCCACTTCTGGATGGATCTTCACACTAGTTGAAGGTGCTGTATCTTGAGCGAGCAAGAAACAGACATGTATAACTCACTCAACAATGGAATATGAATTCATTGCTTTGGTGGCAACTGGGAAAGAGGTTGAATGGATTAGAAATTTGTTGTTAGATATCAAATTATGGCCTAGTTCTATGCCTCATATTTCTATCCACTGTGATAGTTAGGCCACTTTGGCAAGAGCCTATAGTAGCACCTATAATAGTAAGTCTAAACATATTAGTTTAAGACATGAATATGTGAGACATTTAATTAAAGATGTACCATAACAATTATCTATGTGAGGTCAAGTAAAAATCTTGTCGATCCTTTGACGAATGCTTTACCAACACATATGGTAATAACGACCTCACAAGAAATGGGGCTGAAACCCTTTAATTGAAATCATCAATAATGGTAACCCGACATTTTTCTAGAACATCACTAGTTACAAAGTTTAATGGGTAAGAACAAGTTATTGAATGTGATTGTTTGATACTGACTTAGTCCTGATATGAGAAGTTAGTATCGTCTGTTACGTTTTGCAAGCCGAATTGAATTATTAATGAAGTATGATACAAGTTTGTAGTGTGTTGATAGTAACAGAAACACATGGTAAATACTTCACCTATATGAGCTTAGAAGTGGTGCCGTCTCTTACGAAAGTTAGGGTTACTTTCTAAAGAGCTCATGAAACAGGATCAAGCACAAGGCCATAATAGTGTGGAGTAATATAGAAATTCTCGCTGAAACAAGAGGTTAGTGTATGTGTGGTATGTCCGGTCCTATTACATAAAAGTACAAATTTAAAGCCGAGCTACTTGTCACTTTGATAGAGCTTTGATATACTTGCATTAAGTAAAGGTTTAACTCGAAAGAGACCTTTATATATGTATATTAATCTTACTGAAACTTTGGCTATATGTTTTTTTTTTAAATTTTGTTTTTGAAATCTTTGTTTTACAAACAAAGTGAGGGATTGTTGGAGTTTTGTTTGTTAAAACAAAATAAGTGCTTTTTTCTTTGTCCCACATAGAAAATGTTGGAGGAAGTGGGTCAATTTAAAAATGTGGGATTTCCTTTTTGTAGTTAAGGGAATAATTGGGTGGGGCTAGACCCCACCATACCCGCATGCGGGTGCACAAATAATTGCGCGATTTTGGCACACTTTGCACGCCTGCGCCTTCGCGGCTTAATTAGCACTAATCCCTTGTCATTTATTTATTTTTTATTTTTTTTCAAATGTTTCCTTTTAATTTGAGAATTTTCGGAAATGAAATATAAATGAAAATTCGAAATTCTATTTTAAAAAAAAAACAATTATTCCGAATTTTGTTTGTGTCTTTTAAGGCAACATTTAGAAAAATTACTTATTCGGTTTCACAACTTTTTCCGAAGGATTGCAATTGTTTGGTTTTTGACTTCTTCCTAAGAGTCGCATTTGTTTATCCAAACAATTTTCTAAAGAACGTGTTTGTTCAGTCTTTGACAATTTTCACGAAGGGTTGCAAAACTGTTTCATATATATACTTGTCATTTTTTCGAGTCTTCTTTCTGAAAAACTGCAGCCATTTTTTCGATTGTTTTCTAGAGAGATCTTAGAGAAATACTAGAATTGCTATATAGTATTCTCATCCGAGACTTTATTGTATCCTAGAGGATTTTTGCCGGTGACCATTAGCAACGTTGTGGAGCAAATAAATCCTTAAAGATAGTGATTTCACGCCTCAAAGTCCGAGTTGCTTTACTCGATCTGATTTTATTGTTTAACCCATTTCAAGCCATATTTTCCAACAGCCACAACTTTCACTGTTTTTTTTTTTTTTTTTTAATGGAACACTTGCCATGTGAAGTCTCCGTTGGCCAAGGAAGCTACTCGATTTCTCGTCAAGTCGAGAAGGAGGGCGAGCAGCCCTCGGTCGAATTCTGCTAAGTGAAGTTCTACAAAGATTGAGAGACTTAATCTACATAATCTATAGCCCATACATTATTATTTCATCATATCGAGTTAAATACTTATGAAACTCATTAAAGTTCTTATCAAGCTAAAGCTAAACCGTTAGTACTTTTTTGTTTTCAATTGAAATAATTTCTCATCAAATAAAGTAATTTCATATAAGCAAGGCAAACAAGAAACGGAATCATGTATGGCGAAATTGATTCTTCATAATAAAATTTATGCTATGTTTTTCCTCCATTGTGGTTCTTGTAACAAGTTCCTTCAACCAAGTTATGGATTGATACGTTTCAAATATTAAAATCAACCGCATGCAAACGGAAATTAAATGTGGGTCTAGTCTATTATTTATAATGACCAATCAGGGAGGAAATTTCATCTAATCGGAACCGGAAAAATTCAGGTTTTTTTTTTTTTTTAATTCTTAAAGTGCTTTGGCCCTAAAAAAATCATTAACAATATTATAAACATAATACAGGAGGGCAAGATTACTATTATCCGAAGTAATTTTGTAGCGGGAATCTCGCATTGAGACAAACTTCAAAAGCTAAGCTACTTAATTGAAAATAAAATTGATATCGTCGATTATATAATGAGCAAAAATCTAGGTACTTGCGAATTGCGATATCAATGTCTTTTCATTAAATTCTGTTAATCAACATGTTCTGAAGTCTTATTAATGATGTTGGGTCGATAGGGGTGAGAATCGGTCCTAGGTTAACCCTGGACCGACTCTAGACCGGCCCAACTTTCTAGGGCCTAGTTCAATTCTCAAGAGGACTAGGTTGGTCCTTAGTTTTAAGATCATTGGACCAGCATTGTGCGAGTTGGTCTTTGGTTCTAAGAGTTTAAGGTTGAACCCTGACTGTATATATAACATTTATTAGATATATTATATATTATATATGATATTCTTATATCTATTCTAAAGAGTAAATCCTAACTTAAATGACGTTAAATGACATTTAAAAACATCAAACGATGTCCTCCTCCTCTAGTACTTATGTTCTCCTTTATTTTTTTTTTTTTTATCATTTTCTTCCTTTTTTTATCCTTTGCAATTTTTACTTGAAAAGAAACAACTTTTCACTCATGAGTAACCTCGCCCTGCTCACTGTGCAACACTCGCCCCATTCGCTGCTCAACACCCATGCCGCTCGCTACTCAATGTTCGGCCACTCTCTTCTCTTCGCTGGCCTCGCTCATCGCTGAGTAAATTAGAAGGAAAGAGCCCTAATTAGAAATCATCTTCGCTCGTGAGCAACACTTGCCGTTTGCCGCTTGCCTTGTGGCTTGCTTCTATTCACTCCCCTCATGACTCGCCCTTGTCTCACCGCTCACCTCTGATGATGAATATGTAATTTGAAATAATATATTTAATTTTTCAAGAAATGCAAAATATGAAACAAAAAAAATTATCAATTAATCCCGGGTTGACCCTAGAACCGGAGTTCGATTCTCGGTCCTAGGCTCAACTGAGTTGGACCTCGATCCCAAAAATCGGACACCAATATTATGCAAGTTGGTCTTAGAGTTAGGAGCTGGACCAATCTAACCTGGACCATGGTGTGGCTGAAAGTCCTTACCTCTTCCTATGATTCTTGGCATTTAAAAGGGAAAGCTTTCCCTATGGTCATGATGGAATTTGTTTTGGATATCTACAACACATAGAAAACTTAAATTAGGACTCTGGCATTCATTACACTGATTAAATACATTTCAGCCAAAGCGTCCTTTATCTTCATTTTTGTTTTTAAAAATTAACCTTGCATAAAAGTTAAAACTATCCATTGCGTTGTCTTCATCAAAGTAACCACACAATTCACATATTTAACTATTTACTACACTTCCGATCAATTAAATAATCACTCGAATCCTAAAAAGAAGATCTATTTTTCTTCCTACTTAACACATCCACGATCGCACATCTATGTAGCATGTGCCTCAATGCTGGAGTTTATCATTGGCAGACCATTCGATCTTCCAATCAAATGACATACATACATACATTCCGACTCTAACTTAATACAAACCAAGTCAAACCTAAGGAGAAAGTTAAAAATGAAAAAAAGATGACGATGTACCCTTTTAAGAAAATCAAGTAAAGTTCGGTTAGAGGATCTAATATATAATATTTAAATTGACTTTCGCACATTCAATGCATTCATATTCATGAAATAATACATGTCTGCTCCCAATAAAAATTGAAGAGCTTTGTCAAGAAAAAGTAAAATTTCAGTAGAAAAATCTCTCAATAACATGTTATAAATATTGCATGTAATATTATCCCAATCGAAAGTAACAAATATTTAAATTAAATTAACTTAACAAGAATGAGAAAATAACACTGTTTATTAATTCAAGTAAAGTTGACTTTATTATGCATGACAAGTCATATTTTGTATATTAAAAAGGTTGTAGCGCTACGTGTACAATTACATAAAGATAAAAATTGATTTCACTACTTACAATGCAAGACACTGTAGATAATGAAATTATTTCGATTCCATCCAATAAAATGAGCAGTAAGACACAAAATTAGAGTTAATGTTGTATAAAGAATAATGATATTTCAAAGAACAAGACAAAACAATCGAATTGCCCTAAGCAAATAGTCTCTGAGAAATTCAGTTTTCGGAAATTATAACTTACAAAATGTTTGATAAGGATGGAGTGATTTTATACAGAATGCAGATGAACCCATAATCAATAACGAATGACAAATGATATATATATTTTTTAGCGTGATATTTCCTTCCATTTATTAAGTATTATGACTATATACTTTTAAAAGTACTATATAATTGAATGTGCAAGAGTATGAGGAAAAGTTTAAGTAAACCCGAATTTTCTATAGATTTTTAAATATAAAACCAATGCGAAGCATGGGAAGGTGCACTGGTCAATGTTCTTATTAATTTCGATGTAAAATATTTGCGAGAAACAGAATTCCCATTTTAGAAGTAACTATGGAATGTAATCGTCAGCAGTTAACGATAGTCGAACAATCTTAATTGATCTAGATTGTTCCTAATTACTGCATATATAGACATATTCCTTACAATGATGTCTTTTGGATTTTTTTTATTTGTTTATTTAATAAGGGATAGCTCCACAATTAATCCCCTAATTTGTGTGATTTAGAATCTTAAAAAAAAAAAAATTGGTCTAACTCCAATGGAGTCCTTAGACTATCATCCATTGTTCCAAAGAGAACTTTTCTTCATTAAAACGCTTAACTATGCCAACGTATTTGGTGACATGATATATTTTGAATCATCAAATTAGAAATAAAATTGCAGGAACTATGAAAAATTCTAAAATTCATCTGAATGAGCCAAAAAAAATAAAAAATAAAAATGATGGTTGGAAAAAAAATAAAAAAAAAGAAAAGAAACTGTGAGAGAACTTGCTCGAGAAGGGGCACCGGGTGCACCATGGCCGTTTCGCTCGTGTCGAATCTAGTCCGATACATCACCGATTATGCTGTAAGTAGCTTGGGGTAATTGGGTTGGACCAATCCAACCGTTTATGGAATCTTAATTTTGTTTTCTACATCTATCTAGTGCTTCTTACGCACAAGGGTTGACCTCTAGCTTCACTTATGGTTCTCACCTAGGGTGAAAAGATATTTTAAGTTCTAGGATCTATTTGTTTGAAGGAAAACTATTTTTTGACTTTCCAGTATTTGGATGACAGAAAAATAATCAAGCTATGGACAACATTTTCTATAAATTGAAAGCTACAAACTTGGATTGGGAGAAAAATGACTTTCTCTTCTGGCAATAAGGAAGTCACTTATTCTAAATCACCAATAAATAAGGGTTAATGTCCTGAAAAATCTCAAATTAGTACACCTGTAACGAATTAACCCTAAATTAATTTTTTGATCAGCAAAAACTCCAAACAGAGGCACTTTTGACAAATTTACCTCAAAATAGTGCACTTATGATAAATTTACTCTCTGTTAATTTCTATTAAATTTTACTGTCAAATTTTTAAGTTGGATGACACATAATAAATAAGTAGTGTACGAGTTTGAAATTTTATTTTCTGTTTATAAAAATTATACAATTTTTTTGTTCATTTAATCTAATTCAATGGTTCAATGGAGGATATATTTGTAAAAATATACCAGTTTTAGATTTTTGGGGGTCAAACAATTATTTGGCAATAGGTTTTCTCTCACTCAGTCACTCACTCACTCAGTAAACAAAGGCAACAAATGTTAAATTAGTGAATCTCTCTCACTCACTTAGTAAATAAACTTGATGCATGTTGAATTTGTGAATATCTTTAATAATGTTTGATAGAACTTTTTTAGTATTGGTAAAGATTCATTAGCATTATGTGAGCTAAAAGAATGCAGTTGTGGCGCTTATTTTTCATGTCACAACCTCAAATTAATGCTGATAAGTTCTTGTACTCCTCTTCATTCCGAATATGGGATCATAAGTAACCAGCTTTGCTTTGTGACTAATGGCGGTCGGCGACGACGGTCGGCGGTCGTACGACAGTGGTGCGGCGGTCGTACGACGATCGTGCGGCGGTCATGAGGCATTGTCTGTACCATCTCCAACAATTATATTGCTGTTAACTAAACCATTTTTGGTTATTTTCAAATATGAGCTGAAGAAAATGTCTGCAACTTGTAATTTATTACCTTATTTCTCTTGACTATTTCATTGATGCATACTACTCATGTCATTGTAAATTAAGACAGTTTGCTACATCTTTTGTATCTTGCATATTTTTGCCCTGGTAGGTCTCTCTCATTTAATAAAAGTCGTGAATTTTGGATTACTAAAAGTTTTGAGTTTTTTCATCCAACTAGAAAGGGATGTGGTCACCAGAGGAGAAGCTGAGACAATTATCTTCAAGCGCTCCAACAGTTGTGTTATGGATTGGCGGGGAAGGTGGTAGTATCCAATGGAGCATTAAATTGAGCCCCGACCTCAACATATTTGGCAATAGATTCTCTCTCAGTTAGTCACTCACTCACTCAGTAAACAAAGGCAACGAATGTTAAATTAGTCAATCTCTCTCACTCACTCAGTAAACAAAGGCAACGAATGTTAAATTAGTCAATCTCTCTCACTCACTCAGTAAATAAACTTGATGCATGTTGAATTATTGAATATCTTTAATAATGTTTCATGGAACTTTTTTAGTATTGGTAAAGATTCATTAGCATTATCTGAGCCAAAAGAATGTAGTTGTGGCGCTTATTTTCCATGTCACAACCTCAAATTAATGCTGATAAGTTCTTCTACTCCTCTTCATTCCGAAGATGGGATAATAAGTAACCAGCTTTGCTTTGTGACTAATGGCGGTCGGCGACGACGGTCGGCGATCGTGCGACTGGCGTGTGGCGGTCGTGCGACGATCGTGCGGCGGTCATGAGGCATTGTCCGTACAATCTCCAACAATTATATTGCTGTTAACTAAACCATTTTTGGTTATTTTCAAATATGAGCTGAAGAAAATGTTTGCAACTTGTAATCTATTACCTTATTTCTCTTGACTATTTCATTGATGCATACTACTCACGTCATTGTAAATCCAGACAGTCTGCTACATCTTTCGTATCTTGCATATTTTTTGCCCAGGTAGATCTCTCTCATTTAATAAAAGTCATGAATTTTGGATTACTAAAAGTTTTGAGTTTTTTCATCCAACTAGAAAGGGATGTGGTCACCAGAGGAGAAGCTGAGACAATTATCTTCAAGCGCTCCGACAGTTGTGTCACGGATTGGCGGGGAAGGTGGTAGTATCCAATGGAGCATTAATTTGAGCCCCGACCTCAACATATTTGGCAGTAGATTCTCTCTCACTTAGTCACTCACTCACTCAGTAAACAAAGGCAACGAATGTTACAACCTCAAATTAATGCTGATAAGTTCTTGTACTCCTCTTCATTTTGAAGATGGGATCATAAGTAACCAGCTTTGCTATGAGACTAATGGTGGTCGGCGACGACAGTCGGCGGTCGTGGGACAGTCGTGCGGCAGTCGTGCGATGATCGTGCAGCGGTCATGAGGCATTGTCTATACCATCTCCAAGAATTATATTGATGTTAACTAAACCATTTTTGGTTATTTTCAAATATGAGCTGAAGAAAATGTCTGCAACTTGCAATCTATTACCTTATTTCTCTTGACTATTTCATTGGTGCATACTACTCATGTCATTGTAAATTCAAATAGTCTGCTACATCTTCTCTATCTTGCATTTTTTTGCCCTGGTAGCTCTCTCTCATTTAATAATGCAGTTGTGGCGCTTATTTTTCATGTCACAACCTCAAATTAATGCTGATAAGTTCTTGTACTCCTCTTCATTCCGAAGATGGGATCATAAGTAACCAGCTTTGCTTTTAGACTAATGGCGGTCGGCGACGACGCTCGGCGGTCGTGGGATAGTCGTGCGACAGTCGTGCGATGATCGTGCAGCGGTCATGAGGCATTGTTAATACCATCTCCAAGAATTATATTGATGTTAACTAAACCATTTTTGGTTATTTTTAAATATGAGCTGAAGAATATGTCTGCAACTTGTAATCTATTACCTTATTTCTCTTGACTATTTCATTGATGCATACTACTCGTGTCATTGTACATTCAGACAGTCTGCTACATCTTCTCTATCTTGCATATTTTTGCCTTGATAGCTCTCTCTCATTTAATAAAAGTCTTGAATTTTGGATTACTAGAAGTTTTGAGTTTTTTCATCCAACTAGAAAGGGATGTGCTCACCAAAGCAGAAGTTGAGACAATTATCTTCAAGCGCTCCGACAGTTGGGTTACGGATTGGCGGGGAAGGTGGTAGTATCCAATGGAGCATTAAATTGAGCCCTGACCTCAACATATTTGCCAATAGATTCTCTCTCAATTAGTCACTCACTCACTCAGTAAACAAAGGCAACGAATGTTAAATTAGTGAATCTCTCTCACTCACTCAGTAAATAAACTTGATTCATGTTGAATTTGTGAATATCTTTAATAATGTTTGATAGAACTTTTTTAGTATTGGTAAATATTCATTAGCATTATCTAAGCCAAAAGAATGCAGTTGTGGCGCTTATCTTTCATGTCACAAACTCAAATTAATGCTCATAAGTTCTTGTACTCGTCTTCATTCCGAAGATGGGATCATAAGTAACCAGCTTTGCTTTGTGACTAATGGAAGTCCGCGATGACGGTCGGTGGTCGTGCGACAGTCGTGCGGGGGTTGTGCGACGATCGTGCGGCGGTCATGAGGCATTGTCTGTACCATCTCCAACAATTATATTGCTGTTAACTAAACCATTTTTGGTTATTTTCAAATATGAGTTGAAGAAAATGTCTGCAACTTGTAATCTATTACCTTATTTCTCTTGACTATTTTATTGGTGCATACTACTCATGTCATTGTAAATTCAGACAATCTGCTACATCTTCTGTATCTTGCATATTTTTTCCCTGGTAGCTCTCTCTCATTTAATAAAAGTCTTGAATTTTGGATTACTAGAAGTTTTGAGTTTTTTCATCCAACTAGAAAGGGATGTGCTCACCAAAGGAGAAGCTGAGACAATTATCTTCAAGCGCTCCGACAGTTGTGTTATTGACTGGCGGGGATGGTGGTAGTATCCAATGGAGCATTAAATTGAGCGCCGACCTCAACATATTTGCCAATAGATTCTCTCTCATTTAGTCACTAACTCACTCCGTAAACAAAGGCAACGAATGTTAAATTAGTGAATCTCTCTCACTCACTCAGTAAATAAATTTGATGCTTGTTGAATTTGTGAATATCTTTAATAATGTTTGATAGAAGTTTTTTAGTATTGGCAAAGATTCATTAGCATTATTTGAGCCAAAAGAATGCAATTGCGGCGCTTATTTTTCATGTCGCAACCTCAAATTAATGCTGATAAGTTCTTGTACTCCTCTTCATTCCGAAGATGGGATCATAAGTAACTAGCTTTGCTTTGTGACTAATGGCGGTCCGCGATGACGGTCGGTGGTCGTGCGATAGTCGTGCGGGGGTTGTGCGACGATCGTGCGGCGGTCATGAGGCATTGTCTGTACCATCTCCAACAATTATATTGCTGTTAACTAAACCATTTTTGGTTATTTTCAAATATGAGCTGAAGAAAATGTCTACAACTTGGAATCTATTAGCTTATTTCTCTTGACTATTTCATTAATGCATATTATTCATGTCATTGTAAATTCAGACAGTCTGCTCCATCTTCTGTATCTTGCATATTTTTTCCCTGGTAGATCTTTCTCATTTAATAAGAGTCGTGAATTTTGGATTACTAAAAGTTTTGAGTTTTTTCATCCAACTAGGAAGGGATGTGGTCACCAGGGGAGAAGCTGAGACAATTATCTTCAAGCGATCCGACAGTTGTGTTACAGATTGGCGGGGAAGGTGGTAGTATCCAATGGAGCATTAATTTGAGCCCCGACCTCAACATATTTGGCAATAGATTCTCTCTCACTTGGTCACTCAATCACTCATTAAACAAAGGCAACGGATGTTAAATTAGTGAATCTCTCTCACTCACTCAGTAAATAAACTTGATGCATGTTGAATTTGTGAATATCTTTAATAATGTTTGATAGAACTTTTTTAGTGTTGGTAAAGATTCATTTGCATTATCTGAGGCAAAAGAATGCAGTTGTGGCGCTTAATTTTTCATGTCACAACCTCAAATTAATGCTGATAAGTTCTTGTACTCCTCTTCATTCCGAAGATGGGATCATAAGTAACCAGCTTTGCTTTGTGACTAATGGCGGTCGGCGAAGACGGTCGGCGGTCGTGCGACAGTGGTGCGGCGGTCATGAGGCATTGTTTGTACCATCTCCAACAATTATATTGCTGTGAACTAAACCATTTTTGGTTATTTTCAAATATGAGCTGAAGAAAATGTATGCAACTTGAAATCTATTACCTTATTTCTCTTGACTATTTCATTGATGCATACTACTCATGTCATTGTAAATTCAGACAGTCTGCTACATCTTCTGTATCTTGCATATTTTTTCCCTGGTAGCTCTCTCATTTTATAAAAGTCTTGAATTTTGGATTACTAAAAGTTTTGAGTTTTTTCATCCAACTAGAAAGGGATGTGGTCACCAGAGGGGAAGCTGAGACAATTATCTTCAAGCGCTCCGACAGTTGTGTTACGGATTGGCGGGGAAGGTGGTAGTATCCAATGGAGCATTAAATTGAGCCCCGACCTCAACATATTTGCCAATAGATTCTCTCTCAGTTAGTCACTCACTCACTCGGTAAACAAAGGCAACGAATGTTAAATTAGTGAATCTCTCTCACTCACTTAGTAAATAAACTTGTGCATGTTGAATTTGTGAATATCTTTAATAATGTTTGATAGAACTTTTTTAGTATTGGTAAAAATTCATTTGCATTATCTGAGCCAAAAGAATGCAGTTGTGGCGCTTATTTTTCATGTCACAACCTCAAATTAATGCTGATAAGTTCTTGTACTCCTCTTCATTCTGAAGATGGGATCATAAGTAAGCAGCTTTGCTTTGTGACTAATGGCGGTCGGCAACTACGGTCGGCGATCGTGGGACAGGCGTGCGGCGGTCGTGCGATGATCGTGCGGCGGTCATGAGGCATTGTCTGTACCATCTCCAACAATTATATTGCTGTTAACTAAACCATTTTTGGTTATTTTCAAATATGAGCTGAAGAAAATTTCTGCAACTTGTAATCTCTTACCTTATTTCTCTTGAATATTTCATTGATGCATACTACTCATGTCATTGTAAATTCAGACAGACTGCTACATCTTCTGTATCTTGCATATTTTTGCCCTGGTAGATCTCTCTCTTTTAATGAAAGTCTTGAAGTTTGGATTACTAAAAGTTTTGAGTTTCTTCATCCAACTAGAAAGGGATGTGGTCACTAGAGGAGAAGCTGAGACAATTATCTTCAAGCACTCCGAGAGTTGTGTTACGGATTGGCGGGGAAGGTGGTAGTTTCCAATGGAGCATGAATTTGAGCCCCGACCTCAACATATTTGGCAATAGATTCTCTCTCAGTTAGTCACTCACTCACTCAGTAAACAAAGGCAACGAATGTTAAATTAGTGAATCTCTCTCACTCACTTAGTAAATAAACTTGATGCATGTTGAATTATTGAATATCTTTAATAATGTTTGATAGAACTTTTTTAGTATTGGTAAAGATTCATTAGCATTATCTTAGCCAAAAGAATGCAGTTGTGGCGCTTATTTTTCATGTCACAACCTCAAATTAATGCTGATAAGTTCTTGTACTCCTCTTCATTCCGAAGATGGGATCATAAGTAACCAGCTTTGCTTTGTGACTAATGGCGGTCGGCGACGACGGTCGGCGGTCGTGCGACAGTCGTGTGGCGGTCGTGAGACGATCGTGCAGCGGTCATGAGGGATTGTCTGTGCCATCTCCAACAATTATATTGCTCTTAACTAAACCATTTTTGGTTATTTTCAAATATGAGCTGAAGAAAATGTCTGCAACTTGTAATCTATTACCTTATTTCTCTTGACTATTTCATTGATGCATACTACTTATGTCATTGTAAATTCAGACAGTCTGCTACATCTTCGGTATCTTGCATATTTTTGCCCTGGTAGATCTCTCTCATTTAATAAAAGTTACTAGAATAAAAGTAGTATTTTCTCTGGTCTGTTTGGATAAGAGAAGAAAATGAGAAGAAACGGGATGTTCGTCTCTTCAAGCAATTGCTTCTCAGTTTCCATTATATTTTATTTTCGTTTTCCTTAATTTTTCTCCAACTTTCCTTTTCTAAGTTGTTATTGCCACTTTAAAATGAATTTTAGAGTTTAACGGCAATTTTCACACGATTTCATTCTTTTTTCAAACTAAAAAAAAAGGCCATATTAGCAAACACATCAATAATAATCAAGTGTTTTATGAGAGGACTTAATTGATTAACCGATGAAATTTAGAGGTTCATTAAAAATTCGTGGAATCAATGGCCAAAAACCACACGAGTTGGGGGGACTTCTTTTATGGATTTATCCCAATAATTCAATGCCAAACTAAAGATCCATAAGCCTTCTTATTTAAGATCACGAGGCAATGTTCAATTGGGTTTTACACAAGTACATCCCATGCATTTATAATTCTCCGGTCGATTACCTGGTTTATCATATGATTAAGTAACATAGCTAAAAACTCTTCTCATATAATAACGATAGTCAGGCATTTGGATGGTACGAATTGACAAATCTCAGCAGTCAGAATGACCACAATGGACAATATTGCCATTTGAAAATTCTCTATCACCACCTCTTGCATTATCCATACTTGTACCACCAAACAAAGCTCCAGAGCTAGTCTAGCGTTTACAATGTTATTCTTGCCAACATTGGAGCTCTTAAGGAGTGGAGTTTCAGGAATCACATACCAGCTTGTGGCTGCATCACATGGACATGAGAATTTGGCTTGAGAAAATCTTTCGAGGGCCAAATTCATCTATAAATGGGCACAATTAGAGGAATCAGATGAAATTGCTACAGAAACTCTGCAGCAATCAGCCTTCCTCGTGTATTAACAGACATCTTGAGTTTGCTTATCTCCTCATCCATATCATTCGATTTGCCAACCGATCCAAACAAGGACGCCAATGAAATGGAAAACCAAACAAGGACCAGGGGTCGAAGAGAAAATAAATTGACCCCGTTGACCTTTAATCAACTAACATTGCTGCATTCGATACATATTGATATGCCCATCCTGTGAACTGCACGAGTTGTTCCCTGTTCATTTTTGTTATTTTAGCCATCAAGTTGATTCTCTCTCTAACTCTTTTTTTTCGTTTGGCATCTTCAAGATGTACATGAAAAAGAAAGGTCTCAGACTCACAAATAAATGCAGAGTCGTAAATCTATTTGGCTCCACGTAATCTATTCAGCACCTCCAAAGACAGACATAGCTGCAAACCAAACTCGAAAACACCCATAAGATTCGAACAGCAGCCATGACATGCGAAGGAAACTTGGACCCTTGATTTTCGTAGTGTCACCTGCCATCTTCAATTTTTTAGGCGGAAAAGTAGAGATGCTTCGGTTAAGAATTTTGGTAGCTAGTTTAAGCAGCTTCTGTTATCATGGGACGAAACCTCTCCCATCAGGTAAACATGCCCAGAGAATTATTTCCACATGAATTGCTCGTATCACAAAAGGTAGCATTATTTTGTATAAGATCAGCTTTAGCCATTGATAATAGAAAGGTTGACCTGGCGGGGAATCGAATTTGTTCTTGAAAGAAAACCAAGTTTTTCAATCAGGAACCTTAAGTAACCGGAGTTGATGCTGGAAACTACCTTGGTGTCGAAAGAAATATGATATACTAGTCTAGGAATTAAACTTCTACTGCCTTAGAAACAGAAAATAATCCAGGTACGAATGAACACGTATAAGATACTACTGTTGGATTATAATGTCTCAGTTGCTGTTTTCTGTCTTTTTTTTTTTACTCTGTTTTCTGTTCTGTTTTCTGCTCTGTTTTACTCTGTTTTTTATTAAAAAAACAGCAAAGTTCAATTTAGTTATTTATTTAGTGTTTTTGCTATTTTCTAGGAAGTTAATAGCACGTTTGTGTGCAGTTATGTGTTGCACGTACGTGAGCAGTTTTTGCTTTGTTTAAGTTGTCCGTACTTGATAGTTTCCTTCGAAACAGACGTATGCAAGTTTGTGTTCTGTTTCTCTATGCTTCTCTCCTCATATGAAAAATATAGCTTCTAGTTTTCTATTTTCTTGTTTACTGTTTTGATCAGTAACAACAGTGGTATCAGAGCGTGATTGATCTTGAGGGACTGTGAAGTGAAGCAAGTATCGAAGTGTAAAGAAGTTAAAGGGTGATGGAGACAAGGTCGAGTGGTTTCTCTGTGATGGCTTCTCCAGTATTTACTGGAGAGAATTATCAAGCATGGGCTGTTAAGATGACAGCATTTTTGGAGGGTCATGATCTGTGGGAAGCTGTGGAGGATGATTATGAAGTTGCTCCACTTCCAGATAATCCGACCATGAATCAAATCAAACTTCATAAAGAGAGAATCACAAGAAAAGCCAAGGCAAAATCTTGCCTGTATACTACTGTCTCGCCTACCATCTTTACCAGAATTATGAAGTGTGACTCTGCAAAGGCCATGTGAGATTTCTTAAAGGATGAATATGAGGGAGATGAGAAGATAAGAGGCATGAAGGTGCTGAATCTCTTGAGGGAGTTTGAGAGACAACAGATGAAGGATTCAGAGTCAGTGAAGGAGTACTCTGATAGGTTGGTTGGGATAGCTGATAAAATCAGAGTTTTAGGGGCTGACTTGAAGGATGAAAGGCTTGTTCAGAAGATCCTGGTGTTTCTTCCAGAGAAGTTCGAAGCCACCATAGCGTCTATGGAAAACACAAGAGATTTACATGATATAAAGCTTGCAGAATTGTTAAATGCTCTGCAGGCACAGGAGCACAGAAGACTGATGAGAAGAGAAGAGTTTGTAGAGGGTGCGCTGAGTTTGTAGAGGGTGCGCTACAAGCTAGAGTGAAGTCAAATGATGGAGGCAAAGGGAAGAAATGGATTCAGTCTAGAGAAAATGCTGGTGACTCCAAGTTTGTAGCGAAAGAAGGAAATTCTGGTGGGTCTAGCAAATGGAAGATGAACAAAAAGCCTTATCAATACTGTGTTGGAACTAATCATCAGTTTTTTAGATGTTGGAGAAAGCCTG
Source organism: Eucalyptus dawsonii (assembly GCA_016097615.1). Classification (NCBI taxonomy): domain Eukaryota; kingdom Viridiplantae; phylum Streptophyta; class Magnoliopsida; order Myrtales; family Myrtaceae; genus Eucalyptus; species Eucalyptus dawsonii. The sequence goes on from CM027878.1 coordinate 35,549,899, forward strand.
ATGCTAGATGTAGAAGATGTAACAAGTTGGGTCACATGGAAGCCATCTGCAAAGAAAAAAATTACCAACAAGCAGGAAAAGCTCAAGTAGCAGTGAATGAAACCGAGGAAGAGCACTTGTTTGTAGATTCTTTTTCTGAATCTTCTGTTGGGAATGATGCATGGCTGGTGGATAGTAGCTGTACCAATCATATGACTGGCAATTCAAAGCTGTTTAGGAGTTTAGACAAGTCAGTCAGGTCCAGAGTTAGAATTGGCAACGGACAGTATATCGAAGTGCAAGGGAAGGGTACAGTGACTATTGAAGGAAATCAGGAGGTGAAGCTGATCAGTGATGTTCTCTTTGTGCCAAATATTGACCATAATTTGTTAAGTGTTGGTCAATTAGTTGAGAAAGGCTATAAAGTGAAGTTCGAAGGGAAGGAATGTCTTATTAATAATGCAGATAGCAAAGAAGTGCTAAGAATTCCAATGGAGGACAAGAGTTTCATGTTCAAGCCACAAAAGATGCAACAAATGGCTTTAAAGTGCAAAGAAGAAAATGCAGAGATATGGCATAAAAGACTTGGGCATGTTCACAGGAAGAGCATGTCGTTTATGCAGAGAAATAGCTTGGCAGATGACTTGCTAGGTTTGGAGGAGGAATTTCCACAGTGCAAAACTTGTCTTCTTGGCAAGCAAGCCAGATTTCCTTTCAAAGGAGGAGGCTGGAGAGCATGTGAGAAGCTACAATTAGTCCACACAGATTTATGTGGACCTATGTCTGAGTCTTCTCTCAATGGTAGCAGGTATTTCATTACCTTCACTGATGATATGACTAGGATGAGTTGGATTTATTTTCTGTGAGCCAAGTTTGAAGTTGCTGATGTGTTTGTGAAGTTTAAAGCCTTAGTTGAGAATCAGAGTGGGAAGAAAATTAAAATGCTCAAGTCTGATAATGGTTCTGAGTATACTGCTCACAAGTTTAAGTTGAATTGTGAGCAAGCAGGAATTGTGCAGCAGTGCACTGCTCCCTATTCACCTCAACAGAATGGGGTCAGTGAGAGGAAAAACAGAAGTATTATGGAGATGGCCAGATGTATGATGTAGGAGAAGATGTTGCCTAAGAAGTTCTGGGCTGAAGCAACTAATACTGCAGTGTTCCTGTTGAACAGATTGCCCACAAAGGCCTTAGAGAGGTCAACACCCTTTGAAGTCTGGTATGGTGTTAAACCTTTTGTGAAAAATTTGAAGGTTTTTGAGTGTTTGTGTTACACTCATGTTCCTGAGGTCAAGAGGGACAAGCTGGATAAGAAAGCAGAGCTTGGAATCTTCATCCTATAGTCTCCAATCAAAGGCTTACAAAATTTTTCACCCTATGACGGGGAAGGTGACTGTAGCGAGATGTTGTTTTTCTAGAGGAAGATGAGTGGAATTGGATGGAAGGAAAGAGTGCGGAACAACCAGAGTTTGAAAAACAACCCGCAACAGATGTAGAGGTTGATGAAGTTATAGATGGATTGGAAGACAGTGTGGATGATTTACCAGTGAGAGACACAAGGTCACTTGCTGAAATCTATAAAAGAAGCAATGTGGCAATGCTCGAACCATCTAACTTTGTGGAAGCTAAGGAGGATCAGAGGTAGATTGCAGCAATGCAGGAGGAGATTGCAATAATCCAGAAAAACTACACATGGGAGCTTGTTGACAGACCATCTGATAAGAATGTAATTGGGGTTAAGTGGGTGTTTAGAACAAAACTTAATCCTGATGGTTCTGTTAATAAACACAAAGCTAGATTGGTGATGAAAAGCTATGCACAAATATGGGGAGTAGACTATTCTGAAACATTTGCTCTGTTGCACGACTTGATACAATAAGGTTACTTGTTAGCTATTGCGCGAGAGAAGGGTGGCCTATATTTCAGTTAGATGTCAAGTCTGCATTTTTGAATGGAGAGCTTGAGGAGGAGATTTTTGTTGAACAACCTGAAGGTTTCAGTATCAAAGGGCAAGAAGAGAGTGTATACAGGTTGAAGAAAGCTCTATATGGACTGAAGCAGGCTCCAAGAGCTTGGTATGGGAAGATAGATTGATATTTGCAGGATTTTGGCTTCGTAAAAAGCTTAAGTGAGTTCACTATTTATGTTAAGAAGGTGAATCACAGTGTTGTAATTCTGTCACTTTATGTAGATGATCTTTTAGTGACGAGGAATGATATGGAATTGATAGAGAAGGTGAAGCAAGATTTATTTGCAGTTTTTGAGATGTTAGACTTGGGAAAGATGTCTTATTTTTTGGGTCTGGAAGTCAAACAGGCTTCATATGAGATCTTCATCTGTCAGAAAAAATATATGAAGGAAATTCTAAAGAAGTTTCAGATGGAAGATTGTCGAAGTGTAAGCACTCCTATGGCTGCTAAAGAGAAGCTGCTGAAGAATGATGGAACATATGCAGTAGATGCTTATATGTATAGAAGTCTAATTGGGTGTCTTATGTATCTTACAGTAACCAAACCAGATATTCTATTTGCTATGAGTGTTTTATCTTGGTTTATGACTAGTCCTAGTTAGTTACATTTGATTGCAGCAAAAAGGGTATTGAGATATCTCAAAGGAACATTGTTCTTTGGTGTGAAGTTTAAAAAATGTCAGAAGTTTAATTTGCAAGGATTTTCTGATAGTGACTTGGCTGGTTCAGTAGATGACATGAAAAGTACATCTGGATATTGTTTCAATTTTGGTTCTGCTTGTTTCTCCTGGTGTTCCAAAAAGCAAGAGATTGTAGCTCAGTCCACAGCAGAGGCTGAGTTTATAGCAGCTACTGCAGCTGCAAATCAAGCTTTGTGGCTGAAGAAGATAATGAAGGATTTGTGGTTGAATTCCAATAATTGCATTGAAGTTAATGTGGATAATCAGGCTGCTTTAGCAATATCTCCAAATCCAGTTTTCCATGGCAAAACCAAGCATTTCAAAGTCAAATTTTTCTTTCTGTGTGAGGTGCAACAAAGTGGCGAAGTTAAGTTGATCTATTGCAAATCTGAAGATCAGCTTGCAGATATGTTCACAAAACCACTTCAAGCTGGAAGATTTGAAGTATTAAGAAAGAAAATTGGAGTATGCAGCAGCAACTGATCCAAGGAGGAGTTTGTTGGATTATAATGTCTCAGTTGCTGTTTTCTGTTTTTTTTTTTTTTTACTCTGTTTTCTGCTGTTTTCTGTTTTGTTTTCTGCTCTGTTTTACTCTGTTTTTTTATTAAAAAAACAGCAAAGTTCAATTTAGTTATTTATTTAGTGTTTTTGCTATTTTCTAGGAAGTTAATAGCACGTTTGTGTGCAGTTATGTGTTGCACGTACGTGAGCAGTTTTTTGCTTTGTTTAAGTTGTCTTGTACTTGACAGTTTCCTTCAGAACAGACGTATGCAAGTTTGTGTTCTGTTTCTCTGCGCTTCTCTCCCTCATATGAAAACTATAGCTTCTGGTTTTCTATTTTCTTGTTTACTGTTTTGATCAGTAACAACAACTACTCCATGAAAAAGTTTGACCACAGTAGTCTTTATCAGCCACTGCCGTCTTCTGACCTTACAATTTGAAGATATCGACAAGGAACCTAATGGCGTGGGTTCATCTAGAACAAAATATCCTTTCACTCTTTAATTACATAGAAATGTGATTCTTGATATAAGTCCATCTAAATAACTACATGGCACAAGTTGCGCAATCATGCTTAATAGCTCTGTGCAGCTCATTCTAAAGGCTAGTTTTACAAAGCTTAACCATCTTCAGAAGTCACTGAAAAAAGAACTGCTCAAGTTATGCACATTTCCTTCCATCGCTAACCATGAAAGATTAAAACCAAACTTCTCTACATCTGAGAAGGTACTCACACCACTACCGGTGGTTTGGTGTCACTACATACACTGCTTAATTAATGCATGAGAGACTTGACACGAGACGAGCCACTAAGAGCATAATGGCTAGTTTGGTATCACAATGGCCAATTGCAACTTCCCAGAGCGACAGAGTTCAACTGGATTTGAAAATATTTTGATTTTGTTTCTGTTGTGGCCTACCAAAATGACATGTGCTATGCTGAAATTACGACCACTCTGATCTGCAAATTGCCATTCATTTGTTGACAGGGAGAACCAATCTTTCTCCTCTGATTGAGTTGTTTTGACTTCTATGTATCGAAGTCCTCCTCCATCCTCAATGGTGATGTCATAGGGTAGACCAGTTTCGCCATCTTCATTGACCCACTTAACAGAACTCTGACTGAATTTCTTGGCAAGATGTCTGAAAGCGAAGAGTTCTCCTTGTTTTCCCACTAACATTGCTTGTTCTGGATTGAGCGTGCCAATATTGAGCACTGTTCTTCCAATCAACGGAGGTGGATCCAAGTCAGGTAGATCAGAAATTGGAGTCATATCAATACGATTGCCTGAGACATCTGCGCAAGAATCCAAATTGCTGACATCTGTTGCTCTATCAGAAACTGAAGGTTTAATAGGAGAAACTGTTGCTATATCTTCAGTGGTAAAATCAACAATCACCTCATAGCCGCCACCACTTTCATCAGCTAATTCACCACAATCCCTCTCCATCACTTGTGAGCAAGTACTTGTGGTTACAGTTCCTGCCCGTGTCTTAACTTGGCAATAAGGAGAATAAGCTGACCCTGGTGCACTTTTCCAGTCAAAAGCAGGCCAAGTTGAGGTAAATCCTGCCCTTCTCTTGGCCTGAAAGGATTTTGGCACTTTTCTTGTTGCTGAAAAGCTGTTGTTCTCTAATAATCCATCATCCTCACACCAAGATCCTGAGGAAAGGGCCCACACGGGTTCATCACCTGGTAGGTTTGGTACCTTCTGGCTATTTACAATGAAAGACTCTACCTGCTCCTCTTGAGCACCTGATTCTGCCATTGTCATGATCATGTAAAGAAAATTTTCCAAGTGAATGTTGGGAGTGCCATCAAAGAATAGACGAGAAATCTCCATGTACAAGACATGAGAATTGGACCCCAGAGTGACAAATAAAGTATTACCCTGTCAAAATCGAGGGAGTTATTGTAATACTTAACAAGGAAACTCATGCTTCTATATCATAAGAATGCGATCCTATACTGCTTGATTAAAGAACATTTCCCCTATTTGGTTTCCAATAATTCATAGAAATGGTCTAGAGAATAAACAGCATCAGAATGATGCAAATCACAAGTATGTCGCAGATTGAACATGTCCAAAATCGGGCGACCTCAACAAGGTTTGGAGTTGGATCAAATTTCAATTCGACGTCACAAACTGATATTCTCATTCTGTACATGAGACATACAACGAAAGAAAGGTAAGAAATGTAAATGTCCTCCATCCATACCATGCATGTAGGTTGTTTCGCATTTTCTTTGGTTGAACAAAGAAAAGAAGAAACATCCTGAACATTCCTAAATTCCTAGGACATACCTGAAGAACTGATGTGGTCTCCAATCGCTTTTCAGAAGCAACGCTCAAATCCCTTATGATATTCCTATAGTATAACCTCTCCACAACAACAACATGCAAATGACTCAGATTAGAAAATCCAGACTGTTTGAGTTTGGCATATGTGTTGGGATGTTCAAAGTATATGTAACGCTGAGCATAAGGAAGAACGCAGTTTACAAAAGAGGCGTTGGAGCTAGAATCCATTGGACCATAATATATAGCTTCACGAGTTACAACCTGCATAAATGCTAAATGTGAGAAAGTAAACAAGATGATTAGTAGTTTGCATGACAATTTCACAGTCCCAGAGCATATGATTTCAATAATGTATTTATCCGGACTTGCTAGTCAAGAATTTGCCATTATAACTAACTAGCAGTAAGCTAATGCTTGATTTAAAATCTCCAATAAAGGAGGCAATTTAAATCAACTTTCTTGGAACTAGTGTTTAAATACCCACTCGTTGTTAGGTTCTATTTTAAGATTTCTCTTTAAATACCCTATTGTATAGTTTGGTTTAAAGCTCAATATATTCTTACTTTTACCAAAAAAAAAAAAGTTTTCACACATCACAAAGGGAGTTATTTTGACCCTACAATCAGTAAAGCATGGAAAAACATTTCCTTCACTAATCACTAGATCATATAGAAATATCACTCTAGAAACTTCTTTTAACTTGAGCTACAACACAGCACCACTCAGCAAATCACCAAATATACACCATCAAATTCTGAGATGTGCTAGACACTGTTTTTCAAAGAATCTTCTTTCTTACTGCTTCATCTCTCCCATATCCCGAACTTAAAATGACATTGCCTAGTCATTTTTTTATGCTAGAGAGCAATGATTTTGATTCTGTTAAAGGATATAGTACTTAATCAGGAACGACATGTATACTAAAAGCCACCTTATAGTGAGGAGGCTTGATAGGCTATGTTGCTCTCTAATCGAAAATGAGGAAGATAAGTACAAGGCCTGAAGTAAATGATCCTGTTAATATAGCCGAAGACTTAATCTTGTGGAAATTTCTAGTCATAGCATTGTATATTGATCATAGCCTTAGACTTGGCGATCCGTCACTTAAAAAGTTGAAGAAACATTTGCTAGTTCAGTCCTTTTGGCCATGCTTGGTGGTACCGCACCGTCCAATCTTAAAATTTCTTGCTGAGTCAACAAATTCACCAAGTCAACTCATCTGAGTCGTTTTATTATGTCCAGGTTCTTCTAATAATTCCACTACAGATGGATGTCCGGAACTATGTATTTTTGGAATGGTGAAAAGAACTTACACGGATGGAATTGCATTAATAAACATTGTACATTCTTCCTCCTAGATAAGCTCTTCTTTAGCTCACTGTTGGTGACTCTATAATGAACTCAGATAAAAAAAACATAGCCAAAGGGACATTCCTCAACATTCTTTAGCTCATCTCTAAATAATTTGGGTCTAAGACATTGTTCATCACATTGATATTCCACTGTAAATTATTGTATAGGATTATGCTAATGAGTGCCCCAAGGACACTCGTAAAACATCCAAATAAAGAAGCTTTGTCATTTCCAAAGCACCGTTTTGCTCGTGCTATGCACAACCAATGTATTAAAAATGAGGATATTTTTTTTCTTTTTTCGTTAGGTGTGGTTAAAAAGTGTTATAGGGCTGCTCGTTAACAAAACGCTATTGTATACGAGGGAGAGTAGAATTCTGGCCAAAGCCACAAGAAATTCAAATGATTCCAGAAAACCTAGGCAAGATACATCTAAAAAGCGATCCTTGTCAAAAACATATGATAAGATTCCCCATGCAAGTACATTGCATATTAGTACTGTGAGAATGCAAAATGGAGATAAGTGGACTTTGAAACTATACTTCCCTAGTTCCTACCCAAATCTAGACACAACCTTCCATAATACATTGTAAAATACAGTTGCAAGGGAGCAAATTACCTCAGAAAATGCACGAATCCCCAAAGCATGCATGAGAAGAGGTAGTTTGACATAAATCATCTCTTTTTCATCATCAACGAGCTCCCCAAAATGTAGAAGTTCAATTTTATCCAAAATGCTGAATTCTTTCATTAGCTTCTCATCATCACACCAGCACACAAGTCCAAAGGAAGGATGCAGAGAAACCCATCTGTTACGAAGAGTGGGAAGCACGGTATATTCTGATTTTTAAAGATATCCACTAACTTGTAAAATATCTTCAGAACTCACCTTTCCACCTTTCAGTTCATCTACCAACCTCATAAAAACCTTGAAAACCTGATGCACAAAGCCAAAAAATGGGCTATTTAGTCACACCTCAATGAACCATAACTAATCAACTTGTAGTAGTACATACATATTTTGCTGCTTGTGAAGGCAAAACGGTAGTTGATAGATGGAGCAAATTCTGAAAATGATCTCGGAAAGAAGGAATCTCGTCAACCCCACATATATTGACAAAAAAATCCCGCAAGCCTGGATATATATCGCACAATGTCCTGCTCAAGAGGCGATGCTTTGCTCCAACTGCACCAGACTTGGAATCATTTTCTTCTATTTGGTTAAAAAACTCAGTTGAATCGTTCCAAAAAACTTCTTTTGGCGACAAAAATGAGCCCGACACAACATCCTTGTCCCCAGAGGCACATAAAGAAGGAAAGAATATAAATGGCTCTGAGATGAGATCTTCAACAATGTTCCCTTTTGAAGTATCGACTTCTTTCCATAGGAAATTGTATACTTTTGACATTTGTGCAACACTGGCATGAGAAGAAGAAAAAGTCAACTAATTTGTGGAATAGCAATTTAACAGTAGAAACAAGCAAAGAAAGCCTTCTTCAAATGAACCATATACGGGGTTAATCAAGAATGCTAAATGATCAGGCAAAAGATTGGGAGGACAGTTTATTTGGATATCTTCATAAAGCCAACAGATGGCACCTTGCAAGCAATGATGACAGCAGGAGAGATGCAATGTTGTAAAAGTTGCAAGAGTCGGCCAGAAAATTTTTTATACCTGATGACAGCTAAAACTTTTAGGTTGATTTTTCAACAGTTTTAAACAAAAGCAACATTTACTTTGCAACTGGGAGATAGTTCTTTAAAACCAATAACACACTACGCATTTCCTAATTTGGAGCAAAAATATATAGTATACTAGTCCAGCAAAGAGGATGTAGTTCTCAATTTCAAATATATGAATCGGAAGCATGTTTACAAAATGATTGGGAGGGTATAAAGATGGAAAGGAAGATAAAAACCTCATCAAATGCTTGCAATGACCTCGAAAGAGTTAAAGAAAAAGCAGAAAGGGACAACTTAATAAATGATGTTATCTCAGAAAGTTCCATTACCCAACTTATTGAATACCAAACTTGTGAAATTAATAGGAACAATACAAGCTCACAATACGAGAATCAGTATGGGTCAATCTCAACATATTCTAGTTTCCATTTCTCCACGCTAGGAATAAAATTCTCTCAATGATAGAGTTAACAGCTACCATGACTTGACGACCAAAATCATTAGACATTTTCTTTTCCAAAACCAAAGAGTCAATGTAGCACAGATAGTGAATAAATGAATTAAACAGAGAAAAATATTTGGGACTGCACGAAATGAAATACCAAGTCCAGACCTCAGCAACAAATGCAGAATAGAATAAAGGGAGAGAACAGCCAACATTTTTGCTGTGAATGACATTTTCAATAGCAGGGGAAAGAAAGAATTTCCTGTGTTGTTTCTGCTTTATATTTTTGCAAACATCCTGCATACTTGGATTACCTTTCTATTTTTAATACACAAGCGAGAAGAAAAAAGAAAAAGAATTTCCTGGAATGCGGTGGTACCTAAACTTAAAAGAGGTCTCTGATCTTCTCCAGACTCTCAGTATTTCCACAACATCTTCAACAGTAACTCTGGTCTTAAACCCAATATCTTGTAAAAGAGCCACACTTCTCACCTGTTGAACAATTCCTTCATGGTTATTGACCAAAGTCCTCAACAGCCAGGTTTATCTATACTAGACAGTCATTTTGCATAACATCAAGACACAAAGCAAAAGATATTTATAATTGTTAAGTCAAAGTACCAACATCAAGTGGCGGTATTAAATTAAAAAGTCGCACTGCATTAACATCGATATCAGTCCCTACTTTATTTCTTTCTTGCCCTGAGTTATATTTGCAGTTACTGCAGGATACCAAGTATATAAGCCACAGATGGACCCTGAATGCTGATATCCATGATAATGTAAAATCACGATTCATTCCATTTTCACATATTTCTATTGACTCTAACACAATTTCCAAGGTTCTATCCACGTGCAAGTTTTGACAACGGAGGGCAAATATTTTGCATTAATTAAGCAAGAAAATTAACAAAATTATGAGTCCAAATTCTGTTCCTGAATCACAAGGTAATCCCACCAATATTGATATATATCAGAATTGACTGCTTCTTCTCTCTTTTTCTTTATGTGCACTCTTTTTTTTTTTTTCCAGGAACTTTTATCTAGTACATGCCATAAGTTTGTAAGGTTCTCCAGTCATTAGATTTCTATATTTACATTCCGACAAGACGGTCAAATCCTCCTGCCCAAAAACCTTCAATGGTATCATTTATTCCAAAAAGGAGTAAGGAAAAGGACATGCAGAGACGGTGCATGAAGATTAAATAGACAATCAATTATTAAAAAAAAAAAAAGGTAAACAGATAAACTAGATTCTAGTGAGCCTAAGACTATCTCCGTATTGACAAAATTATTCGCTTATTGTATCCCCCTATCAAGAGTGTGAGATCCTGAAATTGGATAACGAGAACATCAGCAAGAAAGAAATCAATGGCCAAATGCTCAGACCTGAGTCTAACACTGGACATTCCCGATGTACCAAAAGTAATCAGCAAAATCAAATCCATAATGGAACTAACCTTTGGAACAGCATAAGGACCGAAAGAACCCAAAATAGAGTGCACAGCATCACAGTCATAGAATAAGTCCTTGGGATAGTGAAGTTTGTCATCCATGCATGAAACAACCCATGGAACACCACAGATGCTGTTCAGGAATGAAGATTTGAAGGGTGTCCTGTTCCCATTGTACTTATCGTTCAAGTAACCTATGGTTTTGTCACTAAAGCAATCATCCCACAATTTATCGAAAACCTCTAAGAGAAATTTACAACCGACATGATTTCCACTTGCTGACAACAAGGACAATAAATGGTCCAATTCAGTGGATTCCCAATCTTCAGCTACAGATCCTGAGGAGGCGTGGTCTTTTTCCACTCCTGCCTTCCCAAAACATGTATCGGGCATATCAACCATTCTCCGATCAAGTTTAACAACTTGAACAAACTCTGTGATGCCTATTTCTTCAAAAAATCTCTTCCACTTTTTCTTTCCATCGACGACAGATTTAGTTGAAGAATGCTTCAAGTAGATGGTGTCTGCCTCATGCCATTCCATTTGAATGTTGTTGAACAATTTACAGAGGTTGAAAGAGCTTCCAAACCCTTTACCATAATGGATCGGTACCTCAATCGGTCTTTTGTGGCCCTGATTTGTTAGAATGAAAGCTCTGTTTCTCAACTCTGATATCAGAAAATCTCTTTCAACATAGCAACTAGGGCAGCTAGATTGTAGATGGTTAAACACAAAGCAAAGAAATTCTGTCATCAGATTCTTGTTCCAACTTGCACTCTTGTCATCACAAATAGAAGGCAAGACGTGCACCTTCATTATTTCATGTGTAGATAGACGTTGCACGCCAACGGTAAGGAGCATCCTGATGATGTTGTCCTTTGAAGACATGTCTAAACGATAGTTATCAACATCCAACGCAGTTATGAAGGCAGGGTTTACAATGCGGAGCTTTGCATATAACATTGGGAAAGCATCCATTCCCTGCTCACTGTCATTCCCAGATACATCAAAGTGCAGCCAGATCGTATCTTCATCCACTGAGCCAAAAGTACCATCAGAGAGAGGAATAAAAGGAAGCTTACGGAGGATTTCTATGATATCTGTGCCCATTCCAAGGTCTCGTGATGCTTGCCCTGAATGCACATACATTTCATAAACTGCATTCAGCCACGCAGACAACCAAGAAAAGCCCATTGATGGAAGGCTATCCTTTTTCTGGCATAAAGACATTATAATCTGAAGTAGAAGTTTTAGGCCATACTCCTCAACCCCCAACGTCCTTGCCAAAGGATCAGATAGACTTATGTCTTTCTTTAGAAATCCTAGGCCAAGATGCTCTTGAAGCAAATGATCAGGTAAAAGAACTCGAGCCTCTTCATTCCAACATCGGACAACCTTGCAAGGAGGCACCCATGTGGCATCATCTCCTTCCAGAAGTAGACATTTTGAGCGGCGTAACCGAGAGATGATCATTTGCGGAAGACTAGAAAAAAATCCATGGACTTCACCAACCAATGGAACATAGCTCATGTAAGCTGTCACAGCTTTTCCTAGATTATCCCTGAAACAAGGAAGGGAACAGAAAGAATCCTCCGCATTCACGAACAAATCAGGAAACTCCGACAACAACCATTGGTTCCAAGGGTTATCCCCATCAACTTCTTCTCTAGATGAGGGAAGAACAAAATCACCTTGCAGTATAAATTTCAGACCATAAGTTCTTAGAGGAAGAAATGCAAAAACAGGTTGCATATCAAGACAGGGGATATAATTTCCATCTGTTGATTCTTTGAGTCCAAATGCCAAGGCGATCTCTGTCGTTTGGAAATTGCTAAGACCAATATTATTACCATGCAACTTCTTGCATGCAACAAACCAATTCATTTCCTCCTTACCATATGAAACCCTAATGATGCCATTACCAGAAGTTTCCTTTCTCATGATAACAAGTGAATTATCGTGCATATTTCTGAATGTAATACACCGAAGACGATGAAGAAATAGTAGCAAGGCTGGATGAATATCTGAAAACATGGGTATGACATTATTCCTTCCAGTTCCTTCTGACAAATCAGATCTAAAGGGAAGAACAATGCAAGTTTTCCAGCAGCTAGTATCGAACTGATCAGAATTAGTGGATGTTAACTTGCTTAGCATGTTATGATCAAGAGGGGGTATAACGGTTGGCAAAACAAAACCAATTTGTCCCTCACTTATGTCAAACTTTACATGGAACCCATTAGAATGAATCTCTGGTGCATCAGTAACCTGCAGAAGAATTTAATTTTTTTTGGTGAAGCTCTTTCAGGATGCAATAGGAGTAATTTGCAATGACAATTGATAGCTTTATTGGCATACTATTTAGTTGAATGATGGCCTGAAGAATTTAGACTTGGCACCAATACCATATAAAAATTCTAACCCAAAAGCTCAAGCAATTAGACAAAATGAGACTACATCCATGTAATAACGCAATATCATTGCTGCCTTTCTGTATTTTTTTCTTCAAATCCATTTTTCAGGCATATTCAATCCCCGACACTTTTTGGGGTCATGCAATAAAAAAGGTATGGGATTTGCTAAAAGAAAAGGATGTGATGGCATTGTATGAGGCTATGTTTACTTACACGGAATACTGATTTAAAACCAATGCCTTTTTTCCCTATGTATCCAGCACTTCCCTTTTTCGTAGAATTGCCAACATCACATAGTGCTCTAATGTCTTGAGCAGAAAAGCCCTGTTCATTATTCAGAATAATGATACCTGACTCCTGAAGAACGAATACAAGAGCTGGCTCAACATTTTCTAAATAGGTATTATCATCAGCATTTTGAACCTGCAGCAAAGAGTAAGGACAACCAGTCCCATTAGAGCATTGAAATTTAATCAGCTTTGTTTTTCTGGTTTAAAATATAATTGCCTGTCCTCAAATTTTTGTCTAACTTCCAGAAATATATAAAATAAACGTGCTGGGTAGTAGTGGTTAGGTTGAGTGTATTCTCGATCACAAAATAAGATGACTAACACAAAAACAAAAAGTTCAGAGTAATGCAGATAAAGGAGGATGGTTTAAGCCATCCAAATCATGGGAATCAAATGAAGCTTTGTCAAGTTTTTAGAGTTTTGTCTTCAAAATTTATAAATTTGGACTCAGCAAAGTGAAAATCATAGGATCTCCTAAAGAGCAGAAATGGAAATTTGCAGGATAAGCTGTAATTATTCATGTTCATATTTTCTTAGCATAAAAAGTTTACTACACCCAATTCTAGTCATTAGTTTCCTGAATATTTTTGGCATGTATTGTTACCATAAAGTCCATAAAGTTGCTATTATACATAATATAAGCGTAATTTGACTTCATTGCATAGTAAAGAAAAACAATATACTCTTTTAACATATCACACCATGAATAAGGAATGCCACTTTCTCCTATGCATATGACTAGGCTTTTTATATGTTTGTGTGAATAATCAATTGGGCAAAATGATGTCATTAATTGCTCCACTAAGGTAGTCAGTAGTCACTAGGCAGAAATCGCATTTCTTCCTTAGCTTGAGGCTTCAGCAAAACAAGAGTAGACATTTAGCTTAGGCTGTTGGAGAAACATTGATGGGCATTTACCTCAGAGGCACATATTAATACCCAAGGAACTTGACAAGTATGGATGAATGACATGGCCACAAAAGATCATCACTGACCATAAATCAAACAAACAACTAAAGCAAAATCCAATGGGGCAAATAGATATTGTAAACTCACAGTATTATCTTGCTAAAAGATGACTGCTACTGGAGAGGAAAAACAAAGATTAATGAAAAAACAACAGTGAACTTACTAGCTCAAGAAGAAAATGAGAATCCTGAGAGTATAATTCCTGGGAAAGACACTGAAGCGCTCTTCCCAGACGGGCATGTTGCTTTTTCAACAAGCTACTTTCTGTACTAGAAAGACCAGGATCAAGACCAAATTCTTCTCGCCTTATAGATTCAATGATTGAGTAAGCATCCTCGTATTCAACAGGTTCATTTCGTGCCAGACTCTTGTCTATGCAAACTTCTTGACTATTAGAACTGTGACAAATTTCATTACGTATGTTACTCTGACCCTTAGAAACAAGACAGACTTCTGCAGGAGATGATTTTTGTGGATTGTAAATAGCAGACAGTGAGCCTGTGCTTGACTTAGCGGCATCAGCTTTGAATGATGGAGCTTCATAGGGGTTACACATCTCATCATCGGTAGAAGAGCAGAAATCATGGTAGTCACCAATCCACTCCACAACACCAAGACATAGTCCCACTTCATGAAGCATGATTCGGTCCTCTGTAAGTTTACATTCTGACAAGATGGTTGAAGGTACATGTTTAATGACAGGCTTCATACCAGATAGCAACACATCAGCAACAAAGCTACGAAATTCTGAAGGAATAAAACCAAGGCATTCAAGAAAAAATCTTGATGCAACCAGCGATCCAGTAGAAGTGCCAGTGGAATTCTTGAATAATGTACTAGCATAAACTTCATCCAACAGCTTGAACGTACTAGCTGCTTTTTCTTGCATCTGAAAATTCCAACTATCAGTCACTTCATTATTTTCCAGATGATTGTTCAAGATGACTTCAAATGCACGACGTGCATGGTATTTTAAGAGAGACAGAGGGACATGTTTTTGTCCACCAAGTATTGAGAACAAAGAGAGCAACTGAACCGCTGTTTGGAAAGGGGATGATAGAAGGACAGATTGCAGAAATGAATCCGCGCTAGCTGAACTATCAATCCGGATCACATTCCCGTCTTTTGTCACTAAACACAACAAATCTGTTCTGTTAACTTCCTTCAACAACCATCCTACAAGAGGGCCAAGATGTGGAGCGAATTTAATGTCCCAATGTGACCAATGACTTAAATCTGACAGCATTGGCGCCCTTAGTAAGACTTCAATTGCATCCCGAGATGTGACTGATTCCAATTTTCCTATTTTCTTTGAGACAACAGTTCCTCTACCAATGGTTTCAACTTCAACTGCATAATCATCATCAAGTGTCGGCATAGCCTGCCCATTAGCACCCATCAATGTCTGAGAGAAAAGGACACATTTTGACATTGCAACACCTCTATACTCCCCAACAATATTTAGAAAATCCTCCACCGAACCCACTTCCACTTTGAAACTGAGATTGGGAAATTGCTTCAAAAGCAATGTTGAAATCATCTGTTTGGTCACTACTTCCCCATTCCACATGCAATTCAATGCTTGTGATAATAGCACCATCAACTGATGCTGCAGCATGCAAACCTCAAAGTGGGACTTCTCATACATGTCACCGTTCAAGAACTGCTTCAGCCCAGTAGGCATAAGAGATATGTGTTCTGTCATGAAATTGAAAAACTCTCCATAACCAAGTGACTCAAATTCACGAACACAAAATTGCTTCGCCAGCCAAGAGTCACAGTCAACAAGCTTTCTCAACAAATTTACTCTTATCTCCAGAACTGATGTGTTGTTGCTCGTTTTTTCATGATCAAGCTGATAATAAGCATCAATTTCTCTGGCAATGTCTTCAACAGTGACACCTATCAATTGATAAATAGGTAGATGATGTCACAAGACACGTCTATGAGAAAAAACCTCAGCATCAGCAACTGCACAAGTTTGTGACATCTCAGGAAAAAATATGAAGAATAAAGGCCAACGATGAACCAGCCACAGCAGCATATATGCCACCAGGGTAGATTTTCAATCGAGCACATTTCCCAAAGATCATTCAGTCTGTAGCCCTTGAGAAACTCGGGGTGAAATATACATGAATATATCTCCATCCAAAATTGAAGATTTAAAGAGGAACAAATTTTCTTCCAGGGCAAGGTAGCCCAATTAAAGATGTAAAGAGGAATAAATATTCTTCCAAATGTCATATATCAAGATAAACCTCAATAGCTTCCAGTCAACTCATGCACGTCGTCTGTCCAACTTTCTACTCCATAATCATGCAAATACTCGAACTCAAACATTTATTCCGTATTAATTACACTGCCGCCATCAAAGTAAAAATTTTCCCACAATCAAGTTCTTACACCCGTGAAGAAATGTCATGATTTTCCACATCATTTATTTTTAAAACATACTTGGTCATTACATAAGGTCTTTAATTGTCTACATTTTATCTGAACCACTCATTTAATCAAACAAGTACTTCAAATCCAGGCCGTCTATACATTTAACATTACAAAATTCTGTCAAATTTGCGAAATGATGATGTTAAATGATTGATCTTTCCAAAAGCTTAAGCAATCAGCAGAACTCATCTATATTTTATATCGGGCATGTCCGTAGCCCTTCCTATTGCGTGTCACAAAAAACACAGCATGCAAATGTAACAACGTTAAACAAAGAACTAATGACAGAATTCAATGATAGAAAAATAGGAAAGAAAGAAAAATAAAAACAGCAGGGATCCCTAAGATTTGAAACTTTGGCATGTACTTTGTTACCATGTTAAGATATTGTTTTGTCCTTATAGATGAGAGTAATGGGTCCCTTATGTTTATCCAATGTATATCTTAAGAGGTGAGATTTCTAGCTGAGGCAAAGCTTATACAAATTACACATATAATCAGCTATCATATGAACTGACCAAGTAATAGTAATGAAGCCAATATATTAAATTCCACCACAAGTACTTCAAGCAACCCTTTATTTCAATTTTACGGGTAAAACCTTGAAATGTAAAGTTCTTCAAATACCCCAACTAAAATAAAAAATTGTAACTAGAAGTATTTCAAGCAACACACCATTTTGATTTTACATCCTACTCATCTCCTCCATTTTAAATGGTTGTAACTTATATTCCGTTACATAGCCTTGTAATTTATACAAGATCAAAGATAAAAAGTTGCAATTTACATATTGCTCCATGTGAAACTAATAAGGCATCTTATTCTCGTGCCAAGGCCATTTATGCTTGCTTCTTCTATAACACTGCCCTAGGCCAAGATCTAATGTACTTGCGTGCATGGTATACTAAACACAAAAGTTAGATTGATGCAAGAACAAAGAAAAGAGGGAACAGTCAAAAACACATGCTTTCAGGCAATTGTTTGACTGAATCGCTCACAATTATACAAATTAAGAACCAATAATGGATAAAGAATCAGGAATGCAAGCTTTAAGATGATACTTTTTGTACGCTCTGCACTGTGCTGAGCCTTGTCAGTTGCACTCTCTAATCTTGATTGTGTATCTTTGCTTACAGACACGGGGGTCGGCACAATAAGTCCATTCAACATTTGTTTACCAATAACATCATATTCATCTTCCAGCATTCCACATTTGATACAAGTTACCTGCAATTAGGAAAAAAAAAAGTAACATACTGGTAATACAATCTTAAAAGCGGCCATGAAAACTGGCTCCTATAAACTGATGATACGATATCGAATAAATAAATAAAACGTTGTCCAACCAATAAAAAATGATAAACAAAGTTTGAGACTAGAAGTTTGCTAAAAAAAATAGCCCTTCCACAAATGTTTTAGATAATGCAAAGTAATAAAGCCACCGAACGAGTAATCATGCCATTCTTCACAAATTCAGCAGTTCAGACAATCTGCAAAATACTCTCTTCTTTCACCACAAGACTTCAAATTAGGTGTGTTTAAAATGACTTTCGCTTTTTGATGTTTTTAAATGTCGTGGCATGCACTCAATCTTTATTTGATAGCAAAAAAACCTGAAACATTCCTAAATCTTGCGGCATGCACTTAACTTTCTAATTCAAATTTTGAATAAAAAAGGCCAATTCGTGTTTTAAGCCAAATCAAACCTGTTTCTTGATACAATGGACATCAAGGCATAACCAAAATTTTCAGCTTAATAGAATAATGTAATAAGGTCATGGAACAGATAACTGGAGGCATATTAAAAATGCATGGATGGTGACAACCCTATCAGGTTGGTTTAAACTACTTTTCCTGGCTAAGCATTGTTGCAACACTAACTACAATATCTCCATTGATGATGCTCTCCCTTGGTCGTTCATTTATGCATTGTAATGTCTATACAAAATAGAAGAAATGAAGCCACCAACAGATTTTCTAATTGGAAGGAAGAGGAACTATTAGACGCTCATAACTTTCATCAGGTCCAGTCGGATGCTATTTGGAACCCTTCTCCTTAGGAAGGAAGTTGGTGGGGAGGAAAGGTACAGAGGGAATGCATGAGAAATTTTGGAAATGTTTTTTGGTGGAAAGAGTTTTTACTCGAACTCTATAAGGACAAGATCATGGGGATCACTGCTATGCATTCCTGTAATCCTTAACTCACATGGAACGATACTGTAAAAGCTACAACAATTCTCTAACTTCATCTGGCTTCAGGTTTGGTACTAATTGTCAGAGAATGAAAATCTGGGCTAATTATGTTTCCACAATATTGCTCTTTTTGAAATTATCCACAATCATTAGCTATTGCAGAAGATAAGAAGATCTGCTATCATCCTATTTGATTCGTATGGTGGATCTCCTAAATGGGGAATCAGACTGGGACCGACAGATTCATTCATTTTCTGAGAAAATGTCATTATTCAAGACCAGAGGAGAAGGGACAGACAAAGAACTATAGTACGTGACATAGACCCTGAAGATTTATTGTTTAACAATACCATAGGGGTTTGAGAAATAAGAATGACATTTCTTTCCCACGAAAGCTATATTGGAGGTCAAAGTTCCATCCAAAGTCCTTGTTTATGCTTCAGCCGAGTGCAAAAGCAAAGCTCATACAATATGTTAACAGGTATAATGTCAGACTACCTCAAACTGCTAAAGCATGTCAATGTTGCTTTTGCAGGAAAAGCTGTGGATCATCTTCTGCTTCGTTGTCAAGAAACAATAGACATTGGATCCAACTTCATATCATTGTATATAATTTCTCACAATATGCTGCAATCTGTCAAAAGGTTCCACGAGTGCTAGAAGTGGTGCCAAGGAATAAAAAGGAAAAGAGATGTGGAGGTCTCATCCAAAATGCATAAGGCGGAATATCAAATCTTTTGAGGAACTAGAACTGCAGTTCTCTAAGCTAAAACCTACCATTAATAAGGATCAGAGAGAGCTGTCATGTTTCTCCTTCCTTCCATTTTCTAATTCCCCCTTTAGTGTTCCTGTTGCACTTGTAACTGGCATACATCGGTCAGATACTTCCTGAATACTTGAATGTACCAGGATTTACCCAAAAAAAAAAAAAAAATCCCCTTATATAACACAAAAGAAAATTTGATGGATTGTGAACTGAAGGTATAGAGTTTGAAGATTTCTCTATCAGCAACTCCAATAAACTAACAAAGTTCCTCCAGAAAAGAACAACTTGCTATTCCTTCATGTCAAAGGAAGATTCTATAACCATACCACAAGTTTTTTCAATTAAAAAAAAGGGTACTTTTAGGTAGACCAACTTGCTACAACTAGTTTTTCGAATTTTAGCAGCAGTTAAGAGTAGGTTTCTTGGTTCAAAACAATGGAAGCAGCTAAACATCTAGATGTTCAGACAAGGCACAGCCTCTCTGATTCTGTCCTCATCCTTCTTTTCCCACATAGTTTCGTGTCCCACTTCCATTGGCTCCTCTACAAGCTTAACTTTGCAGATAAAAACAAACTAAGAAGCAGAAACAGGTGGCACATAGCAGTCAAGTGGTACAATAAAAATAGGTATATCTTTCAGGAGAAAGTGAGATCCGCCTTTACTGTCAATTTGAAACTGAACTTCGAAAGGTAAGATATATACTGTCTACAGGAAAAATAAGGAAAATCATGGTCAACTTACAGCAACATTCAACAACCCAACCAAGGGATATGCAGCAAGCATGGTGCCCATCTTGCGTCGCCTTTTCTGGTTGGGTACATACATGTTTAGCATTTTCTCCATGACCTAAAAAGATGTAGAACTTGTTTCAGAAGCTGTGCATGCTGAATTCCAACTAACCACCTTATCCACTGCCTTAAGACACTTTCTGACATTATATACCTAGTCAAACATCTTCGTACGTCTGTACTTTATGCATTTTGTATGGAGAGCCATGATGGTGAAAGCTTGAAGTTACTAATGCAGGAAAGACTGCGTATCAACCTCTTCCCATTTCCTATAGCTCATATTAGTTTTACGAAAGAGTTTAAAACATAAAATCAACCAAGGACTAGATCTAGGTGGTGATAGGCCAAAGATATGCATATAAATGTCTAACTCAAAATTCTGAAAGAACATATTTGGATTTGAAGTGCCGAGTATCCTATAGTATTGTGAGATTTTGTAAGACTACTGCCAACTGTTTTAAAAGCTTAAGCTATTAGATGAATACATTATTTATTATTTAAATATTTTGACACTCCCTCTCACTTAGCTTGGTCTTTTACCTAGTACTAGGTGTGGAAATTTAATTGGGGAGGCAAATGGGGGCTTGAAATATTTGAGCTCAAGACTTCCAGCTCTGATACAATATGAAATTTTGTGAGACTATTGCTAATTGTTCTAGAAGCTTAAGCTATTAGATGAAGAAGTGGTTTATAATTTAAATATTCTAACACTCCCCCTAATGCTTATCTTGGTCTTTTACCTAGGACTAAGCATGGAAATTTAAATGGGGAGGCAAATGGGGCCTGAAAAGATTAGAACTCAGGATTTCCAGCTCTAATACAATGTAAGATTTTGTGGGACTACTACTAAGTACTCTAAAAGTTTAAGCTAAGGCGTAATTAATTATTTAAATATTCTAACAAGTATGAATGCCAAGACACTCATATTGCATTAATATGACTAAATCATATACAAAGCATTCAGACACAGTATTGTCTATTATATCACAAGTCTACATGTTAGTTCGTTTGGTTGCACTAATATTGCCCTATTACTACCAAAGCTATTAAAATCAAAGCCATAACAGCTATTCCATGAGTGCCCAGCTTTGTTTTCTCTCACTTTACTTGTATTGTACTATTAAAAATTTATTTACACAACTACTCTAAGTACATTATCATCATAATAGCACTATTGATGATTACGGTGATTCTAATTGTCATTTTAATGAAGGAATCTAGTATGTACAAATATGGTTGCTACTCTACTAATGACTAAAAAATTAAGATATAAATAATTTCTATGAGCATGTTATATGAATATAAAGTTAGTATCTTATAACTAGTGTTGTCAAAATTGTACGATTCACAATTCAAATTGTATAATTTGATTAGATTCACATACTAAACAATTTGATTTGTAGCTACAAATCAAAGATGCAGCATTAGAATGACAAACGAAACTTGCGTTCAATTCAATCTGCATGACTTGATACAATGAATTTGTGATTTTTGGGCCTCATATGTTTTGGCATCATGCTTTATATTATAGTCATTAGAATCGTCCCACTCTCGATTCATTGTACGATTCGATCTAATTAGAGGCCCTAGCGATGAATTTCTACCAGGTAAATCACCAATCACCTGAATTGTAAGCGAGGAGATGGGATTTACTAACAACTCTACGATCCAACACATATAAGTTGATTTTGTTTTTTATATATTTACCTATCAAAATGATGTAACTTTTTCACATTTTTCAATATATGTTGAATGTTGATAGTTAAAGAATTATTGAAAAAATAAACTTTGCACTTTATAATGAATGTCTAGGTAGCAATTGAAATTATATCTTCTTATACATAGGGATCATCACCTGCACTCAAAGTAAGATTTCTTTTTCCATAATTCTAACCCAAAATTCTATATCTTACAATCTTTTTTGATTCACGATAACTATGCTGTATGCACATTCAATATTGTCAACGTTTGCATATCACAATTTTATTGGCAAATGTATCATTTGAATTTCTTACATCGGTCATTTGGGTTCATTTGAAACAATCGCATGATATTTCTTCAATATTATATGTATGTGTCTTGTTACATTTTTCTATATATTTTTTGGCAACTAATAGGCAGCCTTCAGCAAGATATCCTTTTTTTAAAGTTACTCTATAGGTACTTGCTGAATCTTACGATTCACAGTTCAGTTCAATTCACGATTCAGAAAATGAGCTTTACTATTCACGATTTTAATCTCAATTCAAGAACATTGCTTATAACAGATAATGTTATAATACGTACATAACTTCACTAATTAGAATAATAGTTAATTACTTCATTAAATTTATGTATGATTATAGAAGATTTCATAAGTTACTCTGAAATCATGCATGATATAACACGTAAACGTTATCTCTATCCCTTTACTACTATTGTGTCAAACTAAGCAAAATGATAACTACCACAGTAGTATTATGTTCTGGCCTAGCTATTAAGGCAACCAAAAATATACATAGTTTCAACTATAACCACAGACATAAAATAGACAAAAGAACCTACTTGTGACCCAGTGGTATTGGCAGTCAAGGGATTATCAATGTAAAATAGTAGAGTGATTGTATGAATTCAACCCAAAAAATTCATAGTGGAAGCACTTGAATATTACTATTGTTCATTTCAAGAGATACTCAATAGTCGAACGCCGAAAAGCTAGGGATGCATTGTAGATGGAAACTCGTTATTTAATCGCATCAATCATGTCAGGAACGAAAACCATGAACTTACCACGGGAAGAGAACATGCTCGACACTCATCCTTCCATTTTTTCATGAAAATTCTCATAGAACTAGTCTCCAGAACCAGTTTAACACCTTTCTTTTTCCTCCCCTTTTTTGTGAAATTGGTTCCATCCATCAGAATTATGTCCCGCTCTTCCGTGTCTCTTTTAAGCCATTCTGCATGAGTGAAATTTTCGCTCTCAATCATCTGCGAACTCATAGATGGATCAACTAGCATGTACTGGCCTGATTTTACATCTCCATTCCAATTATAATCTTCATTTAACAAGTCATCACCGAATTCCTCATCTGAACTTAAATAAGCAAAACTTAAGTCCTTGCTAATAGAATCTTCCTTCAAATATGTCCTCAAGCATGTCACTTCCGATCTCTTTGCACGTAAGATAAAGGATATATGACACCTACATATATAAAAGAAGTAATAATGAAGCTTTCATTCATAAACCACAAGTCAGTAAACGTAACAAATATAATATAGTTATCCCAGTTGATACACCAGATAAAAATGTCCATGGAATGCATTACACACAAATGCATTGTAACCACACAATTGTCATCATCGAGAAAGGTTAACTATTCATGGTTGAACTCTCATATGATTTACTATCTGATCATAATACAATGAGCTATTTGTCACCGATCCCTCATGTCGACTTACCATCTAATCTGATATAATTCAAGGAGCCATGACCTAATGTGTCATCTGTACATAGGAATCTCTAGACAACAGGTAAGATAAAAAAAAAAAAGTCAAACGCATTTGGCGTATTGAGAGGGTACAAGAATGACTAACCACTCTCAATTAGAATAACATGTGAAGCCAAGGTGGTCATATTAGAAATTCAGAGCTCAGAGTAGACCTATTTATGTTGCTATGATGATTAGTCCGATGATGGAAGCAGACAGATTCATCATACCTTGAAGTCTCTGTGCAGTCCTCACTTACTCTATACTCCACTAGCACAATTGCAACCCAACCCCACCCCCCCCCCCCCCCCCCCCCCCCGAAAAAAAAAACAAAAAGAAAAGAAAAAACGTTGCCCAGAGCTGACAATTAAAGCATTCAAAAAGACGGTTGCAAGCAGCAGAGTAGATTAAGGCAGAGATCACCCCCATTATCTCTACTCCCTGCCCAGCATTGTTGTTCCCCAACTCAAAACCATCTTGTTCCAGCCAGCATGCCCCACCATGCTTTCCATGCATCAGTTGTGTATTGCTTTGACAAACAGGACATACACTCAAGGATGCATAGACCATCCATTAGGACGCATCAACTTGAACTCCAAAAGGCAAACTAGTCATTCCCATCTCTAATAAACAAAAAAGATCTGTTTTCTACAGTGCGCCTCAAACAAGCAAGTGGAGTTGTTTGTCTGTTCTCAAAACTGCAACTTCACCCTGAGTTTGTTTTATATCCATTTCTTGTTCATCCCATTTTCTAATGGTTCACTAATCCTAATGATAAAAGGTTAGTATGTTTGCCAAATGGAACACCCTCAACTAGACAGGTTCAACTATACGAAGGTTCACCGTATAAGGAACCTGCTCACTTTGTAATCACCAAGTTTAACTGCTCATCCTATAAGAATTGAGGACACAAAATCAAGAGTGCATAATAGAGGGAGATTTTTAAGTAGTGAACCAAGATAGGAAAATTTCCTCTTTGAAAAAGGCTGTTTGCATGTGCTAATTTTGAAAAGTAGCTATCAAGAACAACTAAATACTGAAATAATACAATTATACTAATATGTGCTGTTGCTCTGAAGAATTCAATCCTTAAAATCTAGTGTCAACTTTGTCAAGCAAGTCAATTAGAACCTGGGAAACATCAGTTAAGTTACATTCTCAGTGCTTTAATAATTTGTGCAATCACTAATCTTTGTGTCAAAAAATCTAAGTAAACTAAAAAAGAAAATTATCGACAACTATGCATCTAAAGGACATAGGATGAAATGTATGATAGCCAATAGAAGTCGAATTCTTTTCTAGAGAAAACAATTCTCGAGAAGTTAAAAATGGTTACTTCTCTAAGCTTATAAAGCGGTCGGTGAAGCGATGACAAAAGGAGTCAGATGAGAAGAGTGGCAGGAGCAAGCAATGAACTCTGCATATAAATCAGCTTTCCTAATTTTTTTTCATTATCCCCTGTAATTTTGTTATCAGTTAAAACAAATTTAAAAAAAAAAAAAGGACACACCCCAAGCTTTGAATTCGTACGCCAAGCTTTTCCACTTGTGAGACTGATTTCTTTTTGGCTATAAAGCTGAGGAGGTCCCCAATCTCAACGCCTTCTCTGCTCCTGCGTTCAGATAAAAATTTACCAAGGTACCATACAATCTGCCCACTTGTTATCTTGAACACTTCAGTCACATCGCTGTTCAGGGAAAAGTATTGAGTAACAAGGGGATGTCGCAAAAAAGGGCCCAGTGCAAGCCCTTCAAATCGTTCAATGCCCTCATTTTCACAGATTGCTCTTTCCAGATCATACAATGAGGTGATTCTCCGGGTTTCGACAAAGCAATGGATAAATGAATTTATCTGAAAAATGTTAAACAAATAAGTGAGTCAAAAAGGAAGAAAGTCTTTTCACAGGTGTATAATTTACAAGATAAATCTATCTTCAAACCTGAGACATGTTTGGGTTCTTAAAAATGATGGAAGAAGGGCAACAGATCTGCTTAAAAAACCCTTCCAAACATAGATTGAACTTTATTTGTAACTTATACTAGATAGAAGCAGATAGAAACCCTTTCCGGGTGTTAACT
This sequence comes from Eucalyptus dawsonii, assembly GCA_016097615.1. Taxonomy (NCBI): domain Eukaryota; kingdom Viridiplantae; phylum Streptophyta; class Magnoliopsida; order Myrtales; family Myrtaceae; genus Eucalyptus; species Eucalyptus dawsonii. The sequence goes on from CM027878.1 coordinate 35,575,679, forward strand.
TCTTCAACTTTTCTACCATTTATATGATCATTTATCAATGACTTTGTGGTTATGTCATTAATCCCACATTCTATTAAGAGAAACCACAAGTAGGTTGCAGACATATGTTAAGCAATCATGGCAAAAGCAAAGGAAAGAAGACGACGATAAATCCTTGTAGACTATTCGAGTATCATATTTAGGAAATACTTGCTTGAGGAAGAATGATAATGCATGGGGAAGCAAACTACCTTAATCCACTGGGTATCTCAATCAAATAAATAAAAGATTTAGGGAGATCTCCTCGTCTTTGCAAACAGTCCACTATATTGACCCGCAAATACACACAACTCAATTAAACGCTGCATGGAGTACATTGGCATTATGTTTCGTGCATTTGATGATGGAATCCACAAGAACAAAAAATTACAGTAAAAGCACATTAAGCGCAATTATTAGGAAATAAAAAGAAAAGCAAAGGTCTTTACCCAAAAAAAAAAAGAAAAAAAGAAAAGCAAAGGCAAAAGACAAAAAAAGACAAAAAAAGAAGAAGAAGAAAAAACAGCATGCTCATGGACCCCACTAACCATCACAGTACCCCGACCTTAGAGGAAGACCTTGACGAAGAAGTTTACTTAGAACAGGGATTTTTTCCTCAGCCATCACTCATTCCACACAGTTTCAAGCTGACTCAAAAACAGAGAGGAAATGAAGCGTTAACAACGATCAAAGAACTTTTACCCTTCCCTCAACAACCATTAAGTTCTGGAGAGACGGCACTTGCTGCATGCTGAATCCTAAGGAGCTCCACGACTCGACCTGCAGAGCCAACACCGCGGCCTGCGAGACCTTCCAGGATGAGATGCTCAATCCGGCGGCGAGGAGATCGTGCCGAGCCTTCGCGACGGCCCAGTCGATCATCTCCAACCGCTCTATGTTGCTCGGGAAAGACTGTTGCTGATGCTGGTGAGGATGATGGAGAGGATGATGATGATGATCTTGTGGTGTCATGAGAAGAGTCGGAGGAGTCCAGGCTCCAGCGTGAGGATAGTAAGGATACGGGTGTTGCGGCAGTGGAGGCGGGGGCCCAACGCCACGTCCGCCGCCTCTCCCGCCGCCGCGGCTGGGAGGGCGATGGCGTATTGGCGGTGACCGGTCCATCTTCTTCGTCGGAAGCAGCACGGAAAAGCACTGCGAAGCGCCAGAGAGAGAGAGAGAGTGTGTGTGTGTGTGTGTACGTGAAAGCTAGTCGACTGCGTTGACTCGGAGGTCAATTTTAATGAAGAGAAAACCGAAAAGACGGGGTTAGCTTCTTCGTTAAGTTAAAGCCTAATCTTTGTACTAATTGCTAAAACAGCACCGAGCTTTGGGATTATTCCCTACTTTCCCCACCCATACTTTTCCTTTTTCAATTAAACCCCTATTGCTGTGTTTAGGAAATGGAGAAAAATGGGGCGAAGGGAAGTTATTGATGGAAAAGGTAAAAACTTTTCATATCTTTAGAGACAAAATGGAGTGAAAATTCGAAATTTTGTTGTATTTTCCTTCCAAATTTTCCTTACTCCTCCCCCACAAACATAGGATAAATATCTATCGCGTTCCTATATATACCATCCACTGTCCATCCATGATATTTTCGTTAGGGGATGTGGTAGGCTGGTAAATTGGAGCTCTCTGGAGAGATTAGGACGTTCTGAGATATTCGCGTTATGATTGAGGCAACAAATATGAACAAAAAAACCTTCGAGTGCAATTGCCTTGGTTATCCCATGATCTTTTAACTTTCACGAAATCCCCCGGGACACTCGAAAAAACTTCTTTTATTTGTTCTCAAATGATTGATATAAACTAAAATTTAGGATTGACAACATTGGACACGACATGAGGTAAAACAGGAATTACAGAAAGAATATTCAAATATGACGCAATAGGATACATGTAATTTATATCATTATATGTTAACACGAATGGACATCTAGCAATTTAAAACTGCAGACTAGAGATTCCCACACAAGCATCGCCTTCAACCCCTAGTATCAACCTTAGGTTCGAGCAAACTATTGGATCAAGATAGGATCATGAACATAAATATCATAATAGAGTTTCTCTTCCCACCAACTAATATAGATAAACCTAAGTCAATTGACAGCCAAAAGATCCAAATAGTGATAGGAAAATCGACTAATTAGGTGCTCGCGTGTAGGGACTGGTCAAACAATAACATGAGGTCTGAGGTTCATAAGTTAGTTACGCGTGGGATCCCATAACGCCCTTTCGATACCGCAAGCATGTTTTTGGAGAAGCATTCATCAATTGATTTCCTAAACGTGTAGATGTTTTTATTTGAAAATCTTGAAACATTTGCAAAACACTTTGTCAAAGTGGTTATTGATCAACAAGAACGTTTTCTCGTGTGTACTTGCATGCCTCCGTTTTCATGTGAAAGTGTGCATGAAACTATTTATTGAAATTCAAATTTCAATCATGACGTACAAGAATGATATAACATGGCAATAATCATATATAGCTAGCCATGACAAATCAAATGGAAAATAGGATGATAAAATGACATGAAATGACAACAAATGCAAGGCATGGTGGCTATATGACATGACACAACAATAATTATATATAGCATAACATTACAAATCACATGCAAGCATAACAACGAGATGATAACATGGCAATAATCACATGCAATTTAACATAGTAAATCAAATGGCAAAAAAATAATAATAAAATGACACGACATGGTAATAGTCTCAAGTAGCATGACATGACAAATCAAATACAAAAGATAACAATGACGCGAATAGCAATAATCACATGTAGTATGACATGACTTCATTTGTGTGTGAAAGTGTGTATGAAACTATGAGTTGAAATGCAAACTTCAATTATAACATACAAGAATGATATAAGATAGCGATAACCACATACAACTGGCCATGACAAATCAAATGGAAAATGATGATGAAATGACATGATATGACAATAATCAATAGGACATGGCAACAAATGCAAGATATGATGACAAGATGACATGACATGGCATGGCAATAATCATATAGAGCATGACATGACAAATCACACGAGACATAACAACAAGATGACGCCATGGCAATAACCAGATGCAACATAACATAGTAAATCAAATGGAAAAAATTAATAATGAAATGACATGATATGACAATAATCACATGCAACATAATATGACAAATAAGACGTACAAACAAGTGATGACATGACATGATAATAGTCTTCAGAAGCATGACATAACAAATCAAATGTAAAAAATTACGATGATACAAATGGCAATAATGACACGTAACATGACATGACAAATCAAATGCAAAACATAATGATGAGATGATTCGTCATGACAATAACTACATGCAACATGATAAGACAAATCAAATATAAGACATAATGACAAGAAGACAAGACATGGCAATAATTATACGCAGCATGACATGGCAAATTAGATGCAAAACATGACAATGAAATGATGTAGTATTCACACGTGAGCAGAATGCATGACAAATGAGATGCAAGACACATCAATGGAATGACATTGGCATGACATGGCAATAGTCACATGTAGTATGACATGACAATGAAATGCACAATATAATCATGAAATGAAATGACATGACATTACAATAATCACATATAACTAACTTGACAAATCAAATGTAAAGCATAATACTGAATTGACATGACATGATAATAATTATGTCAACATAATTTGATGAATTGGATATAAGGTATGATAATGAGATGACATGATATGGCAATAATTATACACAACATGACATGGCCATTTGGATGCAAAATATAATGATGAAATGACATGATATGACAATAATCACATATAGCAAAACATGACAAATCAGATGCAAAACATAACAATGGCATGATATGATAATAATTACATGCAGTATATTTGGCAAATCAAAACATAACGATGAGATAATGCGACATGGCAAAAATCACGTGCAGCATGACATAACAAATTATATGCAACACAAAAAGTTGGAGTGACATGACATGACAATTATCACACGTGACATGGCAAATTAGATCCAAAACATAACAAAGAGATGACATAACATGGTAGTAATTGCATATAGAATGACATGGCAAATTAGATGCAAGAATAATGATAAAATGACATGATATGACAATAATCACATTCATTATGACATGCCAATCAAATGCAAGACATAACAATGACATGATACTGCAATAATCACATATAGCACAGCATACCAAATCAGACGCAAAATATGACAACGATGTGAAATGTAAATCACAGTGTAAGGAGTCATTAATTCAATTTGCGGCTTCACTCAGACATGGTGACGCTTATGTAGAGACACATCATTTCTTTTCAGTTACGTCAAAACAAAATTTTATTTTTGAAAATCATTTTTCAAGTCAAAGTCATGAAATCAGTGGTTGTATGCTTTTGGCCTCTGTTCATGCCTTCGAATTGCGATGGCTATTTTTTCTTTTCTTTTTTAACCTTCAACTGCATTATCAAGCCAATTTTACACTCGAACTCAATTCCTTTGGTACATAACCTGTATCGTTATTCACGGATAAAGAGGAGTTCTAATGTCATGCTATAATTTTTTCCTACAAGCTTGACCGAGTAAAGGTGATCAAAGGAAGTGAAAGGGAGTGCGAGAAGCAAAGTGGCACTTCAATACAACTTCTTTTGTTGGCCTGCCCCTCAATTTAGCTTTCCCATCTCAAAAGCAAGTTTATTAATTTGGTAAGAAGATTTACTATATCGTGTAAAGAGTAGTGCTAGGCCTTAACATCCTTTGTTCTGTCCTTTGTGCGTGACTCGGAGCAAGTGGATTAACTACGAATCTAACTTTTCTTTATGTAGGGACAGAGGTAAAATCTATGTGTGATATATTCACCAACTATGTCACCTATACACTACACAGTTTAGAGGAGTTGTCACGCCCCGATCCTTGGGCACACACACATCCTTCACTTGGTCGACTTTAATATGCGATATCCCAGGACTATATATCACCAACCATTTCATTTATTAAGCACATGCGGAAGCAATTATAAATCCCCATACAATAAAACAATGGGATAGAAAAGCAGGCTATATTTTTCATATTGAAATTTACAACCAAACCTTTATACATGGCATTAGATAGAACACTTCACAAACTATTCGCAACTTCAGAGTCTCACTCTATCTACACATATACAAAAGGGTCCACAAAGAGATGGGATTTCAATCCTCGTCTAAGTCATAATCGGGATCATCCCGATCCTCTTCTGATTCCTCTTCACTCAGATCATTCTCTTCCTCAATTTCACCTCAAAGTTCTCCTTCACAAATTCCTCCTCCTTAGCTCCTCATCAGGATCCTGAAATGTTTTCCCCAAACTGGGATGAGACTACGTCTCAGCAAGTTCTACCCCACTAAGCCCGATTAGTAAACTATTATACTATAGGCTGCCTAAACACGCACAGGGCAGAGGACTTACCTTGGCCTCAGATTCCACCTGCATATTAGCACAACTCACAATAGGCACCTAAGTAATCACATCACAGATCGAGGCATCGATCAAATCGACCTAGTCGATCACATGCCAACAAAACCACTCACGGTCATTCCCATTCAATCAATCAATTTACAATATCAGACTCAAGGCAAAGATCAATCGACTTAGTCGATTACATGTCAGTCGGACCATCTTTAGGTCATTCCAGTCATTGCTATACAGTCTCAACTGATAAAACCAATCACCGAGCCACGTGCATTCTCTGAGGTGATGGGACCGATCATCGAGCCACGATACACATGACCAAATTTCTAAATGACATGCCAAGTCATCAGGTCAGCATATATCTTACATACTCACTTTCATTTCCACAATTTCCAGTATGATCGGTAGTCTACCACAATACCTTTATCACTGGCAACCAATACTCGATACACAGAAATACGGCCACGCAGGCACAATCTACGCCACACAGGCATGATCAACTATCGTCACATAGGCATGATCAATTATTGCCACACAGGCATGATCAATTATCGTCACACAGGCATGATCAACTATCCTCACACAGGCATGATCAATTATCGCCACATAGGCATGATCAACTATCGCCACACAGGCATTATCAACTATCGCCACACAGGCATGATCAATATTCAACAATTTACGTGCATTCTCTAAGGCATCCTACATGCCAAAGCGATGTAATAATCGCCGAGCCACATCACACATCATTTCTTTTCATCTTTTATCATCATTAATAAAATATCGTGCATTAGTACACGATTGGCCTTAGCCAAAATATAATGATTTCGATTCCACAATCCCACCATTATTAGCGTCCACCAAAACACTTTTGGTGCTGTCAACCGACACCCGGTTATTTTCCAATTAACTTTCCAAATTAATTAATCCAGGAAAATAATCTTATAATCACAATTAATTCACTTTAGCACAAAATAAAGCTCAATTAAATAAACGGACTGCGCCATGATGATCAGCACGAAAATTCGGTCGTCGTCCATCAAATTCTTAATTTTCGAAAAATAAATAAATAATTAATTAATTTCGAAAATTAATTAATAAATATTAAAAATTCCATTTAGCTCGAAATAAAGCCAATTTAAATAAACGGGCTACACCATGATCATCATCATAATATTCCAGTTACTGGCCAACCCACTTGAATTTTCGGAAAATAAATAATTAATTAATTTAATTCCGAAAATAATATTTAAATACCAAAAATTCCACTTAGGCCCAAAAAGCCTAATTGAAGCCCACTAAAGGTCGGGAAAAATCCCAAGGCACTTCCAATAATTAGTAGATCAAGTCTACTTGCTAATTGCGCAATCAATTTATCTAAATCGCATCACAATCGACTAATAATTGCTAATTTATTCTAATCCAGGATTAGTGAGATTACTCACCAAATCGCGCGCAAATCAGATCAATCCGACGGGGACGACACGAGGAACAATTCTTCCCAAAGCACGGCTCGGGTTCGGGGCCCGGAAATGGCTCAAAATGGCCCAAGAGCCGGCTGAAAACCCACTTCGTGGGTTGCTGGATTAGCTGCGAAACAGAGGAAAATAGAGATGGTTAGAGGTGGAGAGGGGCCGGGAAAGCAAGAGGTGGTCAAGTGAGGCCACACGGCGGCTCCGGCGGCTTGCTCGGCCACTCACGGTGGCTGGACGAGACGGAACAGGGGCGAGAGACGCACGAGGGAGGCCTGGGCGCGAGGAAACGAGGGCTAGCGGAGCGCGCAGCAAACGGTGGACGAGTGGGCGCAGGCGCGGATGGCGGGACGGCGGCAAACGGTGACGACGGCAAGCTGCTTCTTCTGTCTTGCTGGCTCGTTCGAACCAGAGGAGAGAGAGAGTACCGAGAGAGAGAGGGGGGGCGTCGACGGTTGCCGAAGAGGGCGAAGGAGAGGCGAAGGCGGGCGGGACGGCGGCAGAGCACGGGCAGCGATGACGATCCGGCGTGGCTGTTGCTGTCTCGGCTTCTTCAGCTTCTGGTTCGCCGTTTCCACGAAGAAGAAAGAAGGAGAAGAAGAAAGAGGGGGGGATTCGGTCACGTGGGAGAGAATGGAGGAGAAGAGAGAGGAGAGAGAAGAAAAGATAAGAGAGAAAAGAGATAAGGCTTTGACTATTCAAAAGAAAAGAGAGAGAGAGAGAGAGAGAGAGAAAAAGAAAATGCTTAATATCATTATTCATATTTTCCTTTTCTCTTCCCCTTTTCCTTTCTATTTTCTCTTGGTCTTCAATTAATCCTCCGATAATTTCTTTATTGAAATTTCGGACTCGTCAATAATTTGACGGGCGATGAGACGGTCCTAAAATTGAATTGTGACACGCTCGAATATTCGATTCCCAAAACCGAATTAAATTCCATGATTAAAATCGACCGGACGCGATTTTAGTGCAACCCAACCGATTAGGTAGCTTCTAGGGATTTTACCGCGGTTATATCCCTTAACGGCTTCACCCAATAGGTTAGCTAACTCGTGAGTGATCAGCTCAGAGAAAAAGGACCATAGGCGCACCGACGATATGCACATTTCACTTTATCGAAACGGGATCGAATTTCAGGATGTCACATTCCACGTCCAATTCCTCGAAATTGAACACGTGGGTCAGGTCAGGCTCGCACTTTCTTAACATCAACACATGAAAGACGTCATGCACTTGCACCAATCTTGGCGGCAATGCAAGATGATACGCTAAGGTCCCAATTCTCTCAAGAATCTCGAATGGACCTACGTACCTCGAACTCAGCTTGCCTTTCTTACCAAAGCGTGAAGTTCCCCTCATTGGTGACACTTTCAGAAAAACGTGATCACCAACTTGGAATTCAAAAGACCTTCGACGCTTATCTGCATAACTTTTCTGCCTGCTCTGCGCGGTCTTTAATCTGTCTCTAATCACTGCCACGGCATCTACTGATTGCTGAACCAACTCTGTGCCTGTTATCTTCCTTTCTCCGACTTCATCCCAACACACTGGAGTTCTGCATGCTCTGCCAATAATACTTCAAAAGGAGCCATCTTAATGCTCTGCGGATAATTGTTGTTGTAGGCGAATTCCAATAGATGAAGCTGATCTTCCCAACTTCCTTTGAAGTCTATTACACACGCTCTCAACATGTCCTTGAGAGTCTAAATTGTCCTCTCCGACTGGTCATCCGTCTGAGGATGATACGCCGTATTATACTGAAGCTTTGTACCTAAAGCACTCTGCAAGCTCTTCCAAAAAGCAGCAGTAAACCTCGGGTCTCTATTAGATGTTATCGTAACTGGCACTCCATGCATTCGAACCACCTGACGCACATACAGGTCTGCGTGCCTATCAAGACTAAGGTCCTTTCAAACTATAATGAAGTGAGCCGACTTTGTTAGCCTATCGACTACTACCCAAATCAAATCATTTCTTCTTTGACTCATTGGTAGTCCAGTTACGAAACCCATCGTGATATGCTCCCATTTCCACTCTGGGGTCGCAAGAGGTTGCAGAAGTCCTCCTAGCTTGCAATGTTAGGCTTTTACTTGCTGACAAGTCAAACACTTGGCCACATGCTTGGCAATGTCCGCCTTCATACCTAACCAACAGTACTATTGACACAGATTCTGATACATTTTGATACTTCCAGGACGAACGCTATAACTGCCACGATGCACTTCAGACAAAACATCCTCTCTAGGCTCTACATCGTTAAGCACAACTAAACGTCCACAGAACCTTAGTGTCCCATCGTCATAACTCAAAAAGTCAGCTTTTCCATAAGCCCAACCTTTTTATATAGAACATCAAGTTATACATAAACAAAATATTCAGGTACCACTCTAGTCAGTGATTCTCCTCTTTACAACTTCATTTTCATAAATTAAAATTCTATAAACTTAATCAAAATTTCATTGTGCTACTTCCATAAAGTCACTCCAAGAACATTCTTCCTTTGATCGGTGCATAGTCGGTTCGTTCCTGTCCCCTTCACTATTCTAGTGATGCTCTATTTGCGGTGCTTTTCCTTTGTCCTGCCCATTAGTGATGGCATATGTCCGTCCTTGAGCTGGAGGTCCGAATGGTTTACCTTGTTGTGCAATTAATGGCGGGAGTCCTCGGTTCTGACCCATCTGTGGCGGTGGTGGCAGCTGCTGTTGTCCCATCTTTCTTTGGGGACAATCTTTGGCTAGGTGGCCGTGCTGGCGACACTTGTAGCAAACTCTTGTCCTAGGAAAGCACGAAGCCGATCCATGTTGTCTTCCGCAAAAACGACACATACCAATCTGACAGGCATTACTAGCATGCCCGTGGTACCTGTGGAATCAACTTTGGGTTCCGACTTTCCAATTCCACCCTCCTTACTGGGCGAAACATGAGATCTACCTCCAATCATCGGTCTTTTCTCAAACCAATTTCTATCTTGGTTCGAACCAAACTGCGATCCAGATGTGACGGCTCGTTCATTCTTATCCTTCTCAATCTTCTGAGCTCTTCGATATAGATCATTATAAGTCTTTAGATCTAGAACGACTAAGGCACTCCTTATGTCCGGTCTGAATCCATCTCTGAACCTCCTCGCTCGGTTCACAGGATTCTCAATTAACTCGGGGGCATACCGCGAAAGTTCAGTGAACTTCGCCTCATATTCATCAACAGTTAGGGAACCCTGGCAAAGACGTTGAAATTCTGCCATCTTCACCTCTTTGGCAGTGTCAGAGAAAAACTTATCATTGAAGGCTTCACGAAAAGTGTTCCAGTCCTGAACAGTGCCTTCTGGAAAGATTGTTTCACGAGTTGTCATCCACCAAGTGTCTGCAACTCTCTCCAGCTGGTAAGTTGCTAACATTACCTTCTCAGTCTCGTTGCACATCAACAGTGCAAACGCCTTCTCAAGCTTCTGAACCCATGAAGAAGCAGCTTCGGGATCTCCATACCCAGTGAACAACAGTGGATTTAACCTTAGGAAATGTTCCACCAGCTTATGGATTGGCCTTGCAGCGACCACTATCTCCGGTGGATTTTCAACATTCATAGCGGCTGGCGCAACGGCAGGTTCGACTGTAGGTGCGGCAGCAGGGGCAACTCCGGTGGCGGTGACAGCAGCGGCAGTTGCAACGGCCTGAGCAGCGGCTTCAACGATAGCAGCTTGCTGATCCATTCTAGCACCAATTGCTTCTAGAACACGCAAGATCTCATCCAACCTAGGATCATTAGGGGCTGCTACCCCGACATCTATGACAGGTGGAATCATTCCACTCGCGCTAGCCTGTGCTGGCGCTCGACCATGTCCGCCTCGGGTTCCGACACGAGTCGAAGCTCTACCCCGAATAACGGCCCTACTGGTCCTCTTTGCAGCAGTTCTTGGCTCCTGATCACTCATGGTGTAGTTTTACTTAACTAACACGTGTTTCCAATTCAACACCAAATTAGAAACAGAGCGATCCAAACAACAAACAATTTTAGTACACAGCTAACAAAGACATGCACCAGCATGAATTTAAAGGCCTTTCCTACTAACTATCCCATGGTCAACGCTCCTTATCACTCCAATCTTCAACTTCGCTCTGATACCACTTAAACTGGATGTCACGCCCCGATCCTTGGGCACGCACACATCCTTCTCTTGGTCGACTTTAATATGCGATATCCCAGGACTATATATCGCTGACCCTTTCATTTATTAAGCACATGTGGAAGCAATTATAAATCCCCAGACAAAAAACAATGGGATAGAAAAGCAAGCTATATTTTTCATATTGAAATTTACAACCAAACCTTTATACATGGCATTAGACAGAGCACTTCACAAACTATTCGCAACTTCAGAATCTCACTCTATCTACATATATATAAAAGGGTTCACAAAGAGATGGGATTTCAATCCTCGTTTAAGTCATACTCAGGATCATCCTGATCCTCTTCTGATTCCTCTTCACTCAGATCATTCTCTTCCTCAATTTCACCTCAGAGTTCTCCTTCACAAATTCCTCCTCCTCAGCTCCTCGTCGGGATCCTAAAATGTTTTCCCCAAACTGGGATGAGACTACGTCTCAGCAAGTTCTACCCCACTAAGCCCGATTAGTAAATTATTATACTATAGGCTGCCTAAACACGCACAGGGCAGAGGACTTACCTTGGCCTCTGATTCCACCTGCATATTAGCACAGTTCACAATAGGCACCTAAGTAATCACATCACAGATCGAGGCATCGATCAAATCGACTTAGTCGATCACACGCCAACAAAACCACTCACGGTCATTCCCATTCAATCAATCAATTTACAATATCAGACTCAAGGCAAAGATCAATCGACTTAGTCGATTACATGTCAGTCGGACCATCTTTAGGTCATTCCAGTCATTGCTATACAGTCTCAACTGATAAAACCAATCACCGAGCCACGTGCATTCTCTGAGGTGATGGGACCGATCATCGAGCCACGATACACATGACCAAATTTCTAAATGACATGCCAAGTCATCAGGTCAACATACATCTTACATACTCACTTTCATTTCCACAATTTCCAGTATGATCGGTAGTCTACCACAATACCTTTATCATTGGCAACCGATACTCGATACACAGAAATACGGCCACGCAGGCACAATCTACGCCACACAGGCATGATCAATTATCGCCACACATGCATGATCAACTATCGCCACACAGGCATGATCAATTATCGTCACACAGGCATGATCAATTATCGCCACACAGGCATGATCAACTATCGCCACACAAGCATGATCAATATTCAACAATTTACGTGCATTCTCTAAGGCATCCTACATGCCAAAGCGATGTAATAATCGCCGAGCCACATCACACAGCATTTCTTCACACATCATTTCTTTTCATCTTTTATCATCATTAATAAAATATCGTGCATTAGTACATGATTGGCCTTAGCCAAAATATAATGATTTCGATTCCACAATTCCCACCATTATTAGCGTTCACCAAAACACTTTTGGTGCTGTCAACCGACACCCGGTTATTTTCCAATTAATTTTCCAAATTAATTAATCCAGGAAAATAATGTTATAATCACAATTAATTCACTTTAGCACAAAATAAAGCTCAATTAAATAAACGGACTGCGCCACGACGATCAGCACGAAAATTCGGTCGTCGGCCATCAAATTCTTAATTTTCGAAAAATAAATAATTAATTAATTAATTTCGAAAATTAATTAATAAATATTAAAAGTTCCATTTAGCTCGAAATAAAGCCAATTTAAATAAAAGGGCTGCACCATGATCATCAGCATAATATTCCGGTTACTAGCCAACCCACTTGAATTTTCGGAAAATAAATAAATAATTAATTTAATTCCGAAAATAATATTTAAATACTAAAAATTCCACTTAGGCCCGAAAAGCCTAATTGAAGCCCACTAAGGGTCGGGAAAAATCCCAAGGCACTTCCAATAATTAGTAGATCACGTCTACTTGCTAATTGCGCAATCAATTTATCTAAATCGCATCACAATTGACTAATAATTACTAATTTATTCTAATCTAACAACCTAAACATAAATAATTAAAACTAAACCAACCTTAAGCATAATTAGCCAACTAATCCAGGATTAGTGAGATTACTCACCAAATCACGCGCAAATCGGATCAATCTGACGGGGACGACACGAGGAACGATTCTTCCCAAAGCACGGCTCGGGTTCAGGGCCCGGAAATGGCCCAAAACGGCCCAAGAGCCGGCTGAAAACCCACTTCGTGGGTTGCTGGATTAGCTGCGACACAGAGGAAAATAGAGATGGTTAGAGGCGGAGAGGGGTCGGGAAAGCAAGAGGCGGTCAGGTCAGGCCACACGGCAACTCCGGCGGCTTGCTCGGCCACTCACGGTGGCTGGACGAGACGGAACAGGGGCGAGAGACGCACGGGGGAGGCCTGGGCGCGAGGAAACGAGGGCTGGCGGAGCGCGCGGCAAACGGCGGACGAGTGGGCGCGGGCGCGGACGGCGGGACGGCGGCAAGTGGTGACAACGGCAAGCTGCTTCTTCTGTCTTTCTAGCTCGTTCGAACCAGAGGAGAGAGAGAGTACCGAGAGAGAGAGAGGGGGGGCGTCGACGGTGGCCGAGGAGGGCGAAGGAGAGGCGAAGGCGGGCGGGATGGCGGCGGAGCACGGGCAGCGACGACGATCCGGCGTGGCTGCTGCTGTCTCGGCTTCTTCAGCTTCTGGTTCGCCGTTTCCACGAAGAAGAAAGAAGGAGAAGAAGAAAGAGGGGGGGGTTCGGTCACGTGGGAGAGAATGGAGGAGAAGAGAGAGGAGAGAGAAGAAAAGATAAGAGAGAGAAGAGATAAGGCTTTGACTATTCAAAAGAAAAGAGAGAGAGAGAGAGAGAGAGAAGTCGGTGGGGGGGGGGGAATCGCACAAGGGGGAGGGGAGAGGAGAGAGAAAAAGAAAGAAAAATAGAGAAAAGGGAGAGAGAGAGAAAAAGAAAATGCTTAATATCGTTATTCATATTTTCCTTTTCTCTTCCCCTTTTCCTTTCTATTTTCTCTTGGTCTTCAATTAATCCTCCGATAATTTTTTTTATTGAAATTTCGAACTCGTCAATAATTTGACGGGCGATGAGACGGTCCTAAAATTGAATTGTGACACGCTCGAATATTCGATTCCCAAAACCGAATTAAATTCCATTATTAAAATCGACCGGACGCGATTTTAGTCCAACCCAACCGATTAGGTAGCTTCTAGGGATTTTACCGCGGTTATATCCCTTAACGGCTTCACCCAATAGGTTAGCTAACTCGTGAGTGATCAGCTCAAAGAAAAAGGACCATAGGCACGCCGACGATATGCACATTTCACTTTATCGAAACGGGGTCGAATTTCAGGATGTTACAGAAGCAACGATAACAACATGCGTTCTATCATGTTTATGTGATAGCCTATAGTGCAATAACCTAATTTAGATCTAAACAGTCATCTTGACGGGCTATAAACATGTATAATTTCTAGTGACATTTTGGCAGCATAATGATGTCATATAACTCAAGATCTAATTTTGACATTATGAAGGCCTAAGAACATACATTTTCAACTATTCAAACAGGCAGCATAATGACATTTTCTAAGCTTTCGAGTTTTCATTTCAACTTTAGTTTTGACTACTTAATGGAGCAACTGTGGCATCCCGAAAATTCAAAGCCAAGCCTTAAGGTGTGTTAAATGTCTTTAATTAGGTGATAGAATTTTATGGCTTATGCTTTAGCCAATTTGTCTTTTAATTTGATGAATTTTGCTTGTGTTGTGGAAATTAAATTTAAATGCTTGGCCATATGATTTAAATTTCAATAATTAAAATACCCCAAGACTTTGGCCAAGATGAAATTTGAATTTAGAAATATTTATAGAAAGGAATTCAAAAAAAAAAGAGAAAAAGGGATCGAAAATTCGAAATGGGCCTTGGGCCCATTAGCCTAAAGCTTGGTGGGCCAAGCTAGTCGGCCCATTGGGCCCAAGAAGGATTTTCGACCAGCCCAAGAAGGAGTGGCCGGTTGGGCCTAAGCCCAAGCCCATTAACCCAAATCAAAATTCAAAAATTGAAATTACAAGTGGCCAAAGGAAGAGCATGCATTGGCCATGGGTGTGGTGGATCAATCATTACCTATGATGAGCCTAGGGGAGTATAAAAAGGGGATTTGGAGAGAGAGTGGCCGGTTCTTGCTTCATTTCCGTCCAAGAGAGAAGTGTGCGAGAGAGAGAGGGCTTGAGCGGAAGAGAGGAACCGAGAGGGAGGAGGTGGAGCCGAGAGTTGCCGCCGCCGTGTCTCGCCGTCGCCGCCTAGTCCGACCGTCCTACGCCGCCTTGTGCTTGCTGTTCGTTCATTTTGGAGGCAAGTGGGGGGTCCTTTACTTCTCTTGCATGTTGTTTTGATGGTTGCATGTTCGGTTTGAGGGGTGATTTGGGCGAAATACCGAAGTGAGGGTTGAATGTGTTCATGTTATGTGGCTGTTTCCGTTCGGTTGGTGGTAGACAGTAACTTATTCGGGCTTGCATGTGTATTTGGAGTGTGATTTTGGCTTCGGTGTCTTGATGAAAGTTGAAGCTAACATCTTGTAGTATGACATACTCGAATTTCATGGAAAACGATGGTGATATGTGGGGTCAAAAGCTTTGTTATACGGAGACTTCAGATCTGCGAATTTCCTACTGACCTTTTGTTGATTTCTTGGTTGCATGTTGATTTCGGTTGGAGATCTCACTTTGTTGTATTCTTGAAAGTTGTAGGAAACACCTTGAGCTACAACATATCAAATTTGAGGATAAACCAATGAGTATAGCCTAGTTAACCAGTTAGATCTTTGAGACGGATGGTTCTGTTGAAGTGAACCGAGACACCCGAGACTTCAAGGACTTAAAAGAGGATTATAATTTGGTTATTTAACCTAGATCTCTTCATGAAACTTGTAAAGGATATATTGATATATAACATACTCTAATTTCAGAAGAAACGAAAGAGATTTGATGGGTCAAACCTAAGTTTTTCGGTGATGTACGTTCTGGACGAAACGGTAGAGGTTCCAGAAGCTTCGTGGAGTTATATAAATTAATCTATAAAGAATTTGGCTTAGAGTTCTTCATGAAAAATGCACGAAAATATGTTGGCTATCATCCTGTAAAATTTGGGAATTTTCGGAGGTCATATGAGTATTTTAATTGAATTAATTCGAAAACTGTGCAATCTGGCCATGATCCGAATGTTGTGTGTATTTTGTGGAAATTTGGGAAATTATGTAAAATGCAAATGAGCCATGGATTTTATGTGAAATTTGATTCTAATTGTTTGTTTAATGATTGATTGAAGATTATGATTTTTGGAAAATCATAAATATTAAAGATAATATATTATTTATGAAAATAAATAAATATAATAATATAATAATATAATAATATAATAATATAGTAATAAAATAATATAATAATAATAAAATAAGAGGTGGATTATTTTATTGGCCATGAGTCCTATGGAATTATGATGCATTGCTATATGACATTGATGCATGTATGATCATTAATTATGATGTATTGTTATCTGGCACTGATGTATAAATGATCATGAATTATGATGCATTGCTATATGACATTGATGCATGTATGATCATGAATTATGATGTATTGTTATACGGCATTGATGTATGAATGATCATGAATTGTGATGCATGTATGTAAATCATATGCCATGAAATAACAAGATGAAAAGGATGATAAAAAGTGGAAAATGGTATGTGAGTAAGAGGTTGTGGCGGAGGATGATATCTGGTGGCCGAGTGGCACAATTCCAGAGATTCCCTGGGAGTTTCGGGATGCCGAATGTGGCGGGCCGGAAGCCTGTCGGAGGTTTACGCCGAAGGGAGTGACTCGTGATGCCGGGATTAGGGTGCGAGATCCCCGGTTAGAAGGGTAAAGGCCGGAAGCCCTGTCGGAGGTTTACGCCGAAGGGAATGCCTCGTGATGCTAGTTGAGATGCGAGATGCCCGGAATGTGGGGGCCGGAAGCCCGGTGGCCATGAGATGGCTGGGATACTTTGGGATCCTGTCGGAGGTTTCGCCGAAGGGATGGTGATGATGGTGAATTTGATGATTTGAGAAAAGATAATGTGGGGATCAATTGATAAATAAAAGTGGAAATTGATCTATGATGATGATATGATATGATATGCATGGTGATGCATGGTTAATGATGATATGATGTGATATGCATGGTGATGCATGGTTAATGATGATGTGATATGCATGGTGATGCATGGTTAATGATGATATGATATGATATGCATGGTGATGCATGGTTAATGATGATATGATGTGATATGCATGGTGATGCATGGTTAATGATGATGTGATATGCATGGTGATGCATGGTTAATGATGATGTGATATGCATGGTGATGCATGGTTAATGATGATATGATATGATATGCATGGTGATGCATGGTTAATGATGATGTGATATGCATGGTGATGCATGGCTAATGATAATATGATGTGATATGCATGGTGATGCATGGTTAATGATGATGTGATGATAATGATATATGAGACGCCATGATGATGATACATATATGCTATGATGATGCATGAATACGCTTGACATCAAAAAGGTAAGCAATGCCTGCATTGTATGATGGTATGCATGGTGCACTGAGTTGTTATTGGATTTCCCTATCTGTTGAGTGGCTGTACTCACCCCTTTTGGGGATAACATTTCAGATTAGCACTATGCCGCTACCTGCTGTTTCGCGTGGGGTATTTTACGGTCTACCGTCTGATGTTGAGGTGGAGTGTACGGAGTTAGATTGTCCCTATGTGCCCGGATTGACGTTCATCCGAGTGCGATGCTTAGTTATGTATGATATCGGCCTGGCTGGGGGCCCTGTCATACAAGAGTTCATTTCTGTTCACGTCCGTCGAGATGGTGCTATGCAAGGGATGCTGCCGCCGCCACCACCTGACGCACCGGGTTGGGTGTGAGACTCACGCGCGACGAGTAGGAGCCGAGCTTTTTGATGTAGATAATCGACACCTTTGATGGGAGCTTGTGCGCTTGATGTAGAGGGTTGATAGTTTCTTTTTGAGATTTTAGGCGGGACATGGCGAGTCCTTGCTTTTCTTGTTTTGTATCGACCCGAGAAAGGAGGAGTCCCATCCTAAAAGAATATGTAAATAAAGTGTTGATGTTCGTATATAAAATCCTGATGTGTAGCTGGTGTGTATTTGTATCATGGGATAGAAGGGAGATGGATGACGATGTGAATTTTGCTTCCGCTATGAGTTACGCATGGGACCGCTTTAAGAAAAAAAATGCCTGTAATCTGGCAAGGCTTAATTTAGCCAAGAGATAGAGATGATAAAAGATATAACACCGGCGCTGGTGACGACCTGCGAAGGGTTTCGGGGTGTCACAGCAACACACCAACATACTATAAATTATATGATTCTAACAAACGTTACAACATCCTGGCATGCATTTTTTTATGAAATTTGAAAATGAGTGAGTTCGAACTCACTTTGACAACACGCAAGTTTTGGTGCCTGGACGGAAAAAAAAAAAAAACACACGAAAACAAGAGAAACGCGAGAATTGAGGGAGCAAGAAACCAATGAGTAGACTCACCGCCCTCTAAAATGCAGAAACGAAAGGGTATTTATTGTGATTTTTGCACCGGTCCTATCGTGAGATTTCTAACGAGCCCAATATTTTCAGATGAATTCACGAAAGTACGAAATCGAGATTCCAATTTATATTAGAGCATAAGGCTTGGGCCAATGAACTGAGCGAGGTTTTAGTGCTTATCATTTGCAAAAATTATTATGTACTATAATTTAGAGGTCTAAAAAGTCTTGTTCGATTTCGAGACTTCTAGGTATGGTTTTGGGCTTTGAGACCTTACTTTTGAAAATTATTATCCGCTTTTGAAAAATGAGAATGTGCTAGTTGCATATTGTGCTTTGTTATTTGCATTTTGGCATTTACTTTGTTTGGCAGATACTTGGGATTTGCTAGGCTTGAAAGCCTTTAACACAATCCATCTGTGGGTAGCGCAGTTGGTTGAAAGTCCCTCCCTTATTGCTGAGGTCGAGAGTTCGAAACCCTACATTGCTATCGATTTAAGTGGGGGGCCATGGCGGTGAGTTGCTGTGCTAGTCTCCCCCGAGATATAGGGGCTCAGCTCTCAGGAGCCGTTTAGGCACAGGGGGCAAGTGGTGGAGTCCTCGATTACCAAAAAAAAACAAAAGCCTTTTAACCTTTCAAGTATTATTTTGAAAAATAAATAAAAAATTTCTTTCAACCAAAAAAAAATACTTAATTGAAAATAGGTTCACGTAGCAGATTGCATAATGAGCAAAAGTTAAGGTACTTGCAAAAAGGGATATCACTGACTTTCTGTTTCATAAATAGCCAATTTTCAGTGTCTTATTATTGATGTTGTGTGAGTGAAAGTCCCTAATAATTACAAGCTTAATTGCGCCAAACCAATTTTGGAAAGGGCAAGCTTTCTATATGATGATAATGGAGTTGGTTTGGACATTTAGGTGGAAAGCCCAAAACTGGGGACTGCATGGCCCGTTATTTGTTAAACGTGTTGATATGATCTTTTTAAATGTACTATTGATCTTTGATATAAATTAATTGGATTTCAATATTTTTGGGGAAAAATCACTACTGAATTTTGTAGCCTTCTGAATGAATTATGAACTATCGATAAGATGATTGGATGATACGTTTAGTGGACTTGTAGAAAGAATCGGTCCACCGGAACGTAGACATGTCTTAGAAAAAAGATTAATGGAACTTTGGTTCACAAGACTCTAATTTACATAATTCTCATGAATTATCAAAAAAATTACTCATCTTAAATGTTTTGTACAAATGCCAACTCACTCTTAAATTTTTCAATTTACCAATTAATCTTTAACCCTATCATAAATTTCAAATGTAGTTATTCTCGTTAATTTTCACCAAACATCATTGATGTGGCAATATCATCATCGTCTACTATCCTATGCGGCACATCGTTGGTGATTTTCGGTGAAAATTGGCTAGAATGATTTCATTGGAACTATGCACAAACCCTTATGACTAAATTGGCAAAGTTGGAAAATTGAAGACTAAATTAATGTCTGTGCAATAGTTTTAGACATTACTTGAATGCAAGCTTAGACTCCAGCATTGTTTAGACTCGTTAGATGCATTCAAAAGAAAACTTCACTTCATCTCACTTTTCATTTTTTCGAAATTAGCCTTACATGAAAAGTTAAAATTATTCAATTTCTTATTGTTGACACTTGAATTTTAGTCGATATATCATGTGGGCATTTACATAATGAAAATTTAATACCAAAGAGAGAGAGAGAGAAAAGGAAAGAAAAGGCCCAGTCAACCAATTCACACGACCCCAATTCAAGCAACTCTGGCCCATCTATAGAATTTGCCCATTTCAGCTTTAGCGGACTTTGTGAAGGTAATGAATTTATACTGAAGAATCAGCAATGCAAAAACTCTTGCACAGAGGAATCAAAGATATAGAAGCAAGAAGATATATTTGTAAAGTTCAAGATTGATCAATGGAAACTCTGTATTCTTCTCTTCTCTTGATCACAATGTACTTCAAGACTTGTACATCAATAGAAAGAAAATCTCTATATCGACTCCATACTCTCATCTATCTCATCTGTATATTGCTGTGCTTATTTTTACAGAGAACTTGAAGAGCATATCAGAAAACTCGAAAGACCACACATTCGCAAAACTATATACATTTCCTATTTAAGCAGATGAAGGCTAACAAAAAAACTAACTTTTGTTTATGACTTTCTAACTGACTAACAACTTCACAAGTTTTCATAGAGGCAATCCGCAATCCACAATCCGTGTTTATCTTCTTTGACGAATTTTCCATCGTTGATCACAATCTTCATTACTCTTCATCTTAGTCGTTCATTTCCACTGGTATCAGTCACAATCACTTCTTCTCTTTTTTTGCTTGTATCAGCTTCACTTGCCTTTCTCTTTTGCTGACTTCAGCAGCCTTAGCAGCATCCTCTGCTCTCTGTTGATATATCTTAACATTCCCCCTCAAATTGGGAATAGGTGGAGAACTAAGTCCCAATTTGGTGCATAGTTGACAATGTGCAAAATGTGAGAGAGATTTGGTGAAAATATCAGCAATTTACGAAGTGCTTGGGACATACTTAACAATGAGTGATCCTGAGGAGACTTTTTCTCGAACAAAGTGGAAGTCTACTTCGATATGTTTTGTTTGAGCATGTAATATAGGATTGGCAGTGAGAGCAATAGCTGATTTATTATCACAAAATAGATGTGTAGGATAGGTAAGAGCACATCCTATGTCTCGCAAGACAAAACTGATCCGGGTGAGTTCAGCCGAGGTGGAAGCAAGTGCACGATACTCAGCTTCTGTAGAGGATCTGCTTACTGTGGTTTGCTTCTTGGCAGCCCAAGAAATAAGGTTGGAACCAATATAAGTACAAAAACCTGTAGTTGATCTTCGTGTTTCTGTACACCCTGCCCAGTCCGCATCTGAAAAACCATACAGATGTGAAGAGCTTTGAGAATGAATGAATAGACCAAGACTGATAGTGCCTTTGATGTATCGCAGCACCCTTTTAAGTCTTGAAAGATCTGCTAGAGTTGGTGTCTGTAATTTCTAACACAATAAATTGGTAGCATAGGCTATGTCAAGGCGTGTCAAAGTGAGATATTGAAGAGCACCTACCAGGCTGCGATACTCAGTAGGATTGGACAAAGGAACAGAGTCTTGTTGCATGATAATTGGCTTTAGGGACAGAGGAGTAGCAATTGGTTTACATTCAGACAGTGAGCTTGAGTGAGAAGATCACTAGCATATTTGGTATGACACATAAACAAATGATCCGAATTTTGTTTGACTTCGATGCCAAGAAAATAATGCAGAGGGCCAAGATCTTTCATGTGACATTTGAGACTGAGAGAATGAATAAGAACATAGAGTAATTGAAAGGAACTCCCAGTTAAGACAATGTCATCAACATATAATAGTAGAAGAATGGTATCCTGTTTATGATGATATATGAATAAAGATGGATCTGTAGAGCTGCAAAAGAATCCATACTCGAGTAAAAAATTACTGAACTTATCAAACCATGCTCGAGGAGCTTGTCGAAGACCATAGAGTGATTTTCTGAGTAAACACACATGATAAGGTCTCTGTGGGTCTTGAAAACCAGGAGGCTGCTCCATGTAGACTGTTTCATTAAGTGTGCCATGTAAAAATGCGTTTTTAACATCAAGTTGATGAATAGGCCACTGTCTCATCTTTGCTATAGATAGAACTATTCTGATTGTGGCATGCTTAATTACTGGACTGAAAGTCTCTATGAAGTCAATGCCTTCTTCTTGATGGAAGCCTTTAGCAACTAAACGAGCTTTCAATCTATCAAGACTACCATCAGATGCAAGTTTTGTTTTAAAGACCCACTTACAGCCAATTACATTCATGTGTTCAGTTCGAGGAACTAAGTCCCAGGTTTTATTTTGATATAATGCATCCATTTCTTCTGTCATTGCTTTATGCCAACCTTCATGTGCTAATGCAGATTTAATTGACTTTGGTTCAGAAGGTACCGCATAAACAGCAAGGCATGCATACCTGGGATTCAGTTTGATAATTCCAGACTTTGATCGTGTCTGCATTGGATGACTGGAAGTTGTTTCCTGCATTGAGTGACTAGAAAGGATCCCTTGTGATGTGTGAGAAATAGCTTGGCCAAATCCAATGCTTGTACTATTGGGTATTACTATATCAGCATCAGGTATGTCTTGATTTTGTACAAATGAAGTTTCCGCATCATGTGTTACCATTGTAGAAATGATATGTCTCAATTGATCAATAAAGGGTATAGAACTTTGTTGTGAATCTTGAGAATCGATGACAGTATTGTCTTTATCGAGTTGCAGATGTGCTGCACATGTATGAGAACCGGTATAAGGTATAGTAGAGACTGTTTCTTTGTTCGCTGACTCTGTTAACTGAACTTCGTCTGTCCATATCTGATATAATGTTGTAAGTGGTGCATACTTTGTCAAGCACAACTTAGTGAATGGGAAAGACTTCTCATCAAACTTCACATGTCTACTGACATATATTCGACCTGTTGAAGGCACAAGGCATCTGTAGCCTTTATGATGGTCACTATAGCCAATGAACACACAAGTGAGAGATCTTGGATCAAACTTATGCTGAGCATAGGGTCATAAACATGGATAACAGGCACAGCCAAATACTCTGAGGTGATCATAAGTTGGTTCTTGGTGATATAGCTTTCTATGTGGTGATTGCATTTGCAATCTTGGTGTTGGAAGTAGGTTGATGACATAATTAGCTATAATGAAAGCATCAACCCAATATTTCAGTGGAACTCTGCCATGATATAACATGGCAAGACCTAATTCAACAATATGCCGATGCTTCCTCTCAGATATCCCATTTTGTGTAGGTGTATAAGGACAAGAGAGATTCTGTTTTATACCACAGTCTTGCAAATGAGCTTGAAATATGTGGCTAAGAAATTCTCCTCCCCCATCACACTGAAAGACCTTGATTTTCGACTCAAATTGGTTTTCTACTTGCTTTTGAAACATAACAAAGATCTTATAAAAGTCTGACTTCAATTTTAATGGATATATCCAACTATATCGAGAAAAATCATCCACAAATAGAACATAATACTTGAAATTTCTGAAATGAAGTCATAGGTGATGGACCCCATATATCACAATGGATTTTCTGTAGAGGCATAGTTGTTACAGATTCAGAGGATGGAAATGGTAAAGCTGCATTCTTAGCAGTTTGACAGCTGCTACATATACTCAGCATCCTACTACTACACTAAATGAGTTTTTGATTCTGTAAATACTTCAAGATATTCAGATTGGTGTGTGCTAATCTTTGATGCCATGTGTCCTCTTCTACTGCTCTGTGTCTTTGAGCTAGAAAGGCTTGTGTTGTTTGTGAGTTCACTTGATATAGTCCTTTAGTTTTCCTTCCGAGCAGCAAGGTTGTGTTGGTCCAATTGTCCTTTATATATACACCAAATTTGTCAAACACAAATGAGCATGGATAATCATCTGTTAATTTGGATACTGACAACAGATTTTTCTTTATATCAGGGACGATTAGAACATCATTCAAAGGCAATAGACTTTCTTCAGTATGCAACAATGTATTACCAGTGCGTGTAATCGACAAGTGTGATCCATCACTAATCATGACAGTGTCATATCCAGTATATTCAGAAGAGTTTTGAAGTATACCAGGATTAGCTGTAATGTGTGCGGTTGCATCAGTATCTGGATACCACTCGCTGCCTTTGGCATCCTCGAGATGTATAGCTGCTAAAGTTGTTGGTATTTCCTCAGCTTGATACGAGTTATCAAACCTATACTAGCAGTGCTAAGCATCATGGCCTGGTTTCTTGTAGATTTGACATTCTAATTTTATGTTGTTAATTGGCTTCTCATCCTGCACATTCTTAGGAAGGATTAGATTAGAAGGATAAGATTTCACTTCTTGATATCTCTGCGATGGACCAGCATAGGGACGAAATCCAGAGGTGAAAATAGAGTCAAAGGAATTGTAATAAGGTTTGGTTCTATGATTTTCTTGCATATAACTGATATTGCTAGACCTGTACCTTGAACTGTCTCCAGGGCATCTGAATCCACGGCCTCTGTTATTAAGAGAACGTCCTTTTCCATAGCTACGGCCTCCTCTGTAATTACCTCTTTGAGCTACAAAGCTTAAATTTTGAGGAATATACCCTCCATCAGTAGTTTCTTTAAACTGTGCTTGAGAGTGTCTTTGCCCAAAGTAAGCCATATTGGGGTTAAATTGAGTCCTTGAATAATTCTGCATTCTTGACTCGAACCTTTCTAATTGTGTAATTACCTCATCATACTTAGGTTGAGGTTTTAGACAATATATTGTTGTTCGAAAACTTTCATACTCAGCTCCTAACCCTTCCAACACACCAAACAGCTTGGTTATGTCATCGACTGGTTTCCCGATAGCATTTAACTGATTACATATTGACTTGTATTCCCTAAGATAGACTGAAAGAGCTCGATCATGTTTTTGACAGGCTTGAAGTTTCCCCCTCAATTCAAACTCTCTTGCTGCTGACTTTTGTGTGAATCGATTCAAGAGTGTCTGCCACACTTCATAAGATGTTTCTAAACCAATTATTAAGCTCAGTATATTCTCAGAGACAGCTCCACTTATCCATGAGGATACTAGCTAATATGTTTTTGTCCAGTCAATATAGTCTGGATTTACAGCTTCAACTTCACCTCTTTCAACTATATTCTGCAGCATTCGAGGAGATGGTGTAATATCACCTTAACAAAGCCAAAGAGTTCTTGACTTTTCAGAAACCTATGGATCTGAGCTTGCCACAAAAGGAAATTGTCTTCGGCAAGTTTGATTGTGATAAAGTTAGAAATATTCACATGTATAGGGAAGGGATACTTCGATGCTCTTACTGCCATTGTTGTATTCTTTCAACTATGGAGAAAACAAGATAGCAATGGTGTTTATGGAAAAACTAACACAGTTACTGTGATACAGCAATCTATATAGCTTCAGCTCCTTCTTTCTCGATCAAACAAGTAGCTACTGAATGGATCCTTCTAGCTGTAATGATCGCCCTACTCTGATACCATGTGAAGGTAATGAATTTATACTGAAGAATCAGCAATGCAGAAACTCTTGCACAGAGGAATCGAAGATATAGAAGCAAGAAGATATATTTGTAAAGTTCAAGATTGATCAATGGAAACTCTGTATTCTTCTCTTCTCTTGATCACAATGCACTTCAAGACTTGTACATCAATAGAAAGAAAATCTCTATATCGACTCCATACTCTCATCTATCTCATCTGTATATTGATGTGCTTATTTTTACAGAGAACATAAAGAGCATATCAGAAAACTCGAAAGACCACACATTCGCAAAACTATATACATTTCCTATTTAAGCAGATGAAGGCTAACAGAAAAACTAACTTCTGTTTATGACTTTCTAACTGACTAATAACTTCACAAGTCTTCATAGAGGCAATCCGCAATCCGCAATCCGCAATCCGTGTTTATCTTCTTTGACAAATTTTCCATCGTTGATCACAATCTTCATTACTCTTCATCTTAGTTGTTCATTTCCACTGGTATCAGTCACAGTCACTTCTTCTCTTTTTTTGCTTGTATCAGCTTCACTTGCCTTTCTCTTTTGCTGACTTCAGCAGCCTTAGCAGCATCCTCTACTCTCTGTTGATATATCTTAACAGACTTTGTACACGAAGCCCAAAAGAACAGAAGAAACGGCTCAGTCTCGAGTCTTTCATCTCCAAGAACGGGACCTCCATCGGCATCTGAGCTTAAGCTCAGCCCTTGGCATGACGCCATTTTCGTCATCCGGTCTCTCGCCGTGATGGTGAGACCCTCTTGTGTATGCCGCCTGAACTGAAGGAGTCTCTCTCTCTCTCTCTCTCTCTCTCTCTCTCTCTCTCGCTCTTGCTGAGTTTTATCATCCAGTGGATGCCACGCCAGCACCTCTGGCGACCCACTTCATAGCGATACTTCGACCTTGCTCCCCCGACCCGGGCAACACTCATACACGCAGCAACGCCTCTCGGAACGGTCGAGTCTGTCCCAAATGGCCTCAACCTTGCCCTGCCCTGTTCTGCCCTGTCTTCTGACGCCAAACCGAGATCTGAGACAAGAGCCGCCGAGAGCTGCAGAAGCGAGGCCGTTGGCCAAGTCAAATCATGGGCTGAACTGGTGTGATCAACGTAGGGCACGTCCGGCCTGAATTCCAGTTAAGACAACACTGTCTTCATGGCTATAAGTCTCACTAGAGTTCACCGCTCCCCAGTTCCGGTTGATGAGCGACGCAGACGACCGTTCTGTTCACTTCTACCATCGTGGCATTGCCTTGCGTTCCTCTCGCTTTGTGGCCCTCGGTGTTGGCCAATAAGATAAGTCCAACATCTTTACTCCCTTCGATTTTATGTAGTCTTGTGTGGATGCATCTCTCTAGCTTCGTTTTTATGTCTGTTGTTCCGCTTTGGTGGATTCGCAGAGGCATGGTCGATGAAAACACTCGATCTGTACAAAATGGAGGAGAGGAAAATTAGATGTACATTGAGGCGGCGTGCTAGGCTCGGGTTCAAGCTGAAACAACGCTCGACTCCATGGCCAAAATCCTTATCAGAATCGGTCATGGATGGCTTGATCCGTGGAATGATGGCGGAGATCCGGAGATGAACGTACCTGAAGTATATAAACTCAGGTTTTGATGTTTTAGTACTATGAGCTTTTGATTGAAACGGTGACTTCTTAGTCTCTTCTTAGGAAGATGACGACTACTACTATTACTACTACTAATAATAACAACAGTATAAATAGAAAAGAGAGTAATATAAAAATATAGAGACAATAAAATGGGCTTAGTCTAGTTTAAATGGGTTTGGGCTGAATTTGATACGAATAAGTTTGGATTTGATTCGAATTTGATGAATGGGTTTTGTGAGTTTTCAAAGTGGGCTCGCTTTAGATGAAGCCCAATTCGGCCTCTTTGGACTGGGTCCAAATGCCCAGTCCATGTCTCTATTTTTCGAAAAAAATAAATGTTAAAGAATCCCAAAATAAATAAATAAGGAAAAATAGTTAGAAAAAGAGACCTTGATTAGGTTGTTAGATTTGTATATTAGATTTAGTTTAGTTTCATTTAGTCAGTATATATATATAGTTTAGAGAGTGAGGAGTACCTTTGGTTTTCTCTACTTTAGATATAGGAAAATTAGTTTATGTAGAAAATTGAATTTAATATGAGCTAATTCATCAGGGTTGATATCATGGGTTGTGATAACAAAACCATGTATATTATTTGCTCGACAAGCATCAATTTATTTTTCTTGTACTTTACTTTACACATTTTACTACTTGGATTTTTAACTCCTGCAATTTAATTACATTGATTGTTCTTTTATTTATGGATTGGTTAGGACAAGTCAAAGGATCATAATAAATCCTTAAAAATCATTGCATGAATTCTTATTGACATCAAATGACCTTTGGGACTCATAATTGATAATAAAAACCGTTTGATGAATGAATTGGATGACCTATTTGGATTTTGTAATTAGTTCTACCTTCTTCACTACTTAGCCTTTATATTGTCAGAAACGACTTTTAACATCTAGTTAAATCTTCATTCGGAACATAAGGCTTTCTAGCCTCAACTTTTGATGAACAAGATTCGCATGAAAGGTGAGTGCAAGGCATACTACTAGGACAAGGTGCTATCTTACAATTCTAAGATATCTAATAATGGATAGAAATTTGAAGAGGAAAAGAGAAAATTTGCTTTGCATGGTGTAGGCACACAAACATACAATTTTATCACATTGTGATATGTCACATTGAAAAGTCACGTGATGATAAATGTCTTAAGACGAGTCATGTTGTTGTAATAAATGTTTTGGGATGAGCCATGTTGTATTTATTGTAAGTCATAGGTGTTATAGGTGAGAACCGCATGTTATTATGCATTAATATACGTGCATCATCAGGGATGTAACCTTGCTTATCTTTTCTTTCCCTTATGCCTATAAAAGGAATAGTTTGTAATACGTAAAGGTAGACTAGCCTTTATCAATAAAATTGTGTGTTTGTGCACTTAAACTATGCAAAGCTAATTTTCTCATTTCCTCTTATAATTTCTTTATGGTATTAGAGATCTAATAATAGTAATAGTATGCTTTGCACTCGCCTTCATGAGAATCTTGTGCATCAAAAGCCTTAATGTTCAGAATGAGGGTTTAGCTGGATGTTTAAAGTTAGTCCTGGGCTGTTGACACCCAAATTTACCCCCAGAACCATGTGCTAGCCACAAGGGAATATTGGATGAAACGCCCCGTTTTGTCTCACAAAATTAGAGGTAAACAGCTTTCGTGGAGGCTACTTAAGTTGAGCCTTGATGGGATTGCAGAGGCCAACTTTAGAGTTGATTGCCAGGTAATTGATGGCCATGTGTCAAGCTATGTGGATATTGCACTGGATTTAAAGATTAAGTGAGATAAGTATTAGAACTCAAGTAAGAATAACTATTGCGAGAAATATGCGTAAAAATAGGGAATAATTATTTGTTTGATGAGCAAGCTACACGAGCATTGTCAACAGGTCAGGAAGCAGTTGTTAAAGGATAAGGTCATTCAAAAGAAATAAAAAAATGTGGAGATTGCGAAGAGTAGTGCCTAAGGAAGAATAACCAACTGAGGAATATCAGTCCGCTCTATAAATACCACAATCTCTTCATCGAGAAAGCTCGTCGCGCACAATACAACAATTATCTTTCATTTATTGTATTTTAGCTGTAGCTTTCAAGATTCCTGTCGTCGATTAAATTTCGGCATGTATCTCTATCCAGTCCAGCATCGTTGATTAAATTCTGGTGTTGTTCCATAAAGCCCAGCGTTGTTGATTAAATTTCGTCGCTATCTTTTCTATCCAGGAGTATTGCTGTTAATTAGATTCCAGCTTTATGCCTAAAACAAGCTGTGTCGTAGATCAAATTCTAGCATAGTTTGAGATTGAAGCATAGACTATTAAGCTATTTGTACCCAAGTTACATCATTGATTAGATTATAGTATAATATGTGCTTAAGAGCTATTAGTCTTTGAGTCATTCGGGTATCGGTTGTCAAGGTTGTATATACAAATTGAGAATAAAATTTCCCCTTGCATTTAACATTCTTTGTCCAAGCTTAACACAGATTCCAAGTCTCCTATAATAAAACCAAAACGTTGCGTTTGGTGAAAGATTATTTATGGGAATCAAAATCGATGAAACATCATTTTGGCATGCCCGTTGGGACTCATTGTGTTGGGTTGAGAGAGTGCTATGCCACGGACTCAGAGTTAAATCAACTTGAATAACACCATTGAATAGCACCACTATCACTCATGGTTGAGAATTATACACGAGCCAAGTCATCATTAGCCTAGCTTCCTCAGATTGAGGCCATGAAGCAAGTTCAAGAGAAATGAGCTAATGTCTCGAGGTAGTGTGTCAAAGAGAGAAGACGGGCATACCTCATGCCAGTCATACTCTCTTTTATAAGGCGGACAATCGAAGAAACTCAAAACGAGTTTGTTGATTACATGGCCAGATAAATGACTGATGTCGTTAGGCTTTTAATCATCAATATTTAGTATGAGTGTGCTTAAGGACAACATGGGGTCCCAACAGGTTGCAGTTTTGCCTTAATCAAGACACATCCCTATTTCAACAGGATATGTTCCTATATCATCAACTTCTCAAGTAACATTGAGTAATGCAAGGCAACCTGCATTAACTTGGCCCCCTCTTAGAATCTTACAAAGAGGAGAATCTCTTGCGATTGTGCAAGCTAATGGGTTTGTTAACTCACATGTCCCTGCCAATGCTGACCGAAGTCATGTGGTGTTTATTCCACGAGTGACTTAATAGAATAAGTCACTTGAGAATGTTGTTGGTACAGCTAAATCCTATTCTAGTACCTCAAACGAATGTATTCTCAGTCAACACGGAGGTCCCATGAGTCGTGATGACCTTAGCTAGGGGGCAGGACCAAGTGCACCGTTTGAAGATTCAACAACAAGTCCCCTTAATGGGGGCTCCTAATGTTCACTACCAAGTTCGTACTATTCAACCCTAGATACCACCAAATATTCAGCCTCAAATGTTGTATCAGCCCCTTCCTCTTGCCCAAATGATATCCCTAATCCACAAATGAACTTAGTGGGGAGAAGTACATTAATGGTGCCATAAGTTGTGTACGGCGCTCACTTTGGTGCCAAAAGTTTCCGTCGGATCACTTAAGTGCTAAATCGGAGGAAAAACGATCACTTTGATGCCACCGACAAGAAATTCCGGCCAAAATAATTACATGGCCTTTATATTTAAAAAAAAAAAAAATCGATGTGGCTTAAGATTGTCCACGGTGGATAGCATAAAACTACGCCGTTTTCCTTTCTTCATAAGAAACGACGTCGTTTCTTGCCATCCATCGTGGATTCACATAAGAAACGACGCCGCCTTGCTCCATAGCAAAAAACGATGTCGTTGAAGAGGGAGTAAAATAGTGTTCGTATATGGTTCTCCTCGACGCCAGCCGTAGCTTGCTCACCCACCGTCGTTCATCCACCACCGTTCGCTTGCCAGCCGTCGCTCGCCCGCCGTCACTCGCCTACCATTGCTTGGCCATCGTTGTAGTTGCGCCATCATTCACGATCGTTCAGGTTTGTCATGTTCTCTACATGGATCAATTTTGCGAAAAATTTAGGGTTCCGACGGGTAAGTTAGGGCACGAAGGGCAAATTGAGGGCTCGGCTCAAGGGGAAAATAGTGGGAAAAGTGGTGGGGATGTCACTTTTATGGGGACGGAATAGAAAAATTGATTCTTCCATCGTTCGTTCGCTTTCTATTGTGGGGACCGAATAGAAAAACAAGGTGCGGAGGAGCTTGACTCGGATGGAAACAGTGGTGGGACCGAATTTGTTTGTTTAATTAATTGAACCGCTTTTGTGGGGGGACCGAATGTGAATGTGATTAAATTGAAAAATGGGTGGTGGGGACCTCACTTTTTTTATTTAATTTGGTTTCTTTTGTTTCTGTAAATGCACCGAATTGGAGAGATTTTAGTCGCATTTGTTCCTTGACAACAAAACGACAAGGACCTGCATGTGAAGTTGCCGATTCTGTCATGTGTTTCCAACAAAACGACAATGACTCTTTTTCTTTTTTTCATTGGGTGCAGCATCGACATGGACACAAATCAGGTAGGCGTCATTGTTTGCTATGGTGGAGAGTTTGTTATTGGCATTGAAGATTGGGAATATAGTAGTGGAAATGAAGGTACTATTTATGTTAATGTTTGGAAGCCATCATATATTGATTTTTTGAGGGATTTGGTATATTTTTTACGATGCAAAGTGCAAAAACTACATTACTGTGTTCATGGGAAAGAATTGAAGGATGGGTTGAGATTTTTTAATGACGATAATGGTATTAAGGATATCATTTATCATTATCTTCACGGTGAAGAAGCTAAGGTGTAACACCCCGAACCCTTCGCAGGTCGTTAACAGTGCCGATGTTACATCTTTTACCATCTCTATCTCTTTGCTAAATTAAGCCTTGCCAGATTACAGGCATTTTTTTTTTTAAAAGCGGTCCCATGCGCGACTCATAGCGGAAGCAAAATTCACATCGTCATCTATCTCCCTCTAACCCATGATACAAATACACACCAACTAACAGCACGATTTTATAAATAACATTGACGCTTTGCTTACATACATACATATAACGAGATGGGGTTTTCTTCGGGTCGGTACAAAACCAGAAAGGTTAAGACTCTGCCATGTCCCACCTAAAATCTCAAAAAGGAACTCCGACCCCTAACATCACATGAACACAAAACCCTCCCATCACCAGCATCAACTATCTACATCAAAAAGTGATCTAGCTCCTACTCCTCACGCGCAGATCTCACACCCAACCCGGTGCGTCAGGTAGTGGCGGCGGCAGCATCCCTCGCATCGCTCCATCCCGTTGAACGTGCATAGACAGGAACTCTTGTATGACAGGGCCCCCAGCCAGGCCGATATCATACATAACTAAGCATTGCACTCGGATAAACGTCAATCCGGGCACAGAGGGACAATCTATCTCCGTACACTCCACCTCAACATCAGACGGTAGACCGTAAAATACCCCACGCGAAACAGCAGGTAGTGGCATAGTGCTAATCTGAAATGTTATCCCCAACAGGGGTGAGTACAACCACTCGGCCCGAGATAGGAAATCCAATAACAACTCGGTGCACCATGCATACCATCATACAATGCAGGCATTGCTTACCTTTTTGATGTCAAGCGTATTCATGCATCATCATAGCATATATATCATCATCATGGCGTCTCATATATCATTATCATCACATCATCATTAACCATGCATCACCATGCATATCACATCATCATTAGCCATGCATCACCGTGCATATCACATCATATCATCAGCCATGCATCACCATGCATATCACATCATCATTAGCCATGCATCATCGTGCATATCACATCATATCATCATTAGCCATGCATCACCATGCATATCACATCATCATTAGCCATGCATCACCGTGCATATCACATCATATCATCATTAGCCATGCATCACTGTGCATATCACATCATATCATCATTAGCCATGCATCACCATGCATATCACATCATCATATCATCATCAGCCATGCATCACCATGCATATCACGTCATAGATCAATTTCCACTTTTTCTTATCAATTGATCCCCACATTATCTTTTCTCAAATCATCAGATTCACCATCATCATCATCCCTTCGGGCAGAAACCTCCGATAGGGATCCCAGCATTCTAGCCATCTCATGGCCACTGGGCTTCCGGCCCCCCACATTCCGGGCATATCGCATCTCAACTAACATCACGAGGCATTCCCTTCGGGCTGAAACCTCCGACAGGGCTTCCGGCCTTTACCCTTCTAGCCGGGGATCTCGCACCCCAATCCTGGCATCGCGAGTCACTCCCTTCGGGCAGAAACCTCCGACAGGGCTTCCGGCCCCCCACATTCCGAGCATCCTGAATCTCCTAGGGAATCTCTGGAATTACGCCACCAGGCCACCATACAACATCCTCCACCACAACCTCATTCTCATCCACATTTATCTTTTATCTCAATTTAACATGGAAATTTGGCATGGCATCAAACATATCACACTTGCATTTCAATTCACATGTCATGCACATGTCATAGCTTAATCACATAAGTATTTCAACTTAATGCATGTACAAAGACCTCATCACACAAGTGCCACACAAATGGAATTTAATCCATGGCCAAATAAAAATCTATTTTATTTTATTATTTCATTAATTTATTATTATTTTATTATTTTATTATATTTATTTATTTTCATAAATAAATATTTAATATTTATGATTTTCCCAAAATCATAGTATTCAATAATCATTTATAGGATCACAATTTTATATAAAATTCGTGGCCAAATTGAATTTCTTATAATTTCACAATTTCCTCCAAAAACATCCTAAAATTCTCGGATTTAAACCCACCGCACAGTTTCCGAATAAATTCAATTAAAATATCCATTCGGTCTCCAAAAATTACGAAACTTTACAGGGTGATAACCAACACATTTTTGTACCTTTTTCATTCAGAACTTTAAGCCAAATTATTTTTATATTAATTTCCATAGCCCTACGAAGCTTCTGGAACCACTACCGTTTCGTCCAGAACACACTTCTCCGTATTTCTTATATTTCACCCATCAAATCTCTTTATTTCCTTCTGAAATTTAAGTATGTTATGTAAAAATGTGTCCTTTACAAGTTTCATGAAGGGATCTAGGTCAAATACCCAGATTATGGTCACCATTGTAACCCATGAAGTCTCGGGTGTCTCGGTACACCTCACCAGAATCAACCATCTCCAAGATCTAACCGATTCACCAAGTTATACTTGTTATTTTTGCTTCAAATTTGAGTATGTTGTAGCTTAAGGTGTTTCCTACAAATTTCAAGAAGACAACAAAGTGAGATCTCCAACAGAAATCAACATGCAACCAAGAAATCAACAAAAGGTCAGTGAAGATTTCGCAGATCTGAGGTCTCCGTATAACAGAGCTTTTGACCCCACATATCACCATCGTTTTCCATGAAATTCGAGTATGTCATAATACAAGATGTTATCTTCAACTTTCATGAAGACACCGAAGCCAAAATCGCACTCCAAATACACATGCAAGCTCGACTAAGATACTGACTACCACAAACCGAACGAAAACAGTCACATAGCTTGAACACATCCAACCCTTACCTCGGTTTTTCGCCCAAATCACACCTAAAACCGAACATGCAACCAACAAAACAGACATGCAAGAGAAGTTAAGGACCCCACTTGCCTCCAAGATGAACAAACAGCGATGAACGGCGGCGTACGGCGGTCGGACTAGGCGGACGGGCGGCGGCAACTCTCGGCTCCACCTCCTCTCTCTCGGTCCCTCCTCTCCCTTTCTCTCGAAATCTCTCTCTCCCTCTCACTTCTCTCGACCGAATGGAGCTAGAGGAACTGGCCACTCCTCTTCTCTCTCTCTTTTTATATCCCTTAATCTCATCATTTGCAATGATTGATCCACCTAATGACCAACCAATGCATGCTCTTCCTTTGGCCACTTGTAATTTTTGTTTTTGAATTAATTGGGCTTGGGCTTAGGCCCAACCGGCCACTCACTTTGGGCTGGTCGACAGCCACCTATTGGGCCCTAATGGCCGACTAGCTTGGCCCACCAAGCTTTAGGCTAATGGGCCCAAGGCCCATTCGAATTTTCGATCCCTTTTTCCCTCTTTTTTTTTTTTTTTTGAAATTTCTTCTATAATATTTTTGAATTCCAATTTCCATCTTGGCCAAAGTCTTGGAATATTTTTAATTATTGAAATTTAAATCATATGGCCAAGCATTTAAATTTAAATTTCCACAACATAAGCAAAATTCATCAAATTAAAAGACAAATTGGCTAAAGCATAAGCCATAAAATTCTATCACCTAATTAAAGACATTTAACACACCTTAAGGCTTGGCTTTGAATTTCCGGGATGCCACATAAGGTATATGTTGAGTATTATAGTGAGGATGAGGATGAGGATGAGGATGGGGATGAGTAGACCACCACTGAAGGAGAAGAAGTAAGGGATCCTGTTCAAGTGAGTAATCAAGTTGGGGATGAGTTTAAGTTAGATTGAGGGCAAAATGAGAGGGAGATAAGTCATATTGATAGAGATGAACAAAGAGGGAGATGTCCTAAAATCTTGGGTGAAGATTTGGGTGAAGATGTGAGCGATGAAGACTTCATTGGATTAGAATGGAAATTGCTTTATCTAGTGAATCGAAAGATGAATGTTTGGCTTTAGTAAATTTCCCAAGTGACGAAGATGATGATGAACTCGCACAGTCAAGACAAAAGCAAAGGGAATTTCTAAGAAAAAAACTTGCAGCTTCAGCAAAAAGGCCCGAGCCAGTAAATAGGGATGGAGATCCAGCTGAGGGTAATAGAAGTGAAGATGAAGAAAGCTGTGCCGATGAAGTTGCTGGTTCGGAAAATGAGCTTGACAATGATGATGAAGAACCTGCTCCTCGAAGAAAAAGTAAGTACCCTTGCTATGATCCGACTGTTGATAAACCTGTTTTGTCAGTGGGCATGAGATTTGATGATGCCAAATAGTTCAAGGAAGCTGTTGTGAACTCAATTGGTGAACAGAGGAGCGTTAAATTCATTGGAAACACGAAGGAGTTTGTGAGAGCTAAGTGCTCATAATCTAATTGTTCGTGGAAGCTCTATGTTGCACTTAGTAAGAATGGGTCATTCCAGATTAGGTCCTTTCAGGAGTAGCATACTTGTCCAATTATCTTTAATAATAAAAGGGTAACAAGTGTGTGGTTATCAAAACATTTTTTCAATACTATCAAAGCAATGCCCGAGATCAAGAGTCCTCAATTTCAACAGTTAGTGAAGGAGCAAGTGGGGGTTAATGTGTCGAGGAATCAATGTAAAAGAGCGAAGATGAGGGTGATGAAGATATTGATGGGTGTGTATAAGGAAGAATATGCGCACGTATGGGATTATGCGGGTGAATGTATGTTTCAAAACCTATCTAGTAGGGTATATGTAGAGGTTGTGGAAAGGCCACTCCCTGATTTTGGGCCTAGATTTGATAGATTTTATGTCTGTTTTGATGCATGCAAATGGAGTTTCTTGGTTGGTTGTAGAAGAGTTATAGGATTGGATGGATGCTTTCTAAAGGGTTTATGCAAGGGGGAGTTGTTGGTTGCTGTGGGGAGAGATG
This sequence comes from Eucalyptus dawsonii, assembly GCA_016097615.1. Classification (NCBI taxonomy): domain Eukaryota; kingdom Viridiplantae; phylum Streptophyta; class Magnoliopsida; order Myrtales; family Myrtaceae; genus Eucalyptus; species Eucalyptus dawsonii. The sequence continues at coordinate 35,612,730 of CM027878.1, forward strand.
CCAATAATCAAATGTTCCCGATAGCTTGGGCGGTGGTAAAGATAGAGAACAAGGATATTTGGTCCTGGTTCCTAAAAAATTTAATGGCTGACCTTGAGATAACCGATGGGGGAGGATGGGCATTCATGAGCGACCAACAGAAGGTAATTTCATTGTCAATTAATTCACTCCATTTTAATATTAGTCACTTGCATATTTTTCTTGACTTGTATTTATTGGTTTGAATTTTTGTAGGGACTTATTCCTGCATTGGCTGAATTAATGTCATATGCTGAGCATAGAATGCGCGTGAGGCACATATATGCAAACTGGTCAAGGAACTTCAAAGGAGATAGGCTGCAGAAGTAGTTCTGGCAGATAGCAAAGAGTAAGAATGTGGCTGATTTTAGATTAGCCAAACAAGGATTGTTGCAGTTGACAAATGAAGGTTTTGATGCACTCTTCCAGACAGAAGCTAAGCACTGGTGTCGGGCCTTCTTCAACGAAGAGTTCAAATGCGATATCATTGATAACAACCTCAGTGAAGCTTTCAATGGTAGAATTTTAGAGGCCAGGTGCAAACCAATCATCAGCATGCTTGATGATATTCGAGTTATGGTTATGACTAGACTGCATAGGCAAAAAAATGAGGCTACAAAATGGAGTAGAAACTGTGGCCCTAGGATTGTGAAGAGATGGATGCAAATATTGCTGCTAGTAGATTCTGCCATCTAGTTTGAAATGGAGATAATGGATATGAGATTATTCAAAATCAGGATAAGTATGTTGTCAACTTGGATAGAAGAAAGTGTTCATGCCGAGCCTGGCAACTGAATGGAATTCCCTGTGCCCATGCCATTTGTGCTATTCAGATGAAGCAAGAAAACCCAAATGATTACCTACATGATTGGTACAAAAAAAACTCATACCTTACTTCATACCAATTCATGATGCAGCCTATCAGAAGTAGCAAATTTTGGGAGCCAACAAATCATGAAAGCCCTCTACCTTTACCGCTGAAGAAGCAAATAGGAAGGTCAAAAAAGAGACGAAGAATGCAGTAGGAAGAGGCATCAAGTCAAAGGATGAGTAGGACTGGATCAAAGATGAAATTCTCCTATTGCCGCAAGGAATGGCACAATAAGAAAGGTTGTGAGCTGAAAAAGCAGCATCAACAGTAAGATGTAATGGCTGATTCAGTGCTAGGGACATGACCTACTGAAGAGTTTCTTGTTGGGCCTATTGAAGGGAGGACTGAAGGCCCTGCTGTAATGCCTACTGAAGGGCAAACAGAAAGCCATGCTGTAAGGTAAGTATCCTCTTTGTCTTAGTAACTTTACAGTTTTTATTCGATAGTGTTATTGGTCATAATCCTAATATAGTACATTGTTATAAGGCCTACTAAAGGGCTAAAAAAGCCCTATTGTAGGCTCAAGTGCAGGGATAGGGACTGGAATGGGCAGGAAAGCAACAACAACAACTGAGTCCACTGTTGAGCAAACAAGAAAAAAATATCCTGTAAGTTGTACATCGCTGTGTTTGGTCTTTTAGGGAATAAAATTTACATTTGTTATGTGTTTTTCAAGTGAGAAGACGAGGAACTGCACAAGTCGCAGAGGTTGCTATAAGGATTATTGTTGCTGAAAATGATGCACCACAGCGAACAAGAGGGGCTCTTGGAAAAAGATTAAGGCAATATGGTTATGGGATTTACACAGATGAACGTACTGGAATGACTATTTTGAATGTAAGATTTATAGGCCTCATGCATTTAATTTGTTGTACTTCAATTCATTCGGTTGACAATATCACTATATTCTTGTAGCTTGGGAGAACTTCGGAGGTACTTCTCTCTCAAGGTGGGCCAACTCAAGAATCAAGGGTGCAGCCAAAAAAGAGTGCTCCAAAGAAGAAGAAGACAACGGGTATAGCTACGAAACAACCATCCAAAAAGAACCCAACACCAGTTCCATCTCAACCAACAATTGGGAACAGTAGTGATAATATGGACCAACACATGACACGTGCTAGAACAAAAATAGTCGCCGTCAAAAACAAGGAAAAGGAAATGAGGTGACAAAAAGCCCAGCTAAAGAACCTGCACATCCAGTTCGAAAGAGTGCTCGAATTATGAATCAATTCAAAGCTCCATGAAGAAAAGGAGATCAAGGTGTTGTCAATATTGACTGATGGGAGGGTGCTGGACATTGTCTCTTTTTATGTGATGCTGGACATGGTCTTTTTTCATATTTTCCTTTTTTAGAAGTGTACTGAATATAATATCATTAATGGTAGATGTTGCCTGCAATGCCATTGTTTTTTTTTTTTTTTAAGAGAGTGTTGAACTTTCAATGATTGGGGAATGAAGTTAGACATGCTTTTCTTTTCTTTTGTAAACAATCAATCAATGTTAATGGCAAGTACTAGAATTTCTATTCATTTTCTCTTGTGTTAGTTTCGGCAAGAATGCTAGCAAGTCAGTTATGCTGCTGTATATTTTATTTTTGCTGTTACTGCAATGTTGCTGTTGCTGTCAGCATTGTTGGTTAAAGTTGTGGATTATAATGAATTTGTGGGGTTTTGATTATATGTGTTGCTACAAGAACACTTTGGGTGCTGGTACATCTTGTTGCATCTGGGCTGGTGTAAGAAAATGCATCAGCAACTCAACTGGTGCAAGAACAAGGTGCAAGAACAAGGTACATTTGGAATGTGACGTTTGGCACTAACATGTTCTTTTTTAAAAAACTTGTGTAACATAAGTGATCACTTTGTAATCGTGACTGGCACTTAAATGATCACTTTTATAAAAGTTTGGCACTCAAGTGATCACTATTTACAACTTATGGCACTGAAATGGTCAATCGTGAAATTGCCACCATCCTTTAATTTCGGCCATGGTTTGCAGTTGCAGCAAACCAGCAAACCAGCGAACCATTACCAAATAAAAAATGCAGCAAACCATTATCAAATAAAAAAAAATGCAGCAAACCATTACCAAATAAAAAATGTAGCAAACCATTACCAAACAAAAAAATGCAGCAAACCATTACTAAAGGCATTCAATGCAGAAAACCATTACCAAATAAAAAATGCAGCAAACCATTACCTAACAAAAAAATGCAGCAAACAATTACTAAAAGCTTTCAATGCAGCAAACTATTACCAAATAAAAAATGTAGCAAACCATTATATTTGAAACAAAAACTAACCAAAACAAACATTGACAATACACAACTAAACAACAAAACTTTTAAGTGCTCACAACTAATGCATTCCAAGTCCAACCTTGCATTTATACCCATAGATTACAACAACAAAACATTCTACTTCATACAAAAATTGCAGCAAACCAAAAAACACATTTTACTTATAAATAATCCAATACAAGTGCATATTCCACGTCTTCGACTATGGTAGACATACAAACTTTTTCTCATTACTCACTTTACACTTTACATTTGAATAAACTACCCAAGAGAATAAGAACACAATCAACGCTCGATAAAAGTTTCTTTCGATTTTTAGCCTTGAAACCTCCCTCTTCAAATGGTCCACCAGAGATGTTAAACCCTTCATTTGAGCTTGCATTGAGTCGACATCCTCCAACTCGTCCATTAACATAGGTGGAGGTTGATTTTGGCCTTCAAGTAACTCCAATATCACCTTTGTCGCTCGATCAGAGAATTTCCTATCAATCCATTTGAAATATTGGCACTTCGAGCCTTCTCTATATCTGCCACACCCATTGAATCTTCTCATGGGATTCAACCGAGTCCAAGATGTTCTTCTCGGACTCGGTAACCCACAATAATAGTAATACTCACCATCTAATTCGTTTTTCTTATAGGAATGTGAGCCGCTGCTGAAGCTTTTGTCCTCCATTTGCAAGAGTGAGCTGATAACTTTGGAAGAAAATCGAAGTATGCACTCGAAATGATCGAATTAGGGATTTTGGGTTTCTTATTTGGGGGAAAACGGTAAACGGCATCGTTTTGTTCTTTGTATGCTAATTGTATTCTCCGGCGATCCATGTCGGCGTAAAAAATTAATAAAAAACTGCCACGTCGGATTTCCGGCCAACCAAATCGGCGATGGCACCAAAGTGATCGTTTTTCAAAATTTTTGGCACTTAAATGATCCAACGGAAACTTTTGGCACCAAAGTGAGCACCGTACACAACTTATGGCACCATTAGTGTACTTATCCCGAACCTAGTGCCTATGAACCAACCACATCCACAATTTTATGGGCCTTAAGTTCTATCAAGTTCCTTAACTGAATGCAAAGTTGGTGTTGCAACCAAATTACCCAGCATAGTAGGCTCCAAGGTTCCCTAATATGATCCCAATTCCAAAGTAGCTAGTAGTTGAAGCGGTATTAAAGGGATATGATAATGACATTATTTGCTTGCCCAGCGTTTATAGGAAGTCATATTTGGATTGGATGGATACTATGCCTTATCCAAGGGGTTTCAAAATGTCCGAGTTCACATTATTCACTAGCGAGGAAGACTAGTCAATATTTGAGCATGTAAACTGTTTCTTGGCACAATGTAGGGATGTTGCTCATGCAGATCATTGGAAGCTAAGGTTATTCCCCTTATTGTTGTCCAAAACTACTTTTATTTGGTACACAATGTTGCCACCAAACTCGATTAATTCTTGGGAGCAAATGGAAATATTATTCCATACCCAGTTCCAAAGGGTTGTCCCAGATCTGTCAGTGGCTGACTTGTCAACCATAAAGCAACTGAATAATGAGTTAGTCGATCAATTCATCTCTAGGTCTAAAAGGGCCAGAAACAAGTGCTTGGTCTCTTTGCTTCAGAAAACTGTCACGTCCCGATCCTCGAGTGTGCGCCCATCCCTCACTGGTCGATTAAATAGCGATGTCCCAGGATGCATCGCCAACCCATTCATTTTTAATGCGCAAGCATAAGCACATAAATAATCCCCAAACAATAAAAATAATGGGATATGAAAGTATGACTAAAAATCTCGAATCTAAAAAACTAACACACTTATATACATTGCAAACCATAGTACAAATATATACAAGGTTGACAACTAAGTCAAGTCCTAAACAACAAGTTCACACAACAAGTCTGCAGACAGGGGTGGGATCTCAATCCTCCTCTGGGCCATACTCTGGGTCCTCCTTCGAGTCCTCCTCCTCAACGATCTCTCCTTCTTCCATGCTCCAGCTGAAGCCCACTGCTGAGTACTCCGGAGAATCAGGATCATCACCAAGCTTGGGAACCTTCACATCCACCACCGAGCCATCCTTAGGGTCTGCTGTCCTCTTCTTGAACGCAACCTCCAAGACATACATAGGTACATCAAATTTCGGCACCGAACCCTCTCTTCGTCCATCATTGTAGTAGCGATACTACGCCCGGTATTGATGGGGCACCTTATGGGGTTCACCCACATCAACCCAGATGGTAGATTTCACCAAAACATACTCCAATCCTTCAGGGTGACGGTGTATCGGAATGTGATAACTTATCTCAATGAACCTTTTAGGCTGCCTAAACTGGTTAGGAGGAGGTGGAGGTCTTGCCATATATGGACGTAAAAGGTTATCTCATAACGGGATGAGATGACGTCTCAGTGAGTTCCACCTCCTAAGACCTGACTAGGAAGCAAATACGCCCTAAGGGATGCCTAAGCACAACACGGGTCAAAGGACTTACCTTGGCCTCAGCTCTTCCTGCAAATCAATCTATCTCATAGATACACAAATCACATCAGTCAATCGGATCAAACTATCGATCAATCGACTTAGTCGATTATATGTCATCACGACCTCCCTTTGGTTGGCCAAATCGATATTACCTAATAAGTCCACTCATATCAAGACTGCTCATTCTAAACTGATATTAGATAATATAGCTCGCGCTAAGCTGATAAATAGTATACTGCTCGCAATCTAAGCTGACATATCTAAGCTCGTATGTTGATATAATATACTAGCAACTCTCCCTCTAAGCTGATAAGTAATCTTGCTCACTCTAAGCTGATAGGATATACTACTCGCTAACTAAGCTAACATATCAGAGTTTGTAGGTTGATATAATATATCGGTATACTACTTGCAATCTAAGCTGACATATCAGAGTCCGTAGGTTGATATAGTATATCATCCCAACCATTCAATCAATTCATCATTTTTATCATATCCAATAAAAATACACGTGTATGGGTACACGGCCGGCTTTAGCCAAAATATAAGGTTTTCACTTTTGAACCTTCCACTATTTCCAGCAGTCCCAAAATAGAAGTTTGGCGTTGTAGACCGACACCCGGTAATTCTCCAATTAATTACCAAAATTATCTATTTTTGGAATTAAATACCTACAAACACTGATCACAATCAATTTGCACAATCATGTACTAAATTAAATAAATAGAGAGCACCACTGCAATCAACACGAAATTCCGGTCATTGACTATCTCGGTCTAATTTCCGGAAAATAAATAAATAAATAAATAATTACGGAAAATATTAAATAAATGCCAATAAATGAACTTAGGCCCGGAAAAGCCTAATTGAAAGTTGAAATGGACTCGGAAAATTTCCAAGTCACTCTAGATAAATACTAAAGTTCGTCTAGGCCCTAATTACACTAACTATCTACATAACATGCATCAATAATTAATTAAATTTCACTAATCTAATCTAACTAACCACCTAACCATACTTAAGTTAATCTAATCATTCCTTAAGCATCATTAACCTACTAAGCGAGGATTAGTGAGTTAGATTCACTTGTTCGGCGATCCGATCGGTGCAAATCGACAGGGACGCGACCGGAGACGATCTTCTCCAAAGCGGGCCTAGCTTTTGGGGTCGGGAAGGCACTTAGAACAGGCCTAACAAGCTACTGGAAACCCACGCTATTTGCTATTGTTTTGGGTTAAAACAGAGGGCAACAAGCTCAGTTTAAGGCGGGGATGAACCGAGGAAGGTTGAAAGGACCAAACCGGGTTCAAGCGGAGACTCATGGAGGTCGGAGATGGGCTAAACGACTCCGGCACGGCTAAGACAGCTTGCTGGGATGGCGAAACAAGCTGCTGGAGCGGCAAGGATGCGCGGTGAGGTAGAGGGCATGTGTGTGGGCAGCGGCGCGCGTGAACGGCGGACGGCAGCATGCAGCGGGGACGGGGCGGCATTGGCGGCTCCGATGGCTTCTCCTCAAGTCTTCGCTGCAAATTGAAGTCTTCAAAGCACAATGAAGAAGAGGAATGAGCTAGTCCACGGTGGCTAGGGGGGATAAGGGGACAAGGGCCCTACCATGGCCTTCATCCTTATCTTCTTTGCCTCCTTGTTGAACCCCACATATGGGCTGTCATCCACGACCACATTTCCAACCTATAATGCCCTTTCTAGAGAGTTGAGATGGTCCAAAAGTCATGGGAATGGGGGACATACGAATTTGCTTGGCTTCCTCTTCAATTGGACCTTCATTCCTTCTCAAATCAATTCAATTCGGCTCCCACAAATCCCATTGTCGAGTCCTCGGTAAAATTGATATTTTTCCTCACTAATACAACCCACTTGCTTCCCAATTACAATAAAAAAACGGTCCCCGACAATTTTTGAACAAGAATAGCCCTAGGACGACTTTTTCCCAAAAAGTCTCGATTTGCAGAAAAATCTTTTAAGACTGAGTTGGCGTTTCTAAAATGATTTATGACATGACAGAACTTTCAATTTCTAAAATCAGATTCAAATTCACAATTAATTTCAATTTAGCGCGAATTTTAGCGTGTCCTAGGCTACGGGATATATTTCAAACTTTTTTGTACAAATGACCCGTGGTTGATTTTCTTCGAACCACAATGAATCCACTTGATACATTGGCGGCTCTTGGTTGTCGTGAAAATCTCGAGAATTCAAATATGGACACAGGGTACAAAAATGATAGAAAAATCAATTTAGTGCCGGCTGACGAGAATTTTCTAATTTAGTATAATCACCCACGTTTAGTCATACATCTCAGTCGAATCGACCTATTTCTGATCCTTGATTGATTTTTAACTGTGCTGCAATGACCTCAAAGATGAGCACGGTCGAATAGCCGATTTCTAATCGAATTATCAAGTTTATTGTATCAAAATTCCTTAATTGCTTCCCCAAATAGTCTAGTTATCTCGAAAGTAATCAGCTCTGAGAACAGCTTTATAGGCGCGTCGATGAAATGCTCAATTTATTCAATAGAAAATAGAATTGAAAATTTGGGATATCACAACTTTTTCCCTCTTATAAAAATTTCGTCTTCGAAATTTAAACCATTACAAAACTTAAGCAAAAAGGTAGGGGTACAACTGTCTCATCGACTCTTCAATATGCCACGTTGCTCCTTCAGTGCGGTGGTGTTGCTAGACTACTTTGACCAATGGAATGGTCTTTGTATGCATAACTTATTCTTTTCGATCCACTAGCTGAACCGGACTTTCAACGTATGAAACACAGTCATCCACATTCAATTCTTCAAAATTAAGCACGTGGGTCGAGTTAGGCTCGTACTTCCTCAACATTGACATGTGAAAGACGTCATGCACTTGCGCCAGTTTTGACGGCAACATAAGACGATACACTAGGATTCTGATTCTCTCTAGAATTTCAAACGGACCTACATACCTCGGACTTAGTTTCCCTTTTTTGCCAAAGCGTGAAGTTCTCATCATTGGTGACACTTTCAGAAAAATGTGATCACTAACTTGGAATTCCAGTGGTCTCCAATGCTTAACTGCATAGTTTTTCTGCCTACTTGAGCGGTCTTTAATCTGCCTCTGATCACTCGACGACATCCATTGACTGCTGGACTAACTCTGGGCCTGTAATTTTTCTTTTCCCAATTTCATCCCAACACACTGGTGTCCTGCACATTTTGCCATACAACGCTTTAAAGGGAGTCATTTGGATGCTTTGTTGATAACTGTTGTTGTAGGCAAATTCCACCTAGTGTAGCTATTCTTCTTAATTTCCTTTAAAATCTAGTACACAAGCTTGCAGCATGTCTTCGAGGGTTTGAATTGTCCTCTCAGACTGGCCATCTGTCTGAAGATGATATGCCGTACTGTACTGCAGCTTGGTATCTAAAGCACTCTGTAAGCTCTTTAAAAAAGTGGTGGTCAACCTCGGGTCTCTATCTGAAGTTATCATAACCGACACTTTATGCAGACGAACTACCTGATGCACGCACATATCTACGTGTCTACTCAAACTGAGGTCTTTTCGAACTGTAATGAAGTGAGCCGACTTAGTCAATCTATCGACCACTATCCAAATCGAATCATTTCCTCTCTGACTCCTTGGTAGGCCGGTCATGAAATCCATTGTGATATGCTCCCATTTCCATTCTGGGATTTCGAGAGGTTGCAAGAGTCCTCCCGGTTTGCAATGCTGAGCTTTGACTTGCTGACATGTCAAACACTTGGCAACATGCTTGGCGATGTCCGCCTTCATATTTGACCACCAATAGTGTTGACACAGATTCTGATACACTACCAGGATGAATACTGTAACTACTACGATGTACTTCTGATTAGATATCCTCTCTAAGCTCAACATCGTCAGATACAACTAAACGCCTCTAGAACCTTAGTGTTCCTTCATCAGAAATTTGAAAGTCAGCTTTTCTTTTCTTAGTGTCCTGTAGAATCTTCTGCACATCTGGGTCTATTGGTTGGAGTAGCTTGATTCTGATTTGGACATCCGGTTCAATTCTGAGGGTAGCTATAAGACTCAAAAGTGGCCTACCTCAAATTTGAATACCGAATCTCGAGCTCTCTCGATTATGTTCCACTCCTTAATCAGTACATGAGCAACTGAAGACTTTCGACTCAAGGCATCGGCAACCTTGTTCGACCTTGTGATATATGATATCACAGTTGTAGTCCTTCAGCAATTCCATCCATCGGCGCTGTCTCATGTTCGACTCTTTCTAAGAGAACATGTATTTGAGGCTTTGATGGTCCGTGAAGATTTAGAATCTTTATCTACACAAATAGTGTCTTCAAATCTTCAGGACTAAAATGATGGTCGTGAGTTCTAAGTCATACGTCGGATAATTCTGTTCATGAGGCCTCAACTGACGGGAGGTGTAGGCAATGACCTTGCCATGTTGCATCAGCATGCAACCTAATCCTTAGACCGACGCATCACTATAGATCTCGAATCCTACAGGGCTAGATGGAATGGTCAGCACAGGTGCGGTAGTCAACTTCTGCTTTAGCTCTTGGAAACTACGCTCGCACTTGTCTGTCCACACAAACTTCTCTTTTTTCTTCAGGAGTCTTGTCAATGGCAACGCTAATGATGAGAACCATTCCACAAAACGTTTGTAATAACCTGCCAAACTTAGAAAACTTCTAATTTCTGTCACAGTAGTTGGTCTTGGCCAATTGATCACAGCTTCATTCTTGCTCGGGTCCATAGAGATTCCTTCGCCTGAAATCACATGACCTAAGAAAGCGACACGAGTCAACCAAAACTCACACTTGCTGAATTTGGCGTACAATTGATGACCTTTCAACATTTGTAGCACTAATCTTAGATGACTCTCATGCTCTTCATCACTTCTTGAATACACCAGAATATCATCGATGAACACGATCACAAACTAATCCAGATATTCCTTGAATACTTTGTTCATCAAATCCAAGAAGGCAACTGGAGCATTCGTCAACCCGAATGGCAACACTGTGTACTCATAATGACTATACCGAGTACAAAATGCTGACTTAGGAATGTCCTCATTCCTGATTCTCAGCTGATGATATCTTGTCCTCAAGTCGATCTTCGAAAATATCGACGCTCCTTGCAACTGATCGAATAAGTCATTAATCCTCGGGCATGGATCCTTGTTCTTGATCGTTACTTGATTGAGTTGCCGATAGTCAATGCACATGCGCAACAAACCATCTTTCTTCTTTACAAATAGAACTGGTGCTCCCCAAGGTGATGCATTGAGACAAATAAATCCTTTATCCAATAACTCCTGCATCTGTACCTTCAGTTCCTTCAACTCAGATAATGCAATCTACTAAGGAGACTTAGAGATTGGCTCTGTCTCGGGTACTAGCTCGATCATGAATTCAATTTCTCTTTCTGGCAGTAATCATGGCAATTCCTTCGGGAAAACATCTGGAAATTCTTGCATCACAGCATTGTCTTCTATCTTCAGCTCCTCAACTTTCGTATCCACGACAGTTGCTAGGTAACCTTGACAACCCTCATCTAACAAATGAGTTGCCTCGGGCGATGAGATTAGGATAATCGAGGATCCTCCTTGACTCCCGACAAACTCAAAACTCTCACCCTCTAACGGGTCAAGCTGAGTCGCCTTACGATAGTAGTCAATCTTAGCTTGTTACTTGGTGAGCCAGTCCATGCCAATTATTAAGTCAAAGTCGTACATGGCTAGGACTGACAATGGTGTAGATATACTAACTGCTGACTTCAATAACATAGGATTTACTCCGATCAACTTAACATATTGCTCGGCAATAAAGGAATGGGTTGCTCCTAGGTCGAATAAAGCGTAAGCAAGATAGTCGTTCAGCGAAACCATATCTGTGATCATGTCAGGCGCAGCCTCTGCCTAACCTTATGTGATGGCATACATCGTGCCTTGAACTGGTGGTCTGAGCTGTCCTCCTTGTGGAGCATTTTGAGGCGCAAACCCTCTAATTTGACCCATCTGTGGCGGCGGTGGCAACTGTGGTTGTCCTCTTGGTTGGTTAGGACAATCTCTATCTGTGACCCTGTTGGTCACATCAATAACAAACACCCGGTTTTTGAGGACACGGAGCAGTACCATGTCACATTCCATAGAAGCGACACAGGCCATTTTGACTTGGCCCTGATTTTCCGATTCCACCCTTCCTGTTGGGCAGAACTTGGAATCTACCTCCAAGCATGGGCCTCTTCCCATGGCAAATCCCTTCTTGGTTTGAAGTAAACCTCGATCCAAATGAGGTGACTTGTTCATTCAAACTCCTTTCAAGCAGTTGTGCTCGATGATAAATTTCTCAATAATCAATCAGATTGAACGGCACCAGCGGCTGTTTCAACTCTCGTTGAAGGCCATTCTTGAACCTTCGAGCCTTCTCTTCAGGATCTTCAATCAGCCTTGGAGCATATTGAGAAAGCTTTGCGAACTTAACCCCATATTAGTCAACAGTCATTGTCCCCTAACGGAGACACTAAAACTCTTCTATTTTATGCTCCCTGGCATTCTTGAGAAGTACTACTCATTGAACGCCTTGAGAAATGCATCCCACAGCAAAACCACTCCTCTTGGAAATACGGTCTCTCTGGCAGCTCTCCACTAGGTATTGGCATTATCCTGCAATTGGTAGACTGCCAGGGTTACCTTCTCTGCCTTGGTACACATTAGGAGTGTAAAGGCTTTCTCCAGATCTTGGATCCAAAGGGACGTGGCTTCAGGGCCTCCAGTACCGGTGAACCTTGGCGGGTTCAGTTTCAAAAACTGCTCCACCAACTTATGGATTGGTCTCCCAGTGACCACGACTCCTGGCAGAACTTTAGCAAGTGCGGTAACAGGTGCGGCGACGAGTGCAGCCTTAGCGGCGGCAGCAATGACAGCAGTAGCAGCGGCGGCAGCAACAACGGCTTGATTCTGTGCTTGTTGTCCTATCACGTCTCTCATGGCCTCAAGCGCCTGCATGATTCCCTCAATTCTAGGATCACCAACGGCTGCTACCTCGGCACCAACTAGAGGTGGTGCCATTCCACTCGCGCTAGCCTAAGCTGGCGCTTAACCTCAGCCTCCTCGGGTACCGACCCTGGTTGGCGTTTTACCCCGAGTCACGGCCCTAACGGTCTTCTTGTTAGGAGTCCTTTGCTCCTAATCACTCATGGCTCAGCTTTATCTATTGAAACCTGCTTCCAATTCCACATCGAATTAGAAACAGAGTGATCAAAACCATAGACAATTCTACCAATCAACTATCATAGACATGCACTAGCATGAATTTAAAGGCCATTCCTACTACTATCCCATAACCATCGCACCTTATCACTCCAATCCTTAACCATTGCTTTGATACCACTAAATGGGGATGTCATGCCCTGATCCTTGAGCGTGTGCCCATCCCTCACTGGTCGATTAAATACCGACGTCCCAGGACGCATCATCGGCCCATTCATTTTAATATGCATGCGGAAACAAATATAAAATCCCTAGATAATAAAACAATGGGATAGGAAACTATGACTCCAAATTTCGAACTTCAAAAAGAATCACACTTATATACAAACAACCAAAGCCAGGTTTTACAAAAACCATTTTAGTACACAGGGTTTGCAAATAGGGGTGGGGGCTTTTAATCTACTCTGGGTCATCCTCCTGGACGATCTCTCCTTCTTCCTTGCTCCAGTTGGAGCCCATAGCTGAGTACACTGGAGAGTCAGAATCACCTTTGAGCTTGGCATCCTTCGCATCTACCACTGATCCACCCTTAGGATCTGCTGTCCCTTTTTCGAACGCAACCTCTATCACATACAGAGGTATTTCTAGATTCTGGCATCGGGCCCTCTTTGCGTCCATCATTGTAATGGCGATACCACGCCCGGTATTCATGGGGCACCTTTTTGGGTAAGCCCGCATCAACTTAGATGGTGGATTTCACCATTACATACTCTAACCCTTCAGGGTGCTCGGTCATCGGAATGTGATAACCCTGTTATGTGAACTTCTTCTGTTGACCAAAATGCTTGGGAGGAGTTGGAGGTGCTGCCATCTATGGACCTGAAATATTATCCCACAATGGGGTGAGACGACGTCTCAGCGAGTTCCACCCCCTAAGATCCGACGAGGAAACAAATACGTCATAAGGGCTGCCTAAGCACACGGGTTAGAGGACTTACCTTAGCTTTAGTCTCTTCCTACAAGTTAGTTTATCTTATAGATACATAAATCGCATAAATCAATCGGATCGAACTATCGATCAATCGACTCAGTTGATTACATGTCATCATGACCTCCCTTCGTCGGCCAAATCGATATTACCTAATAAGTCCGCTCATATCGGGACTTCTCCCTCTAAGCTGGTATTAGATAATATAGCTCACGCTAAGCTGATAAATAGTATACTGCTCGCAATCTAAGCTGACATATCAGAGCCCGTAGGTTGATATAGTATACTAGCAATGCTCCCTCTAAGCTGATAAGTAATCTTGTTCACTCTAAGCTGATAGATAAACCTTGCTCACTCTAAACTGATAGGGTATACTGCTCGCAACCTAAGCTGATAGATAAACCTTGCTCACTCTAAATTGATAGGGTATACTACTCGCAAGCTAAGCTGATTTATTAGAGCTCGTAGGTTGATATAGTATACCGGTATACTGCTCGCAATCTAAGCTGACATATTAGAGCTTATAGGTTGATATAGTATACCATCCCAACCATTCGATCAATTCATCATTTTTATCATACCCAATAAAAATACACGTATGTGGGTACACGACTGGGCTTAGACAAAATACAAGGTTTTCACTTTTGAACCTCCCACTATTTTTAGCAATCCCAAAATAAATTTTTGGCATTATAGACCATTGCCTAGTAATTCTCCAATTAATTACCCATAAACACTGATTACAATCAATTTGCACAATCAGTTACTCAATTAAATAAACAGAGCGTCATTGCAATCAGCACGAAATTCCGGTCATCGATTATCCCAGTCTAATTTCTAGAAAATAAATAAATAATTACGGAAAATATTAAATAAATGTCAATAAATAAATTTAAGCCCGGAAAAGCCTAATTGAAAGCTGAAACGGACCGGAAAATTTCGAGTCACTCTAGATAAATACTAGAGTTCGTCTAGACTCTAATTGCACTAACTATCTACCTAACATGCATCATGGTAATTAATTAAATTTCACTAATCTAATCTAACTAACCACCTAACCATACTTAAGTTAATCTAATCAACCCTTAAGCATTATTAACCTATTAAGCAAGGATTAGTTAGTTAAACTCACTTGTTCGGCGATCCGGTTTGTGCAAATCGACGGGGACGCGACGGGGGACGATCTTCTCCAAAGCGGGCTTAGCTTTCGGGGTCGGGAAGGCACCTAAACGGGTCTTACAAGCTACTGGAAACCCACTCTATTTGTTGTTGTTTTGGGCTGAAAATAGAGGGCAACAAGCTCAGTTTAAGGCGGGGATGGACTGAGGAAGGTTGAAAGGACCAAACTGAGTTCAAGCAGGGACTCACGGAGGTCAAAGGTGGACTAAACAGCTCTAGCACGACTGAGACAGCTTGCTAGGATGGCGAAATAGGCTGCTGGAGTGGCGAGGGTACATGGTGAGGCAGAGGGAACGTGTGTAGGCAGCGGCGCGCGTGAACAGTGGATGGTGGCGTGCAACGGGGACAGGGCAGAGTCGGATCCTTGGGTGGCTTCTCCTCAAGTCTTCTCTACAAATTGAAGTCTTCAAAGCACAATGAAGAAGGGGAATGAGCTGGTCGACGCTGGCTAGGGGGGATAAGGGGACAAGGGCCCTACCATGGCCTTCATCCTCATCTTCTTTGCCTTCTTGTTGGCCCCCACATATGGGCTGTCATCCACCAGCACATTTCCAACCTATAATGCATCTTCTAGAGAGTTGAGATGGTCCAAAAGTCAGGAATGAGGGACATACGAATTTGCTTGGCTTCCTCTTCAATTAGACCTTGATTCCTTCTCAAATCAATTTGATTCGGCTCCCACAAATCTCGTTGTCGAGTCCTTGATAAAATTGATATTTTTCCTCACCAATAGACCCACTTGCTTCCCAATTGTGCGACCAAAATGGTCCCTGACATTTTCTGAACAAAAACGGCCCGAGGACGACTTTTTCCCAAAAAGTCTTGGTTTGCAAGAAAATCTTTTGAGACTAAGTTGACGTTCCTCAAATGACTCGTGACATGACATAACTTTCAATTTTTGAAATCGGATTCAAATTCGCGGTTAATTTTAATTCGGCGCAATTTTAGCGTGACTTAGGCTATTAGGTAACTTTCAGAAAATTTTAGTGTAAATGACCCGTGGTCAATTTTCTTCGAGCCACAATGAACCCACTCGACACCTTAGCGACTCTCCGTTATCGTGGAAATCTCAAGGATTCAAATACGGACACAAGGTACCAAAACGATAGAAAAATCAGTCTAGTGACAGCCGACGAGAATTTTCCAAATTAGTGGTCACCCACGTTTAGCCACACATCTTAGTCAAACCAACCTATCGCTAATCCCTGATCGATTTTTAACTATGCCGTAGTGGCCTCTAAAGATGAGCACGGTTGAATAGCCAATTCTTGATCAAATTCTCAAGTCTATTGCATTAAAATCCCTTAATGGCTTTCCCAGATAGTCTAGTTATCTCGAGAGTGATTAACTCTGAGAACAACCCTATAGGCACATCGATGAAATGCCCGATTAATTTAATTGAAAGCAGAATCGAAAAATCCAGGATGTCACAAAAACCTTTACAGATCTTGCATTTAATGGCTTGAAATTTGAGATCTAAGAGAGAATGGTTTTGTAACCCTACTCTGATTTATTTCAATTGTCCACCATAACCACTAAACATGAGAGCTTGCTCAAGAAAAAAGATAAGAGGTTTGGTAGATGAGCAAATGCTAATTAGGTCGACTCCGTAGAAATGGATGAGGATATGGAGCAGGTCAATGTGGCAGAATTCGTTGTTACTAAATTGATTATAGATAAGGCACATTCTTATCAAGCAATTGAAGCTAGCCAAAATAAAGGAGAAGTCCAACTTCATGCCTAAGGCTAAAGAGCTTGTCAACTACTCTTTTGATGCCGATAAGGCAGAAGAAATATTTGATCTAAATGGTCAAATAAGATTGATTGAGGAACTAGGAGGATATAAGTGCTATAAGTGGCACATTCATGAAGTCATAATATCAATGATTGCGTAGTTTTCAAAAGAAACATTTAAGATGCGATCAAGCAAGGGAAAATAAAGTTCGTTGATGACAAGAGTAAAGCTCCCACGGAAGTTAGTGTGGATCCATTCCCTCTTATGACTAGAATGATATCATATGGGGTGAGAGCCGCACCCAAGAGTTATCACTAACTTCGATTCTGTTTGAGATGTAAGCAGGTGATAAAACAAGAAGGGTATAATCCCAACTACCAGTACCATCAATCTAGCCAAAGGATCATCGGCAAGCCCCATAGTCCAGGCTTGATTGCCAAATTTCAAAAAAGGCCAATTCCAAACGGGTCAACTAATCTTGGAAATCGTCCTGCCTATCCAAGGAGAAGAGTTGTTCTAGAGAACTATGAAATTAGCAAGAATCAAGACTCTCAATTGTGTCTAAAATATAGGTGGTGGATTTGGCAGCAGAGGTATTATTCCAGGGGGCATCATGCTCAATAGGACATTATGGTCATTAACAAGGTACACAATGTGAGTAATTTTAATCGGAAGGAACCTGTTGTACATGAAACAAGATCCCCTGAGAAGTTTCATACCCGTCAAGTGACCAAAAAGTCATTCAAACAAAGATTTGAGGAAGGAGACCGTACAATTGGAACTTTGAGAGAACATAGTGGAAAATATGACTATTATGTTAGTTATAAACCATCTCCCGCTTACCCTCAAGTGGTTAGTCCATTTGGATGGAGAGTTGAGTTTAGCGATGAAGATATGAAGCTAATAATTAATGTTCACTGTCGATGTGCTTTAAAGATACCCCATGATTTGTCCGTTAGTAATGGTATAAGGTTGAGAAAGCTCAGTCCCCAAAGGACAGCTTAACACGTACATAGAAGAGGAGGATGCAAAGAAAGAAGAAGATGAATTTGCTTTGAAAGCAACTTGACCAAGTTTGTATAATTCAAGTCAAACATACTGTGATAAGGACCCACGAACCAAAGAAGGTCAAGAAAAAAAATTAGTTTAGAGGAGAGAGCCAGAAAATAACAATACTTATTCTAATAAGGTTGAAAGACTGGCCAAAGAAGCAACTGCTTAGGCACCGGCGAGAAAGGGGAGTCCCATATTCAGGTCAATATCATCATAAGTTCGTGTATGGTGCAAGCGAAACTTTCCAATAAATTCCACATGTTCCCATTTACTACAAGATTGTGCAAAGAAATCCTCGCAGATGAAAAAGAGGGCGTGTAATTCTATTTTGATGCTGAAGAGGTAATGGAATTTGAAAATCTTAGCACAGAGTTCGAATCACTTAAGAGCATTAAATATTAATGCTAGAATTAATGGTCGGCTTATATCTCGAGTGTTAGTCGATGGAGGATCTACTTTGAATCTTATCCCCTATCACTTTTACAAGAAGATGGGAAGAAATGAAAATGAGATTATACCATAGAACATTCAATTGTCAGTTTTTACAAGGGACGTCTCAGACGTTAAAGAATATTTGTGGCTGATCTAACTACAAACTCCTTCCTTATCAAGACCGGAACTAAGAAGAATGATTGGGCCAACAAACATCCATCTCGTTTGTATTTTGGATACCCGTATAACCATCAAAATCCAAGACTTCAAGGACTTTTTTCTATGTGGTCAATGTTGATGGATCATATAACTTACTACTTGGAAGAGATTGGATTTATGGCAACCAGTGTGTGCCATCGACTCTTCATCAAATGTTGGCATTTTGGAATGGTGATAAGGTAGAATATGTTCAGGCCAATACTAAGCCACAAGTAGCTTGGTCACATGCGTTGACAGGATGCTAGGAGGCATTAAAGGATAACATTTGCGTAAGTAGACCTCCATTGGTAGATCCTACTAGTATCACGTTCTGCCATTTCAATAAAGGGATACTTAAGAGGGTCTTAAAGAATCAACTGGCGGAATAATTCGATAAAGTTGTCTATGGAGAACTTTACGTTATCAAGAGATCTTATTAGGAGGTACTTGGCCTATAGGGCTGATTAGCAAAACAAGGCGTTGTAGCTACGAAGGAATTCTAGAATTTGAAAAGTCGCCTATCAAGGATGATGATAAGGTGATTGAGGCTCAAGACCCATTAGAAGAAGTTAATATTGGCATAGAGACTGATCGATGTCCTATTTATCAAAATGCCTTATAGATAATGAATTCAAAGTTCAACTGATAATGAATTCAAAGTTCAACTGGTGGACTTATTAAGGAAGTACAAAGACTGCTTTGCTTGAGGTTATCATGAAATGCTTGGATTAGGAAGAGATGTAGTAAAGCGTCAATTACCCATTAAAAATGTGACATCTTGATTTTTCCAATTCTTTTTTAATAAAATGAGACGGGCATTTCATCTTCACGCATATAGTTCTTTTCCTTGAGTTGGTCACTCATGTTAAAACTAGTCTATTAGGTGAAGCAGGTAAGAAATTCTAATGCATCAAACTCGAGAATTTGACTAGGAAGCGACCTTTCGACCGAGCTAATCTGCAAGAGTCATTACGGCATAGTTAAAAATCGATTAGAGACCAGAGATAGGTCGACTCGACAGAGGCATGTGATCGAGTGTGGGTGATTCTATCAGATCGCACAATTCTTGTCGGTAGACACTGGACCGGCATTTCTGTTGATTGGGTACCTTGTGTTCGTATTTGAAACATTGAGATTACCACGATAACCGAGAGTCACCAATGTGTCAAAGATGTACATTGTGGCTTGATCAACCACAGGTCAAATGCACGAAAATTTTTAAAAGCTACTCGGTAGATTAGGACGCACTAATATCATGCCAGAGTGAAATTAACCGTGAATTAAGATCAAATTCAAAAATTGGAAGTCCGGGTGTGTCACAAATCATTTTAGGAACATTGACTGATCTTCGGAAGATTTTTCATGCAAGCCGAGTTTTTCAGCAAAATAATCAAAGTATGGTTAATTTGGTTCGGAAAATTGGCAAGCCCGCTTTTGGTCATACTTTTGAGATCTAAGATGGTTCTATGGTCAAGTAAATATATGAATTAAAGTGTGGTGACATTGGATTAATTTTATGGACTTCAATTGGACTCAGTTGGAAGAGAATTGAATGGAATGGAAAAAATTAATGTACAAGATTTCATGCCACAGCGGAAAAAGAAATTGCACCCATTGGAAGATGTTGTGGAGGATTTGAGTTAGTGGAAGATGACATCATGTGATGTCATGGTGGTTGGGGCCAAGTGAAGAAGAAATTGACAAGTGTAGGGTGTGGATTTGCTCTAAAAAAATGTGGGCTATCAACATCATCTTCTTCCTTGAATCAAGGGAGCTTGTTGGATTTTGGAGGAGAGAGAGGGGGAGACCGTGTGAGACCAGCCCCGACCGGCCGCCCTTTGCCCGCCTGCTCGGCCGCTCACCGCTGCATGTCGCCGCCGCCACTACTGCCACTCGTCCGCGCCCGCTCGCCCGCACGACCGGCCATCTCTACTCTGCCTTCGTCTGCCACCCAGCAGCTGTTGTCTGACCATCCAGCCACTGCTCCTCATCGCTAGCCACCGCCGGAGATCCCGCCTGGCCGCCGGAGCCACCGCCAGCCACGGCACGAGCTACCGCCGCCGCCATTTCTGTCCCGCACCCAACCGGTGACCGGAGCACCCTCATCTAGCCAAGGGCAGCACCGGAAGTTCCAGCCTAGATCTAGATCTTCAAGGCCCGCTTTGGGTGCCTTCCGGTTTTCCTTTGGTGTTGCCCCGAGGAGGTTTCTCAACAGCCTTGCCGTCCTCTTCGCCGAGGACTCGTTAAAAAGCGATTCCGGTGAGTTTAGCTCAGTAAACCTTGATTAGCAAATTAATTATGCTTAGGGTGTTCTTAGTTTAAGCTAAGTAAGCTTAGGTTGTTAGATTAGTTTAATTAGGTGTGGATTAGATTGAGGGGTGTGATTAGTTTAGGGTGTGTTTAATTAAAATTAAATAGATGGTTATGTTAGTTTAATGATGATTTCACTTAAATATATAATTTTGAATTATATATGTATTTCGAAATTATTTAATAATTTAATAATATATTATTATCGAAATTATTAAAATATTATTATTTAATTAATTTCGAATAAAATTTTATTCCGAAAATTATTTCGACACATTATTTTCTCATAATTTCGTACTAATCGCAGCTATGTATTCAGATTTTGAATTTGATTATTGGATATTGCAAATTGGGTGTTGATTGTGAAAAGTATGGATTTTATATAGAAAATCCCGGGTGTTAGGTTTTGACACCGAAAATAGATTTTATGTATAATATCAAACAGTGGGGCTTGAAAAAGGAATGTATTGGCTTTCTAGTTTGAATGAACATGTACCCACGCACAATTATTTTCACATAGTGTTTTTAATATGAAGAAAACAGGCCAATGTCGTTATCTTAATTGAGGTATGTGAGTGCAAAGCACAATGCTCTTGGCCGAAATTGAATGATCGTGTGCTGGTTAAGAGAACACATCCTTGGTGTGTGTCGGTGGATGTTAGCTATCCCTGGTGTGTGTCAGTGGACTCGGGTCATTGTAGATTCTGGACCTATACTCCTTCGGGAACATCGTCGACGTAGTGACGAAGCCGCGCTCCAAGGGGGGAGGTGATGCCTGGCATTAATGTCAGTAGATAACTGAACTATGAGTAGGCTATGCCCTTGGGTGGCAGTGAATAACAATTGGAACGCATGCTGAGTGATATTGACGGGTCGGATTATGGGACAGAATCGTGTGACATGGTATGGGACGTGTCATAATGGTTTGGTCTTATAATTCAGACCCCTTTGGTTGTTGGTTATCTAAAAGAGATTGCGTTCCGGTTGTTTAAGTTCTTATTACTATCTGTGATTGAGTGATATGAACATGATTGAGTGATTTGAATTGTGTTAACCTGCAGGAAGGAACTAAGGCGAGGTAAGTCCTCTATGTGGTGTGGCTGGGCCACCCTTGGGTGTCTTTTCTTCTTAATAGGGATTTAGGGGGTTGAACTTGCTGAGACAATGTCTCACCCCGTTGTGGGCCAAAATTTCAGGACTGTAGATGGCGAAACCCTCGGAGGCTGATCAGTCAAAAGTGGGATCGAAGGACGAGTTCGACTAGTGGTCATAGGACTGATCCCTTTTTGTAGACTGCCCCTTTTTGGTATATTGTAATCTCTAGAGTGATTACCTTTGAAAGCATGTTTGTTTATGAATGAGTTGATTTCCTACTTTCATATCCCGTGAGTTTTTGTTAGTGGTTTTATAATACGCTTTTGCATGTGCATTAATAAATGAATGGGGTCGGTGACACTACCTAGGAATGTCACATTTGCATGACCATGACGGATTGTTCGCATGCTTGGGGTCTCGGGGTGTGACAAAAAAAAGGGCTTTAAGCCGTGTTAATAGCCTCCGAGACGGTTTACACCCGAGGTTATGCAAAAAAGTCAAAGAAGAAATTGAAAGATTGCTCATGGCAGACTTTATAAGAATATCATGGTATGTTGAGTGGCTGTCAAATATTGTCCTAGTAAAAAAGAAGAATTAGAAGCTCAGGGTGTGTATAGACTTCCACAATTTGAATGCAACAACACCCAAGAACGAGTACCAGATGCCAATGGCTAATATGCTCATCGACTCAGCCTCTAGCAACGAAATCATGTCATTTATGGACAGCCATTGAGGCTATAATCAAATTTTTATAACAGAAGAGGATAGACTACATTTAGATGTTCAGGAGCAATTGGTACTTTCCATTGGTTAGTCATGCCTTTTGGGCAAAAGAATGCAGGTGCAATGTACCAGATGATGATAAATTTCATTCTCCATGACATGATTAGTGACTTCATGGAGGTTTACATTGATGACGTTATTGTTAAATCAAACCGGGTAAGTCATCTAATTTACTTAAAACAAGCCTTTGTTAGAATGAGTATAAATTGAAAATGAATCCTCTGGAGTGCGCTTTTGGAGTTAAAGCTGGTAATTTCTTAGGATTCTTGGTTAATCAAAGAGGAATTGAAATAGATAAAAATAAAACTAAAGAAATTCAAGAGTTAACACAACCAACTACCAAAAGTAGCTTCAAATGATATTATGCAGGATAAATTTCTTGCGTCAATTTATTGCTAAGTTGGCAGGGAAGATCCAAATATTTTCCCCATTGTTGAAGCTCAAAATCAAGAGGAGTTCGTGTGGGAAGACAAGCATTAATGGGCGTTCGACCAAGTAAAAAAGTACCTCAGCAACCTTCCCATTTTTGATGCCACTCAAGGGGGTAGGTCATTGAAACTATATTTGATAGCCACCGATATTACAATCGGATGGGCACAGGAGAATGACGAGGGAAAAGAACAAACAATTTATTATTTGAGTAAAATGTTGAATGATGCAAAGACAAGATACACTGTTATTGAAAAGCTATGCTTGTCATTGTATTATGCTTGTACTATACTACCCACTATGGTACATGTAATATGTAAAATAGACGTGATTAAGTACATGCTGACTCAACCAATAATAAGGGGTCGAATTGCCAAATGTGCATTTACACTCTCAAAAAGTACGTCCCACTTAAGGCTGTGAAGGGACAAGCAGTGACAAATGTTATCACCGAGTATTTAGGCATCTAAGTGGAGGATCATGTAGAGGGGTGTGTCTAGGTAGTTCCTTAGACCTTATATTTTGATGGATCGAGTGTTGCTGGGTCAGTAGGAGCTGAAATTTTAATAGTTTCTTCTCATGAACATAGATCCAAAATGATGTTAAAGCTCGACTTTAATTGTTCGAATAATCAAGCTAAGTATGAAGCATTAATTATTGGCCTAAACATTTTGGCTGACATGAAGGCACAGTTTATCAAGGTAATAGGCGATTCCCAGTTGGTTATAAAATAATTGTCTAGAGAGTACCGGTGCCTTGATGAGAATACTATTTCCTATCATGTGTTAGCTAAAGGCCTTTTGGATCACTTCGATGATCACGAGTTGGTTCATGTAAAAAGAAATAAGAATCAAAAGCCAATGAGTTAGCTCAAATGGCATGCGGTTACAAAATATCTAAAGAATTGGCAGATAATATTATCACCGAGGTAAAGACATTACACTCAATTGATAATAGAATCATGTTGATTCAAGAAGCACAAGACTCGGGCAATGGGACGACGAGTCAAGATTGGATAATCCCATTTATTGAGTATTTGAAAAATCAAGTTGCCAATGACGAAAATTTTAAAAGAAAAGCAATTAAGTATTTGTTGATTGGCGATGATCTGTATTAGAAGACTGTCGATGGTCAGTTATTGAAGTGTTTAGGGAAGCGTGAATCTATGCTCATAATGCAGAAGTACACGAAGACATGCGGCGCACATCAAGCTGGGGTCAAAATGAAATGATTATTACGTTGACACGGTTATTTCTGGCTAACTATTACCTAGGATCGCATTGACTATGTAAAGGGGTGTGAAGCGTGTTAAAAGCATGGCCATGTCCAACATGCGCTAGTCTCGGTAATGAAACCCATAATTAAACATTAGCCATTTAGAGGATGGGCAATGGATATAATTGGAAAAATATATCCGCCCTCATCTAAAAAGCATAGTTTTGTATTAGTAGCCACGGACTATTTCACAAAATAGGTTGAGGCCACATCGTATAAAAATATCATACAAAAAGACGGTGAAAGAGTTCATTGGGGAATATATTATTCATAGATTTAGTATTATCAAGTCAATAACTGCAGATCAAGGGATGGTTTTATTGGTCAACAGGTGTTGGATTTTACTAAGTCAAGAGGGCTTAAGATGGTCCATTTAATGCTTTATTACGCTCAAGCCAATGGCCAGGCTGAAGCTTCCAATAAGGTAATAATTAATTTAATAAGAAACATTTGGAGGACAACCCAAGGGAATGGGGTTCTTTGTTATCGACAGTCTTATGGGCCTATCCAACGTCTAAAAGATATGCAACTGGGGTTAGCACTTATATGCTAACATATGGTCAAGAGGCCGTATTGCCTTTTGAAATTATTGTTCAATTATTAAGAGTAAGGCTCCAGAGAGAATTAGCCAAAGAACAATATGATGAACTCATGTATAACAATATTGACGAATTGGACAAAAGCAAGGCAGTCGCTTTAGAGAAATTGGTCCTTCAAAAGAATAGATTCGCAAAGGCTTATAATAAGCATGTAAGAGAAGATTTGATATTGGCGACATAGTATGGAAAACTATATTGCCAACGAGCATGGATAATGAGAGATTTGGCAAATGGTTGCCAACTTGGGAAGGACCATATGTTATTGCTGAAGTTTTTAGTGGAAATGCTTATCGCTTGATGGAAGTCGATAGCAAGGAATTGCCACGTACGATTAATGGAAAAATTTTAAAAAGGTATTGCTCAACCATGTGGGAAATGCGAGATAGCGAATGACACAATAAGGAAAAGGGGCGGTGCTACTGTTATTAAATTGTCACTATATTTACAGTCTTGACCAGATTTTCTATTCAAATCCCAGATGTCTTTTGAAGTCAAGAACAAAACGGGAGAGGTGAGACTCAAGGCGTTGGTTGCTTTCGATTGCTGATGCACTCGCCTTTTCCAAATCATGCATGACCTCAAAAACGATGCGCCACTCTTTCTCTAGGCTGTCTAGGACAATGATATGGTTTTCAACAAGATCGTTTACCTGGTTGATGAGGGTCTTTGTGCTCTTAAGTTGAGGGTTGAGCACCTCTTGGGTATTGGCCTACACCGCTCTGTACCGTGTGACCTTTTCTCTCTCCATTGGACTCAGATCTTTCTCCAACTTCTTGACTAAATCCATCTCTCTAATAGTCGAGTAAGAATGAAGACGATAGAGTTGGTGGTGCAAGATGTCAAGAGAACTTCATCATTCACTAGTTCATCATAAATTACTTCTGAGCACCTTATATCCTTTATTTGTACTGGTGTGCATGGGGCATCCAAAAATTTCATAGCAAATCCTGAATATACCATGAACCATGAATAGGTGATGGAAGCACCATCGGATTATATTATAGCCATTAGATCAATGAATTACAATAAATCAAGGCCGAGCATTTAATGGACAATTATTTTGTTGGAAATATATCCTATGTCCATGAGTAATCAAGGATTGTACTAAGGGACAAATTGATAGGGAAAATTTTTATTATTGGCCGTGCGTTTTATAAGTTGGATTTTTATTGATTTATGTTACAAAGTTTTATGGCCATGTAAATTTGTAATTAGGTATTTATATAGGTGGAGATTAAATGGAAAAATAAGAGAAAGTGTGGACTGATTTTCTTAAGGCTGAACCAGCCCAAAAACCAGCCCACAGCCCCCACCGTTTCTCCCCATTCGGCCGACCAAGGCTGGCCCAAGCCCAGCCGAATGAAGCCCAACCCCTTTGCATGGAAATCTACAATTGGCGAGAGGAACTTACCAAGTGTCCATTGCCATCCAAAGCTAATGATTGCTAATCATGGGTGAAAGAAGAAAAAGAAGGAGAGAGGGGCGGATTGCTCGAGGGATTGAAACCGAGAGAGAGGGTTGTCGTGCAAGGGAGAGAAAGAGAGAAGAGAGAAAGAGCGAAAGAGAGAAAGGAGAGAGAGGGTTGTTAGTGTGGGTGCTTTGGCGAAGGGAGAATAGGACCGGCCCCGCCATGCATGCACCAGCAGCCACCGTCGACGCCACCTAGTACCGCCGTCGATTGAGCCCGCCAAAGCCCCAAGTCGCCATTGTTTGCTCGTTTTCGTTGAACTTGAGGCAAGTAAAGTCCGTTAGCCTACATTTTGCTTGCCGTGGTTGTGTGTGAAGTGAAATGGGTGTTGGAAATTCTTGGGTTGTGATGTTGGATGCTGAAATTCGAGTGAACAATGGTAGTCTTCCTAGAACAATCAAGCTGTTGCATGTAAAAACATTCCGACCCCTTGCGATTCCGTGAATTTTATAAAATTATCCAGTTAGAATTTGATCTTGTGTTCTTAACAAAAGTTGTAGATGACATCTTTAGGAGTAACATACTAAAATTTGAGAAGAAACGAACAAGTATTGGTCGGTGAAAAAAATTTTCTTTGAAATGGTTAGATCTGGAAATCGCTACCGAGGGTTAGGGGGAGTTTTAGTGAAAGTAGCTCATGATCTATAACGAATCTGACTTTTAATTCTTCACAACAATTTTACCTCTAGGTCTTAAATATGACATATAAAAATTTCAGAATTTTCTGAGTTGATTTAGGGTTTATACCGAATTTATGAATAAAACTGTGCAATGGTGGTGTTCCGAAACTTTAAGCTGTGATGCATGGACCGAAGTGACTCCTGCGAAGCTCTTTTGACATGGTGTTCTTCATGAAACCTTTTTCTCTAGATCTTTTTTATAACACGTTA
Source organism: Eucalyptus dawsonii (assembly GCA_016097615.1). NCBI lineage: Eukaryota > Viridiplantae > Streptophyta > Magnoliopsida > Myrtales > Myrtaceae > Eucalyptus > Eucalyptus dawsonii. The sequence goes on from CM027878.1 coordinate 35,640,050, forward strand.
AATTTTCAGAATTTATTGAGATCGTTTACTAATTTCTCCAGAATTTAATTAAAGAAGTGCATTCTATTTTATCCGAAAATTGTTCTATTTTCAAAAACAAATTAATTGCTCTATGAGATATGATATCTTGAGTGGTTAATTATGCAACATATGGGGTGACGTTTAGCATATCACATGACATCAAAAGTGATTGAAACCTTTGACATTATTGCAACAAATGCTATTTTGAAAATGAGACATATATGTGAAAATACATGTGATATTGATGATATCGTCGGAGGTGTGAGCCGACGATGCCCCGGGAGTGTCGGGATGCCCGGAGGTGTGTGCTGGATGCCCGGAGGTGTGTACCGAATGGCCTCGTGATGCCAGTTGGGATACGAGATGCCCGGAGGTGTGTGTCAGAAGTTCCTCACGATGCCAGGTTGGATGTGAGCATGATATATATGAGGGATACAAACACTGGTCCCTGGAAGAAAAATGAGATCCTTTTGAAAATTAAAAAGGGAATTGAATCATGTGCATGTGTGTGTGTGTGTATGGCATGATGTATGGATTGCCTATGAAATTGAGTTGATACTATTTGGCATTGAGAATCTGATCATGAAGGTATTGAATGGATCTCATGGAATATATACATGATTGTATGGATGATATGAATCATGTGCATGTATGTGCATATGGCATGGAACATAAATTGCCTTAATGAATGAATCTCATGGAAATGCAAGCATGATTACACGGATGATATGTGCATGTCACACGAAATTATGGTTGTCCTGCCTGTTGCATTATGTAGTTTGATGGATCTTTACTACTGAGTGGTTGTACTCACCCCTTTTGGGGATTAACATTTCAGATTGAGAGATGCCTCTATCACCTGTCACGCGTGATACATTTTATGGCTTACCGTCTGATGTTGAGGTCAAGTGCTTGGAGCATCCCTGCGTTGGTGTTCATGGTCTAGTGTTTATCCGTGTTCATGTTTTGGTTATGTATGATGTGGGTCTACTTGATGGCCTTGTAGTCTAGGAGTTCCTGTCCATCCATGTTTGTCGCGACGAGAGGATTGGGGATGCTGCCATCGCCACCGGCCGATGCACCGGGCTGGGTGTGATTAGAGCATGTGACAGGTGGAGGATGACACTTTTTGGATGGCCGACACTGGATGATGGATTGATGTACATGTCTGATGTAGAGTCAGGTTCTTTTAGGTTATAGCCGAGCTTAGTTAAAGCCTTGGCCTTTTGTTGTACCGACTCTTAATGTCCATCAAAGTATGTAAATAAAAGTGGTTTGGCATTAGCTTATATATATATATATAAAGTTTAATTGGTGTGCATTGCATTGTATTAGTTAGTTTGAGTACGGGTTAGGGAGATGTCGAGTATGCTTCCGTTATGTGAACTGCGCTGGGACCGATTGAGATGATACAAACCCTTGGGATTTATGGACCCACTACAATTCAAATGGTATCAGAGTGACATATCATTAGGACAAGTGAAAGGTAAGCGAATTGTGGCGACCCTAGGGGATCGAGGGCCGTGTCGAGGGGTGCCATAGCCCAAGTTGGTATCAGAGCAATGGTTATAGGTGGAGTGATAAGAAGCCTCATTTGGAAATTGAGGAATATGATGACAATGCACACCTTAGGATACTAACTAGAATGGTTGACTAACTTTGAACAACAAGTGATGGGTATTCACTCGTAGATCCCTAGTAGTTTATTATGAGTTGCTTTTAGGTGCCAGTAACATGTTTATGTTACTTATATATAGTTGTAGTTGCTTTTAAATGGAGACATTAAGTCACAGATTATTCCTAAGGCAAATGCTTGGAAACTACAGGAAAATCATGGTACGAGCTAGAAGTTCTCATCCATCGAGGGCTAAAGCCTCTACTACAAGGGCTGAACCCCGAATGGAAGATATCTTGCACGCATTGGCCAATATAGGAAATCTGATGGAAAGACAAGCGCAGCAACAACCCGGAGTGGAACGTCACCCTCAAGGACTGGTGGAATAATTTCTGAAGCTGAAGCCACCTAAGTTTAGTGGAACAAGAAGTCCTGAGGAGGTGGAACAATGGATTGATGGAATGGAGCGAATTTTCCGATTGTTGGACTGCAATGATGCTGAGAAAATAACTTTGGCAGAGTACCAACTTGAAGGAAATGCAAAATTTTGGTGGAGAGCTACAAGAGATACGATCTTTCCACCAGGTACTGATATAAATTGGGATGAATTCGTTAGAGCTTTCAATAGGAAGCATTTTTTTTATTGTGCCAAGGATAAGAAGACCACTAAATTTGTTCAGCTGGAACAAAGGAGCTGATAGTAGATCAATATGAGGCAAAATTTTCTGAATTATCTAGGTATGCTCCCAGGCTAATTGAGGATCGAGAGGAAAAAGCTAAGAGATTTCTGAAAGGGTTGAGGACTAATAATCAGGAAACAACTGTTGCCTTTGAATATAAGGGATTATAATGAGATTTATGAAAGGGCACAGTTGGTAGAGCAAGAATTGGTGAGAGAGCAATCAGAGTCTAAGAGACAATTGACCTTTAGTGATATCAGACGGGGCAAGAGACCCTATCATGGTCAAGGTCAGACCTGGGATTCCAAGAAAAAGAGTAATTTTGGAAATTTTGGACAAGCCAGGGATGGCCTGAATATAGGGAAAGCACCCTATCAACATGATGTTTGTTGAAGATGTGATGGACAACATGGCCCAGGACCTTGCAATGGACGGTTGAAATGCTATGGTTGTGGACGGGTAGGTCACCTTAAGAGAGACTGTCCACAGGAGAGGTCACAGTTGAGTGTCGGCTCGGTGTGACAGGTACAACAAAGTACTGTTAGACCAAATCTACCAAGGAATCAACAGAGGCCACCAGCACAAGGAAGGGTGTATGCGGTCACCCAAGAGGAAGCGGAAGCTTCCAAAAATGTTATCTCGTGTACAATTTTTATAAATGGCAAGAAGGCATATGCATTGTTTGACACGGGTGCTACACATTCATTTATATATGAAAGATATAGGCAGTTGAGTAAAATAGAAACTACACCTCTTGAGATGCCTCTTTGTGTTTCCATGCCTTTAAAGAATATAGTGTTATCTACGATGGTGTGTGCAAAATGTAAGATAACTATAGGAGAGCGGGATATGGAAATACATCTAGTTGTGATGGCTATGTATGACTTTGATGTTATCATAGGAATGGAATGGCTCCATAAGTATCATGCTAAGGTGGATTGCTATGGGAAAGTGATCCAATTCATGTTACCTGACCATTCTAGTTTTGAATCTTTTGGAGGTCAGACAAATCCCTCCATAGCCATCATCTCAATGGTAGAAGCTCGTGAACTACTTGACGAAGGATGTCAAGGATACCTAGCGGTAGTAAGAGATCTTACTAAAAAAGAAGCTAAAATCGATAAGATTCAAATAGTCAGGGACTTTTAGGATGTGTTTCCTGAGGAGTTACCTAGATTACCACCGGAACGAGAGATCGAATTTGAAATTGAAGTAATGCCTAGAACATGACCAATATCGAAAGCCCCGTATAGAATGGCCTTGGTGGAACTAAAGGAATTGAAGGTGCAACTACAAGAGTTGCTTGATAAAGGATTTATCAGGCCAAGTGCTTCACCTTGGGGTGCACCAGTTCTATTTATGAAAAAGAAGGACGGGTCGATGCGTTTATGTATTGACTATAGACAGCTGAACCAAGTGACTGTAAAGAATAATTATCCACTGCCTAGAATTGATGACTTATTTGATCAATTGCAAGAAAGTTCAGACTTTTCTAAAATTGACTTAAGGTCAGGATACCATCAGTTAAGGATAAAGAAAGAAGACATTCCTAAGACTGCATTTAGGACTCGTTATGGACATTATGAGTTCCTAGCTATGCATTTTGGATTAACGAATGCACCAGCCACATTCATGGATTTAATGAATAGGATATTTAAGCCTTATCTAGACCAGTTTATAATTGTCTTCATTGATGATATCCTGATATATTCTAAAGGACCTGAAGAGTATGAATGACACGTAAGGATAGCATTGCAAATGCTAAGAGATCATAAGTTATTCGCCAAATTCAATAAGTGTGAATTCTGGTTAGACCAGATAATATTTTTAGGGCACGTGGTGTCGGGTAATGGAATTGCAGTAGACCCTGCAAATGTTGAGATGGTAGTGAATTGGCCGAGACCGACAACGCCGATTGAGATACAGAGTTTCTTAGGGTTGGCTGTTTATTATAGGAGGTTTATTGAAGGATTTTCACAATTGGCAGGCCCTTTAATGAAATTAACTCGAAAGAATATGAGGTTTGAATGGAGTGGAGAATGTGAAAGAAGTTTTCAGGAACTTAAAAGGAAGTTAACTATAGCCCCAATTCTAACTATACCATCTGGATCTGATGGATTTACGGTGTATAGTGATGCTTCTCATAAAAGATTGGGATGTGTTTTGATGCAGCATGACAAGGTCATAGCCTATGCATCGAGGCAGTTGAAACCTCATGAGTTAAATTACCCAACCCATGATTTGGAATTGGCAGCTATAGTATTTGCTTTGAAAATATGGAGACATTATCTATATGGAGAGAAGTTTGAAATCTATATAGATCATAAGAGTTTGAAGTATCTGTTTCCACAAAAAGAGTTGAACATGAGACAGAGAAGATGGATGGAATTATTAAAAGATTATGACTGTGAAATACGATACCATCTAGTAAAGGCAAATAGGGTGGCAGATACCCTTAGTCGACAGTCGGGTATGGACATGGCTAGTCTAAGAATAATAGAGTGGACTCTGTTAAAGTCGATTGTGGATTCAAACTTCAAGTTGGAAGTAGACCACCTTACTAGTATGCTCACTGCATTGAGGATTGAGCCCAAAATTATTCAGAAAGTTAATATTCTATAGGAATCTGATCCAGAGATTGTGAGGATACGAAACACTGTGTCTTTAGGGAAAAGACCAAAGTTTCAAGTCTTTGAGGATGGAGTAGTAAGATGCCAAGGATGGCTCTGTATTCCTCATAATGAGGAAGTGAGAAGGGAAATCCTATCGGAAGCTCATAAGAGTAATTATAATATTCATCCGAGGAGTACAAAAATGTATAGAAATCTACGCCAGCAGTTTTGGTGGAATGGCATGAAGAGGGATATAGCTAAGCACGTTTCTCAATGTTTAACATGCCAGCAAGTGAAAGCGGAATACCGCAAACCCGCGCGACTATTGAGACCATTGGACATACCAAAATGGAAATGGGAGCATGTGACAATGGACTTTGTGCAATGACTGCCAAGGACATCAAGTGGTCACGACTCTATTTGGGTAATAGTAGATCAATTAACTAAGTCTGCTCATTTCCTAGCGGTCTGCGTAGACAATTCGATGGATAAACTTGCTGAGATATATGTAAGCCAAGTGATACGCTTACATGGTATTCCTGTAACGATCACATCTAATCGAGACTCTAGGTTTACTTCAAATTTTTGGCGAAATCTCCAAAATGCTTTAGGGACAAAGCTTCAATTTAGTACTGCTTTTCATCCTCAAACAGATGGACAAACAGAAAGAGTGATCCAAACTTTGGAAGATATGCTGAGGGTTTGTATTATTGATTTTAAGGGAAGTTGGGATGAAAAGTTGCACTTAATAGAGTTTGCCTATAAGAATAGTTTTCAGGAAAGTATGGGCATGGCTCCATATGAAGCATTGTATGGAAGAAGGTGCAAGACCCTTATTTATTGGAATGAAGTAGGTGAAAGGAAATTGACAGGACCTTAATTGGTGCAAATTACTACTGAGGCCATTGAAATTATCAGGAAAAGACTTAAAACAACCTAGAATAGGCAGAAAGACTACTCAGATAAGCGTAGAAGACCTTTAGAGTTGAATGTGGGGGATCATGTGTTCCTTAAAGTATCCCCTATGAAAGGAATATCTTAATTAGGAATGAAGGGTAAGTTGAGCCCTAGATTTGTTGGACCGTTTAAGATACTTGAAAGAATAGGAGATGTAGCTTATCGTTTGGCGCTACCTCCTAAATTGGGAAATTCGCATGACGTATTCCATGTATTGATGCTGAGAAAGTATCAGGCGGATCCTGGTCACATACTCGATCATGAAGCCATCAAAGTGGATGAGAAAGTGAGGTACATTGAAGAGCCTATGCAAGTGCTAGATTGAAAGGAACAAATTCTCAGGACCAAGAAAATTCCATTGGTTAAGATATTATGGCGACATCATGATGTGGAGGAAGCCACATGGGAAAGCAAAAATGAAATGAGGGAAAGGTACCCTCACTTGTTTAAAGAGACGTAGGTAATGTCTAATTTCGAGGACGAAATTCTTAAAGGAGGGGAGAATTATGGCATCCAAAAATTTCATAGCAACTTTTGCATATATCATGAACCATGAATAGGTGATGGAAGTGCCATCGGATTAAATTATAGCCATTAGATCAATGAATTACAATAAATCAAGGCTGAGCATTTAATGGACAATTATTTTGTTGGAAATATATCCTATGTCCATGATTGATCAAGGATTGTACTAAGGGACAAATTGATAGGGAAAATTTTTATTCTTGGCCGTGCACTTTATAAGTTGGATTTTTATTGATTTATGTTACAAAGTTTTATGGCCATGTAAATTTGTAATTAGGTATTTATATAGGTGGGGATTAAATGGAAAAATAGGAGAAGGTGTGGGTTGATTTTCTTATGGCCGAACTAGCCTAAAAACCAGCCCATAGCCCCCACCGTTTCTCCTTATTCGGCTGACCAAGGCTGGCCCAAGCCCAACCGAATGAAGCCCAACCCCTTTGCATGGAAATCTACAAGTGGCAAGAGGAACTTACCAAGTGTCCATTGCCATGCAAAGCTAATGATTGCTAATCATGGGTGAAATAAGAAAAAGAAGGAGAGAGGGGTGGATTGCTCAAGGGATTGAAACCGAGAGAGAGGGTTGTCACGCGAGGGAGAGAAAGAGAGAAAGGAGAGAGAGGGTTGTTCGTGTGGGTGCTTCGGTGAAGGGGGAAGAGGATCGGCCCCGCTGTGCATGCACCGGTAGCCATTGTCAACGCCGCCTAGTACTACCGTCGATCGAGCCCACCAAAACCCCAAGTCGCCGTTGTTTGCTCATTTTCGTTGAACTTGAGGCAAGTAAAGTCCGTGAGCCTACAGTTTACTTGCTATGGTTGTGTGTGAAGTGAAATGGGTTTTGGAAATGCTTGGGTTGTGATGTTGGATGCTGAAATTCGAGTGAATGGTTGTCACGCCCCGAACCTCGAGCGCGTGCTCATCCCTCTCTAGTCGATAATAATTTTGCGACTTCCCAGGACTAGTCGCCAACCATTTTGTTTTATTGCATATGCAGAAGTGGATTATAAATCCCCTGACAATAATCATCTCGGGATAGAAAAGCAGGACAATAGATTCACAAACAAACATGCTTTTATATATACACTGAGTCATGTACAAAGGTCTATAGCTAAAAGACTACAAAAGACTGGCCTTCCAAAAGGAAACGGTCCTGATTGACCTACGCTTCTGATCACCTCCTCTCAGCTCCAGGTCCTCCACTCGACGACCCTGAAAATGTTGTCCCATAACGAGGTGAGATATCATCACAGTGAGTCAAAGCTCTAAACCCCAATTAGGAGGGAAATACGCCCAGAAGTATTCTAATCACATAATCAAGGAGACTTACCTCGTCTCAGATTCATCCCGTAGGTCAGTACAATTTATCTCACAGACAACATGAGAACATGAGCAACAAATAGGCTCCAATAACTGAAACGCCACACTCAATTAATCATGCGTTTCTAGTTTTGATCTTGGCATATAGCACGGTCTACTCTCTGTTCGGCGGTCTTCTAGCATTGCCAAGCATTGTCTCACCCCATTGAGCACAGCACGACTCTTTATCAGACGGCTTTCCTGAAGGAGCATAGGGTTCAAAATCTACTGCGACCGGCTTCCCGTTGTCCAAAGGGTATCCCAAATAGGGATAACGTCCAGCTCAACAGCCCGGGACGATTTCTCTTAACCATCACACGATCACTCAAATATGGCCCAGGGCACCGTGCATTGCACTCAAATGCTTCAATTAAAATGGTGAGCCTGGCTTTTTCTTCGTATTAGAAATTCACATGAAATTACTCGTACATGCAAGACATGGTCAACTTGACCTTAAAATTGATATTCTTCCATTTTGAAATCCCACTATTTCATATAGTACTAAAAACCATTTTCGGTGTCAAAGCCCGACACCCGGATTTTCTCGAATAAATATTGAAATTCACAATTTTTGGAATTAAATACCAAAAATCCAATCAACACTCAATTTGCATAATTTAACACTCAATTGTAGAAATTAACCACACCATTGCAATTAGCACGAAAATCCAATCACCGCCATCCCGGCCTAATTTCCGAAAATATTTAATAATTAAATAATTACTGAAATTAATTAAATAAATCGATTTAAATTCTAAAAATACTAACCTAGGCCAGAATCATTAAATTAATACCCAATACGACCTTAAAATTCCCTCAATCCTTCTAAATAAATAATACAATTTATTTAGGCCTTAGCTAAACTATACTAACCACCTGACATGCTCAATTAAATAATTACATTTCTAATTTAATCTAACTAACCACCTAATTCCTAATAAAATAAATCTAAACACCCCTTAAACGTCATTAGCTTACTAAGCAAAGTTTAGAGTATAAACTCACTGGTTAATTGCAAAAACCGGTTCACCGCAATGATGACATAGGACGGGCCTAAATCAATTTCACCAAGTAATGACTTGACCGGGTCTAAAACGGGCCCAACAAATCTCAACTCAATCTGAGATTTGTTATGAGTTGGGCTGGGCTTGCTACTGAGGAAAATAGGACTTGGGCTTGACTTCAAGTGGGCTGAACATTCACAGGCTCGCTGGACTTCAACTAGGCTTGCGACAGAAGAGGGACTGGAATTGTTGGGCTGATGTGGCTTGAAGACTCAACTAATGGGCTGCTGATTCGATGGGTCTCATGGGTCGAAAGAGAGAAACGGAGCTGCTGGTTGCTGAACTGACACGAAGCCAAGAGAAGACACGGACGAAGAAGCAGCTTCGCTTGAGCCGCAAGAGACGCGTGGCAGCTTCGGTCTTCAAGGCTGATTTGTTGACTGGACCAGTTGTAGACGCAGCCAAGTGGCAGCGTGGAGAGGAGAGATGGACGGTCGTGGCAACGAAAGGAATGAGGAGACGCTGGCAGCTGCTTCGGACGGGTGGCTTCTGCTTCAGTCAACAATTTGGCTGGAGAATTCGTTGGGTTTATCCAAGCAAAACCAAGACTGAAGGATGGAAGTGGCTTCGCTGGATTGTTCAGTGAAGATGGGGTCAACAAACCGCCTCTACTGGATGCTGGTGTTGACTCCTTGAGTGGGGTTGTTCGGTGCTAGAGATGGGCAGGCGTTGGTGGTTTTGCAGGGGGAAAGGAAAGATAAACGAAGGAAAATGAAAGTGAAACAAAGCTGAAGGAGCTGTTCACTTCTTTGAGGAAAGTGAGAGAGAGATTAAGGCGGTGAGATGGGGATGTAGTTGGCAAGGCTCGCCGAAGGAGGGGGAGAGGATAGCGATGGGAGGGGCCCAAGGTCAGAAATTCTATCCATTTAATTAAACACATGTCCCCCTATTTCTTTCTAACATTATAATCCCACATATTAACTAAATTGAAGCCAAAAATTGCTCCCTCTCATAAACCTCCGAATTTCCATTTTTTTGTCTTCAATGTCCTCACTCAATTTCCCAAATTGAGGTCCAATTTTGATGAAGAAAAATCCTGAACAATTTTCTATAAATCCCCGACACTCACAAGCTCGAGCTTAGTTCAAATTTCCATCAATTTACCATCTGAATCTCTACTAATTTTCCGCAACATCTGAACCAATTTTTCATAAAAATCCCGGAATTTCTGAAAAATCTTTGAGGATGATTCGACGTCCTAAAATAACTTGTGACACCTCAAAACTTTCAATTTCAAATCGGGTTCAAATTCGCGTTATTTTTAATCCGGCGCACTTTTAGCGTGACCTAGTCAATGGGTAACTTTTATGAATTTTTGGTGCAATTGACCCGTGATCGATTTATCTCGAGTCACGATATACATCTTCGACACATTGGCGACTCTCGATTGTCGTGAAAATCTCAAGGTCTTAAATACGGACACAGGGTACCCAAAACGATAAAAAAAAAATCAATTTAGTACCGATCGATGAGAATTTTGCAACAGGTGGAATCACCCACATTTTGATCACCTATCTCAGTCGAATCGACCTATCTCTGATCTTTGATTGATTTTTAATTGTGCCATAATGACCCTTGCAAATTAGCACGGTCGAGCAGTCGATTCCTAATCGAATTTTCAAGTCTTTTGCATTAAAATTCCTTAATAATTTTCCCAGATAGTCTAGTTATCTCTTGAGTGATCGGCTTAGAGAATAGCACTATAGATGTGTCAATAAAAGGCCCGATTTATTCAATTGAAATCAGATTCGAAAAATCATGACATGGTATTCTTCATGAAACCTTTTTCTCAAGATCTTGTTTATAACACGTTAAATTTTGAGAATTTATTGAGATCATTTACTAATTTCTCCATAATTTTAATTAAAGGAGTGCATTCTGTTTTATCCGAAAATTGTTCTATTTTCAAAAATAAATGAATTACTCTATGAGATATGATATCTTGGGTGGTTAATTATGCAGCATATGGGGTGACGTTTAGCATATCACATGACATCAAAAGTGATTGAAACCTTTGACATTAGTGCATCAAATGCTATTTTGAAAATGAGATATATATGTGAAAATACATGTGATATTGATGATACCGTTGGAGATGTGAGCCGACGATGCCCCGGCAGTGTTGGGATGCCCGGAGTGTGTGTGCCGGATGCCCGAAGGTGTGTGCCGGATGTCCTCGGGAGTTTCAAGATGCCCAGAGGTGTGTGTCGGATGGCCTCGTGATGCCAGTTGGGATGCGAGATGCCCGGAGGTGTGTGCCGGAGGTTCCTCGCGATGCCAGGTTGGGTGTGAGCGATATATATGAGGGATGCAAACACTGGTCCCTGGAAGAAAAATGAGATCCTTTTGAAAATTAAAATGGGAATTGAATCATGCGCATGTGTGTGTGCATATGGCATGATGTATGAATTGCCTATGAAATTGAGTTGGTACTATTTGGCATTGAGAATGCGATCATGAAGGTATTGAATGGATCTCATGGGATATATACATGATTGTATGGATGATATGAATCATGCGCATGTATGTGCATATGACATGGAACATAAATTGCCTTAATGAATGAATCTCATGGAAATGCAAGCATGATTACACGAATGATATGTGCATGTCACACTAAATTGTGGTTGTCCTGCCTGTTGTATTATGTAGTTTGATGGATTTTTACTACTAAGTGATTGTACTCACCCCTTTTGGGGACTAACATTTCAGATTGAGAGATGCCTCTGTCACCCGTCACGTGTGGTACATTTTATGGTTTATCGTCTGATGTTGAGGTCAAGTGCTGGGAGCACCCCTACGTTGGTGTTCATGGTCTGGTGTTTATCCGTGTTCGTGTTTTGGTTATGTATGATGTGGGTCTACTTGATGGCCCTGTAGTCCAGGAGTTCCTATCCGTCCATGTTCGTCACGACGGGAGGATGATGGGGATGCTGCCACCGCCACCGGCCGATGCACCGGGCTGGGTGTGATTAGAGCGTGTGACTGGTGGAGGATGACACTTTTCGGATGGCCAACACTGGATGATGGATTGATGTACATGTCTGATGTAGAGTCAGGTTCTTTTGGGTTATAGCCAAGCTTAGTTAAAGCATTGGCCTTTTGTTGTACCGACTTTTAATGTCCATCAAAGTATGTAAATAAAAGTTGTTCGACATTAGCTTATATATATATATATAAGTGTAGTTGGTGTGCATTGCATTGTATTATTTAGTTTGAGTACGGGTTAGGGAGATGTCGAGTATGCTTCCATTATATGAATTGCGCTGGGACCGATTTAAATGATACAAACCCTCGGGATTTATGGACCCACTCCAATTCAAATGGTATCAGAGTGACATGTCATTAGGACAAGTGAAAGGTAAGCGAATTGTGGCGACCCTAGGGGATCAGGGGTCGTGTCGAGGGTTGCACACTTTGTGGCTTCGTATGAGTCAATGGCTGACTGGTTGCTCTAATAAGCTGCAAGGTCATGGTCAAAAGAAGATCCCTCTAGGAGGCGAGGAACTTGTAACTGGACGAGGATTAGGCTGAAGAAGAAGATCGACATGCCATGCCTTCGAACGACTAAATGAAACAAAAGGATGAGAAGGTTTGGGCATATTGATGAATGTGTGTAGATGGATGGCTTCTTCTAGACTGCAATCCTCTTATATATAGAGGGATAGCTAGATTTCGAAAATACGTGATTTTGAAACTCGTTATTTAATGGATTTCTTGGGAAGAGGGATGCTTATTGATAGATCGATGGAATTCGAAGTGTTGCTGATATTGGGCACTGATATGAAGGGTTCGTTGATATTATAGAATTATTTGGAAAGGCGCGAAGTGATTGAGGGAATCCGAAGCGTTGTTGATGTCAGGTGTCAATACAAAGAGTTTGTTGATATTATAGAGTTATTTGAAAATGCGCGAATATTAGTGTTTGCCTAGTTTGAACAAGCCCTATATACGTATAAGTTTATCTTTAAGCAACCCAAGATATAAAGGGTTGTTGATAGTACGGAGCTATTTGAAGGGTGTGAACATTGATTAATGTTTGCCCAGTTCGAACGAGTTTTATATGCACATAAGTCTATCTTTAAGTAGCCTAGAAATAGAAAGTCCAAAATGCCATTGATTTTTCAACATATTTACAAAGAGAACAAGGGGATGGTACATATAAGGGTTTATCCATCTAGGCCTAGGTGACTCTTAAACCTTAAGATGTAATCAACCACACATCTATCTATGTCCCTATTGTCCTCAACGGCCTGATGGTAGGCGAGGTGTTTCCCCTCAAGATCAACTCTGTTCAAGCATATAGCTCGTCCAGGTCTACCAGTGCATCCTGGCATGCTTGGGCCCTCATTCCAAGGCTTATCATCATCTGTTGGCAGATGATGATCTCTTCTTCTAGAATGGTCAGTAGGCTGGGTATCCTGGGAGGCATAGTGTGGTCAAAACCCCATGTTTGGATCCTCGCTTGCTCCCTCGCCACGTCGTCCCTGTAGGCCGTTATCCACTTCATCATCTTCTGGATGTCATCCTTGGCTCGCACCACCAGTCACGAATCTTTTGGAGGTGTTGATTGTAGTCGACTCCCCTCTTAACTTCTTCCAACGTGAGGAAAGAAGAGATGATGCTCGAGAGTCTAGTGCTTCTGCAAAGAAGTGGTAGAATTCGTCGAAGCGATGCATGGGAGGAAGGTAAGTAGGCTTGCCATTATAGACGAGCTTGTTGACCTCCCCAAGGTTTGCAAGATGATTGATCAGGAATGCGAAAGTCAAAGTGAGTTTCGTGATCAACTTCTTCCAGAGGTTCAAGAAAGCATCCCTAGAAGATGCAATGTTGGAAGAGGAGGAAGAAGAGTTCGCTATGAGTATTGGAGCAAAGAGAGCTTTAACCAACTCTGGTTAACACTTTAAGCAATCAAAGTTTGAACGAATGAGGAACCCTACAGACACTTAGTAGGGTATATATAGCGGAGAAAAGAAATCTCAGCTAACATTTGATTTTTAGTCGACGTATCATTAAAATGTAAAAAATCAAGATTTGGGTTTTTGATCGCGATGGAGTCCTATTTCTCAGCCAAAAAGTGTTGTTTTCCATTTCTTTCTTTTTGCATTGTTGTTTACAAATAATTTCTAGTTCATTTTCAAGAGAAATCCAAAAAGTCAAACGGTTGACTCTTGAGTTGACTTTTTGGTCAACCCTTTGACCAAAAGTCAATTTCAAATCAAAATTTGACTTTTTGCTCAAAAATGCCATTTAGCCTTAATTTCACTTTTGTCAAATTAATTTCTCGAAAATTTAAAGATTTGACCAAAAAATTGACCTTTTAGGAAAAGTCAACTAATTAAACTTTTGGTTAAACCTTTAACAAAAAAAAATCAAAAAAAAAAAATCCACAAAAAACATTGATTTTATGGTCAATTTGACTTTTGTGTCGAAATTTTCACGAAATTCAATTAAGGACTTTGATTTCTGAATTTTTCAGTTTTAGGTTCTAAATTGACCAAATATAAAATTACTTTTATTCTAGTCATAATTAGGTATAATTAACTTTTTGACATTTGGCTTATGGACTATTTGAAATCATTGCACTTTTAATTTTGCGATTTAACTAGTCAAAATACGAATTGTCGCTTTTTAGCCTTAATTATGGGATGGAAATCGATCATTCATAACTTGTGAACAGACAATTGTTTCTTACTCATTACCTTAAGATAACTTAAGATAAGTCCAAATTTGAAATCAATTTTGTGAAATTCACACCGAAACTTATTAATTTGAAGAATTTTATCCTCCAAGGCATTAGAAAATCAAAGCAATTAAGCTTCAATCGACAAAATTTGGATTGACCTATTCATGGCTATGGTTTAATTTCATGAATCTAAGTTCAATTTTAATATTAGGCTTAGATCCATTTTTGACCTAAGCTCAAGCACTTTAATTCAAGGTCGATTTGAATATGATAAGTGATCTTGTATATGGGTAGCTCATTAGATATGACAATTGTGACACTAATTGAGTTCAATTTTAGTTAATTTGCCATTTTGCCCATTGGATTGCAAATTTTACCATTTTAGCTCTTTAGGCCCAATTCAAAGCACCTATGGTTTTGACTCGTTGTTTTTCATGATAATCATTCGATTAGGTTAATAAAAGACCCATAAATCACGTTCATAAGATTTGATTAGCGTAATTATATCTTAAATGGCCAATTTCTTCTTTAAAAAGGATAAAATCCCTTTTCAATTTGGTCCTTTATGGACCAAATTGCATAAATTTTAGACTTACAGGGGTCTTAAGTGGACAATATAGCCGAAACCGAACCAAAACGATCAAGAACTAGTCAAAATCTAGCCAAATCAGACTAAGTCGGTTTGATTGGCTGTCGGCGGGGCTATCCGGTTCCTAACCTCTGGTGATTGGTTTTAGAATCCTCTCAATGCCAATTTCACTTTTGCACCTTTAAATTCCCAAAATTTTACATATTGATTCTCGAATTTCGTCAAATTGTAAATTAACCAATAATCGGACACTTCGACGCAATTCTCGGTTTTGGCTCGGGTTTTTGCAAATCAAATCCACTAAGGGTCCGTTTGGGAACCACTTCCCAAAGCCCTTTGGAGGCCTAAAGATACTTGGGCAAATGCCAACTCGTTTGGCAAAAAATTTTGAACCCTGCTTCTCCAAATGCCAGCCTTGTGAAGGCTGAAAGCCCAAGGCAGGGAGAGAACTGCCTTGGGCTTTCGGCTTTTTCAGCATGCCCACGCCCCACACTGTTCACATTTTTTTTCCGAAATTATCCTCACGAATTTTTTGATTTTCCGGGTGCGTGCCCTTGTCGAGCACTATCCATCTTCTCCAGGCGTAGAGAGACGCCGCGACCTAGGTGATCTTCGTCGGAGATTCGGGCGACCTCCGCGAGTCGCAGATTTGGTGGCCAAACGCACGCGGTCGCCGGCGACCGTTGCCTGCCGCACCACAACCTCAGCATGGAGCTCGCCGAGGCCGCGCGACCCATCTAGTCGCAGGTCTAGTTGCGACCAAATCTGGTGCTGGAGGCTTGAGCGACGACCAGATCTAGGTTGCGCCTCGCCGCCCTCGGATCTGGGTCGCGGCGGTGCCGTGCGACCTCCCGCGACCTCGCGGCCCCGGATCCGGGGGCGGCGAGGTCGCGCGACCCCGCCGCTACCCAGATCCGGGGCAGCGAGGTCGTCCCGCGACCTCGACACCCTGAATCGAGGTCGCTGGAGGTCAAGGCGGGCCACATGGCGACCTCGCAACCCCGCATCCGGGTCGCTGTGAGGTCGCCGGAGGTCGGCGGCGGTCACGCCCTTGCCGATCAATTTCTTTAAATTTTTCTTTTGCTAATTTTTTTTTATCATAAAGATCATTTGTAAATGTAATTCCCCAAACACTATTTTGTTCAAAGTACTTCACAAAGGGGTTTTCAAAGTACAATTTACCAAACACGATTACATTTTGAAAAACACCTTTAATTCAAAGGTCTTTGCATTTTTCCAAGGACTTTCCCCAAAAATAGTTCCCAAACGCACCCTAAATCAATTATCCAACAACTTGAGATCATGATAGAACCATCAGAATCAATTTTTGAATGTTGGATTGTCACGACCAAATTTTTGGGTGAACCACCTAGGATTTGGTTAATGGATTACTAAGCCTAAACTTAGCTCGGGCTCTCCCAAGCCTATACCAATTCACAACTTAGGTTCAAGTTCTTAACATGTAAATGATTTTCAATCAGGAGTCGCCACTAATCTGTTTTCGGTAAATCAATTAGACACCTAAGTAAAATAATGGAGAATTATTTTACATTATTTTACTTCTACAAACTAAAGATTTTTGGTATGGGGACGTGATTACGATAGATTTCTAACGCCATTTCGATACATTTTTATTTTTGAAAAATGTTTGTCAAGCAAATTAATTGATTTTAATTTACTTTTCTAATACGGCGTGATCATACGTGACAGCAAACCACCAATTTAACATCCAAGAAAAGAATGAATAAATTCGCGACTTACCATGAACGAAAAGATCTCACGCTAAATCGTAATTCACATCAAAGAATCCTAGATATGAAATCTAATTAACATATCATCACTTAATTTTTGTTTTCACTTTTTAACGAGAATATAATCCATATGCAATGCAATGCAATGACGTACAAAATTATTTCAACTAAAATGACATGCAACATGCAATATAGCTATATGTTATGTGACATTTATTAAATGACATAGTCTAATGACATGCAATTTCTAATTAAATGAACCTAACAACAATCAATAAATGGTGTGCATTTCATGAACCTCATTCTGGTTTTTTATTTTATTTATGAAACTCGAAATTAAAATTGCCGAATAATTAAACATACAACTCAAATTTTAAAACTAACATCCTAAATGAATGCATTTTTTTTGGATATTTGTTTAAAAATTCGAAATAAAGTCCATATTCTAAATATGTAAGATAACAAGAAATATTCTAAAACAAACCTAATCCTAATTCAAATATTTTTGGATTTTTTCCTTTTACGAAAATAAAATTGACTCAACCAACATGACGTCAAATCAAATATTCATAAATTGGTGAATTATATCTCACGCAAGATCGAAATGACTTATTTTAAAATTAAATCGCTAATCGCACTTTGGATTACGATCGGATTATTTTTTGCAAGGATTACGAGTGAGATTTTGGGTACGAAAATCAGACGGTCAATCCCTAATTTGAGGGCTAATTCATGTCGGAATCTCAATCATACATTAAGAAATAATTCTACTAAAAAAACGACAAAATAAAATAAAAACAAAACTACCTAAATTGATTTTCCCTTTTTCCTTTTTTTGCTTTTTCCTCCAAGCAAGGCTTGGGTTCGTGCGGCTTGTAGTAGGGTCACCGTTAGTCGCCGGTCGCGGTCGTCGGAGCTCTTGCGTGGGGACTCCGGCGAGGGACGAGAGCAGGCGGCAGGGAGCGAGCTGCTGTGACTAGCTCGCAGCAGCTCACTCGGAGAGGCAGCCGGACAGATCCACGGCGAAGGCAGAGTTGTCAGGTCGGAGAGTTGCAGGCACAGCGCCTGCGAAAGGCTCGGGCAGCAGGGGAGTCGTTCGAGCTTCGGATCTGGTGGCAGGGCAGCAGCAACGTCGCAGGCAGGCGGAGGAATGTGCGACGAGGGAGTTGCAAGCCGAACCAGGAGCTGCAATGGCGTTCGGGGGTCTGCGGGTCAGTCGGAGCGGCCGTAGCAGTGACAGGACGGCGTCGGTGTAGCGAGCGGGGACGTCGAATCGCTGGATCTGTGCTGAGGCGAGTCGTAACAGAAGCAGTCGCGCGGTGAGACGGAGCCGGACGGAGGGGCTGCCGGCGTCACGAAGCTGGCGGAGCACTTTAGCGTCTGGGTGGAAGGCTCGAGTAGCAGGGGAGCAGCAACGGCGAACGGGCTGCAGGCGGAGCATGGCGATCACAGCAGCGCGCGCGCGCCGACTCGCGTGGCAGTGGTTGGATCTCGGATGGATGGCACGGCGAAGTGCCTCGCAAGCTGCAAGGCCGACGGGGGTGGAGGCTGACGGAGTAGGAGCGGAGGCGGCGTCGCGGATCGGACAAAGGCGGAGGCTCGGGCAGATGGCAGCAAGCACGTTGGAGAAGAAGAACAGTGTTCTTCTGCTTTTCCTTTCTTTTTTTTTTTTAAAATTTTTTTCCTCTCTCTCCCCTCCTGCCTATCTTTTCGTACACTCTCTCTCTCTGCCTTTTTACTCTGCTGCCCTATTGTACTTCCTGCAGAAGAAAAGTTCCTGCTGACTTTTCTTCAAGAACCGAAACTCTTTGCTCCTTTTTGGTTGATGCTGAATTTCGACCTAGAAAAAGCGAGAAGAAGCCCCTTTCAGCCGTATATTTAATGTGTGTGGCCTCGTCGAAAACCCTACACGAACAATTTATTTATAAGCCTCAGACTAGGGTTTTAATTTTTCCAAATTAATTTTCACGAAGATTCTTTTTTCAAAATGCAATATTCAATTTTCGCATCTGCCCTATCCAAAAAATTCATCATATCCCAGAAAAATTTCAAATTCCTATTTTTCATGAGATAATCTTCGATCATAAAAGAAACGGGTTTGGGCCAATTCGCTTCATACGAAGCTTAAATCGTCCGCCAAATCAAGCTCAAAACTACTAATTCAACCCATCCACCACCGATAAATAAATGAAAAGATGTAAACTAAAAATAAATGCACTTAAACTTATATGTTATGTAATTAATATTTTTTTAGGGATAAAATTAACCCCTAATTTTTTAATGTGATAAATAACCAAACGAGTCGTCAAAATTTAGGTGTCAACATGAATCGAAATTTTGACCGTCGGATCAAATTGACGGCCGGAATCGCTTAATTTGGGGAGTATATATGTGAAATTTTCTCTCCATTTTAAATGGGGGCTTTATTTTGCACAAATTTCTCTCTCTCTCTCTCTCTCTCTCTCTCTCTCCCTCTCTCTCTCTCCATCGGTCCAACCGGTTCTCTCTCCGACGAGTCATTGCTATCGATTCTAGCCCCTACCAGTGGCATTCCTGCTCCCGATTTCCCCGATCTTTCCCCAAGCTTCTCAGTTACCAAATTGTGGTTTGGTCCTTACCGATCAGTCACCGGAAGAGCACTGGTGACCCTATCTACCCTGGCAGTGTTCAAACCGGTCTAGTTTTGGACTAGTTCTGTTTTCTCTCCTAGCAAGCTATTCAGCCACCTTTCCTTGCTGTCCGGATCTAGTCCTTGGCGGTTTGTGGAGGTTTGATCGAAGTTTTGGTGAAAACTTAGATCAATTTCAATCAAAATTGACTAAATCGCGATAAAAATGTAATTTTTCGGTCTTGAACCTAGTGAAGTGAGGCCGGATTTACCAGATTAGCCAACTAGGGTTAGGGTTCAATATAAGTGATATATGCTCATAGATGATTTTGCTGAAGTTTGAATGTAATTGATTGAATGATTGTGGATGATTAAACTTGATTAGTCTTAAATCTGCAATTTCGTAGCCTTTGGATTGATATACTGTTTTGACAAAATCGAGGCCCGAAACGATCTCGTTTCAACTCGAGTCCTCTAAGGATTAAATAATATCCATCGCGAGCTTCGAAACGGTAGGTCGCTCTAATGGAGTGTCGTTTGACCCTTAAAAAACATCTTCAAAGATGAATGATTCTACTGTAGTTCAATTGGATTTTCGATTATGTTTTTACTCCAAAATGAGACATTATTATTTATGTGTAACTTTCTATGATATTTTTTGGATAATATTTCCTGTATAAGTTTTATTCCAAATCATTTTGTGCATATCTTGTAATTTTTTCATGATTTTTGGATGTGCTTAACTAGGTAAGATCTACTCAGATTCAAGCCTAAGTCAATCTATTTCGTTTTGATCTTTGATTTTTCTATTTTTGTATTGATTTTTATTTTGAGTTTTGGAATAATTTTCCTTCATAAAAGTTGCTCATATTAGTGTTGTACATGTCTTGTATTTTTTTTTTCGCAATTTGTAAACATGTTTAACTAGGTCAAAATTGCTTAGATCTGAACATAAGATAGTCTGTTTTGTATTGGTCCGAATTTTGTTTTGATGAAATTAAGTCCACAAATGCACTTATTTGGTCTCAAATCCTCAATGAAAGTTGAAATATATGATATATATATATATATATATATATATATATATATATATATATATATATATATATATATATATGTTCAATTGATGCATACTTTGTAAAGTCTTAACATTTGCAAGCGAGTCAATTGCATGAGTTAAGGTTTAAACATGCTACATCAGTACATAGTCTAAATGTTCATCTTTGTTTTGTCATTTTTGCTATGATTCGTGCACTCACAATTAGTTGTGAATCCCTAATGAGAAACATTTATCATTGCATGTTTTGTATGTAGGATTTTTCGTAGTATTTTTGCATGTCTTGAGATGAGTGAAATTGTGTACGTTTTGTGAAATCAATGCTGAAATGAAATCTTGCCATATATGCATCTTGTCATGCTTGTGTGGGTCTTTTAAAGACCAAATCTTACAACGATGCCTTCTTGACACTTAAATCACATGTTACAAGGTTTGAGTATATGTTCACGTCATTGTATTTGAGTGTCATTTTACATGTTAAATTTGTGCCACAAAAGAGCATGTTCACCTAGAAACCTTCGAGCATTTTATCATGAATCTTGAAGGCATATAGTATTGTCATCGAATTGTATGACATTTTCTCGTGACGATTTAGGATTAGATGATCACCCCAATTGTTTGTCACATCTTACTCTACGTCGCATGCAATTTTTTCATGCCATTTGTGCATTGCTTGAATGGCTTTGAAATTTATTAATGCATGTTTGTGATTTGATTTTTGGTTACTAACATGCGATTCTAAAAATGAAATAGAATTTGGTTTTGAAAGAAATTTGTGGGATTGAGAGACCATCTTATTTTGATCTTCAATTGGACATTGAATTGTGCAAAATGGTGAAGAAATTAGCCCCGGGATGATCAATTGACAAAATTGTTTGAAGTTGAGCAAAGTATGTTTATGTTTTATTTAATTTTTTAATTTTGTTCTTTTTTCCTTTGGTCTCACACCTTCCTTCCACGCATGAAACCCCCCACCCGCACGTTTTCTTCCTCTCTCTCACGTCTCTCTCATGCTTTTCTCTCTCTCTCTCTCTCTCTCTCTCTCTCGTGCGCCCTTTCTTCCTAGCCGACAGCCCCTGCACCATTTGGCCTTCTTTTTCCTTTCTTTGTTTGACTTTTGCATCTCTTCTCATTCTTATCCCCCTCCCCTCATTTGGCGGACACCTCTTTCCCTCATCCCTTTTTCTTTTCTTCTTTTTTTTCTTTTCTTCCTTTTTGGTTCGGTCGAACACCACAGCTCCTGTCATTTCTCTCTCTCCACCGCCCCTCCTTCGATTCCTGTTTGGCCGAGCGTCTTCAACGGATCAAATCCATCGAAGCTGGAGCTGGTTCTTCGGCTGATTTGTTGACCGGCAGCAACGATGCCGCGCGTCCTCTCCTCGTCCGCGAGCCAAGCTGCCCAGCAGCCCCAAAGCGAGCCAAATCAACACCGGTTTTTCAGCTAGGGTAGAAAGTTGTGTGGTCGACTTCGGGCCCGTCCCAGCCCCCCGTTGGTGCCGCTGCTTCAGGATTTATCGGCCGCCGTCGCGTCCCCGCCGTTTTGATCCGAGCGAATCGTTAATCAAGTGAGTTTAACTCACTAATCATCGCTTAGTAGGCTAATGATGCTTAAGGGTTGATTAGATTTAATTAAGTACAATTAGGTGGATATAGTATATTAGAATAATTAAATTAGGGATTTACCTATGCATGTTAAGCAAATAGTTAGTGTAATTAGCAAGTAAATAGGCTATAGTATTTATTGAACGAGTCTTTAATTTTTCCGGTCGTTTCGGCTTAGTTAAGCAATACAGGCCTAAGTTGGATTTATTGCTATTTAATAAATAATTTTTGTAATTATTTATTTTTATTTTTTTGGAAAATAGACAGATAAATAGCTGGTGACTAATTTTATGTTGATTATCGTGGTGCAGCCTGTTTCTTTATTTGAGTGCTAAATTGTGCTGAATCGATTTATTTGTGATTTTAGGATTTATTTCCTAAATTAAATAATTTTGGTAATTAATTGAAAAATAACTGGGCATAGATTGATAATGCCAAAAATGTTTTGGTGAACTACAAAAAATGGTGGAATTTATGAAAAGAAAATTGTTATATTTTGGTTAAGGCCGATCGTGTACCCACACACGATATTTTATCGGGTATGATGAAAGATGAGAAAGAATATTGTATGACGTGGCTCGGTGATTAGTATATCGCCTTAGATAATGCACTTGACTTGTTGATTAAATATATCACCTTTGAAAATGTACGTGGTTCGATGATTAATACGTCGTCTTAGAGAATGCACGTGACTCAGTAATTTGGTATATCGCCTTAGAGAATGCACGTGGCTCAGTGATTAAGTACATCGCCTTAGAGAATGCACGGGGCTCGGTGATTAGACATGTTGCCTTAGAGAATGCACATAACTCGTTGATTAAATACATCACCTTTGAAAATGCACGTGACTCGGTAATTAGTAAGTCGCCTTAAAGAATGCACGTGGCTCGGTGATTGGGTATATCGCCTTAGAGAATGCACGTGGCTCGGTGATTAAGTACGTCGCCTTAGAGAATGCACGGGGCTCGGTGATTAGACATGTCGCCTTAGAGAATCACGTGGCTCGGTGACTAAGTATGTCATCTTAGATAATGCACGTAGCTCGGTGACTAGATATACTATCTTGGAGATTGTATAGTATGGATTAAAATGACCAGGGAATGGTCTGCCTGACATGTAAATCGACTAAGTCAATTGATCGATGTTTCGATCGGTAGTATTTGATTGGGTGTCTATTCGAATTGTGCTGATTTGCAGGTGAAATCTGAGGCTAAGGTAAGCTATGAAGCACGGACACGCTGTCCGTGCTCGCGTATCGTGTCCGACACGTGTCGGAGCGTGTTGGACACCTCGACACGCTCGGACACGCGGTCAACGCGTGTTGGATTTTTCGACACGTGGTCAACCTTTTCTCGACACGTTTCGACATGCGTGTCCGAGAGGGAGCAGACCACGAGTGACGGCGAGAGACGGCCGAGCTTAGACTGAGGCGAGGGCCGGCCCTGTGAGGGAGAAAGGACCAAAGGTGAGAGGAAGAGGAGAGGAAGGCGGTCGTGCGGCGAGTGGCGAGCGGCGAGGAAGGGGTCGTGCGTGCGGCGAGGAGCGGCGAGCGGCGAGCGGCAAGGAGCGGCGAGCGGCGAGCGGCGAGGAAGGGGGTCGTGCGTGCGGCGAGGAGAAGGAGTAAAGGAGCTAGGGTTTCTGAGAAACTCAAAAGTAATTAAAAAAATGGGAGTCTATGGGTACCTATTTTGGGGGAAGGGAAAGTGATGGACAGGGGGGAAATGGACGATTGTGGGAGGGAAAGGAAAAAAAAAAATTGGGTGGGGGGAATGGACGATGGTGGGGACTGGGGAGGAAAAGGAAAATGAATTTGGAAGTGGGGGAAATGGATAAGGAAAAGAAGAGAGTGGGGGAATTTTTTTTTAATCAGAAAAATAAATAAATGAGATTAAAAAATAAAAGTAAATTTGGGGAGGGGGATTTCGAAAAATAAATATAAATTTGGGATAATGAAATAAAAAAAGTGTAAGATTTATTAATATTATTAGTATAAATTCATTGTAAACTCTTTATTTATTTATTTATTCATTTATTTGAGAATTTGAATTAAATTAATTAAAAATAAATAAATTATTTAATATTTAACGTGTCGGAATGTGTCGAAATTCTCTACTTTTTGAGAAATGACGTGTTGCGTGTCGTGTCGTGTCGTATCGCGTGTCCGTGTCGCCGTGTCCGTGCTACATATAAGGTAAGTCATCTGACCTGTGTTGTGCATAGGTAGCCCTTATGGCGTATTGGCTTTCTAATCGAGTCTTAAGGGGTAGAAGTTGCTAAGACATTGTCTCACTAGTTATTATATAACCATTTTCAGGTCCTTAGATGCTGTTAGTGGAGGACCGGAAGCCCTGGAGTTTGGAGAGGTGGATAAACCAGAATCGGTGGACGGATCTGACTAGTAGGTTATAGGACCGCTCCTTTTGGATTGAGCCGGCCTTTTTATAAATAGTCTTGTCTTGTAAATAAACCTGGTTGTTGATAAAAGGTTTGTTTTTGTTTGAAAAATTAGTCCTACTTTTCTATCCCATCTGATTGTTGTCTGGGGATTTATATTGTCACTTCCGCATGCGTATTAAAGAAATGGGTCGGCGATGTGTCCTGAGATATCGCAATTTATTCGGCCAAGGAGGGATGGGCACGTGCTCGGAGGTTCGGCGCATGACAACTCTTGAAGAAAAAGAAGAAAAAGAAAAGAAAATAAGAAAATAAGAAAATAAAATTATTAAAAAATTAAAAGAAATTGATTTTGATTAGAAATTTTCAAAACAGTATCAAATGCAATTCTATTTTGGGAATAAAAATTTTGCATAGTTACTAAACGGTTTAAAATACTTAAAAATTGTTCCCGAGAATAGAATAAAAAAGAATCGTTTTTGATCAAAAATTGTTCTTGGGAGTAGAATGGTTACTGTCACGCCCCGATCTTCGGGTATGTACACATCTTTCTACTTGGTCAATTTTATAATGCGATATCCCAAGACTACGTATCGCCAACCCTTTCATTTTTAATAGCACATGCGGAAGCAGTTATGAATCCCAAAACAATAAAATGATGTGATTGAAAAGCAATGCCATATTTTTCATATTGAAATCCACAACCAAACCTTTATACATGGCATAACTCAAAGTCTATACACAAGACTATTTATAACTTTCTGGTGCCACACTATTCACATTTATATAGGATTCACAAAAGAGAATGGGATTTCAGTCCTCATCTAGGTTATACTTAAGATTATCCTGATCCTTTTCTAACTCTTCTTCACTAAGCTCATTTCCTTCAAGCTCTTCCTCTTTTTTCTTGCTCATCGTCCTCTTTTGGTTCCTTCTTCACATGCTTATCTACGGGCCTAAAATGTTGTCCCACAATCGGGATGAGACTATGTCTCAGCGAGTTCTACACCACTAAGACTCAATTAAGGAACCAATACACCACATGGTTGTCTAAGCACAGCACGAGTCAAATGACTTACCTTGACCTCAAATTTCACCTGCATATTAGCACAGATCGAATAGACACCCAAGCAATCACATCACAAATCGAGGCATCGATTAAATCGACCTAGTTGGTTACATGTCAATAAGATTATTCATCGGTCATTTCCATTTCAACATCATATCAAAGCAATGATCGATCGATTTAGTCGATTACACCCCATGCTTGGTCGGCACATTCAATACTATCTATAAAGTCCTACCAAATCAGGACTACTCACTCAAAGCTGACAAATAGATAGTATAACTCGCCCAAAGCTGATAATATAGTATACTATGTATATGCTCGCCCAAAGCTGATAATGTAGGGCCCCCAAGCCAATTTAGTGTACTATATACGCCCACCCAAAGTTGATAATAATTTGCTTGCTCAAAGCTGATAATAAGGTATGCTGCTCACCCAGAGTTGATATATCACCCGTAGGTTGATATGGTATACCAGTATACTATTCACCTAAAGTTGACATATCACCCGAAGGCCGATATAATATACCATATATGCTTACCCAAAGCTGATAATAAAGTATACTGTTAACCCAAAGCTGACATATCGCCCGTAGGTCAATATAGTATATCGGTATACTGCTCATCCAAAGCTGATATATCGCCCAAAGGCCGATATAGTATACCCCCGATGCTCACTAGAAGCTGCCAGATTCACTGATCCGATATAATAATATGCTCACCAGAAGTTGCCAACCATACTTTTATAGTATGTCGAAAATAATATATATGCTCACCAGAAGCTGCGAGCCATACCTTTATTGTATGCCGAAAATAATCATTAAATCAAATCATCATTTTTATCATTTCTGATAAAAATACCCGTGCGTGGGCACACGGTCGACCTTAGCCAAAATAATATAATTTCCTTTCCACAAATCCCACCATTATCTGTAGTCCACCAAAACACTTTTGGTATTATCAACCGATGCTCGGTTATTTTTCAGTTGATTTTCCAAAGTTATTTAATTTAGGAATAAATCCTAAAATCACTCATAAATCAATTTAGCACAAAATCAAGCTCAATTAAATAAATGGATTGTGCCACGATAATCAGCATGAAATTCCGATCACCGGCCATCCCGGTTGAATTTCCGGAAAATAAATAATTAAATAATTAATTTCGAAAGTTAAATAAATAAACACAATAATTCCAATTTAGCACAATATAAAGCTCAATTAAATAAGCGGACTACGCCACGATAATCAGCATAAAATCCTGGTCACTCGCCATCCTAGTTGAATTTTGAAAAATAAATAATTAAATAATTAATTTCGAAAATTAATATTTAATTCCTAAAAATTCCACTTAGGCCCGAATTGTGAAATTGAAGCCCGATAAGGGTCAGGAAAAATTCTGGGCTACTCTCAATAAATAGTAGACCACATCTATTTGTTAAATGCACACTCAATTTATCTAATTTGCATCACAATTGACTAATAAATACTAATTTATATTAATCTAACCACATAAACCTAATTAATTAAAATTAAACAACCTTAAGTGTAATTAGTCCACTAAGCAAGGATTAATGAGATTACTCACTGGAATCGCGCGCAAATCGGATCAATCTGACGGAGGCGACGCGAGGAACAATACTTCCTAAAGCGACTCTCGGGATCGGGGCTCGGAAATGGCCAAAAAGCGGGCTCGAACCAGCTGGAAACCCACTAGGTGGGTTGCTGGTTTGGCTATGAAACAGGGGGAAACAGAGATGGTTGGGGGCGGAGAAGGGTTGGGAAGGCAGGTGGCGGTTCGGTGAGGTTGCACGGTGGCTCCGGTGGTTTGCTCGGTCGCTCACGGTGGTTGGTCAGTCTCTCCAACGGACGGACAGAAGCTGTAGGGGTTGGGTTGCAGGGGAAACGGCACACACGACCAGGTGGTGGTGCAACCGGCGGTTCAGTGAGGTGGCGTGCGGGTGGCGGAGCATGGGCGGCAACGTCGAGTGGCTCCTGTCTTCGTGCAACTTCTGTTTCTGTCTTCAGTCTTCTGCTTCTGTTGGAACAGTGAGGGAGAGAAAGAGTGTCGAGAGAGAGAGAGAGAGAGAGAGAGAAAAGAGATAAGTTTGAATGGTCAAAGGAAAAAAAGGGAAAAAAAGCAAAGTGGGTGACGGCCCACTATTCGGTGGAAAGGGGGAGTGTTGTACGAAGGGGGAAGAAAGAAGAGAGAAAAGAGAGAGAGAAAAAGGGAGAGAGAGAAAAGAAAAAGAAAATAGTAAAATAAGAAGAAAATTACATTATTCTTATTACTACTATTATTTTCCTTTCTTTTTCCCTTTTATTTTCTTCCGTCTTTGATTTTTTTCTTTGATAATTTCTTTCCCGAAATTTCGGACTTCACTTCGATAAATTGATAGACAATGAGACGATATCCAAAATGAATTATGATATGCTCGAACATCCGATTTCCGAAACCAAATTCAATTTTGTGGTTAAAATCGATCGAACGCGATTTTAGTCCGATCCAACCT
Organism: Eucalyptus dawsonii; assembly: GCA_016097615.1. NCBI lineage: Eukaryota > Viridiplantae > Streptophyta > Magnoliopsida > Myrtales > Myrtaceae > Eucalyptus > Eucalyptus dawsonii. Next base: position 35,668,139 of record CM027878.1, read on the forward strand.
ATCGAGTAGCTTTTAGGGATTTTACCACGGTTGTATCCCTTAACAGCTTCACCCAATAGATTTGTTAACTCGTGAGTGATCAGCTGAGAGAAAAAGGACCATAGGCATGCCAGCGAAATGCCCATTTCATATATTCGGAACGGGGTTGAAATTCGGGATGTCATAGTTACCAAACGCACCCTTAGCAGCCAATGCCAAATAATGTTTGATTTTGTTTTTTTTGTTTCCGAGTATAAATTTAGAATAGAAATTTGTTTATTAAATTTTTTATTCCCAAGAACAAATTTGTTCCTAAGAATAAATTTGAAGTAGAATCAAGAAAATTGAAAAGAACAAAATTGTTGATTCTTTGTTACTGGAAACAATTCGAGAATCAGCCAACCAAAATTTTTTCTTTTCTTTTCTCTTCTTCTTTCCTTCTTGTTTTTCTTCCTTTTCTTTACTTTTTCACCATCCCGTTGCCATCCATCGCCACCGGTCGCCGATGACTGGCTAGGTGAGGTTCGATGAGGTCTTTGGAGGCTTGCCCAATCAACGCCTCTTCAATTGAGCCTCGCCTGGCCGGGCAAAGCGCGGCCGGGCAAGGCGCGGCCTCACCGGTTGAGGAAGAAGATAAAGGAAAAAAGAAAAAAAAATATTAAAATTATTAAAAATTAGAAGAAAATGGTTTGAATTAGAAATTTAAGGACAGTGCCAAACGTAATTCTATTTCGGAAATAAAAATTTTGGGCTGTTACCAAACGTCTTCACATGCTTAGAATTTGTTCCCGAGAATAGAATTAAAAAAATTATTTTTTAATAGAAATTATTTTCAAAAACAAAATGATTACCAAACGCACTCGAATGGCGCTAACCATTTAAAAGAAGGTATTTAATATCATTTGCATTTAATGCTTTTTTGGTCAAAAAATATATTTAATGTTCAAAAGTCACTTTTGCTCTAAAAAATTAGATATCGTACACTAACTGTTCAAAATAAGGTTTCTTCCGTAAATCTTCATTTGCCCTGCATCCTTATAGATCTTTTTAGTGAGATTTAAGGCATTAAATTCTGATATCAAAAGTGTACTAGGCCTAGTCCTAAGCAAGACCTTAAAAGACTTCGTCGCAAATAAGGGTGGTCTAGACGTAAAATGGACCTATCCCCCCACGGGGCTCTCCGGCCACAACCCCCCTTCGGGAGGGTTTGGAACCCACCCTGATCCTCACAACGCCTTCCCTAGGTAACCAATCCCGGGTGTGGTACAGGGAAATGACGGGGTCTTCCCCTCCCGAAAGGGACTAGGCCGTCTGCGGAAAGTTTTATTTATATTGATGATGTATGCTGCAATTTTTCTTAATTTAGCTAACATCAACGACAACCAAACGAAATATCTTTCGATTACAAAGTACTATTATGTGTCCTGATGAACAACAATTATATGTTCACAAAATAATAGAGTAAATAGTAATTTTAAAAGTATCTGATCTAGATTCAAAGTCTAAGCCAACCTATTTAATCCTTCAGAAATTCAGTTCTTTTCCTAATTGAAAGAAATCCGAAAGCGCCCGTTTCCCTTTTCATGTTAAACGTATTTAATATGAAATATTTAAATTTGCATGTCAAGGACGACAACTCAAGTTTAATATATGGACGAAGCGTTGGACGTCCCAACCTGGTATAAATTAAATGGACTAATGTTAGAAGTAAGCACATGCTGGCCCACCACCGCGGGATACACGCGAACCTAATTTAAATTATGGCTGGACATGGCCAAGTGAATTTACACTCATCACCTTTTCTGGGTACTGAACATATCTGCCAACTTCATTTGGACATAGGGTGAAGGTGGACGTTTCATCAACCTGACCTGTCACCACCACCTGCATAAGCTCTCTTCCAATGAAACAAGAAAATAAATAAATAAATAAATAAATAAAGGCCTTCTAACCTCTTTTTTGGATTTACTTGATGGTAGATAAAATGCTGTTGAAATGTAATCAAACGAAATGAAATTCTACTCTCAGTTGCCTGAGGGCTGTGAAAATAATTTCAAATTACGGGGACTATTGTCCATTCATATGAACGAATTGGACTAATATCTTTCATCAAATACGTCATTTCTTGACTGAGGGCTAGGATTGTGAGCAGCCTTGTCCTCGAGGGCCAATAATTTCTTTTTAACTTCTTTTCTTTATAGAAAAAAAAATCAAATACCACTTGTTGGAAGTTTGTTTGTAAAACAAACTAAGTATACGTTTCCCTATCCCACTTAAGAAAAGTGGGAGAATGTGAGCTAGTTAATAAGTATGTGGTTTCTTTAGTGTATCTAAAGAAAAGATTGGGTGTAGGCTAAACCCCACCATACCCGCTTGTGCGCTCGCAGTTTAATTAGCACTAATCACTTTATTTTATTTTATTTTATTTCATATGGTTATCTTATTAAATTTAATTAGTACAAAGGTTGTTTTTTGTTTATTTAGAATTTTTAGAAATTATGAAAATTTGAAATTTTATTTATTAAAAAATAATATTTTTATTTACTATTTCGAATTTTTTATTTTTTGTCGTTTCAAGATAACCTTTGGAAATGATACCCGTTTAGTTTGCAACCTTTCCCGAAGGTTTGCATTTATTCATTTTTCAATTTCTTTCGAATGGACACCTTTGTTCATTTGGATAACTTCTTTTGAAAAGATACATTCGTTCACTTTGCAATTTTTCACGAAGAGTTGCCTATACTCTTTAAGACCGATTTATATATATAAGTCAGTTTTCCATAAGAACAAATTGAGATCATTTTCTTTTTTGAGTCTTTTTTCTAAAACTATGGCCATCTTTTCAATTGTTTCCTAGAGAGGCCCTTAAAAATACTAGAATTGTTATCCGATATTCTCATTTTGAGATTTTGTTGTATCTTGGAGGATATTTGCTAATGATCATTAGCAATTTTGTGGGGTAAATAAATCCTTAAAGAAAGTGATACAACACTTCAAAGTCCGACTTGATTGCTCTATTGATTCAAAACCACATTTTCCAACAATTTTAAGGATTTATTTTGTTCAACAATGGAGTTGGAGATGATCAAATTCATAAATCAAGACATGGTCAAACTAGATTGAACCACAACTTTGCTCACTGGAGGGACAAGATGATGTTCTTACTCACCGTTCTAAAGATTTCCTACATATTCGATCCTAACTTGGCGCCTATAGAAGATCTAAAACCAACTACCAAGGGAGGATAGCCAAGTGTGGAAGCCATTGAGAGGCTTAATAAAGAGAAGAAGAAATGTGCGGAGGACAAATTTCTTTGTCGAGGACACATTCTGAATATACTGTCCGATCGTTTGTACGACTTATTCACTGAAATGAAGTCAACTAGAGAAATTTGGAATGCACTAGAATTTAAGTACAAAGCAGAGAAGCAAGGTACTAACAAATATTTAATCGCATAGTACTTTGATTTCAAGTTTACTGATACCAAACCCTTGCTGAAACAAGTCCATGAATTGCAAGTGCTAGTGAATAAAATTCATGCCCTCGAGATTGATATTTTAGAAGCTTTTCAAGTTGGAGCAATTATTGCTAAATTGCCTCCAAGTTAGAAAGACTATGGAAAAAAGATAAATGCACAAGTTAGAGGACTTTACCTTGGAGCAAATACAGAAACATCTTCGCATTGAGGAAAAGTCATGTTTACATGATAATTCTATTTTGTATAATTCCAAGGTGAATGCTGTGGAAAGAAAATGGAAAATCGGCCAGAACTTCAAAGTAAAAAGCAGGCAAAAATTTAAGAAAACACAAAAGAAGAAAAAAGGGTGATTGTTTTGTTTGTGGCAAAAAGGGATACTACACCAAGGATTGCATTTACTACAAGAGCATTTCAAAGGACAAGAACATTCTGATGGTGGAGGCAAATGTAAATTTAGTTGAAGAAAATTATGTGGTTATGATTTCATCCATGTTTTCAAACATGAAATTTTTTGAAATTAATGATGCGATGGCTATGGTTTCTGAAATCAACTCTACCATAATCCAATTAAGAATTGTGACGTCCCAAGGCGTCACGTACTAAACGCAAGCGGAATTATAATTATTATTATTATCATCTTGCCTAACTTGTAAACTCCTTTAGATAATCTATAGTGTTTACCATTGAAGGTTAGCATGTCTAACATGGATTATTTAAAATCTCAAGTTTATATTATGAGGTTATCCTGCAATCACTCTACCTTCAATTTAAGTATCAGCCAAATCATTCATGCACATAAACAAGATCACAAGAAGCTTCATTTCTTCTGATCATCATCAGGGCCTACAAAATTTATCAACCTGGACTCTTTCCATGTTCATCGCCTATATATACAACATATACATAACAAAAGTAAGGCGTAACAAAAGCCAGGGATAAAGGGTGAGGGTGTTTACTCCGCGAGTTCCCACACAAGCCCGCATCTAACAAAAGGACAAAAGGCAGTCAGCTTCTACATGATCAAAGGCGTCTAGGCACCATCCGTCCTAGCTCCAGGTCCTCCTGCACCAAAGGGTAAAGGGCTGAATATCTCCCCTTCATGGTTGATAAACCATGCAACGAACTTCATAGGGATCAACTCCACTCTACCATCATCCATCCATAAAATAGCCTCATACTTGGAGAAAGTCATGTCAATGTCGGGATCATACACGTCATGAAGAGAAACATCAAGGCATACTACCGCCCCATATCGAGCTACTAGTGGCACATCCATGCTATTAATCTGAAAAATGTAAGGTATGAGCAACGACTTTGCCCAGTAAAGAATGATAAAACTCTAATTTAAACAATCCATAGCCATCAATATTATAAGGGAATCATGGCCAAACGCTTAAAGATACTAAGGTAGGATTGTCACAAGCATAAATAATTGGATATTAACACATTATGTATATAATCACCTTATGAGTATCCATTTCTATGTTTACCTTTCTCAAGCTCAATCTCATATCAAGATGCAATGCAACAACAGTAAATGGACTCATTCGCCAAGTAAAATTATTTTTAGTGTGCATATGATCCACCCTCGATCAGTCACTAATCGGAACTCAACCGGCCTGATCGAGTCACTTCCGGAAATTACCTTATCCGGACTTCCACAATATTTCTATTATGGGCATCTCACTCCGAGGCATCCCGGTATCACACAACCGAGGTCCTCCCAAGACGACTCAGCAAGGGGCATCTCACTCCGAGGCATCTCAGTATCACACAACTGAGGCATCATTGATCACACACAAGGGCATCTCACTCCGAGGCATCCCGGTATCTCTCTACCGATGCATCCAAGACCACTCAACAAGGGCATCCCAAACTTCCGGGGGGCATCACCGGTATCTCTCTACCGATGGGTTCATTCACTCTCTTAAGCACACGTTTCACACCACCGCACCTTTGATTAATGCATTTATCGTATGCAAAAGAAAAGACTCCAAAGTATCTAACTATATATCTAACTCTCATAAACCTAGCACACGCGCGTGTCCAAATTATAAGATAAAACTCATTACGACATGTCTCATTCCATGCCAAACATATATTTACCCCATAATCAAGCACTATGCACCGCACTCATTGCACACGCATGATACTATATGCACTTATATCTCAAATGATATATGAGACTTACTCTTACACAACTAACATCTATTAGGAGGTTACTAGACTTTATGTGTGTCATACAAGTTTAATATAAAAGACACAACATCTAGTATATGTTCTCAAGTTCAGATAGTTTACTAGCTAAATGAACAGTTTCGGTTTCGGACACAGAAGGTATACCAATTCTTGTCAAAATACTACAAAATTTTAGTATGTCATATATAAGATATAGATTGACATTTTATGTGAAGAAACTTAAGTCTAATTCTCACTGTATTAAGAGTAACAGTCGCCATCATCTTTACTAGTACCTTGTACCGACGTCCAGGTTCTTTATCTACAAAGAAATTTTTTTTACTGGCCAATTCTTCTCTATTTAATCTCAAATTTTGACACGTTATTCATTAAGATGTGTTATACAATTTTAATTAAGGATTTGAAGTCAAATTCTAACTAGGTAATTACAGAAAATTCGTATAATCAGTAAAGGTCAAACCATTCTCATAAAAGCAGTTTACTGGTTTTACCAAATTCACTTCTATCTCTATGTTTTTATATTCATATGGTTATAGCTAGGTTTCTGATTCAATCTAATGGATATTTCATCATGTAGAATAGTTCCTTTCTTATTTTCATTAACATACATAAGGAAAATAACACAAGACAGAAGACTCCTTAACCGTTTTCTCCTAGAACAGAGTAGGTATACACGATTCCTTCACTCCTAGCCCGACCAAACCACTTATTTTTCCACAAATCCCTTCTACAACACTCAATACTTAATCACAGTAACTAAAAGTACTTTCAGCAAGCCTTTCTTTAACAAATAGCTCATCCATAGCTCGGCTCGAAGTATATATGCATCCGTGAGTTCACTCATCACAGTATACACCATATCCATCCACTCCACATCCATTTCATCACTTCACTCAGCAAGACAGCATACTCACACTTGGAATTCGAAACATGCAAGACTCAAAAGTAACATGCAATGGCTTCTACCTTCAATCTAACACTTTCTAAGCTTAGATTAATCACAAAACAACAACTACAAATCGAATCCTTCACTGTTTGGTTAGATCCGTAAGCTTTCTTCACGAACAATGGATAACTTTCAACTTAGAGTTATATCTTTCCTTACCTTGTTCAGCTATTAGATAACTCAAAGATTCTTCAAAAATCAGCACCAAAGCTCGCTTGCAAGAAGAAGAAATTGCTGATTTGCTGCTGGTTCTTCACTGCTCGACCGAGAGAAAAATGATAAGAATAAGATGAAGATGGGTTTCTCGGTTTTTGAAGAGAGAGAGAGAGAGTTCCGAAACTTATGAGGGGAAAATAGATCAATAAGGCTAATCCCTAGGCTAGACTAATGATGAAATTTTACTAATGATTATGTTCCTTTTTTTTTTTTTTTTTTTTTTCGGTTTGTGGGAATCGAAACCGTGGGTGATGAAGAAAAACAAAGAGAGAAGAGGGAGAAGTGTCGTGGCCTCCAAGTTTGATCTCTCAAATTCAATTTGTCTCTAATCCGTGTCGTTAGTCGGTTCACTAGTTTCTAATGTTTTTCACTTAGTTCCCTTTCGATTCCATTAGATTTTAATTCTATTATAATCATATAAAGTTATGAAATTATATGACATATTAACCACTTAGTGTTAGCCTATAGAGAATGCATCACAAGAAAGGCTAAAGTTAGCAATTGATATTAGCATTACAATCATTAATCAAATTATCATAACTATAATCTATAAAATAAAATCACTCGGGCCTAAATATTCATCTCTGGCCCAACAGGCTTAATCTATAACTGTCCGGCCCACTAAACTAAATTTACCAGTCTAACAATTCTAAATCTTGGCCTACGATAAGTTAAGCCCAAACCCATAATCTTTCATTAGACTTCTTAAGTCCAATTCATGTGACCCACTTACTTCTCAAGCCCACACATTTCTCACGATCCATTGGGTTCAATTTCTGGCCCAATCTAATTAATCTAAGTTCCTAATGATCTAGTTACACTAATGAAGGTCGGTGAAATTTGGGATGTCACAAGAATCTCTAACGACGCCTCTGGGATAAAGATTACTCTTCTTAATGTGTTATTTATACCCGAAATTAGGAAGAACCTAGTTTCTATTGATTTATCTTATAAGAGGGGCTTTCGGGTTTTGTTTGAATCTGACAAGGTCATCCCGTTGAAGAATGGGCTATTTGTAGGAAAGGGTTATGCCAATGATGACATGTAACAATTTAATATCAATAATAATATTGCTAGTTCTGCTTGTATTATTGAATCTTCATTTTTATGGCATAGTAGACTTGCACATATAAATAATCGTTATTTGAAGAATATGGAGAAGTCAGACTTGATAAATTTCAATGGCGAATTTGATAAATGTGAAATATGTGCTAAATCCAAACTTACTAAGAAACCATTTCCTAATGTTAAAAGAAATTCGAATTTATTGGATATGGTTCATAGTGATATATGTGAATTCAATGGCATGCTAACATGTGGAGGTAAAAGATATTTTATTACCTTTGTGGATAATTCATAGGTTTTTATATGTTTATCTTATGAGGACGAAGGATGAAGCATTTACAATGTTTAAGAAATATAAGGCTGAAGTAAAAAATAAATTAGAAAAGAAAATCAAAGTTCTACGTTCAGATAGAGATGGATAATATTTCTTAAATGAATTCTCTTCATTTTGTGAAGAACATGGTATTATTCATCAAGTTTCGGCATCATATACTCTACAACAAAATGATTTGGCTGAAAGGAAAAATCAATCTTTTGGAAAAATGGTTAATTGTATACTTTCAAATTCAAAGCTACCAATTAATCTTTGGGGAGAAACATTGCTTATTGCATGTCATATTCTTAATAGAATACCTTCCAAGAAAAATGACATAACCCCTTATGAAGTATGGAAATGTAGAAAACCAAATTTGTCGTATCTTAAAGTGTAGGGGTGTTTAGCATATTACCAAGTACCAAATCCCAAGAGAACGAAGCTCGGTCCTAGAGCAATCAAAAGTGTTTTCGTTGGGTATACTGAAAATAGTAAAGCTTATAAGCTTCTTGATTTAGAGCCCAATGTAATTGTAGAATTGAGAGATGTTGAATTATTTGAAAATAAATATTCTACGGGTTCTGAAATTATTGAAAATAATTCAAAATCTATAGAAACTCCAGTAGATTCTCAAGAGAAAGAAACGGATGATTCTAAAAATATAATTGAGCCAAGGAGAAGTACTAGAGCTAGGAAACTAAAAGACTTAGGTCATGATTTTTTAAAACTCATGTTTTTCTTGTTGAAGGAGATAAAGATAATAACGTGGTAAATAAATAACCTTTAATATTAAATTTAGAAGATGATCCTAAAAGCTTTGATGATGCTATGCCTTCTAGAAATGCTTCTTCTTGGAAAGAAACTATAAATGAATAAATAGACTCAATTATGTCTAATAATACTTGGGTATTAGTAGATTTATCAAAATGATCCAAACCTATTGGGTGCAAATGGGGTTTTAGAAGAAAATAGAGTGCCGGGCAACTGAAGTGTCAAAACTTGGTACAGAGGGACACTTAAGTGCCAGAAGTTAGGAAAGTAACATTTAAGTGCCAAAATCGGAGCAAAATGGATTACTTAAGTGCCAGAAGTTAGGAAAGTAACATTTAAGTGCCAAAATCGGAGCAAAATGGATTACTTAAGTGCCAATGGCGAGAAAATCCGGCCAAAATACTGATGTTGCGATTTTTCGGTGAAGTGCAAAATGACGTCGTTTTGCACACCAACGTGGCTAGACAATGCAAAAAGTGACATCGTTTTGGTGCTAACGTGGTAAAAAATTCATAAAAAGAAAATTAATTAAATTAAATTTAAAACTAAATTTATTTAAAACATTTAAAAATAAAACTACAAATATTAAATAAATAAAAAAGCCAAGGGAGGCGGGGAGGGCTGAGCGTTCGCTGCTGCCACCTTCCCGCCGTCGCGAGAAAGGGCCGGCGACGGTGGGGGAGGGTCAGCTGGGGTCGCAGCCCTCCCCTAGATCTAGAAAGGGTCGGCAGCTTCGCCTAGCTTTGCCAAGGGCCGCCGCCCATTAAGGGCTTGCCCCAGCCTAGTTCGACCCGCGGCCCTCACCCGATCCGGCCCGTGGCCCTTGCCCAGATATGGCGAGGGTCGGCGGCCCTCACCGCCAATCGGCTAGGGTCGTCGGGCTCTGCGCCCCCCCCTCCATCGCAAGCCCTTCCCAGCGATGGCGGGGAAGCGGTTGCAACGAGGCCTTAGCCCTCGCCTGCCTTCTTCCCCTTTTTCTTTTAAATTAATTAATTTAATTTATAATTAAATTAAATTAATTTTTATATTAAAATTCAAATCCACACCAAAACGATGTCATTTTTGCGGTTCTTTGCTGAGTCGGTTCTTGGCAAGCCACATAAGCGAGAAAAATAATAAAAAATTGCCATATAAGATTTCCGACGAGGTTTGTCGGAAGTGGCATTTAAGTGTCACTTTCCTAACTTTTGGCACTTAAGCGTCCTTTCATGCCAAGTTTTGGCACTTGAGGTGCACTTCTCCCAAAGAAAATATCATTCTGACGTTTCTATCCAAGCTTTTAAAGCTAGACTTGTGACCAAGGGATATAGATAAAAAGATGGAATATATTATTTTGATATGAATGCTCCTATTGCACGTATAATTTCTATTTGATTTTTTTTTTGCTCTAGCTTCCATTTATGATCTTTATGTTCATTAAATGGATGTCAAGACTTTTAATAGAGACTTAAATGAGGAGATTTACATAGAACAACTAGATGGTTTTGTTCTTCTTGGAAATGAAAGAAAAGTATATAAATTGATTAAGTCTCTCTTTATGGGCCTAAGCAAGCTCCTAAGCAGTGACAAGAAAAAATTAATTCGGTCATATTATATAATGGTTTCATCCACAATAGTGGCGATAAGTGTATATACTCTAAATTTACTAAAGACTATGATGTCTTAATGTGCTTGTATATTGATGATATGCTTATCTTTGGAACGAATATGACTGGAATTATTGACATTAAAAAGTATCTAACTTTCATGTTTAAAATGAAGGATTTGGTTGAAACAGATACCATCTTAGGTATTAGAGTTAAGAAACATAGTTAGGGTTATTCTTTAAGTCAATATAGTTGTGGAAAAACTATTAAATGAATTTCAACATATTGATTTCAAGAAAATAAGTATTCCATTTGATTCCAGTATTATATTAAATAATAATATTGGTAGAGCGGTGGCACAACTTGAATATGCGAGTGCTATAAGGTCTTTAATGTATGCGATGCATTGTACTAGACTTGATATTGCTTATTTTGTATGCAAATTGAGTACGTATACTAGTAATCCAAGTACAAAACATTGAAGAGCTATTACCAGAATTTTTGATTACTTTAAGAGAACTAAAACTTTAGGATTGTTCTATAATAATTATCCGACTGTATTTTAAAGATACACCAATACTAGTTAGATTACAAGTGTGGGAGATAAGCGTTCCACTTCAGGTTGGATTTTCACACTAGGTGGATGTGCTATATCTTGGGCGAGTAAGAAATAGACATGTATAACTCACTCAATAATGGAATAGGAATTTGTTACTTTGGCGGCAACTGGGAAAGAGGCCGAATGGATTCAGAATTTGTTATTGGATATCAAATTACGGCTTAGTCCTATGCCTCCTATTTTTGTCTACTGTGATAATTAGGCCATTTTGGCAAGAGCCTATAGTAGTGCTTATAATGTAAGTTTAGACATATTAGTCTAAGACATGCATATGTAAAACAATTAATTAAAAATGGCGCCATAACAATTATCTACGTGATGTCAAGTAATAATATTGTCGATCCTTTGACGAAGGCTTTACCACGAGACATGGTAATAATGACCTCACAAGAAATGGGGTTGAAACCCTTTAACTGAAATCACCAGTAATGGTAATTTGACAATTTTCTAGAACATCACTAGTTATAAGGTTTAATGGGTAATAACAAGTTACTGAATGTGATTCTTTGATACTAACGTAGCCTTAATATGAGAAGTTAGTATCGTCTGTTACGTTTTGTAGGTTGGATTGAATTCTTAATGAAGTATAGTACAAACTTGTAATGCATTGATAGTAACAATAACACATGATAGATACTTTAACTATATAAGTTTAGAAGTGGTGCCACTGCTTACGAAAGTTAGGATTATTTTTTAGAGAGCTCATGAAACAGATCTAGCACATGGCCATAATAGTGCAGAGTAATATAGATTTCTTGCTAAAACAAGAGATTAATATATGTGCAGTATGTCCGATTTTATTATTTAAAAGTGCAAGTTTAAAGTCAAGCTACTTATCACGTTGATAGAGTTTTGAGATACTTGCATTAAGTAAATGTTTAACTCGAAAGAGACCTTTATGTATGTATATTAATCTTACTGAAATGTTCACTGTATGGTTTTAAAATTTTTAGTTTTGAAATCTTTGTTTTACAAATAAAGTTGGGGATTGTTGGAAGTTTATTTGTAAAACAAACTAAGTGTATGTTTCCTTGTCTCACATAGGAAAAGTGGGAGGAAGTGGGCTAGTTAATAAGTGTGGGGTTTCTTTAGTGTATCTAAAGAAAAGATTGGATGTAAGCTAGACCCCACTATATTCGCATGGGGGTGTGTGAATAATTACATGATTATTAGGCGCACTTAGCACTTTACATGCTTGCGCACCTATGGTTTAATTAGCACTAATCCATTTGTTTTTATTTTATTTTATTCCGTACAGTTCTCTTATTAACTTTAATTAATTCAAAGGTTGTTTTTTTGTTTATTGAGAATTTTCAGATATTATGAAAATTCAAAATTTTATTTATTTAAAAATACATATAATATATTTTATTTATTATTTCGAATTTTTTTATTTTGTGTAATTTTAAGACAACGTTTAGAAATGATACTCGTTCGATTTGTAACCTTTTCGAAGGGTTGCATTTGTTCATTTTTCAATTTCTTTCGAATGGATACCTTTGTTCATTTGGGTAACTTCTTTCGAAAGGATATATTCGTTTACTTTGCAATTTTTCATGAAGAGTTGCCTATGCTCTTTAAGACCAATATATATATATATATGTTAGTTTTCCAGAAGAATGAATCAAGATCATTATCTTTTATGAGTCTTCTTTCCAAAACTACGCCATTTTTTCAATTGTTTCCTAGAGAGATCATAGATAAATACTATAATTGTTATCTATAATTCTCATTTTGAGATTTTGTTGTATCCTATAGGATATTTGCCGATGTAATTAATTTTTGACAAATAAATCCTTAAAGAAAGTGATGTTATGCCTCAAAGTTTGACTTGATTGCTTTATTGATTCGAAGCTACATATTTCCAACACCACTTACTCTTCGATTAATGATTTTTTGGTCAAGCCACTAAAAGTGTTCATTACATATAATATGACAAGTAAAATTAGAATATTGAAAATTATAAAATTTATTTAGTGGTGTTGAATAAGTATTTACAAGGCGTAGTAAATTTTATTCTTTTTTAAATAAAATATTCATGTCCTGGTTATCCTAATTCCTAGTGAATGGATAGAGTGAACAGATCAAGTGGACAAGTTCCACGAATGCTACTACATGGTCCCATGTAAGGAAGAGGAATAGGACTCATATCATATAAGCCTAAAGTCTTTTCTTGTAATTCCCAAATTGCCCCATTTCATGTTATTCATGCACTCGACGAGAGGGGCGATGCCTTTGTAGGATTCCTTCAAAAACTTATCCAAAATGTTTTGTATAATTTGAAGAACTATCCAAGTGCACATAGCGAATTTCAAACGCATCCAAGATATAATCATATGTTAACTCTTCGGAGTCAAGCTTTGTCTTACTTCTACTTTGTTCCTTTGCCATGTTGCATATTCATATATATTTATATATATATATATATATATATATATATATATATATATATATATATATATATATATATATATATCATTGTTTGGCTAAGGGTTTTTTTTTTGTTTCATTAAAAAACCGCATTTTGGAAAATATTTTTCTAAAAATAGTAATTTTTATAGTTGATAAAAATATAGAGAAAATATTTTTATCATCCACAAAAAAATTTTCGACATAAATTTTTATTAATTATTTTTTAAAGGTATTACTTTAAATTACATATTTTTTCCGAAATGAATTAATCTAAAATTGACATGATCACGTTCCTAGTCCACCACTCACTTTCCGGATGTGTCTGAGAGCAGTTGAAATGCAAATAAAATGTAAACCAACGAAATAAAATTTTGGTTCGACCCTGCCAAAAGAACATACGAAAACCAGAGCGGTAACCGGTTTATTAATTGACTTTTCATTTATTGGCCGACAGCTATACCACTACCAACCTTTTCATAATACCCAACGTAACCTTCCCCCTTTTCGAAATAATAAACTTTCATTTCCTGAATATCTTAATGAAAGGTCATGGGATCTTAATTAACAAAAACTTCTACATAATCCGACAATTGATATGTTTCTGTCAATGACTTATGCACGTTAGCAGTAGGAGCACGTGAGTATTAGTCGTTAGTCTTTCTTCTCTATTTTTCCATAAAAAGAAATGGCAAGTCAAGTCATGTCATGCTTATCGACCAAAGAAATAAAAAGTCAAGCCGGGCTGGATCCCAAATTTTCAATCAAAGCAACTCCATAGGTCTTGATGGTTTGTTTGGAAAATAACATAAATAATCACACCACCGACCGATGTGGCGTGGATGGTAGGGCCTTGGACCTCCCCGATGGAGGCCTTGGTTCGAATCCCTAACGAAAGCGAGGAGAGGCAATCTTAGGCTACGTAGTGAGCAGCGTGATTGCCAGGAGTGGTGGTTTCCTATTAGCGTCGCCGGGGGGTTTACTGTTGTATTGTCAGTTCGCTCCTCCCGAATAAAAAAAAAAACATAAATAATCACAAAAAGTTTGAACATAAATTTTTATCAAGAGTAAAAGTATTTTTGCTAGATAATTATTCCAAACAATATAACTAATTATTTCTTAAAGATATTACTTTAAATTATATATTTTTACGAAATAAATAAATCTAAAATTTACAATATCACGTTCCTGGTCTACCAACTCGCTTTCTGGATGTACCCGAGGGTAGGTGAAATGCAAATGGAATGTAACCCGACAAAATGAAATTTTGCTTCGACTCTGCCAATAGGAAATACGAAAACCAGAGCGGCATCAAGTTTATTGATTGACTTGTCATTTATTGGCCGACAGCTGTAACCACTACCAACCTTTTCATTATACCTAATATAACCTTCCCCCTTTTCGAAATAATAAACTTTCATTGTCTGAATATCTTAATGAAAGGTCATGGGGCCTTCATTAACAAAAAAATTCTACATAATCCGACAATTGATATGTTTCTATCAATGACTTATGCACGTTAGCAGTAGCAGCACGTGAGTATTAGGGGGTGTTTGTTTATATTCTTTATATCTGTTTAAAAACAAAAATTCTGTTTTTTTGTTTTTAGGGAACAAAGAAAAGAGTAAAAAACGCGTTTGTTTGCATTTTTATTCCAAATCTTTTTTTTTTTGTTTTTTAGAACGAAAAATATAACAAAAAACAAAAAAAAATTATTTATTGTTTAAAAGAACAATTTTTAAGAACAAATTTTCTCTCTCATTTCTTTTCTTTTCTTTTTCTTCTTCTTCTTCTTCTTCTTCTTCTTTTTTCTTTTCTTTTTTCTTTGGCCGGTCGCTGGCCTCGGCCATGGCTGGGGATCGGCTGTCGAGGGCTGGCGATGCCGTTGAGAGCCAGCGACCTCGCCGGAGCATCGCCGGCCCCCGGCGAGGCCGAGCGTCGCCAGCCCCTAGCGAGGCTCGACCTCGCCTTGGCTGGGCGAGCTCAGGCTCGCCTAGATCCGGCAAGGCCAAGCTCGCCCTACCAAGGCGAGGTGGAGCCTTGCCGGGGGCAGTCAAGCCTCGCCGTTGTTGGGCGAGGCCGCCGACCCTCGTTGGCCAGTTGCCGGCCATGGCCGAGGCTAGCGATCGGCCACAAGGAAGAAAAAAAAAAAAGAAAAAAAGAAAAAGAAAGAAAAAATTAAAAATAAAATAAAATATTAAAAAATTAAAAGAAACAAAAACAAAGAACACAAATTTACCAAACATGTTTTTGTTCTTTTTTTTTTATTCCAGGGAACAAGTTTACCAAATGCGTTCTTTCGTTCAAAACTATTCTAGGAAAGAAAAACAACTTTTTTCATTTCTCGTTACTTAAACAAAAAAAGAACAGAAACACAAACAAACATGTCATCGTTAGTCTTCTTTTTTTTTTGGTAAGGAATTAGTCATTAGTCTTTCTTTTCTATTTTTCCAAGAAAAGAAAAAAGCAAGTCAAGTCATGTCGTGCTTATCGACTAAAGAAATAAAAATTTAAGTTGTGTTGGATCCCAAATTTTCAATCAAAGCAACTCCATAGATGTTGGTGGTTTGTTTTCAAAAAATGACATAAATAATCTCTAAATTTTGACTCAATATATAATGTGATCCCAAACTTTAACTTAGTGTGCAATATGATTCATGGTATTTCAATTTGTTTAATATGATTCATGAATCTTTTATGCATATTCAACTTAATCCCTAAGCTATATGAAAATATATGTTCTCTGAATTTTTGCATCATATTCAACTTAGTTGAACATTTTCATATAACTCAACAACCAAGTTGAACATGTACAAAAAATCCTCAGGCACTAAGTTGAACATGTAGTAAAAATCTAGGGACTACGTTGAACAAATTGAAGATTGGAGATGATATTGCATATTGAGCTAAAGTTGAGAGATCACATTGAACAAATTAAAAATTGAAGGACCATATTGTATATTTGGCCAATGTTTAGGGATCATTTGTGTCATTATCTCTTTGTATTTACAGCAAATTAAGAGATGTCTTATCCCATATCAAAATGATGTAAGTGCGCATATAGACTAAATTTGACATTAATAAACAATTAGTATTTATTTACTTATTTATATGAAAATTTATAATTATAAAAATTAACCATAATGTCTTATCGAAAGAATGCATTTGTTCACAAAAAAGTTAAGGTTATTTTTATTTATGATTTATCTAATTTCGAATTTTAATTTTCGGCTAAAGTTATTTCAAGATTGTATCTATCTAGACATAACTTCTTAACTTTTAAAACGTCGTGTCTGTGTGGATGTATCTTCCCACACAATTAAAGTCTAGGAAATATTGTATTGTCTCAATACAAACCCTGCAAATATAAGGCAATCTCTAAGTTAAAATATCAAGAAAATCAAGTAGTTGGCGAACCGGCGTTTAAGACCCCATGGCCCATGGATCATGAACCGAAGCCTATGCCTGTCATATGAAGTTCAAACTGAGAACCGAAAAGCTTTGGAAATGGAATTGGTTGCGAGTTAAGCACCGACTTCTTCTCTCTTTCTGTCAGACATGAAGCAGAGCTTGTGAAATTCATTGTTGTTGGGAATAACGGATCCCTGAAAACTGGATTCGACACCGAATCGAACCCCTAAATCAAGCGGAAGACGAAGCCCAAGAAAACGACACGTATCACCGATCCTAAAGCACACCACAGAGTCGAGCGTACCTTTCAATCCACAGATTAGACACCGACGCCAATGGAGGAAGAAAATCCGGTCGAATTTGATCCGATGAAGCCTTGAAGGGAAGAATTGGAAGCCGTATGCCTACTGTTGCTTTTGAGAGAGAAAACGCGCGGGAGAGAAAAGACGTGCGTAAATTATGATTTCAACCAACGTCTTCTCTCTCTCTCTCTCTCCCTTTTATACCCCCTTCTTTCCACGGGCCATATTCCCATGGGCCGGGCCTTTTGGGCCCAGCTTGGGCGGACGGGCCTTAAGCCCATCTAATAAAGCTTTCATCTCCCACTCGTACATGGTGGGCCGAACAGGATTCTCTTTACCTCTCTTCAACATTCATACCGGTGAATAATCCGTGCGACCAGCATACTTTGAGAGCTCGTTGCTATACATCTGTTAGGAATATATAGCAGCTCATAATGGGCGTCACACTCCGAGTAGATTTAGTATGCAGTACCCTAGATCGATCGATCACATTTATATCTCCCTTGATCTCTTTTAAACATGATATATATATTGTATTCACAATTACAATTATCACAAAGACAGTTATAATTGGTCGACCGGTGAATACAAAACTATAATGTGATTCTTCAAAATCGATCTTCCTCTTTCCTTCAAACTCTCAATTTCAGTCCAGCTTGCTTTTCTAGAAATGCCCCATTAGATCGAATCATCTCATGACCATTGGCAACACACTAAGATAGCAAACACTAAATAGAAATCTTGAGAATAAGTAAGAGTCCTGAGGGGACTTCAAAATTGAGGAACTCTTTTCCTCAAGAGTCTCACACGTCATAAAAGTTGAGATCTAACTTTTTGCCACTCTTATTGGTCGTCTCATGCATACGTAGTATGAAATACGTATTACGGTATTAACTCCTTTCCCATGGAGCGTATGTCTACACCTTTCAATACCGTACAGATGATAGTTCAGACATACCCAATGTCTAACTTGAGTTCACCTATCTACTTATTCACAAAATTTATCAGAACTCACATCTGGCATCTTAGACAGATAAAGTAAAATGTGTGGGGTATTTTACTTTCAGACATCTTTAGTATTATGTCCTCATCTTAACACTCAGTTAAGGCGACATACGTATTTTAAGCTTGCGCTCTCGATTATCACCTAGATAATAAGCTTAAAAACAGTCTCATCTCTATTTATCACATAGTAAACGAGGCGATTACCCGTGTGAGTGGGCTAATCTTATATCTGTCCGACATACTTCTCAACTTAAAATAATGCACCGAGCATTAAGATGCATAAAGATTATACTAAGATTCATAGGCATTAATCAATGAAAAAACAAAATTTCATAAATGTGAACAATTCGGGAAATTACAATTCGGTACATCGGACTCTACGCAATCCTAGAGATTTTACATGACCACAAAACACATCTCTAGGTATTGGCTTTGTCATAGGATCTGCTACCATTCTATGCGTAGATATGTACGCAAGTTCACATTCTTTCGTGCAACCATATCTTTTACAAAGTTATACTTGGTATCTATATGTTTGGTCTTGCCATGATACTTTGGATCTTTGGTGTACGCTATAGCTGCTTGGCTATCACGGTTAACCAACAATGGATTTGCAGCTTTCTCAATAACACCTAAATGATCCAAAAATCTCTTAAGCCAAACCGCTTCTTGTACCGCTGTGATAACGCCACGAACTCGGCTTCCATCGTGGACAAGGCTATGCACGTTTGCTTCTTCTTGCTCCATGATATGGCGCCATTGTTCGATAAGAAAGCAAAACCCGAGGTAGATTTTCTTTCATCTAAATCTCCTCCCCAATCAGCATCGAATAGCCTTCAAGTCGCAGATCCTTTCCTTGATAATTCAACTTGAAATCAGCAGTTCCTTCGATACCTCGGTATTCTCTTCACGGCTTTCCAAAGGTGCTTTGACCCGGGTTGGATTGGTATCTACTCACCATTCCAACCGCAAAACATATGTCGGGTCTTGTACACATCATAGCGTACATCAAGCTTCCAACAGCACTAGCATAAGGAACATGTTTCATCTCGTTCCTTCTCTTGTGGAGTCCCCGGACACGCCTATGGCTCAATCCTTCACCTTTTGCAATAGGAGTGTCTATAGGTTTACAGTCTTGCATACGAAATCGTTCAAGAACCTTATTTATATAGGTTTCTTGCGAAAGAGACAACGACCTCTTCGAACGATCTCTCGAAATCTTAACTCCAAGAATGTATGCAGCCTCACCCATATCCTTCATCTCAAAGTTAGAAGACAACCATCTCTTGACAGTATTAACCAACTCCATATTGCTTCCGGCAATTAGTATATCATCAACATATAATGATATGATCACAAATTGATCCTTGGATCTTTTGATATATACACAATGATCCTCATCAATCATTGTAAAATCATATGCCACTATGGCATTATGAAAACGTATATACCATTGTCTTGATGATCGCTTAAGACCATATATCGATCTCAAAAGTCGACATACTTTTTCTTCTTGGCCTTTCACTATGAAACCGGTAGGTTGTTCCATATATATTTCTTCCTCTAATTCTCCATTGAGGAAAGCGAGTCTTTACATCCATTTGATGTAACTCAAGATCCGAGACTAGCTACTATTGCCGAATAATGCGAATTGAGGTAAATCTCACTACGGAGAAAATGTATCTTCATAATCAATTCCTTCCTGTTGATTATACCCTTTCGCCACAAAGGCGAGCCTTATGCCTTTCTATCGAGCCATCGCCTTTCGCTTTATTTTGAGAACCCATTTGTTCCCAACAGCTCTGCGTCCTTTTGGAAGATCAACCGGTTCCCGGACTTGGTTTGATTCCATTGACTCCATTTCCTCTTCCATTGCACGAATCCATTTTTCTTTACTAGGGCACTTGAGCCTCATTGATATTTCTTGGCTCATCCTCATCTTGTGGAGCAACCATAAAAGTTTCCCCTTCAATGTCAAAACGTCGACGGGGAATACTTTGGCGACTTGTTCGCCTTACGGGAGATTGTACACTTTGCACATCATTCCCTATTACGCTCCCACTTGGATGAACTCCACCAATATCATTATCTTGATCCAAAGTCTCAAATAGGGAGTGATCTTCCCCTATTTCGCCCTTCTTAGGAAACTCATCCTCTAAGAATGTGACATCTCGTGATTCATATTCAGTTACACTCCCACTTTCCTGCTCACCAATGAACACATACCCTTTTGAGTGTTCGAGTATCTTATGAAAATACTCTTCTTTCCTCTGGGACCTAATTTCCCAAATTTGTGAGAGGACTCATGTGTGTAGGCAGCACAACCCCATGGCTTATGAAAACTTAAGTCCGGTTTTCTACCTATCCATAACTCATATGGAGTGGAAGTAACGATTTGGAAGGCACCCGGTTAAGTATATAGGCGCGATTAACAATGCATCACTCCAAAAGGTGATAGGTAAGTTAGCATGCGCCATCATAGACCTAACCATTTCCAGTAGGGTTCTGTTTCTTCTCTCTGCAACACCATTTTGTTGAGGAGTGTACGGAATAGACAACTGTCTTTCTATTCCTTTTTCATCACATAATTTTCTGAACTCATCAGATAAATATTCTCGACCTCGATCGGATCTCAATGCTTTTATTTTCTCATCTAATTGATTCTTTACCAGGTTCATAAACCTTTTGAAACAACTTATTGCTTCAGACTTATGAGAAATCAAATAGACATATCCGAATCGAGTATAATCATCAATAAAGGTGATGAAATAAACAGCCCCATGCCTTCCTCTCACATTCATTGGACCATAGACATCAGAATGGATTAAATGCAAAGGAAATTCAGCTCTTTTCCCTTTCCCAAATGGTTTCCGTGTTGTTTTTCCTTCTAGGCAATGCTTACATATGGGTAAATCGACTTTTTCAATGTTACCCAACAAGCCCTCTTTGGCTAGTCTATTCATACGTTGTTGGCCAATGTGACCAAGTCTAGCATGCCACACATTCACATCATTATCATAGGTATTAGAAGATGTGATAAGGGAATAACAAACATTAGCATTAACATAATCAATATCTAATACAATAAAACCATCCAGAAAATAGCCACAACCATAGTAATTTGTCTCCAAAAACAAATTCACACCTCTACTACAGAAGTTCATATTAAAACCTAATTTAACCAACATTAATACAGACACTAAATTCCGACGAATCTCCGGAGCATACAATACATCATGAAGAAACAAGGTGCGTCCACCACGCATATTCAGTTGGCATGTGCCAATTCCTTTCACTTCAGCTCTAGAGTTGTTTCCCACATAGATCCACTTAGTTCCGGTTGGTACTCGTCGAATTCCACGAAGGATCCTCTATCCTTCGCTACATGGTCTCATTGCTCCGAATCCACAGTCCACAAAGGATTAGACTCGATTAGGAACACGAAACTCGACACATAAGTAAAGTTCTGAAAAGTACAAGGGGTGCATACCTTCTTTGGCTCACGACAGTCGCGAGCATAGTGACCCTTCTTGTCACAGTTGTAGCATTTCACCCTTGCAAGCTTTTTCATGCGAGGACGCTTCCCTCTTCCATGTTGGTTGAATTTGGGTTTCTTCCCCTGAAGGACTGCTTCTTCCTTGCCTTTCCCCTTATCAAACCGGTTAGGGCGCTTGCGCTTGGAGCTCGAAGCTCCATTTGAGCTAGAGCCGGCATAATAGAGTTCGGCATCCGGCTTAGCCGCCAACAAAAGGTCCTCTTCCAGCTCAAGATGACGCATCGCATCCTCAAAGGTTTTGATGTTTTCATTATGAGTCGGTGCACCTTCATATGCTCCCAACTCGAGGCAAGGAACGAATCACTTTGCTTGCACTTGCTGCTCATCGTGAGGACATGGCCAGCATCTTTCAGCTCGGTTATCATGTTTGACATCTTTCTAAGATGTTGCTTCATGGTCGACCATGAGGCTTCTTATAAGAGTCAAACCCGATAGTGAGCTGTCTCAGTCTAGTCACCGAAGTATGACCATATCTAGCTGCCAATGCCTCCCACAATTCCTTGGCATTATCAAAACGCCGAAACTCTCGCATGACGTCATTTTCCATGCTGCTCAACAACGTGATGCGAGCTAGAGAGTTCATTCTTTTCCACGCTAAGAAAGCTTCTTTGTTTCTTTTGTCTTTGTCATGGTGGTTCCCTCTTCAGGTTCTTCCATGGTCATGACAAGAGCCTCAAGTGCTTCTTGCTCTTCCAGCACATACTGGATTTTCATTTGCCAAATCTCATAGTTGTCTCCATTGAGCTTTTCACCTTTGTTAAGCTCGGCAACTATGCTCTTTGTGGCAGAAGCCATTGATCTGAACAAATCAGACAAATGTGCACGAATTATTAATGCCTATCATTTATGCATCCCTATTTGCATAGACCCATCATATTAATAAATGATTTCAAGTAAGGCTTCAGAATCAAAAGGTCACTACGTTTCCAATCATCCTCCAAAAATCCTAACTTAAAACTATCATTAATATGATTGTCATATGCAAAATCAATTCTATGAAGCTACAAAAACTTCTATAACTACCCATAGCTAATTACCCACAGCAACCAGCAATAACAGAAAGCAACAGATAATTGAATTCCAATAAAACAATAATGCTTTCAATCAATACAACTAACATATCAGTTGTTACATCAATAACAATCGGGTAGTAAACAATACATTATATGTCCACAAAGCACACTTAACATACATCAGCCAATACAACTAACACATAGTCAGCACACGAACTGGGAAAGATCCTCTTTTGTTCAATTTCTTGATCTTTTCCCTTGTAACAATACAGTAATATTCATTTACAAAATCTATCACAATTTTCTTATAGGAAGCAGCTCCGTTGACATCCCATATGCGATTCAACACATCTTGCCATTCAGGTGGAAGAGTGCTTATGAAAAATCGCACCATCTCTGACTGTGACATAGGACGACCATTCCATATGACCTGTTGAATTTTCCCGTTGACTTCAAGGACGTGATCAATTAAGTCACCACTCTCCCATCGATGATCAGTCAGCTCAGCTATCAACTTAGACAGCCTTTCCTTTTGTTCATCGGTCACTGCGCGAATAGGTGTGCGCAACCTCAGGGGAGGCATTGTTCCTGCAACAAATGCAGAACAAATAAGGGATTACATATAATCCACATAGACTTAATTGAAAAAGAAACACATTCTTTTCCTCTCTTTTTTTTTTGGGTCAATGGTCAAAGTCAACGATCAACGGCCTTCGGTCAACGGTCAACGGTCAGAGGGTCAACGGTCAACGGTCGTCGGTCGTCGGACCGGTCGGACCGGTCAGACCGAACGGACCGGTCGGGCCGGTCGGACCGCTCGCGCGGAACGACACACGTGCCGAGCGCGTGCGGGGGATGACGTCACGCAGACGTCATCCGCACGTGCCTGCCACGTGCCTTGGTCTCCGGCGGTCGGTCGCCGACCGGTGACCGTTCGGCAAACGACGTCGGTGATAACGTCATCGGTGACGTCATCCGAACGGTTACCGACCGTTGGATGACGTCACGGTGACGTCATCACGTGACGTCAGGGTGACGTCATCATGTGACGTCACGCGTCGGTCCGCGGACCGGCACGTGCCGGTTCGCCCGTCGGTGGCGTGCACGCGCCGGTTCGCCGACCGGCGCGTGCGCCGCACGCGCTGGCCAATGCCAGCGCTTCGGGCGCGTCGCGCCCACGCGCAGAGCCTTCCGGCCGCGCGTGTGGGCGCGTGCGGCGGCTTCCGGCGGCGGTCGACACATCGCCGGACTCGTCTCGACGTCACGCTTCTTCCTATGCAATCACAATTTTATTTTGACTTACGAAAACTCGGAAAATTTGCCAAAAAGTGCTCGGGTGTCGGGATTTTCGCCCGGTTCCGTACGGCCGAAGGGATTTCGCGAAAAAATCAATCAAAAACATCAGAATTGATCGGGAAAAAACGTGAAACAGGGCTCTGATACCAATGTTGGGAATAACGGATCCCCGAAAAGTGGATTCGACACCGAATCGAACCCCTAAATCAAGCGGAAGACGAAGCCCAAGAAAACGACACGTATCACCGATCCTAAAGCACACCATAGAGTCGAGCGTACCTTTCAATCCACAGATTAGACACCGATGCCAATGGAGGAAGAAAATCCGGTCGAATTTGATCCGATGAAGCCTTGAAGGGAAGAATTGGAAGCCGTATGCCTACTGTTGCTTTTGAGAGAGAAAACGCGCGGGAGAGAAAAGACGTGCGTAAATTATGATTTCAACCAACGTCTTCTCTCTCTCTCTCTCTCCCTTTTATACCCCCTTCTTTCCGCGGGCCATATTCCCATGGGCCGGGCCTTTTGGGCCCAGCTTGGGCGGACGGGCCTTAAGCCCATCTAATAAAGCTTTCAATTGTAAAGGAGATCCCGATACTGCTGGAACGGATACCCTTGGATGTTGCTAAGGATACAGTTGGCATGCTTTCCCATGTGAAAGACGTGATATCAATTTTGAATGTGAGGTCTTCGGATGAAGTTCACGATGGAAGTTTCGTGATTGGATTATAGGAGATGGGAGGTACCGGAAAAGCAATTTTGGCGAAAGTCCTTCACAACTCTATTTTCAAGTATTTTGAAGATGCGGCTTTTCTCGATAGCATTTTAAGTGATCCCAAAAACTTTGAGATGTTTGCAAGAAATAATGTTGCGTAAATTAACAACTGCAAAAGAAAGAGTCACCGGTTGTCAAGAAAGAATTGCTTCCATGAAAGGGAGACTTTAATCCAAAGAAGTTCTCCTTATATTTGACGATGTGAATGACATATGCCAAATGGATATCTTAACTGGAGGACACGATTGGTTTGGTAAGAGAAGTACTATCATCATTACAATAAGAAACAAGAGTGTGCTCAGCAAGACTAAAGCTATCTATGACGTTAAGTGTCCAGAGGATCATGAGGCTTGTGAACTTTTTCGCATGTGTGCTTCTGAAAATGGAAACGAAGAGACAAGCGAAAATCTTGTAGAAATGGCTCTGCAATGTACCGGACACGTTCCTTTAGCATTGCAGGTGTTGGGTTCTGCCTTCTGTGGTAAGACTGGTGAAGATGATTGTGGCATTGAACTGGACAAATTTGCAAGATGCTCTGACACAATCATTAATAAAGAGCTTGAAAAAAAGCATAGATGGATTACCTCATACTACCAAGGAGATTCTCTAGTTATTGCTTGCTTCTTCAATGAGTGAAATAGAAAAAACGTTGAAGGTCTTCTTGGCGTTTGTTAAA
Organism: Eucalyptus dawsonii; assembly: GCA_016097615.1. Taxonomy (NCBI): domain Eukaryota; kingdom Viridiplantae; phylum Streptophyta; class Magnoliopsida; order Myrtales; family Myrtaceae; genus Eucalyptus; species Eucalyptus dawsonii. The sequence continues at coordinate 35,693,751 of CM027878.1, forward strand.
AGTTGTAATGATGGCCATTGCTATGATGAGGGATGTTATGATGTTGCGGGTAGTATCGGAAAGGACCATGTAAATGAAGTCATTAAAATATCATTGATAATGGATGAGAGTGGAACCCTACAAGTGCATCGCCTGATTTAGTTGATGGGCCAGATTATCGTAGAGCGTCATGTTCTCGAGAAATGTAGTAGATTAAGTTGGTCAACATACCATCACATGACAAGGTAAGAGTGCTTGATATTAGAGTGAAGATTTTTGTTTTCACTTGTCCAATAAAAAATTGTGACCTCGCATTTGAGTAGGATTTCATTTACTAGTTACAATAGAACCAATTTATTTTGTTTTGTGCGGGGGGGGGGGGGGGGGGGGGGGCAGTACGACGTAGAAGCCACGGCGTTGGCCCCATATGAGCCCCTAGAGATAGAAAAAGGAATTGGTTCTAATGCTTGGCAAAGTTGGCGAAGTTGAGATTCCTGATAATGATTAATGTCAAGCTCAATACTTTCCCAGATGCGATCGTTCTCCCTCATCAGCTAAGATGGTTTTCAATGGCCACAGTGTCCTGCCTCCAATTACTTCATTGAACCCGAGAGTACTTGCCATTGATCGAAGAACCTTAAAGAGTGAGAGAACAATGACGGAGGACCTCCGGCCTATTCTGCCGAGACGAGAGGAGAAGAAGAAGAGAGTGATGATGTTAAAAAGCAAAGCTGAGTGGTTTGATGTATTGTGTTGTCAACTTTCCATGACAAAAAGTTGCGCGTTGGGGAAGATGAGCCCACCCGCGCCATATGCTTGCTAAATTGTTTTTATACAACGTTCGTTTGTTTTGTGGAAGATATGGTATTTTCGGAAAATATTTTCTAAAAAGTCATTTTTCAAGAAAATAATAATATATTTCACTATTCGGTTGAAGTCTAAAAATCAACTTGTTCAGTAAAGAAATTTCTTTCCTCCATACATCCCTTTTAATAATTTTTTATTATTATATATGTGACGCCCCCCGACGGCCCCCGATCGTTAGGGTCGCCACACTACCTTTTCCTCATCTTGGATGTCCTTTACTCTGATACCAAAGGATTTCGACTTGTCCGGGAGTTTGGGGGTCTATTACATTTTTCATTAGTCCTTGCACAATAATATGGCGGAAGCGTATCCAACAACTTCCTTTCCTACACTTAGAAACGATGCACACCAAATACACATATAGATGTTAACCGAGCACTTTTTATTTACATAAACTAGATGGACATCATTTCCGGGACAAAAAGTTGCTCGTTAGGGAAGATAAACCCACCCGCGCCATGTGCTTGCTGAATTGTTCATTATATAAGATCTATTCGTTTTGCAAAAAAATGACATTTCTAGAAAATATTTTCTAAAAAAGTCATTTTCTGGTAAAATAATCATATTTTTTCTATTCGGCTGAAGTTTAAAAATGAACTAGAACATATTTCTCATTTTTCGATAAAGAAAATCTTTCCTCCATGCACCTCTTTTAATAATTTATTACTACATATTTTTTAAAAAGTTAATTTTTAAATTATTTTTTATTCTTATACTTTTTATTTTTTATTTTTCATTTTCTTCTTCTTTTTTTTGGCCTTGGCTGGCCGCTCACCATGGTGGTGGCTGACAACTGGCCATAAGCAACCTCAAGCTTGCTTGCATCGAGCGAGCTCGCGTCGAGTGAACTCGACCTTGCTCGATCAAGCAAGCAGAGCCTCACCTCAATAAATAATAACAATATGTTCACAGAATAATAGAGTAAATAGTAATTTTAAAAGTATCTGATCTAGACTCAAAATCTGTGCCCACCTTTTTAATCCTTCACAAATTCAGTTCTTTTCCCAATTAAAAGAAATCAGAAAGCGCCTTTTTCCCTTTTCATGTTAAACGTATTTAATATGAAATAGTTAAATTTGCATATCAAGGATGACTACTCAAGTTTAATATATGGACGAAGCATTGGACGTCCCAACCTGGTATAAATTAAATGCACTAATGTTAGAAGTAAGCACATGCTGGCCCAGCACCGCGGGATACACGCGAACCTAATTAAAACCATGGCTGGACATGGCCAAGTGAATTTACACTCATCACCTTCTCTGTGTACTGAACATATCTGCCAACTTCATTTGGACAAAGGGCCAAGGTGGACATTTCATCAACCTGACCCGTCACCACCACCTCCATAAGCTCTCTTCCAATGAAACAAGAAAATAAATAAATAAAGACCTTCTAGCCTCTTTTTTTAGATTAACGTGATGGTAGATGAAATGTAATCAAACGAAATGAAATTCTACTTTCAGTTGACTGAGGGCTGCGAAGATAATTTTAAATTACCGGGACTAGTGTCCATTTATATGAATGAATTGGACTAATATCTTTCATCAAATGCGTCATTTCTTGACTAAGGGCTAGGAATGTGAGCAACCTTGTCCTCGAGACCAAGAATTTCTTTTTTACTTTTTTTTTCTATAGAAAAAAAATTCAAATACCCCTTACTCTTCGATTAATAATTTTTCAGTTAAGCTACTAAAAGTGTTCGATACATATGATATGACAAATAAAATCAGTATATTGAAAATTATAAAAAAAATAGTGGTGTTGAATAAGTATTAAGGAAGTGCTCATTAGTAATTTTTATTCTTTTTTAATTAATATTCATGTCTTGGTTATCTTAATTCCTAGTGAATGAGTAGAGTGAACGGATCAAGTGGACAAGTTCTTCGAATCCTACTACATGGTCCCATATAAGGAAAAGAAACAGGACTCGTACCATGTAAACCTAAATTCTTTTCTTGTATTTCCCAAATTGCCCCATTTTCACGTTATTCGTGCACCCAACGAGAGGGTCGATGCCTTCGTAAGATTCCTTCGAAAGCTCATCCAAAATGTTTTGTGCAATTTGAAGAACTGTCCACGTGTACATAGCGAATTCCAAGATATAATCATATATTAACTCTTCAGAGCCAAGCTTTGTCTTGCTTCTCCATTGTTCCTTTGCCATGTTGCATATTCATATTTGTGTATATATATAAATGTTTGACTAAGGTTTTTTTTTTTGTTGCAGAAAAGTCCACATTTTGGAAAATAGTTTTCTAAGAATAATAATTTATATAACTGATAAAAAATTATAGACTAAATATTTTCGTCGTCATCCACAAAAAAAACGACAAAAAACTTAGGCATAATTTATATCAATAACAAAAATATCTTTTGTTAGATAATTATTTAAAATGATATAATTATTTTTTTAAGATATTACTTTAAATTATATTTTTTTTTGCTAAATAAATGAATCTAAAATTGACAATATCACGTGCTTGTTCCACCAACCCACTTTCTGGATGTAACTGGGGTAGGTGAAATGCGAATGGAATGTAACCCAACGAAATGAAATTTTGCTTCGACTCTGTCAAAAGAAAATACGAAAACCAGAGCGGGTTCATTGATTGACTTGTCATTTATTGGCCGACAGCTGTAACCACTACCAACATTTTCATAATACCTAATATAACCTTCCTCCTTTTTGAAATAATAAACTTTCATTGTCTGAATGTTTTAATGAAAGGTGATGGGGCCTTCATTAACAAAAAATTCTACATAATCCGACAATTGACATCTTTCTGTCAATGACTTATGCACGTTAGCGGTAGGAGCACGTGAGTATTAGTCATTAGTCTTTCTTTTTTATTTTTCCATGAAAAGAAAAGGCAAGTCAAGTCATGTCATGCTTATCGACTAAAGAAATAAAAAAGTCAAGTCACGCTAGATCCTAAATTTTCAATCAAAGCAACTCCATAGATGTTTATGGTTTGTTTTTGGTAAAATGACATAAATAACCTCAAATTTTGGCTTAATATACAATGTGATTTCAACTTTAGTCTAGTGTGCAATATGATTCCTGGTATTTTAATTTGTTTAATATGATCCATGAATCTTTTATACACATTCAACCTAATCCCTAAATTATATAAAAATATTTAATATTCTATGAATTGTTGCTACATGTTCAAGTTAGTTGAACATTTTCATATAACTAAGCGAGTAGATTGAACATATACAAAAAATTCTCAAGCAATAAGTGAATATGTAGTAAAAGTCCATAGACTACATTGAACCAATTGAAAGATCGAAGACCATATTGCACATTGAACTAAAGTTGATGGATCATATTGAATAAATTAAAAATTCAAAGATCATATTGCATCTAGCACATAATCCCTATAACACATAACCTGTGATGACCCCGGGTCGCGGCAATCCTCGATCCTTAGGGTTCGCCATGCCCAATCTCCTGGTCCTTATGCTATATCATTGCAGAAGCGGATCCATCAATTCCCTTTCCTAAACTTTGAAATGATGCACACGATGTATATCTCAACTAGGCACTTTTATTTACATATATTTTTGTTAGACGATGTTCATTGGTACACAAAAGCCAAAACTTTCTACACTTGGCTATCCCAAAAAGTTAGACCGACTATTCTGTTAACTATTCACGACATCGTTTGTCTTTAGTATCCCAAAAATTCACTGCTGTCCTCTCGTCCCCCGCTACTCCACTTCGCTTGAGCCCCCATCATCATCCTCTAGCGGCGGCGGCAGTAGTCCCGAAGTATGCTCGTTCAGTCGACGTATAGGACTACAAACTCCAAGTATACAGGACTCGAGGGGAGTCTGGTGTCAACCATTAGTATCACCCGTATCTAGATGAAAACGAGTCCTAGTAGGTCTGCGTCAGGATGTTCTGTCTGTTCCCATCGCAAGTCAATGGGAATACCATAGAAAGCACCAGAAGACATAGGCAACAAAGGCATCTTTATCACTCTGTAATATGTTAGCCCCACGAGGAGTGAGTACGACTTCTCAGCAGTCAAAATTCTACTAAACTATATTACATAAAACTATCATCATCTGCTTCCATGCAATCCAAAACAGAGCACACGGCCAAAGCAGTGAGTGTGCATAAGTTCAAAAGAATCTCAAACAGCACAATCCAATAAAACATGTAGATGTTTAAAACTCAGTTTATCACGACTCATTACCACCATCTTCCGGAGGACCAGAGTTGGCGTCCCTCCAGGCATATCGCACCCTACCTGACATCACGAAGGCCTCTAGTTCCATATTTCAGTCATCGGGCATTCGGAGCATGTTATATCACACCTCCAGGCATCTCGCACCCCACATGGCATCATGAGGAACCTCCGGGGCTCACCATGTCAATGATGTCCTCGGGCATCCGGAACGTGTTTCATTACACTTCTAGGCATCCCGCCTTCCGGGGAACCTCCGGGGCTCACCGGTCCCCAGACTTCCAGAGGCATCGCCATCATGATCCTCCAGGCGACCCGACACCCGGGGCATCATCATCCCAGGGGTCCGACAGCATCAATAGCATTTCAACCATGGTGTAGTAGTCTAACAAGTCGAAAACCAATACATTCACAATGCCAATACCAGAAACTGCTTTGATTTCTAAATCCAAATCATGATTCAAGCCAAAATAAAACGAAATCTTGGAGATATGTCGAACGAGTGACAACCAAACTTTTCATGAAATCTAGAATTCAAATACCAGGATGGATCGATATTTAAATTGTACCCTTCCATACTTGATCATTTTTCTGAAATTCACGAGTATATAAAACTGAAAGGTTTTTGTGTTTCAAAACTTGAAATATATATGCAATCATGGTATAAGTTTTTCTTTTGTTATCAAAGCCGTGAGCACATATTGAAATCAGCGTATCAGCGAGTCAAAATCTCAGTCCCGATCTTGAGATTTTATAAACAATTTTCATGTAAACTCTCAGAGTTTTGAAAACATCAAGGATTAGTACGTACATAGGTCTCAATTTCACACTCATCCTAACAATGCGAAATCCTTCCTCGTATAGTTCAAAATCAGCTTGACAGCTTCCGAGTTCACAACTGGGCACATGTATTCTAAAGTAGCGTCAATTTACAGAATACATCTCATCACACGACGACAGAATCTACATCATATAGGTTAGTAGATATTAACTTGCCTTCAATTTGGTGGCGTTGCCGGCAAATAGACCGTGAGTTGCGACCGCGAGCACGGCTGGCGAGGCAAATCCGGGAGCTTGCGGGTCACGATTGTAGCTAAGGTGAACTGGACGGCGCAAATGGTAGAGCGGGAACGCAGCTGGACGGAAACAAAACGTGGGCGAGAGGGAGAGAGTGAGAATTTCTGGATGTTTGATGCAATTTCCGCTAAAAATGAAGAAGAAATGAGCACCGAGAGAGAGAAAGATGGGCGTTGAGAGGGGAGGTAGAGGCTGTCTCCTTCGGTGTGCTTTGGTGGCAAGATGGACGAGCAGCAGCTGGTGAAGACGTGGCTTCTGCATGATGGTTTCTTTCCCTTGCCGAGACAGCTTGTTCCTTCATGCAGGAACGTGTCTTCGTTAGTTGACTCCCATAGTCAACTAAATGGGACTCGGTGGCAGCAAGAATCATCGACAGCATCAAGGACCGCTCATGCAAGGAGACACCTTGCATTTCTCATGCAAGGCGTGTCTCTCTGCATGCGTTGGTCGGCCACGAAGGAGATAGGAAACGTGGTCGTGTATGGCTGCCTCTCAGTCAACTTCTCCTTTGGTTGACAATTGAGGGCACATGGCTTGGACGTTGCTTCAATCGCCGCATGGAGGAGGGAAATTTTACGGAGCTGCATGGCCGAAAAATGTGGCCATTGGTGAGACCGTCTAAGGAGAGGGACGGTGGTTGACGTAGCTGCAGTCTTGGTCGGTCATCCCTCTTTGGTCGACTCCCGAAAGGTCATGTGCATGAGCTGAAGATATTGTTACTTGCATGGCTGCATGGTGATCAAAATAACGTGCATGGAAGGTTCGGCTAGCAGGGTACAATTGGTGGTGGATGTTGGTCTCAATGGTGGCATTGCGTAAGGAAATTTTCGATGAGACGATAAGTTATACGGTGATCGGACCGTCACAATGTGACAAAGATGTGACTATGAGGGTACGTCGTAAGATCATCACAAAACGTGATGTCTCGGTCTGGTGATGGAACGGGGTCATACATGGTACCAATGACGTAGTCCGACGACATACTCTTTGAATCATCATAAATCGCTACGTATTCGAGGTCCGACGAAATCCGGATATTACATAACCCATATATCATATCTAACCAATAATCCCTTTATCACATAAAACCTATAATGCATCGAACAAAAAATCCCTATATCACATAAGAGCATTTCATTGTATTAAGGCATAATAAAACCACACATCAATTTTACTCATCATAACCCGATAACTTATCGTCCTAAACGAGATAACTTATTGCTCATAAATCTATGGGTAAATGTTCGATAACCTATATAAGTTCAATAATCGCTTATTAGACAACATGCGCTTATCACGTCAATAACTCATTATTTAACCATAAACAAGTCCTAAACTACTTTCTAAGTGCAACAAAAGCTCTAATCAAAGCTAGAAAGCCACTCACAAACACGGCGGAGGAAGGGACAACAAGATTGGATAGCTGTTTGATGGTGGCTGGTCACGGCTCTGATGGCCGCTCAGCGGTGGTTTGACGATGGTTCGGCATCAACATGGCCTCCGGGCTTCGTGAGAGACTAAATCAAAGAAGAAATGAGTGAGAGGGTGCATGAGTGAGGGCTGCATTGTCACGTCCCGAACTCCGAGCACATACACATCCCTCCATGGTCACTACAATTTTGCAACACCCTAGGAACTGTTGCCGACCCATTCATTTTATCAAGCATGCAAAAGCATAATCATAACTCCAAACAACTCAAAAATGGGATAGCAAACACAGGGTTATATTTTTACAAATCGCATATGTTTTACAAACCACGCATATTTCTACTGTAGCAGTTATATACAGAAGAGTCTAATACAACATGTTATTTTTCAAAATGAAGAGCTTATAGGCTATCTACGCTTCAAGCTCCTTGTCCATGGGGCCAAGTCTCTACCTACGACCATGCCAGACTCTTTGATAGACTAGGGTGAGTGGTCACCCATTATCCAGATTAGACAGTAGACCCGTCCATATCTAGCAGAGGCTATTGAGGCATTCATACTCCATTGCCTGCAGTCCTCTGCTCCTTGCCTATCCATCCTCCATCTAGGGACTTGAAAAATTTTAGCCCACTACGGGGTGAGATCACATCTCAGCAAGTTCAATCCCTGAATCCTGATTAGGAGAAGGGTACACTCTACGTGCAACCTAATAACACTTCTCACAACCCCTTTTTCAATAGCATTGCCCTGCACATTAGTCTCAATCAAATCAAGTCATACATAATGGTATCAAGATTAGGTAGCATGATAATATTCTCACAAATGAATACTCAAGAATGTACATATTAATATAATTATACGGGCCCCCAATTAGTAGATTAAACTGTTATGGTACATCCCATACCGTACCATATAGTTCCGTCTCTTAATTAAGTCTCTCAATCTTCGATCATTCATGCGTTTCACAATTTCCATTAATTGGTTATGGCCAACCCCACAGATAATAGTCTTCCGGCATCGCTTCGCATCTCCGAGCATGGTAACGTCTACCTCTAGATGGCATTCCGATTAGGAGCATCGGTCCAGCATCCACTGTGACCAGCATCCGTTGACTTCGGGCATTCCCGAAAGAACATCGTCCAGCTCCAAAGGCTCGTGACGGATTCTCATGTCGTGTATGCATTCACTCGATGCCACGGTTCAATGTTCAATTGCACATTTCATTCACAACATCAATTAAACAAATTTCCAACAAGAAACACCTCAAAACAGTTATAAACTTCTACTGGCCAGAATTGGCAGAAATTGCCCATTTGCATAGTTTCGGGTTCAAAACCAGAAACCAATTCATATGAGTTTGAAAAGTTCTCAAACTTGAACACGTGCTAAATCACATGTAAAAAAACATTTTTCATGAAGACACCGAGGCCCAGATCCCTCTAGATTCAGCCCAGTAATTCACTCAATCTAGTACTAAAATCGGGTTTGTTTCCAAATGGTCTGTTTTCTGAAACTAGCTTAGTTTGGGGTCGAAAACAAATATGTTTGGTCTGAAATTCGAGTATGTTAAACTAGAAAACATAACAAACAAATTTCGTGAAGAAATTATATGGAAAGTCGAACTCTAAGGGTTTGTAACAACCCCAAGAATCCCAACAGGTCAGGATTTCCAGTAGAATCTAACTTTCTGTGTAAAGATGATGGAGTTAAAATCGTCTTCTTTTAAGTTCCCAAAAATTCTGATAAAAATCTATGTTATAAATCAAGATGTTTAAAACATTTTTTCAGAAGGAAATTTCTTCAAAATTGCAACACATCTCCGTCTACAAAAATAGCAAACCGTACGTGTCTAGAAAGCAGTTCTGCAGAACAGTCCTTGCCTTTGGTTGAATGGTCCTCTACGGTTCTGATCTTGTTGTTTAAATGAAAACTAAAAATTTCCATAACTAATCTAACGTTTCTAAACTAACACTAAACTATATCTAACATCATCTAACCTATCTTAAACTATTTAGCTTCCTAAATAGAGGTACACAGCTCCTAATCCAATTTTAGGAAAATAACTCACCTATTTAAAACTAAAAGCAGCTCTCGCTGATGGCTGGATGGCAACACAGAGACATGCCTTAGGTCTTTCAGTGATGGGGTTGAGCCAAAACAGCAGAGGGGTGTACTGCGGTGCAACTGCAACAACAACACATGGAATTACAAAATTTTCGGTAGAGAGAAACAAATGTGGTGTTTGGTCGGCTGAGTTGTTCTCCTGCTGGTGAGGGGGTTTCGTCGTCACTTCTGGTGGTCTGCCAGTTTGTTGCGCCAAAAATCAGATCTATTTTGATTCGGTTTTGCTTACTGTTCACTTCAGCAAAAACCGGAGGAAAAAGGCAAAACAGAGATGCACACGTTTGAAGATGGTGACATCAAAAGTTTGTACAATTGAGGGAAAGAAGAAGGAATAAAAATAAAGAAAGAAAAGAAAAAGGGGTGGAAGGAGCCAACGTACGTTGCAACCAACGGATGTTCACGTGTAGAAAAGAGGAAGAAAGAAATGAGGAAATTACTAGGAAGTTCCCTTTACACTTTCCACAAAGCTATGGTCTTTTTTCCATGGAAAAATGGCCCTCCTATCACTCTCTTGAGGCCACCAGCTCTGGTCACCTCTATCCACACCAAACGAAACTCAAATGATGAAGAAATTCAAGGTGATAGGCATTCCTACGAATTTGCTTTGTTCCAAGAAGCTCTCCCTTTTCTATTTTAATATTTTACCACTTTAGTTAATAAGGACAATTCTTTACTTAAGTCCTTATAATTCATTCTCCAAATGATCCACAATAAAGGCCCAAAAATCTATTTAAAATGTGGCATTTCCTTTATTTTTTTAATTTGCTACTCTTGCCCTTTTCTGCTATAATTCCCGTTGTCCATAAACTTTGAAAAGATGCAATAACATTCCTCGGGATTGATTGTAACACGTGAAAGTTCTCAATTTCTGAAATCAGCATCATTTCCTCTGTTAATTTCAGTCAAATGTGATTTTAGCGCAACCTAAACTATCGGGTAGTTTTTAGGAATTTTCGGTGCAAATGACCCGTGGTCGATTATTTCCGAGCCACAATGTGCATTTTCAACTCATTGGCAACTCTCGGTTGTCGTGAAAATCTTTAGGTTTCAATTACGAGCACAGGGTACCGAAACAATACAAAAATCGGTTTAGTGCCAATCGATGAGAATTTTGTAATTAGATGGAATCGCTCATGCCTAATTATATATCTCTATCGAATCGACCTATTTCCGGTCTCTGATAGATTTTTGATTGTGCTGAAATGATCCTTGTAGACTAACACGATCGAGCAGTCGATTCCTGGTTAAAATCTCAAGCCTATTGCATTAAAATCCCTTAATGGCTTCCCTAATTAGTCTAGTTATCTCGTGAGTGATCAGCTCAGAGAATAACACTATAGACACATCGATAAAAAGCCCAGTTTATTCAATTGAAAATAGAAGTAGAAAATCAGACTGTCACATGCATAGTACTGAACAGCCCTTAAGAAGGTTGGTTGGTCAGCTTGGATAGTGATTCGGTGGCACAAATGGCGGTTCGGTGTCGGGGGTTCAACGGACGGTTGACGGTGAGGTAAACCAAAAGGAAAAATGAAGAAATAAGCTTGAAATGAAGATAAGAATGGCTATAAGGGTTTTGGCTATCCAAGAGAGAGAGAGAGAGAGAGAGAGAGAGAGAGAGAGAGGTGAGTTTGAGATTCAAAAATGAATGTGAGAGCAAGAGAGAAAGTAGCTAGCTATGAGGGAGGAAAGGGAGCAGAGAGAAGTGAGATCTTGTCCTAATTAATGCCCATCACATCCTTGGCTCATGTCAATCAAGGTGGCTTAAGAAATAAACAAATTTTTAGCATTAAATGAGAGATAAAATTGCACACAAGTGCCTATGTTAGACTAGACTAGGCTAAGTAGGCTAGGAGGGTCTCTTTCCCTTCCTCTTTGCCACTCAATGCATGCTTGTGCCGCCCCTCCTTAGCCAATTTCCATCTTTACCCTTTTTTCCTTGGTCCAATGGAAGGGCATTTCAGTTCTTTCACCAAGAGCTTGCACTATTCATGCACTATTCACGTCCTTGCATGCATTTAATGTCAAGATTTTGTCAAAAGAGGGCTTGATGGGCTTGAAGGGCCCATGAGCCTCCCTTGGCCGCCTACCCTTGGGCGTGTGGATCTTGGGTTGCCCACTTGGGCTTCGGCCCATTGGGTTCCCATCCGTTGTGGCATCCCAGAAATTCAAGGCCGAGCCTTAAGGTGTGTTAAAAATATTTGATTAGGTGATAGAATTTCTTTTGGCTTATGCCTTAGCCAATTAGTCTTTTAATTTAAATGAATTATGCTTGTGATTGTGGAAATTCAAATTTAATAGATTAATGCTTGGCCATATGATTTAAATTTCAATAATTAAAAATATCCCAAGACTTTGGCCAAGATGAAATTTGAATTTAAAAATAAATATAAAAAAAAGAAAAAGAAAAGGGGATTAAATTCGAATGGGCCTTGGACCCATTTGGCCTAAAGCTTGGTGGGCCAAGCTAGTCGGCCCAATAGAGGCCCAAAAGGAGTGGTCGACCAGCCCATTTGCCGGCCCAATCCAAGCCCACAAGCCTTGCATGCGAGCTGCCAAGTGGCATGGGGGTTGTGCAAGGTGTGGCTGCCCCCATTGGCCATCTTGGGCGGCCACATGCAATATAAAAGCCACTAAAAAGAAAGAGAGAGAGAAAGAGAGGGAGAGGAAGTGGCTGTCGTCCAAAGAGAGAGGTGTGCGAGAGAGAGAGTTTGAGAGAAAGGGAGAGAAACCGAGAGGGAAGGAGGCGGAGCCGGAGGGGTGCGCCGTTCGTTCGCTGTGTTCCGTCGCCGTTCGTCGTTGCTTGTTCATCTTTAAGGCAAGTGGAGTCCGTAACTTCTCTTGCATGTTTGTTGTGGTGTTTGCATGTTAGATTTTAGGTGTGATTTGTGCGAAAAACCGAGGTAAGAGTTGGTTATTTGTAAACCGTGTGACTGTTCTTGTTCGGTTTGTTGAAGTCAGTAGCTTGTTCGAGTTTGCATGTGTGTTTGGGGTTCGATTTTGGCTTCGGTTTCTTCATGAAAGATGAAGCTAACGTCTTGTACTATGACATACTAAAAATTTGTAGAAAAATATGGAGATTTGAGGGGTCAAAAGTTCTATTGTACGGAGACTTTAGATCTGCAAAATTTTCACTGACCTCTTGTTGATTTCTTGATTGCATGTTGATTTCTGTTGGAGATATCACTTTGTTGTCTTCTTGAAAGTTGTAGGAAACACCTTAAAATACAACATACTCAAATTTGAAGCAAAAAGAACAAGTGTAGCTTGGTGAATCGGCTAGATCTCGGAAATAATGGTTCTGGTGAAGTATCTCGAGACACCCGAGACTTCATGGACTAAAATGGTGACCATAACCTGGTTATTTGGCCTAGATCTGTTCACGAAACTTGTAAAGGACACCTTGGTACATAACATACTCAAATTTCAGAGAAAACGAAAGAGAATTGATGGGTGAAAACTAAGAATTTCTGAGGAGTGTGTTCTGGACGTCGCGGTAGTGGTTCCAGAAGCTTCGTAGGGTTGTAGAAATTAATCTAAAAAGAATTTGGCTTAGAGTTATTAATGAAAAAGGTACGAAAATGTGTTGGCTATCACCCTGTAAAATTTCGTAATTTTTGAAGGCCATATGAGTATTTTAATCGAATTTATTTGGAAACTGTGCAAGTCTGGCCATTATCCGAATACAAGGTGCTATTTTGTGGAAATTGTGAAATTATGAGAAATTTCAATTTGGCCACGAATTTTCCAAGTGATTAGCATCTTATGGGTTGATTTAGTAATTTCTTGAATTTCGATAATTTTGGAAATTATTAAATAAAATAAAATAATAATAAAATAATAATAAATTAAATAAAATAGATTTTTTATTTGGCCATGGATTCAACTTCATTTGTGTGGCACTTGTGTGATGAGGTCTTTGTACATGTATTAAGTTGAAATGCATATGTGATAAAGCTTTGGCATGTGTATGACATGTGAATTGAAATGCAAGTGTGATTTGTTTGATGCCATGCCAATTGCCATGTTAAATTGAGATAAAAGGATAAATGTGGATGAGAAAGAGGTTGTGGTGGAGGATGATGTCTGGTGGCCGAGTGGCATAATTCTAGAGATTCCCCGGGAGTGTCGGGATGCCCGGTGGTATACGGTACGTAATTCCAGGGGAGGCTTGGTGGTATGTCGGTACATAATTCTGGAAGCCCTGTCGGAGGATTTTGCCCGAAGGGAATGCCTCGCGATGCCAAGATTTGGGTGCGGGATGCCCGGCTAGAAGGGTAAAGGCCGGAAGTCCGGTTGTATCTTGGATACATGCCCGGAGGTTCCTCGTGATGCTAGTTGGGATGCGAGATGCCCGGAATGTGGGGGGCCGGATGCCCGGTTGTATCTTGGATACATGCTCGGAGGTTTTTCTCGCATGAGATGCGAGTGTAAAATATGAGATGAAATTGATGAATCGAGGAAGGGTGATGTGGTGATCAAAATTTAAAGATAAAGATGAAAATTAACTCATGGCATGATATGCATGATGATATGCATGATGATGGTGATGATATGTGATGTGATATGATGATCACCCATGGCATGATATGCATGATGATATGCATGATGATGGTGATGATATCTGATGTGATATGATGATCACCCATGGTATGATATGCATGATGATATGCATGATGATGATGATAATAAGTGATGTGATGATGTCATGATAAGAATGACATGTATGATATAATGATGCCATGATGATGATTATGATGATGACATATGATGATGATGATATGCATGATGATATGCATGATGATGCTGATGATATGTGATGTGAAATAATGATGATCACCCATGATATGATATGCATGATGATATGCATGGTGATGATAATGATGATGATATATGATATGACATGTGTAATGTGATGATGCCATGATGATGATGACATGTGTAATGTAATGATGTCATGATGATGATGACATGTGTGATACGATGATGATACATATGTATGTGTTATAAATTGATGTGATGATGCATGATAGTATGCGCATGGCTTCAAGGTAAGTGATACCTGCAATGCATGTATGACTTGTATGATGCATTGAGTGGTTATTGGATTCCTTTACCTGCTGAGTGGTTGTACTCACCCCTTTTGGGGACCAACATTTCAGATTAGTAGATGGTTTGAGCGGTTGGATATGACCGCGGGGAGAAGGATAGCAAGGGGAGGAGCTTTTGGACGCCGACACTGATCGATGGACTTTAAGTGTATGACTGTTGGAGGAAATGTCAGTCATCTTTTGGAGTGTAGCTGAATATAGAAAACTACGGCATTTTGATGTACCGATGAACAATGTCCATCTGGTTTAAGTAAAAAAAAAGGTGTACGGCTTTTACTTATAAATATTTAGTAGGTGTGCATCGATTTCTGAATGTAGGGAAGTGAATTGTTAGATATGCTTCCGTTATGTAAATTGCGCAAGGGACCGTTAATAAAAGATGTAAACCCCCATGGTTGTATGGACTCGCTGCAACTAAAAATGGTATCAGAGTGACTTGTTATTTGGGAAAGAAAAAGGAAAAGCGAACTGTGGTGACTCTAGTGGATCGGGGGCCGTCGAGGGGTGTCACATCCGTGGCCCGTTTTCACTTTTCCGCATTCATACGTCATTGCCGATGAAAAACCGAGTTTTTGCCCCTAAATGGCCTTTTTTGATGTTCTCATAGTTTATCAATCCTCAAGACAATCTCGTCCGACAATTGCTTAATGAAACAATTCCACTATGCAAAATTGGGTTGGAACGAGGATGTCACGACTCTTTCCCCCCTTAACAAAATTTCATCCTTGAAATTTGTAGGATCAACCACTTCTTCAAACAAATGAGGGTACTGGCTTCGCATAATGTCCTTGCTTTCCCATGTCACTTCCTCGGTGCCATGATGTTGCAAGACGACTTTGACCAAGGGGATGACATTGTTAAGCAACACTCGTTCTTTTTTGTCCATGACTCGCACTGGCTGCTCGACGTATGTCACTCTATCGTCCACTTCGATCTCCTCATAACTTAGTTAGTGCGTTGAGTCTGGTTCATACTTTCTCAACACGGATACATGGAATACATTAACCTGCGCAAGATTTGGCGATATTGCTAACCAGTAGGGTAAAGTCCTAATTCTTTTTAGAATTTCAAATGGTCCTACGAATCTGGGGCTTAACTTCTGTTTCTTGCCAAAATGAGACGTACCTCTCATTGGCGACACTTTGAAGAACACATGATTGCCAACTTGGAACTCTAGAGGTCTCCGTCACTTGTCTACATAGCTCTTCTGGTGACTTCGGGCTATCTTTAACTTTTCTCGAATGATCTCGATTGCATCCATGGATTGTTGCACTAGCTTGGGGCTCGTAATTCTCCTTTCTCCGACCTCATCCTAACAGATGGGCGTTCTACAAGTACGTCCATACAATGCCTCAAACAGTGCCATTTCGATGCTCTGTTGATAATTGTTGTTGTACATGAACTTGACGAGATGTAATTGGTCTTCGCATCCTTCTTTGAAATCTATGACACAGGCTCACAGCATATCCTCAAGAGTTTGGATCGTTCTCTCGGATTGTCCATCAGTCTGCGTGTGATAAGCCGTGTTAAACTACCGTTTCATTCCCATAGCCATCTATAAGCTTTTCTAGAATGTGGCGGTGAACTTGGGATCCCGATAAGAAGTGATTGTCCCTAGAACCCCATGTAGCCGGATTATCTACCTCATGTACAGCTCGACATACCTATCCATGGCATAATCCTTTCTTACTACAATAAAGTGAGCTGACTTGGTCAGTTGGTCGGCCACAACCCAAATGGAATCATTACCTCTCTAACTCCTTGTTAGTCCCATCACGAAGTCCATCATGATATACTCCCATTTCCATTCTGGGATCTCTAATGGTCGTAGCAGTCTACCAGGTTTGTAGTGTTGGGCTTTTACTTGTTGGCATGTCAAACACTTTGCCATGTGTCTTGCAACATCAGCTTTCATACCATTCCACTAATAATACTACTGAAGGTTCTTGTGCATCTTCATACTACTTGGATAGATGCTATAATTGCTTCGGTGGGCATCCATTGGAATATCTTCTCTGAGCTCTACATTGTCAAGCACACATTGTCATCCTCGAAATCTCAAGATCCCATGATCCGTCACTTAGAAATTTGGGTTCCTCTTCTCAAGGCTTCCTTTCACAATCTTTTGGATTTCTAGATCCGTCAATAGCAAGGTTTTAATCTTGATTTGCATTTCGGGTTCAATTCGAAGAGTAGCCATAAGACTAGAATGATTGCTTACCTCGAACTTGAAATCTGAACCCTGTACACCTTCGAGAAGTATCCACTCTTGAACCATCATTTGCGTAATTGAGAACTTCCGACTGAGTGCATCAACTACCTTGTTGGCCTTCCCAGGATGGTATAAGATGTCACAGTCGTAGTCCTTGAGAAGATCCATCTAGCACCTTTGTCTCATATTCAACTCCTTTTGTGAGAACAAATACTTCAGACTTTGATGGTCGATGTAGATCATGAACTTTTCCCCACACAGGTAGTGTCCCCTTATCTTCAGACTGAAGATAATTTTCGCCAACTCCAGATCATGCGTCGGATAATTCTGCTCGTGAGACCTCAATTGCCTAGACGTATAGGCTACAACCCTTCCGTGTTGCATCAAGACGCAACCCAATCCTTTAAAGAAAGCATCGTTGTAGATCTCATATCCACCAGGACTAGACGATATCGTCAACAATGGGATAGTCGTCAACTTGTGCTTAAACTCTTGAAAACTCTTCTCACACTTGTTCGTCCACTCGAACTTCACTTCTTTCTTTAACAACCGCGTCAAGGGCGTAGCTATCCTGGAGAACTTTTCCATGAATCGTTGGTAATAGCCAGCTAGTCCTAGAAAATTCCGAACTTCGGTAACTGTCATTGGTCGTGGTCAATTCATGTCCGCTTCAATCTTAATTGGGTCTATTGAAATTCCTTTGCCCAATGTCACATGACTCAAGAATGCTACTTGATTAAGCCAGAACTCACACTTACTAAACTTGGTGTAAAGTGCGTGTTCTCAAATACCATTCTTAGATGCTACTCATGCTCTTCTGAGCTCCTCGAGTACACTAGTATGTCGTCAATGAAGACTATGACGAATTGATCTAGATATTCCTCAAATACTCGATTCATTAGGTCCATGAACATAGCTGGGGCGTTAGTTAACCCAAGCGGCATCACTATAAGATCGTAGTGGCCATGTCACGTCCGAAACGTGATCTTTGGAATATCCTTCTTCTTGATCCTCAGCTGATGATAGACTGTTCTCATATCTATATTTGAGAACATCGAAGCTCCTCGAAGCTAATCAAATGGGTCATCTATCCTTGGCAATAGGTACTTGTTCTTAACCGTCACCTAATTGAGCTGCCGATAATCAATGTGCAGTCGCAACGATCTATCCTTTTTCTTCACGAACAGGATAGGCAGTCCCCATGGCGATGCACTAGGGTGAATAAATCCCTTATCTAATAATTCCTGCATTTGCACCTTTAGCTCATTCAACTCGAATAGCGACATCTGATACAGTGCCTTTAAGTTTGGTTCTGTCCTAGGGCCAACTCGATTATGAACTCAATCTCTTGCCTTAGGGGCAATCCTGGTAATTCCTTCAGAAAGAAACTCACAAATTCTCGCACCACAATGATATCCTTCAACTTTGGCTCCTCCATCGTCAAATCCTCAACTATTGCAAGATAGCCTTGGCAACATTCCTTAAGCAACTGTTCTACCTCAAGCGAAGAAATCAAGGGTGTAGACGATCCACCCTTATGTCCTATAAACTCATAACTAGAGCTACCAACATAATTGAATTGTATAGCCTTACTAAAATAGTCAACTGTAGCTCGCTGCTTATCAAGCCAATCCATTCTAATTATAACATTAAAATCACGCATAGCTAAGATAGCCAATATATCAATTCCTTTCGCCCATTAAAAACTATCTCACACCCTTGATAGCCAAAAATAGATAGCACCTTATTGTTCATAGGGGTGGAGATGCTAAGGACCATTTCCAATTGTTTCAATTCTAACCCAGCTAACTTAATGAACTGATTAGCTATAAACGAATGTGTCGCCTTCGTATCAAATAAAGCGTACGTAGCATGCTAGTGTAAGTACACCGTATCAGTAATTATGGCCTCGGAATCCTTGGCTTATTCTCTGGTCACCATTACACCTTGCCTTGGGCTGAGGTCGGTTCGGATTGTCCTACGACGCGGCTCCTAATCTCTATCTCGTAAATAGGGGTCGCGGCAGTGTGCCAGCCGATTGTCGCGGGTAGTTCTTGACATGGTGGCCCTGTTGACCAAATCCAAAGAACACTCTCGTCTAGGTGCAGCACGGTGCAAATCCATGGAACTTGCCATAGAATTGGCAACTGTGGCTCAGGTTATGCATCGGCTTTCCAATGCTACTCTTCCTACTAGGAGGGATAGGGTGCTTTCCTTTTGCCATTAGCTTCTTCCCAAATTGATGATTATGCCTATTAGCAACAAAACACGATCCAAATGCGATTGCTCGCTTGGCTATATCCCTCTCAATCAACTAAGCCCTTTCTTAAAGCTCATCGTAGTGCTTCAAGCTTAGGAGCACTAACTAGCTGTGGATTTCTGGCTTCAGTCTATCTCGGAACTTCCTAGCTCGATCGACATGATCCTTAACAATCCCTGGAGCGTACTTTGACAACTATGTGAACTTAGCCTCATACTAGTCCACAGACAAGTGATTCTGGTGAAGTTGCAGGAACTCAGACATCTTTTGCTCTTGGGCACACTCGGAAAAGTATTTTCCGTTGACTGCTACCATAAATGGGCCTTAAGTCGGGATAGTACCTTTGGGAAAAACTCTTCCCCGAGTGGCCTCCCACCAGTCATTAGTGTTGCCTTGCCGTTGGTAGACCACAAGGGTCACCTTTTGTGACAACCCTAACTGGGCCGCGATAGTCCTCGATCGTTAAGGTTCGCCACTTATATATCCTAGTCCCTACGCTATAACATTGCGGAAGTGAGTATCCAACTCCATCTCAACTTAACTTAAAATGATGCACATGATATATAAACTAGGCGCTTTTATTTATTTAGATCTTTTGGATGACGTTAGTCGGTACACATAGGCCAAAAAGTTCCTATATTTGACTATACCAAAATTGAACCGACTATCTAGCTGTCTATCCACACCGTCGTCCTGGCGTCATGTCCTAGCCTCCAAAAATGCTGCCATCCTCCCGGGTCCTCCACTACTCCACCCCGCTCGACCCGTCATCATCATCCTCTGGCAGCGGCAGTGGTCCTACTGTGCACCCATTAACTCGGGTGTACAGGACGACAAACCCCA
Organism: Eucalyptus dawsonii; assembly: GCA_016097615.1. Taxonomy (NCBI): domain Eukaryota; kingdom Viridiplantae; phylum Streptophyta; class Magnoliopsida; order Myrtales; family Myrtaceae; genus Eucalyptus; species Eucalyptus dawsonii. The sequence continues at coordinate 35,713,851 of CM027878.1, forward strand.
TGAGCACAAGGCTCAAGGTAAGTCCATTGTCTACGGTAAGGATCACCCAGATTTGGATAAATGTGATCTCCGGCAGGTTGGGGTCAGGATGCTTCATCTGCTCCCATTGAAGGTCGATAGGGATACCATAGAATATACCAGAGGACACGGGTTGCAGCGGCATCTCTATATCTTTGAAATATGATAGCCCCACGAGGGATGAGTACAACTACTCAGCAATCAAAATTCTACTAAACTATATTACGTAAGTCTATCACCACTCGATTCCACGCAATCCAAAACAAAGCACACATTGAAGTAAGAAATATGCATCAATTCAAAAGGATATCATAACAAAACGGCATATTAGCATACAATGAGAATTTTAGAAACTCAATATGTCTCAATTCACTACCACCATCTTCCGGAAAGACTAGTGTTTGCATCCCTCTAGGCTCTCGCACCCTACTTGGCATCACAAGGACCTCCGGTTCCATATTTCAGTCACTGGGCATTTGGAGAGTGTTATGTTACACCTCCAGGCATCTCGCACCCCACCTGGCATCATGAGGAACCTCCGGGGCTCATCATGTCATGATGTCCCCAGGCATCCAGTACGTGTTACGTCACACTCCTAGGCATCCCGCCTTTCGGGGAACCTCCGAGGCTCACCAGTCTCCAAGCATCCAGAGGCATTGCCATCACGATCCTCCGGGCAACTTGACACCCGGGGCATCGTCGTCCTAGGGGTCCGACTGCATCAATAACGTTTCAACCATGGTATAGTAGTCTATTCAATTTAATGCCAAAACATTTTCGTATCGACAATATGTGAAATTTGCCTTAGTTTTCGAAATCCCATTTCATGGTATAAAGCGATGTGCAATGAAATCTTTAGAGATATACCAAATTAGTGGCAACAACACTCACATAAAGTCTAGAGTTTGAATACCAGAATAAATCGAAATAAATCTTTATTGTTCCACCCCAATCATAATCCGAAATTCATAGGTGTGGACTTAGAACGCGCTCATGCTTCAAAAACTTGATAATTTTCATCAAAACAGTGCATATATTTTGAAATATTAAAAACAGCACATTGGCGGGTCGATAATTTCAGTCCCGGCCTTAACATTTTGAAGTGAAAGTTTTGAAATACCAAAATCAGCACGTTCATGAGTCTCAAACCCAAACATAATCGTACAAACACAAAATTCTTTCTCAAACAGCTCATGGTCGATCCGATGACTTCCAAGTTCACAAATCAATTTGAGTAACCTAGAATAATGTTAGTTTACTGGACGCATTTCACCAAACGACAACTGAGTTCACGCGATATAGGTTAGTAGATATTGATTTGCCTCAAGTCTGGCGGCGTTGATGGCAAGATAGCAGTGAGCTGCGGCTGAGGTGAGCTGGACAGCACAACGGCAGAGCGAGGATGTGGCTGATGGCTATCTACGGCACGGCGAGAGACTGGCGATGCGGTGATACGGCTGTCGGCAGTGAGGCGCGAGTGAAACGGCACTGGAGTTTGGACTGGAATTTGCCGAATTCTGGGGGAGGAAGATAGTCGACGGTAATGAAGTGAAGCCGAGCGTGAGAGGGAAGAAGACTGCACCTTGTGCTTTCTTCGTGGGTTCCGCCCGTTTCCCTCTTTGTTGACTTTCATTGTAAATGTTTTGGGTGTACGGTGGCCGTCCAAGCCGAGGGCAGGTGGAGAGAGGTGTCACTAACAGGGCTGCTGCACGCCACTTTGCATGTTTCATGCGATACGTGGCCTCTCTGTTGGCTGAAGAAAAAGAGTCTTGGCTGCCCCTTTGGTCAACAGTTCTTTTGTTGACCACTCGTAGACGTGAGCGTGGTCCTTCATTGCTAGCATGGTCGAAGTCTTCATTTCCCCTTTGGCGTTCAGCTGTGGAGAATCGGCCTTCATTATTGCATGGTCTTGCATGGCCAACTCCTCCTCTTGTGAATCAACGAAAAGAAGGGAACGTGCATGGGAGATGTAGGGCCATCCGAGGAAAGGAACGGGTACGTAATCTAGGTCTTCAGATCGATTGGTTTGTGAGGCAGCTCGGGGTTAACGTTTGTATTCATAGCCAACCGTGTTAAGGGAGAAATTTTAGACGAGGTGCCATTGCGAGAACGTGACGATAGGTGACGTCTCAGTATGGTGATGATGGTAACGAAACGGTGTTCGCAAGTGGCGCTAACCGTTGAGATTTCATGAATCATGTATAGGTAAAATTAACAAAAGAACGCAACGGAAGCAAAAAGATATATTTTATACATGATTCTCCGAAGTGTTGTTCGTGAGTTTTAATCAAAAATCTTAATATAAAAAGGGTGTTTAAACGAATTACTTCTTGAAGCGCACTTTATATGAATTGGTTTGGATCTTCTAACAGTTTGAGCTCCACAAACGTCGAACCTCTAGTTCAAACACACCAACAATGGATGTCGAATGGAAGAGAGAACTTTCGGATAATCACTACTACGATCGTGCTAGCAATCTTGTGGAAACAATCCGTCGTTTCCTTGATGTATAATAGTCATGGCCCAAACGAGAGAACACTCTTCTTTCTTGCGTCTCGAAAAACACAAGAACACACACACGAACACGCACACGTTTCTCTATTTTTGGCAACGAGCACTTATCACAAACATTTTGTGGCAATTTTTTTTTATATTTTATTTTAAAGCTTCTCACGAATCAGTTACGGTTGTTGATCTCTTCGAAAATGCACGATCGTGCATGAACGGTCAAAACCGTTCATGCATGAAGCTTCCCAATAAATAAATAAATAAATAACATTGATTAATTAAATGAATAAATAATTAATTAATCAACCCTTTAAAGAAAAATAAGAATAAAAATGACATAATCTTTATATGTACAATTGGAATATATTAACATATATTCACTTTGGGCATGTATGTGCATCATATGTAGATGGGCTCGTGACTATAATAAAAATTAAATTAAATCTCATTTAATTTAATTTCGAATCGACTTAATTCGATTGTAGTAATTGCAAACACATTTGCAACAATATTTCTCTCTTGTTCCACGCTATCCCAATTGTTTATGGTGTGTGACATCCCTAGGTTCATCACTAAGTTGGTAGTAAGACTTGTACTAACACATTAGTACTTCCAAAAGAATTAATTGTCCTGATGAATCTTTAGGTCCTACAAGCCATGATTGACATCTAGCAATATGTCATGGCTACCCAGATAGTGTGAATATTTTAATAACATAATGAACCTGTCAGTTTTGGCTACAGTGTAATTTAATCCCTCTGTCTTACTATGTCCCGATCAAACAAAGACCATGAAATATTTGTTAAGTCATTAATTTGATCATATGCACAAATCTAATTGACATGCATTTTATTTGAGACAAATAATTTATTCTTAGTTACAACCCCGGCTGAATATTTCAATGTAGTGTCATAATTAGATCGTATAGGACATTATTATTATACCTTGCATGTAACAAGGAGACAGATTCCATATTGCGCACATATGCAACTTCGTATATGAAAAAAATATGACCATCGGGTACAAAGACGAATCAACGACCCGGCATTACGCGCACCTGTGATCCATAGTTGTTCGACACACAAGTTAACACTGTGCCTCAGGTCTAAGGATTATTTACACAAGACCAAAGCATGAACAATTAGACATTGACCACACTAAAAGCCTCCATGTCGCTAATTGTTCCATATGTGTCACATTCAGTGAATTTGTCTAATACAAACACTTGTATTCTTAACTCAAGCATCACAATACCTAATGACTTGTGACTCATTATTCCCTTAAGTATCCAATACTTAATGGTGAAGTTATGAATACATCGGTCTCAACAGGATTATTAATATCCACTCAACAATCCATCGATTGGGAACAATTTAAAGATTCAGTCTAACAATGAACCGTCACATATATTCTTGACGTCTCAAGAATAGGTCTAGTTGCAACTCGATCTTATGGAATCATTCATAAATATAAAATAATTGGACAAATGAATGAATACGTCATTGCCATTAATTAAATAAAAATAATAATAATAATAATGAAAGTACAATTGAAATCTCTAATATGTAACTATTACATAGTAGCTTTAGGGCATACATCCAACAATCTCCCACTTACACTAAAGCCAACTTGTCTGGTACCTCAAACCCATTTTATCAATATGTCTTTCAAAAGAAGATTGAGGTAAGGCCTTAGTGAAGGGATCTACCACATTTTCTGCTAAGGCAATTTTCTACTAGGCGATATCACATCTCCCAACAATTTCTCTGATGAGATGGAAGCGTCTCTCAATGTGCTTGTATTTCTAGTGAGACCTTGGTTCCTTAGTTTGAGCTATCGTCCCATTGTTGTCACAAAACAATATAATCGGCTGCTCAATTGAAGGAATGACTCCAAGTTCATAAATAAAATTCTTTATCCAAGCGGCTTCCTTTGCTGCTTCAAAAGCAGCTACATACTCTGTCTTAGTGGTGGAATCGGCAGTTATGCTTCGTTTGGAACTTTTCCAACTAATTGCACCACCATTGAATGTAAAAACAAACCCAGATGTAGATTTTTAATCATTAGGATCCGATTGAAAATCGGAATTAGTATAGGCTACAACTTTAAATTCTCATCCTCCATATATCAAGAATAAATCTTTACTCCTTCGCAAGTACTTAAGAATATTTTTGACTGCTATTTAGTGCTCTTCTCCTGGATCAGACTGATATCTGCTAGTAATACTTACAACATGCGCAATATCAGGTCTTGTACATAGCATAACATACATTATGCTTCCAATAGCGGATGCATATGGTATCTTCGCCATCCGCACTCTTTCTTCAGGAGTGTTGGAACACATCTCATTAGAAAGACGGATCCCTTGCCTAAAAGGCAATAATCCTCTCTTGGAATATTGCATGTTCAACCGTATTAACACTTTCTCTATGTACGTAGACCGTGAAAGGCCAATCAATCGTCTTGATCTATCTCTATAGATCTTGAAACCTAAAATGTAGGTTGCCTCTCCTAAATTGTGGCATCTGGAATTTTAAGACGACCCCTAGATATGTGACGATCCATGACTAAGTAACGGGAATTGTTTTATTTTCATCATTGGACTAATGCACAGCGTATTGTAATGGTTTGATTGTTGAAGAAATTATGGACTCATTTCTATTTACTACCACTAAAAACTTAAGGATTAATTTTTGGGGGATTTGGGCCGTGAATTAAGGGCCGTGCGACCACAAGCCCATGGGTCCATGCAACTCTACTCTTTCCCTTAATAGTCGACAAAGTGGACTCTTTAGGCTTGATGATGTTCTACCGGAAGAAGGCCCACAATGGCCATGATTGCTTCTTCATGCAGCTGCCTCCAATTGTGCTTCCAAGTGGCAAGGGAAATCTCCATATTTCCTCCACTTGTCTAATGCTGCTACCATTACTAAAAGATCAACATGCAAATGATTACTATGATTACTTAGTGAGATTAATTGAGGTGAGAGGGGGGCGGATTAGTCGAGAGAGAGAGAGAGAGAGAGAGAGAGAGAGAGAGAGAGAGAGAGTGAGTGAGATACCGAGTGGGTGAGCGAGAGATAGAGAGATCGAGAGGAAGAAGGAGGTTGCCCTCTACCGTGCATGCTTGCTACTGCCGTCGACACCGTTAGTGTTCGCCGCCGTCAAGCCATGCTCGAGACCCTTCATGCTCTTTGTTTTTGCTTGCCGTTGAGTTGTAGGACTTGAGGCAAGTAAAAGTTTGCTAATCCATATAATGCAAAGCTGTTATTGTCTAATGTAGTGCAATAGACTCAGAAATATTTGAGATTTTTGGGGGGTTGGATTGCCAAATTGTGGATCTAGCTGAATGGTGGAAGATTGGATGTGTGGTTGCTGTTTTGTGTTGGATTGAGCTAGTTGAGCTCTAGATTGAGGCTATAAGTAATTGCATGTTGCATTAGAGTTTTGCATGTCTTGAAAATTGAGTGTAAGATGGCTGTGTTGGTCGAGCAAGGTGTATTGATGGTTGCCGAGTAAAGAAGAGTGGTGTATATTGCGGTAGGTGAGCCGAAGTGTGAATATTTGCTTTGTAATGAGCTGTGGAAGGTTTCTATGTAAGTAAAGACCTACTGTGATTATCCTTAGATGCTGTGGAAGAGTCTTAAGATGCTATAAAAGAGGTTGGTAGAGAAACTAACGGTTTGGTCGAGCTAGAAATGAAGAAAACGGTGTAAAATGTTTCTGTTCTAGAGAAATATAGATGGAAAACCCTTTTGTTTTGTGTTGCCTTGATTTATAACGATGAAAATAAGGAAAATAAACCATTTTACATAATAGAATCCATTAGATTGAGTTCAACATTTAACCATAGTCATATGAATGTAACAACATGAAGATAGAAGTGAACCTATTGAAAACAGTAAGCTGTTTTGTAGAGAACATCATGACCTTTGATGATTATCTGAATTTTCTGTAATTATCTAGTTAGAATTGAACTTCGAATCCTTAATAACATTTGTGGGACACATTCTTAGGAATAACATATCAAAATTTGAGAATAAATGGAAAATTTTTGGTTATTATAACGATTTTCTTTGTAGACGTTAAATCTGGAAATTTGTTACAGGATGCTAGTAAAGATTATAGCGATTACTACTCTTAATACAGTGAGATATAGACTTAGGTCTCTCCATGGAAAATGTCAATCTATGTCTCTAATTTAACATACTAAAATTTTGTGGTCTTTCAATAAATAGTGATATACTTTCTGTGTCTGAGTTCATTTGGGGTTTATTTAAAAATTTTTACAAAAACTGCGCATCCTGGTTTTCGAATTGCCTTTATTTCGAATTTGCTCAATTCATCTCAAAAGTGAATGCATCAGGAGTTGTCATTTGACATGGTGGTTTTTGGCATTCGGCATGGCTTTCAACATGAAGGTTTTCAATGAAAACTCATGAGATTTCAAATGTTATTGCATCCAAAATGTTTTGGAAATTAAGATGTTAATGTTGCCGTCGGACCTTTGAGTCAACGATGCCCTGGGAGTCAGGAGGCCCGAAGGCTCGAGTGAGTCAATGTCCTTTGGATGCCTGGGGTTCGTAGTGCCCCAGAGGTTCTCCCCGGGAGCTTCGGGATGCTCGGTAGTATGCTAGTTGGTACGTAAATCAAGAGGGTAGGGGAAACCATTTTCATGGTGAGCCTCGGAGATTCCTCGTGATGCCAGGTGGGGTGCGAGATGCCTGGAGGTGTGATGTAACATGCTTTGGATGCCCGGTGGCCCTAAGTGGCTGAATGTCGGAAGCTTTCGCGATGCCAGGGTGGATGCGAATGCCCAGTGGGACGCAAACATTGGTCTTTTAGGGGGTGAAACCTTTTTGAATATTAAAATTGATGAACAGCTAAGTGTGGGTGTGTGGTATGGTTATATGACTAAGTTGTATGGCATGGAATGGGATGTGCCATAACAGCTTGATCCTATGATCGGACCTGTGTGACTGAAACAATGCATTTGATTTTTGAAACTGCATTGCCATCACTTTGAAAAGTTTTTATCGGTTGATGCATACTCATACATTTCTTGATTATATGTTTTGTCTATTTGCATGAAATTGGATAGTTATGGTTTTGGACGACATGGCTTAGTGAATCTTTTATTGCTCAGTGGTTGTACTCACCCATTTTGGGGACTAACATTTCAGATTAGGTATCATGCCTTTGCTGCCTGTATCTCTCGACACATTTTATGAACTTCCAGTTGATTTACAATGTGAGTTGTCGGAGCATCACCATCCTAAGGTGCGAGGGTTAGTTTTCATACGAGTATGGGTGGTGGTGATGTTTGAGGTTGGTTCTCCCGCCAGCTTAGTACTTCAGGAGTACCTCATAGTCTTTGTTCGTCGAGATGGAGACACACTGGGGCCATTACCACCATCGCTAGCTAATGGACCGCATGGGTGGGTGTGACCGAGAGTGAAGGACAGCAGAGGAGGCATATTTTTTGGACGCCGACACTGGTGATGGACCTTTTGTTCTGTAGAAAATCTGCTGGGAATGGTCGGGTATCTTTTGAAAGTAGCTGGGTATAGAAAAACGTCGGCATTTTGTTGTATCGACTTGTATTGTCCATATTTTTATGTAAATAAAAGTGTTAGGTTTTAACTTATAAAACGTTTAGTAGGTGTGCATCGTTTGAATATCAAGTTGGGGATAGTTGAATGTGCTTCTACTATATTTTATGCGCAGGGACCGATTTGAAAAACCTTGGCATTTTGTTGTACCGACCTATATCGTCCATCTGTTTATGTAAATAAAATTGTTCAGTTTTAATTTATAAAACATTTAGTAGGTGTGCATCGTTTGAATATCAAGTTGGGGATAGTTGAATGTGCTTCTGCTATATTTTCTGCGCATAGACCGTTTTGAAAAATATAAACCCCCATGATTAAGAATTATTTTGAAAAATTTTGGTATCAGAGTATCAAACTATAAAGGATATGTGAAAAGTACTTGTGGTGACCCTAATGGATTTGGGGGCCATTGACGGGTGCCACAGACGGTGGTATTAGAGCTATGGTTTATGTGGAGTGATAAGGTGCTTCAGAAGGAAATGAGGATAGAATGATGCATACCATAGGATACTAACCAAGGGTTGTTGATTAACTTTGAACAACGGGTGATAAATTTTCACTCGTAGATCCCCGGTAACTATTGTAAGTTACCTTTGTGTGCCAGTAACAATTTTATATTACTTATGTAACTTTAGCAATCCTTTTTTTTTTTTTTTTGGTCTTTTGATCAATGACAAGTGAGTCACTAACTGTTCCTGAGGCGAATGCTTGGAAAACTACAGGAAACCATGGTACGAACTGGAAGTTCTCATCCATTAAGGGCTGAACTCTGGATGGAAGATATCCTGCAGGCATTGGCCAATATAGGAAATTCGATGAAAAGACAAGCTCAGCAACAACAACAACTCGGAATAGAACGTCGCCCTCAAGGACCAGTGGAGCAATTTCTAAAGTCGAAACCACCTAAGTTTAGTGGAACAGGAAGTGCTGAGGAGGCGGAGCATTGGATTGATGGAATGGAATGAATTTTCCAGTTGTTGAATTGTAATGATGCTGAAAAGATAACCTTGGCAGAGTACCAACTGGAGGGAAATGCAAAATTTTGGTGGAGAGATTCAAGAGATACAATCTTTCCACCAAGCACTAATATAAACTGGGATGAGTTTGTTAGAGCTTTCAATAGAAAGCATTTTTCTAATTGTGCTAGGGATAAGAAGATCAAAGAATTTGTTCAGTTGGAACAAAGAGAGCTGACAGTGGACCAATACGAGGCAAAATTTTCTGAATTGTATACATAAGGTTCATCTGGATTTTTGATGAAGCCAAATGATTTGACTACCTCATCAAAACGGATATTCCAACTTTTGGAGGCTTGTTTGAGTCCATAAATGGATCTCATAAGCTTACACACCTTCCGTTTTTCACTATTGGATTCAAAACCTCGTGGCTATTCCATATAGATGTCCTCATCGAGAAAACCATTTAGAAAAGCCGTTTTGACATTCATCTGGAATATCTCATAATCAAGGTGTGCAGCTATAGTTAACATAATCCGAATGGATTTTAGCATGGCCATAGGTGAGAAAGTTTCGTCATAATCAATTCCTTCTTTCTAATGATATCCTTTCGCCACCAGCCGTGCTTTGTAAGTTCTAATTTGACCTTCAGCATTCATCTTCCTCTTGAAGATCCATTTATAGCCAATTGGTATAATACCATTAGGCAGGTCAATTAAGGTCCAAACTTCATTGGAATACATTGAATCCATTTTAGATCTCATGGCTTCTAGCCATTTACCAAAATCGATGTTCGACATCGCCTCCTCATAGGTTTTAGGATCACAAGATTGATCACTATCATTCACAATGAATAATGGTTCAATATGATCACCTAAGTGTCTATAACAAGCAGGTGGGCGAGACGTTCTCGCATTTCTCCTAAGAGGTTGTGTATCAGAAGCTTCCACTGAATCAGAGATTGGTATCTGAACTCGGTTGTTTGGTACTTCATTACTTTCTTCTTGTAAGACTATTTTCCGCCCAGCACCACCTTCTTGGATGAATTGATTCTCCAGAAAAGAAGCGTGCTTGCTTACCAACATTCTTTGGTCTGAATGAAAATAGAAATAATATCCAAGAGTTTCCTTTGGTTATCCAATGAAGTGACCTTGTTAAGATCTTGCCTCTAATTTTTCCATTTTCAGCTTTTTCACGAAAGCTGGACAACCCCAAATCTTAATATGATTAAGACTAGGTTTTCTACTATGCCATATCTCATAGGGCGTAGTTGGAACAGATTTGGACGGCACTCTGTTCAGTATATATACAGCTGTCTCAATGGCATATCCCCAAAGATATATTGGCAAATTGGTGTAACTCATCATAGATCGTACGATATCTAATAAAGTACAATTTCTTCGTTTAGATACACCATTATGTTATGGAGTTCCAGGAGGTGTCCATTGTGATAAAATGCCATTCTCTTTAAGATAGTCCAGGAATTCAGCTAAGGTATTCACCTCCTTGATCCAATTGAAGAGCCTTAATACATTTTCCTGTTTGTTTCTCAATTTCAGCCTTGAATTCCTTGAACTTTTCAAAGGGTTCAGATTTATACTTCATGAGGTATAAATAACCATACCGTGACTGATCATTGGTGAAGGTAATGAAGTAATTATAACCACCTCTAGCAGTTTCATTAATTGGTTCTCATACATCTATATGTATTAATCCTAATATGTCAGTGGCTCGCGCACTTTGTCCCACAAAAGGCACTTTGGTCATTTTTCGTAGAAGACATGCCTCACAATATGACCTAATCGGAGATGCCAAACATACTTTTTATTTGGACCGTCTCTAGGGCATTTATTAGTTATGGCATTTATATCAATTCTATTTTGCTTATTGACATCGGTAATTGCATTACCGAACATTGTAATGGTATAAATGTTATTGGTTAATAAGTTAGAACCAACACATCTTCTATTATGATAAATAGAACATACATCATTAGCAAAAGAAAATTCATAATTCTCTTTACCCATACGAGGTATAGAGATGATGTTCCGTACAGCATTTTTATAATGCAAACAGTTCTTTAAAACCAATACATGTCTAGAAGGCAAACATAAATGAAAAGTCCCTATAGCTAATGCAGCAGTTCTTGCTCTAATGGCAATGTCATGACAATCTCATTTCGTCTTAGCATCCTGCTTATTTCTAGATTCTGCAAAGACATACAAATATGTGAAGTTGCAGCAGAATCTAAAACCCATGAGATGGATTAAGCACTAACGATAAGATTAGTTTCAATAAGCATAGACACCATACCTTCATAAGGTTAGTCCTTGGGCTTGACTTTCAAGCTCGCGTGGTACTTCCTACGGTTCCTCCTCCAGTGCCCTTCGACACCACAATAATGACATTTCCCTTTATTAATCTTGGGTTTTGGTTACACAACATGTTTGATAGGCCTCTTCCATTTCTTTTTCTTTAAAATAGTCTTGCCTTTTGAAGAAGAAGCCTTAGCCATAGCCACTACATTTGGTCTCGTATTGTGCATTTCCTTCTCATAAACTACTAGCATGCTATGTAACTCAGCAAGAGTTTTCTCCATCTTATGCATGTGGAAGTTTTGGATAAAACTAGAGAAGGAATCGGGTAAAGATTGGAGGATCAAATCCACAGCTAACTCGTTGTCCATAACGAGATTCAGCCTAGCCAATTCTTCAATGTGCCAGATCATTTTCAAAGCATGATCATTAACTAATGATCCTTCAGCTATCCTCATTCGGTACAATGCCTTAGATATCTCATATCTAGAGGTTCAACCATTCTCATTAAAGTATTCCCTTAAATGCAAAATGATCGACTTAGCATCTTCCATAGATTCAAACTTCTTCGGTAATTCATTATTCATCGAAGCAAGCATATATGACCTAACTTTTAAGTCATCGTCACACCACTTATCATAAGTGAAACGCTCCTCTTGGGTCCCACCCTCAGGAAAAGAGGTTGGCATCTTTTCATCAAGCACATACCCAATTTTTTCTGAATTGAGAACAATTCTCAAATTCCTCACACAGTCAGTGAAATTGGGTCCAGTCAAACAATTCTTGTCAAATATAGAAGCGAGTGGGTTTATGGTCACCATTTTCAAAGTAATAATATATCTGTTGTAGAAAATAAATTGTTAGCCGATATATCTTTCATAATAACTATTTCATTTTGGCCTTTAAATGAAATACATCTTCCCACTAAATTTATATTTGGATCCCATACCCCTTAAGATGGGAAGCGGTAATCTTTATTGGGTAAAGATTACTAGTGGGGATTGGAGTCCCACTAATCCAAAGCCCACCTCACCTAACAATTATTGGTGTTCTATGAACTTAGTGAGTGAACCAACTTGTTCAACGCATCATATGTGAGTCCCAATCATAACTTCAGCCTCTAGACCATGAAAGCCTCACCTAACAGTTATTGGCATCATGATCATAGTTAAGTCTAACACATCGTCTCATGTAAGTATTGAAAACACAAATGATTTCCTCACCTAACAGTTATTAAAAATCATTTGGCTCAAACCCCACAACATCACATGCATAATGGAGTGGTCCAATATTATGAATAGTAATTAACCCCTATGTATCCATAGCTGGTCAGTTAACCATTATAATATTGGATCAAACCACGACGATGGAAGGCCACGAGTCCGAAACTCGTTTCGACTTAATATTATTAATAAGGAGATTTGGATCGTTATTAACGGTCTCACTTCACACATTAACCGGTTTAACATGCACGATAACATAAACACGATAAATAAATAGATATCACATAATCATCTATCCTACGTGGTGATCATAGAATTATGGTTCAATGGGTCTCAAGCTAAAGAGACCCATTTAGCCATTTTAATGTTTTAATAATATGGACCTGCTCTTCACTTTTTCTTCAATATTTAAACTCGTTAAAGACCGGGCCCAAAGAGCTCACCGGTTTAATGGCTCCTCCAATGGCTCCTCTTCTCTTGTAGTATTTACATCAATAATTGAAATACTAAACTATATTAAAATTACATTTCATAAAAATAAATATAAAAGGAAGGATGCAGCCTCCATTTAATAATTACATCCCCAAAAAGAATGCCTATAATCATCATACATTCATCCATACAACAATCACAACAATTATGGATTTTTCCATGATCACCACCCTTCCTTACGAGCCATATATTCAAAATTTAAAGCTCTGGAAGGTATACATAAAATTCTGCATTTAATCAAATTTAAAGTCGAACAACGCAAATTACATTCCGAACGGAAGTTGTGTTGCCAACTTCAAATTCACAATCGTGAATCATTCACAGAATATAAACACAAAGTATAACAAGTTATGGATTTTTGATTCAAAATTGATTTAGTTCTAATTTTTGCTTATTTGATTAAATTTATCACATAAATTGATCAACTTCTATAGGCCACATAAGACCAAGAGAACCAATTCTCTTAACAAAAATAAATTGGCCATTAGAATGCAAAAATATATTTGAACTATAAATCAATTAAATGCATGAAAAACGCCTAAGGTTGGCTATGATACCACTGTTGGGGTTTTATGAATCATGTTTAGGTAAAATTAACAAAAGAACGCAGCGGAAACAAAAAAATATATTTTATACATGATTCTCCGAAGGCGTTGTTTGTGCGTTTTAATCAAAAATCTTAATATAAAAAGAGTGTTTAAATGAATTACCTCTCGAAGTGCGCTTTATACGAATTGGTTCGGATGTTCTATAGTTCGAGCCCCACAAACGTAGGACCTCTAGTTCAGACACACCAACAATGGACGTTGAACAGAAGAGAGAACTTTCGGATAATCACCATTACGATCGTGCTAGCAATCTCGTGGAAACAATCCGTCGTATCCTTGATGTATAATAGTCACGGCTCAAACGAGAGAACACTCTTCTTTCTTGCGTCTCGAAAAACACAAGAACACACACACGAACACGCACACATTTCTCTATTTTTGGCAACGAGCACTTATCCCCCACAAACCTTTTGCGGCAAGTTTTTTTTTTTTTTTAAATTTTAAAGCTTCTCACGAATCAGCAACAGTTGCTGATATCAGCAACCGTTGCTGATCTCTTAAAAAATGCACGATTGTGCATGAACGGTCACCGTTCATGCATGAAGCTTCCCAATTAATAAATAAATAAATAACATTGATTAATTAATTAAATGAATAAATAAATAAATAACATTGATTAATTAATTAAATGAATAAATAAATAATTAATCAATCCCTTTAAAGAAAAATAAAAATAAAAATGACATAATCTTTATATGTACAATTGGAATATATTAACATATATTCACTTTGGGCATGTATGTGCATCATATGCAGATAGGCTTGTGACTATAATACAAATTAAATTAAATCTCATTTAATTTAATTTCGAATCGACTCAATTCGATTGCAGTAATTGCAAACACATTTGCAACAATATTTCTCTCTTGTTCCACGTTATCCTAATTGTTTATGGTGTGTGACATCCCTAGGTTCATCACTAAGTTGGTAGTAAGAATTGTACTAACAAATTAGTACTCCCGAAAGAATTAATTGTCCCGATGAATCATTAGGTCCTACAAGCCATGATTGACATCTAACAATATGTCATGGCTACCCATATAGTGTGAATGTTTTAAGAACATAATGAATCTGTTAGTTTTGGCTACATTGTAATTCAATCCCTCTGTCTTACTATGTTCCGATCAAACAAAGATCATGGAATATTTGTCAAGTCATTAATTCGATCATATGCACAAATCTAATTGACATGCATTTTATTTGAGACATAAACAATTTATTCTTAGTTACAACCCAACCGAGGATTTCAATGCAGTGTCATAATTAGATCGCATAGGACATCATTATTATACCTTGCATGTAACAAGGAGATAGATTCCATATTGCGCACATATGCAACTTCGTCTATGAACAAAATATGACCATCGGGTACAAAGACGAATCAACAACCTGGCATTACGTGTACTTGTGAACCATATTTGTTCGACACACAAGTTAACACCGTGCCTCAGGTCTAAGGATTATTTACACAAACACTTGTGTTCTTAACTTAGGCATCACAATACCTAATGACTTGTGACTCATCATTCCCTTAAGTATCCAATACTTAATTGTGAAGTTATGAACACACCGGTCTCAACAGGATTATTAATATCCATTCAATAATCCATTGACCAGGAACAATTTAAAGATTCAGTCTAACTATGACCCTGTCACATATATTCTTGACATCTCAAGAATAGGTCTAGTTGCAACTGATCTTATGGAATCATTCATAAATATAAAATAATTGGACAAATGAATGAATATGACATTGCCAATAATTAAATAATAATAATAATGAAAGTACAACTAAAATCCCTAATATGTAACTATTACATAGTAGCTTTAGGGCATACATCCAACACCAACGACGTAGTCCGATGACAAACTCGTCAACCCATCACGAACCATTACGTACTTGAGGTCCGACGAAATCCGGATATCACAAATCTCCCCTCCTTAGAGAATTTCATCCTCGAAATTGTTTGTCTCTTACATCTCACTAAATAGGTGAGGATACCTTTGCCTCATTTCCTTTTCACTTTCCCACGTAGCCTCTTCGAGGTTGTGGTGTCGCCACAAGATCTTGACAAGTGGAATTCTTTTTGTTCGAAGAACTTGCTCCTTCTGATCCAGTATTTGGATCGGATTTTTGATGTACCTCACTTTCTCATCCACCTTGATGACTTCATGATCGAGTATATGAGCAGGGTCGGACTAATACTTCCTTAGTATCGACACATGGAAAATGTCATGCAGATTTGTCAATTTTTAGGAGGCAATGCTAATCTATAGGCTACATCCCCTACCTTTTTGAGGATCTCGAAAAGTCCAACAAATCTCGGGCTCAACTTACCCTTTATTCCAAATTGCGATATACCATTCATCGGTGATACCTTTAGAAATACGTGATCTCCCACGTTACATTCTAAGGGTCTCATGCGCTTATCTGCGTAGCTTTTTCTACCAATTATGGGCCATTTTAAGCCTATTCCTGATGATTTCTACCGCCTCTGTAGTACTTTGTACTAATTCAGGTCCTGTGAGTTTTCTTTCACCCACTTCGTTCCAGTAGACCGGAGTCCTACATCTTCTCCCATAGAGCGCCTCATAGGGAGCCATACCTATACTTTGCTGGAAACTATTGTTATACGCAAACTCCACCAAGTGTAATCTCTCATCCCAACTTCCTTTAAAATCAATCACGCAAGCTTTCAACATGTCCTCCAGTATATGGATCACTCTTTCTATTTGTCTGTTCGTTTGCGAATGAAAAGCAGTGCTGAACTGAAGCTTGGTTCCTAAGGCGGTTTGGAGACTTCGCCAAAAACTCGACGTAAACCTTGAGTCTCGATCTAAAGTGATGGTTACAGGAACACCATGTAAGTGTACTACTTGGCTTACATATAATTTGACTTATTTATCCATTGGATAATCTACATGGATTGCTTGGAAATGGGCAGATTTAGTCAGGCGATCCACTACTACCCAGATAGAGTCGTGACCACTTGACGTTCTCGGTAATCCTTGCACTAAGTCCATCATCACGTGCTCCCATTTCCATTCCGATATATCCAGTGATCTTAGCAGTCTGGCAGGCTTGTGATGTTCCACCTTCACATATTGGCATGTCAGGCATTGAGAAACGTGTTTAACAATGTCTTTTTTCATGCCATTCCACCAGTACTGTTGACGTAAGTACTGTTGACAAAATATCCCTCCTTATTTCTTCATTGTTGGGAACACATAGTCTTTCTTGGTACCTCACTGTTCCATCCTCAGAAACTTGGAACTCTGGTCTTTTACTTAAAGACACTTTATTTCGTAATTTTACAATTCCCGGGTTAGACTATTGTAACGTTCTAATTTTCCGAATAATTTCTGGTTCAATCCTCAGTGCGGCTAATACACCTATAAGATGGTCTATTTCCAACTTAAATTCTGAATTTGCTATCGTTTCTAACAGGTTCCATTCCGTTACTCTTACACTTGTCATATCTACTACTGACTTACGACTGAGAGCATCTACCACCTTATTCGCCTTTCCTGGATGGTATAGTATCTCACAATCGTAATCCTTTAGTAGTTCCATCCATCTTCTCTATCTCATGTTCAATTCCTTTGGTGAAAATAAAAGATTTAGACTTTTGTGATCTATATAGATTTCAAATTTTTCTCCATACAGGTAGTGTCTCCATATTTTCAAAGCGAAGACTACGGTTGCCAATTCTAAATCATGAGTTGGGTAGTTCAACTCATAAGGCTTCAATTGTCTCGATACGTAGGCTATAACTTTACCATATTGCATTAGGACACATCCCAATCCCTTGTGGGAAGCATCACTATATATCATGAATCCATTGGATCCAAACAGAATAGTTAGAATTGGAGCCGTGGTCAATCTCCTCTTGAGTTCCTAGAAATTCCTTTCACATTCACCACTCCATTCAAATTTTATGTTTTTCCGAGTCAACTGTGTCAACAAACCTGCAAGTCACAAGGATCTTTCTATAAATCTCCTATAGTAACCTACAAGTCCTTAAAAACTCCGTATCTCAATCGATGTTGTCAGTCTTGGACAATTCACTACCATCTCGACTTTTGTCGAGTCCACCGAGATTCCTTCTCCTGACACCACATGTCCTAAAAATATTATCCGGTCCAGCCAAAATTCACACTTACTAAATTTGGCATACAATTTATGGTCTCTAAGGGTTTGCAATATTATGCTCAGATGCTGAGCATGTTCCTCGGGTCCCTTAGAGTAGATTAGAATATCATCAATGAAGACAATCACAAACTGATCCAAATAGGGTTTGAATACCCTATTCATTAGGTCCATGAATGCAGTTGGGGCATTCGTCAATCCAAATGGCATGACTAGGAACTCATAGTGTCCATAGCGAGTCCTAAAAGCACTCTTGGGAATGTCTTCCTTCTTAATTCTTAGTTGGTGATATCCCGACCTCAAGTCAATTTTAGAAAAGACCGAACTTCCTTACAGCTGGTCAAATAAATCATCAATTCTAGGTAATGGGTATTTATTCTTAATGGTCATTTGATTCAATTGTCTATAATCGATGCACAAGCACATCGATCCATCATTCTTTTTCACAAATAGAACTGGTGCACCCCCACGGGGACGCACTTGGCCTTATGAATCATCTATCAAGTAATTCTTGCAGTTATACTTTCAACTCTTTTAGTTCCGCCAAAGCCATCCTATACGGGGCTTTGGATATAGGTTCAGTTCTAGGCATCAGTTCGATTTCGAACTCGATTTCCCGTTCCGGTGGTAATCTGAGTAATTCTTCAGGAAATACATATGGAGACTCCTTTTCCACTTGAATTTCATCGAGTTTGCCTTCCTTCTTCGCATGGTCCTTTACTACCGCTAGGCATCCTTGACATCCTTCGTCAAGAAGTACACGCGCCTCTACTACCGAAATAAGAACCATTGAGGGGTTTGTCTGATCTCTGTAAAATTCAAAACTAGGCTGATTTAGTGAGTCGAACTGAATCATCTTTCTATAACAGTCTACTCTAGCCCGTTGTTCACGGAGCCAGTCCATTCCTATGATGACATCAAAGTCATGCATACCCATCACTACTAGGTCTATTTCCAAATCTCATCCCCCTATGGTTATCTTACACTTCTTACATACTAGAGTTGACAGCACCATGTCCTTCAGTGGCATAGAAATACAAAAAGGCATTTCAAGAAATGTAGTTCCTATTTCACTCAATCGTCTATACCTTTCAAACTCAAAAGAATGTGTGGCATCCGTATCAAATAACGCATACACTTTTTTTCCATTTATAGAAATCATAATTGAGATAACATTTTTGGAAGCTTCTACTTCCTCCTAGGTGATTGCGTACACCATTCCTTGTGCTGGTGGTCTCTGTGATTTCCCTTGTGGAGGTGGTCTTCCTACATGTTGTTGCACTTGTTGCACCGAGTTGACATTCTACTGTGATCCTCCTTATGGACAATCTCTCCTAAAGTGTCCCCTATGTCCACAACTAAAACACCTTTGTTGATTGTTACAGGGTCCTGGTCCATGTTGTCTACCACACCTTTGGCAAGAATTGTTTTAATATGGCATTTTTCCTAGAATTTGACCACTCTTGGTCTTTCCAAAATTTCCAAAATTTCGCTTCTTCTTAGAATCCCAAGGCAACTCTTGGGTTGGATAAGGCCTCTTACCTCGTCGGACATCACTCAATGTTAACTGCCTCCCTGATTCCATTTGCTCCCTTATTACTTCTTGTTCCACAAGCTGGGCTGTTTCATAAATTTCATTATAATTTCTTATATTTAAAGGCACCGAGTTACCTCCTGATGTCCGTCCTCAGGCCATTCAGAAATCTCTTAGCTTTTTCCTCTTGTTCCTTTATCAATCTAGGAGTATACCTAGACAACTCAGAAAATTTTGCTTCATATTGGTCTACCGTCAACTCCTTTTGTTCTAATCGAACAAATTTTGTGATTTTCGTATCCCTAGCATAGTAAGAAAAATGCTTTCTATTAAAGCTCTGACAAACTCATCCCGGTTTACGGCAATACCAGGTGGAAAGATAGTGTCTCTAGAAGCTCTCCACCAATGTTTGGCATATCCCTCTAGTTGGTACTCTGCCAAGGTTATCCTTTCCGCATCGTTACAATTCAACAACTGGAAAGTTCTTACTATTCATCGATCCATTGTTCTGCCTCCTCAGGACTTCCCATTCTTGTAAACTTAGGTGGTTTCAATTTCAAGAATTGTTCCACCAGTCCTTGAGTGTGGCGTTATGCTCCGAGTTGTTGTTGTTGAGCTTGTCTTTCCATCAGATTTCCTATGTTAGTCAATGCCTACAGGATGTCCTCCATTCGAGGTTTTGCCCTTAAAGCAGTAGCCTCAGTCCTTGATGGAGGAGAACTCCCGGTTCGTACCATGGTTTCCTACAGGTCATCAAGTATTTGCCTCAGGAACAATTAGTGACTTAGTGTCACTAATTGACTACGAAAGAAAAGTAACGTAAGAACGTTATTGGAGTCACATAAGTAACATAAAAATGTTACTCACACGCATAGGTAACTTATGATCGTTACCGGTATTTTACAAGTGAAAGTCAATCACCCGTTGTTCATAGTTAGTCAACTACCCCAAGTTAGTGCCTAATTGTGTGCATCATTATACCCTCCTTTTCTACTAAGGCACCTTATCACTCCAGGTAGACCAAAGCTCTGATACCACTTGTTGTGACGACCCTGACCGGGCTGCGACGGTCCACGATCCTTAAGGTCCGCCACTTACATATCCTGGTCCCTGCGCTATATCATTGCGGAAGCGAGTATCCAACTCCATCTCAACTTAACTTAAAATGATGCATACGATATATAAACCAGGCACTTTTATTTTTTATATCTCTTGGATGACGTTAGTCGGTACACATAGGCCAAAAAGTTCCTATATTTGGCTATACCAAAATTGAACCGACTATCTAGCTGTCTATCCACATCGTCGTCCTAGTGTCATGTCCTGGCCTCCAAAAATGCTGCCGTCCTCCCAGGTCCTCCATTACTCCACCCCGCTTGACCCGTCATCATCATCCTCCAGCAGTGGCAGTAATCCTACCGTGCGCTTGTTAACTCGAGCGTATAGGACAAAAAACCCCATGAGCACAAGGCTTGAGGTAAGTCCGACATCTATGGTAAGGATCACCTAGATCCGGATAAATGTGATCTCCGGTAGGTCGGGTCAGGATGCTCCATCTGCTCCCATGGGAGGTCGATGGGGATACCATAGAATATTCCAGAGGACGCGGGCTGCAGCGGCATCTCTATATCTCTCAAATATGATAGCCCCACAAGGGGTGAGTACAACTACTCAGCAATCAAAATTCTACTAAACTATATCACATAAGTCTATCACCACTCGATTCCATGCAATCCAAAACAAAGCACACACTGAAGTAAGAAATATGCATCAATTCATAAGGATATCATAACAAAACAACATAATACAACGAGAATTTTAGAAACTCAATATATCTCAATTCACTACCACCATCTTCCGGAAGGACTAGTGTTTGCATCCCTCCAAGCTCTCGCACCCTACCTGGCATCACAAGGACCTTCGGTTCCATATTTCAGTCATTGCGCATCCGGAGCATGTTACATTACACCTCCAAGCATCTTGCATCCCACCTGGCATCACGAGGAATCTCCGGGGCTCATCAAGTCATGATGTCCCTAGGCATCCGGTACGTGTTACATCACACTCCTGGGCATCCCGCCTTCCGAGGAACCTCCGAGGCTCACCAGTCCCCAGGCATCCAAAGGCATCGCCATCACGATCCTCCAGGCAACCCGACACCTAGGGCATCGTCGTCCCAGGGGTCCGACGGCATCAATAACGTTTCAACCATGGTGTAGTAGTCTAATCAATTTAATGCCAAAACATTTTCGTATTGACAATATGTGAAATTAATCCCAATTCATGGTATAAATCGATGTGCAATGAAATCTTTAGAGATATACCAAATCAGTGGCAACAACACTCACATAAAGTCCAGAGTTCGAATACCAGAATAAATTGAAATAAATCTTTATCGTTCCACCCCGATCATAATCCGAAATCCATAGGTGTAGACTTAGAACTCGCTCATGCTTCAAAAACTTGATAATTTTCATCAAAATAGTGTGTATATTTTGAAATATTGTAGACAACACATTGGCGAGTCGATAATTTCAGTCCCGGCCTTAACATTTTGAAGTGAAAGTTTTGAAATACCAAAATCAGCATGTTCATGAGTCTCAAACCCAAACATAATCGTACAAACACAAAATTCTTTCTCAAACAGCTCATGGTCGATCCGATGACTTCCAAGTTCACAAATCAATGTGAGTAACCTAGAATAATATTAGTTTACGGGACGCATTTCACCAAACAACAACTGAGTTCATGCGATATAGGTTAGTAGATATCGACTTGCCTCAAGTCTGATGGTGTTGATGGCGAGATAGCAGCGAGCTGTGGCTGAGGTGAGCTGGATGGCACAACGGTAGAGCGAGGACACGGCTGATGGCTAGCTATGGTGTTGGGAATATCGGATCCCCAAAAACCAGAATCGACACTAAATCCAATCCCTAAAATGAATGCGGAAGACGAAGCCCGGGAAAAACATGTATCACCGATCCTAAAGCACACCACGGAATCGAGTGTACCTTGTTAGCCACAAATTAAACACCAATGCCGATAAGAGGAAGAGAAAACTGATCTCGTTCGATCTGATGATGTCGATTGGCCTTGAAGGGAAGACGGTATCGCCGTTTGCGCTCGTTTTTCTTTTGGAGGGAGAGAGGGAGAGAAAGCGTATGTAATAATGCCAAAGGGTGCGTTCTCCCTCTCTTTCCTCCCTTATATACGTTCCCTAAAAAAAAAAAGAAACGTACCCCTTCATCGTATCCCTCTATCCACGGGCCCTAATCCTGTGGGCCGGACTTTTAGGCCTAACATGGGCGGACGGGCCAACTTAGGCCCATCACATAAAACCATAATCTCCTACTTGCACATGGTGGGCCGAATAGGATTCTCTTTACCTCTCTTCAACATTCATACCAGTGAATAATCCGTGTGACCAGCATACTTTGAGAGCTCGTTGCTATACATCTGTTAGGAATATATAGCAGCTCATAATGGGCATCACATCCTGAGTAGATTTAATATGCAGTACCCTAGATCGATCGATCACATTTATATCTCTCTTGATCTCTTTTAAACAATGATATATATATTGTATTCATAATTATGATTATCCCAAAGACAGTCATAATTGGTTAACCGGTGAATACAAAACTACAATGTGATTCTCCAAATTCGATCTTCCTCTTTCCTTCAAACTCTCAATTTCAGTTTAGCTTGCTTTTCTAAAAATGCCCCATTAGATCGAATCATCTCATGACCATTGGCAACATCCTAAGATAGCAAACACTAAATAGAAATCTTGAGAATAAGTAAGAGTCATGAGGGGACTAAAAATTGAGGAACTCTTTTTCTCAAGAGTCTCACACGATATAAAAGTTGAGATCAAACTTTTTGCCACTCTTATTGGTCGTTTCATGCATACGTAGTATGAAATACGTATTACAGTATTAACTCCTTTCCCATGGAGCGCATGTCTACACCTTCAATACCGTACAGATGATAGTTCAGACATACCCAATGTCTAACTTGAGTTCACGTATCTACTCATTCACAAAATTCATCGGAACTCACATCTGGTATCATAGACAGATAAAGTAAAATATGTGGGGTATTTTACTTTCGGACATAGTACATATTATGTCCTCATCTTAACACTCAGTTAAGGTGACATACGTGTTTAAGCTTGAGCTCTCGATTATCACCTAGATAATAAGCTTAAAAACAGTTTCATCTCTATTTATCACACAGTAAATAGAGGCGATTACCCGTGTGAGTGAGCCAATCTTATATCTATCCGACATACTTTCTCAACTTAAAGTAATGCACTGAGCATTAAGATGCATAAAGATCAAACAAATATTCATAAGCATTAATGATGAAAGCACAAATTCATCAAATGTGAACACTTAGGGAAATTACAATCCAGTACATCAAACTCTATGCAATCCTAGAGATTTCATATGGTCATAAAACACATCTCTAGGTATTGGCTTTGTCATAGGATTTGCTACCATTCTATGCGTAGTATGTACTCTAAGTTCACGTCTTTTCGTGCAATCAAATCTTTGACAAAATTATACTTGGTATCTATGTGTTTGGTCTTGCCATGATATTTTGGATCTTTGGTGTACGTTTTTGCTGCTTGGCTATCACAGTTAACCAACAATGAATCTGCAGCACTTCCAATAACACCTAAATGATCCAATAATCTCTTTAGCCAAACATCTTCTTATACTGTTACTGATAATGCCACGAACTCAGTTTCCATCGTGGACAATGCTATACACTTTTGTTTCTTACTGCTCAAACATATGGTGCTATTATTCAGTAAGAAAACAAATCCAGAGGTAGATTTTCTTTCATCTAAATCTCCTCCCTAATCAGTATCCGAATAGCCTTAGAGTCGCAGATCCTTTTCTTTATAACTCATCGTATAATCAGCAGTCCCCTTTAGATACCTCAGTATTCTCTTAACGACTTTCCATTGTGCTGGACCTGGATTGGATTGATATCTACTCACCATTCCAACTGCAAAACATATGTCAGGTCTTGTACACATCATAGCATACATCAAGCTCCCAATAACACTAGCATAAGGAACATGTTTCATTTGTTTCTTCTCTTGTGGATTCCTTGGACACAGTCTATGGCTCAATCCTTCACCTTTTGCAATAGGAGTGTCTATGGGTTTTCAATCTTGAAATCTTAATTCCAAGAATGTATGCAGTCTTACCCATATCTTTCATCTCAAAGTTGGAAGATAACCAACTCTTGACGGTGTTAACAAACTCCATATTACTTCCGGCAATTGGTATATCATCAACATATAATGATATAATCACAAATTGATCCTTGGATCTTTTGATATATACACAATGATCCTCGTCAATCATTGTAAAATCATATGCCATTATGGCATTATGAAAATGTATATACCATTGTCTTGATGACTGCTTAAGGCCATATATCGACCTCAAAAGTCGACATACCTTTTCCTTCTTGGCCTTTCACTATGAAACCAGCAGGTTGTTCCATATATATTTCTTCCTCTAATTCTACATTGAGGAAAGCAGTCTTTACATCCATTTGATGTAACTCAAGCTCCATACTAGCCACTATTGCCAGAATAATGCGAATTGAGGTAAATCTCACTACAGGAGAAAATGTATCTTCATAATCAATTCCTTCCTGTTGATTATACCCCTTCACCACAAGGTGAGCCTTATGCCTTTCTATCGAGCCATCAGCATTTCGCTTTATTTTGAGAACCCACTTGTTCCCAATAACTCTGCGTTCTTTTGGAAGATCAATAAGTTCCCAGACTTGGTTTGATTTCATTGACTCCATTTCCTCTTCCATTGCATGAATCCATTTTTCCTTAATAGGGCAATTTAGAGCCTCATTAATATTTTTTGGCTCATTCTCATCTTGCGGAGCAATCATAAAAGTTTTCCCTTTAATGTCAAAACGTTGACGGGGAATACTTTGGCAACTTATTCGCCGTATGGGAGATTGTACACTTAGCACATCATTCCCCATTATGCTCCCACTAGGATTAGATAATGATGACGTCGTCTCATCATGTAATGAGTTGAATTTAATTCATCACTTCTCATATTACTCCCACTTGAACGAACTCCACTAATATTATTATCTTAATCCAAGGTTTCAAATAGGGAATAATCTTCACCTATTTTGCCCTTCTTAGGAAATTCATCCTCTAAGAATGTGACATATTGTGATTCAAATTCAGTTATACTCCCACTTTCCTGCTCGCCTATAAACACATACCCTTTAGAGTGTTCAGAGTATCTCATGAAAATACTCTTATTTCCTTTGGGACCCAATTTCCCAAACTTGTGAGAGGACTCATGAGTATAGGCAGCACAACCCCATGACTTAAGAAAACTTAAGTCCGGTTTTCTACCTATCCATAACTCATATGGAGTGGAAATAACTGATTTGGAAGGCATCCGGTTAAGTATATAGGCAGCAATTAACAACGCATCACTCCAAAAAGTGATAGGTAAGTTAGCATGCGCCATCATGGGCCTAACCATTTCCAGTAGGGTTCTGTTTCTTCTCTCTGCAACACTGTTTTGTTGAGGAGTATATGGAATAAACAACTGTCTTTCTATTCCTTTTTCATCACATAATTTTCTGAACTCATCAGATAAATATTCTCGACCTCGATCGGATTTAATACTTTTATTTTCTTATCTAATTGATTTGCTTCCAAGTTCATAAACCTTTTGAAACAACTTAATGCTTCAGATTTATGAGAAATCAAATAGACATATTCGAATCGAGTATAATCATCTATAAAAGTGATGAAATAAACAACCCCATGCCTTCCTCTCACATTCATTGAACCATAGACGTCAGAATGGATTAAATACAGAGGAAATTCAGCTCTTTTACCTTTTCCAAATGGTTTTCTTGTCGTTTTCCCTCCTAGGCAATGCTCATATATATGGGCAAATCGACTTTTTCAATGTTGCCCAACAAGCGCTCTTTGGCTAGTCTATTCATACGTTATTGGCCAATATGACCAAGTCTAGCATGTCACATATTCACATCATTATCATATGAAGTAGAAAACATAAAACAAGGGAATAACAAAATATTGACACCACCACAGTTAACATTTAGTACAATAAAACCATCCAGAAAATAACCACAACCATAGTAGTTTGTATCCAAATACAAATTTACATCTCTATTATGGAAGTTCATACTAAAACCAAGCGTAACCAACACCAAAATAGACACAAAATTTCGACAAATCTCAAGAGCATATAGAACATCAAGGTGCGTCCACCACTCATGTTCAATTGGCAGGTGCCAATTCCTTTACTTCAGCTCTGGAGTTGTTTCCGATATGGATCCACTTAGTTCCAGTTGGTACTCGTCGGAATTCCACGAAGGATTCTCTATCCTTCCCTCCATGGTCTGTCGCTTCTGAATCTACAGTCCACAAAGGATTGGATTCAGCCAATAATATAGAACTTGACACATAAGCAAAGTTCTCAAATGTACAAGAGGTGTTTACCTTTTTCGGCTCACAACAGTTGTGAGCATAATGACCTTTCTTGTCACAATTGTAACACCTCACCCTTGACATTTTCTTCACTTGAGGACGTTTTCCTCTCTTGTGTTGGTTAACTCTTGATTTCTTGCAATAAGGAATTGATCCTTTGCATTCCCACATATTAAACGAATCAATACGTTTGCGCTTAGAGTTCAAAGCCCTTTCTGAGCTAGAACCAGCATTGCAAATGTCCGTTTTCGGCTCAAATGCCGTTAGGTGGTCCTCTACTAGCTCAAGGTGGCGCATGGCATCCGCAAGATCTTCCATAACATGGTCAAGAGCTTCTAGTGCTTTTTTCTTTTCCTGCACATATTGAATCTTCATATTCAATATTTCACAACTGTTTCCATTCATATCAGCAATTATGTTCTTAGTTGCTGAAAACATCGACCTGAACACATCAGACATTTATGCATGAATAATTAATTCCTATCATTTATGCATCCACTTTGCATAGACCTATCATATCAATGAACAATTTCAAGTAAGGTTTCAGAATCAAAAGGTCATTATGTTTCCAATCATCCTCCAAAAATCCTAATTCAAAATTATTATTAATATAATTGTCTTATGCAAAATAAATTCTATGAAGTTACAAAAACTTCTATGAACTACCTACAGCAGTCAACAATAACAGAAAGCAAATAATATTCGACATCCAAAAGAATAACAATGCTTTCACATAATACAACTATCCATTACACTAAGCAATATATACAGAGAA
The DNA here is from genome assembly GCA_016097615.1 of Eucalyptus dawsonii. Classification (NCBI taxonomy): domain Eukaryota; kingdom Viridiplantae; phylum Streptophyta; class Magnoliopsida; order Myrtales; family Myrtaceae; genus Eucalyptus; species Eucalyptus dawsonii. Next base: position 35,741,573 of record CM027878.1, read on the forward strand.
AAATTTCAACATAGAAAGAGATATTCACACCCAAAAATATCTCAAACTAATCTAAGAAATAAGTAGGGAATGTTCCTTCTAATCTATCAGTCAAAATATCAGAGAAATTTGAAGGCACATTTGACAACCAAGGAAAAAACTTTTGGAGAGCTTTCATGTCGCCTCCAAGGCGCATTCACTCTGCGTCATGTGGCGCTCAATCTAAGGGTTGAAGTTTTGGTTAACTCAATCCTATAATACTCTCTTACAAAAAGCTACCACTAGCCTCCTATAACCCGGGGCCACGTTGACCTCCCATAGCCAATCTAACACTGCTTGCCATTCAGGTGCAAGAGTGTTCATCAAAGCCGGCACCTTCTCAAAATCCGGCATAAGATAACCATTCCAGATGATTTCTTGTATCATCTGATTGACCTTGACCACATGTGATACTAAATCACCGTCATGTCACCAATAATTAGCTAACTCTATCATTAGCCTTTTAAGTCTTGCATTTCCCTCGTCCGTTCTCGGGATTGCAGGTATCCTTGCATAACGCATCATAGTTCCTGCAACAAATGCATAACTAAAAATGAATTACTTATAATCCATAATGTACATAAGGGAAAATACATAATTTTCCATAATTCATGCAACAAATGCATAATAAACAATGGACTACTTATAACCTACATAGACATAATTGAAAAAGAAACACATTCTCTTCCTTTTTTTTTTTTTTTTTGGGTCAACGGTTAACGGTCAACAGTCAACAGTCAACGGTCAACGGTCAATGGTCAACGGAAGTCAACGGTCGATGGTAGTCGATCAACGGTCAACGGTCAGCGAGTCAACGGGAGGCGGGCCGGTCGGACTGGTCGAACCGGTCGGACCAGTTGGCCGGTTGGGCCGAATCGGACGAACCGACCGGCACGTGCCGCGCGCGTGTGCGGGTTGACGTCACACAAACGTCAGCCGGCACGTGCTGGCCGCGTGCACGGGCTGACGTCACGCAGACATCAGCCGGCACGTGCGCGGCACGCGCTAAGCTTCCGCGCATATCGGGTCGGGTCGGGTCGGGTCTCTGGTCGGGTCGGGTCGCCGGTTGGGTCGGGTCACCGGTCGATCATCCTGGCCGTTAATGTGACGTCACGGTGACGTCAGCACGCCTCGGTTCGCCGACTGGCACGTGCCGGTTCGCCGCCGCCGCCGCGCACGTGTCGGTTCGCCAACCGGCGCTTCCGGCGTCTCCCGGCATCGCACAACCCATCGACGGACTCGTATCGACAAGCCCTTTCACCCTATGCCTTCAAAAGTCGATTTTGACTTACATAAACTCGAAAAAACGGATGAACAGTGCTCGGGTGTCGAGATTTCTCACCCCGATCCGTGTCGGCCGAATATTTTCGCGAAAAATCAATCATAAAACATCAAAGGGGTCGGGAAAACATGAACTAGGGCTCTGATACCAATGTTGGGAATATCGGATCCCTGAAAACCGGATTCGACCCTAAATCGAACCCTTAAAACGAATGCGGAAGACGAAGCCCGAGAAAAACATGTATCACCGATCCTAAAACATACCATGGAATCGAGCGTACCTTGTTAGCCACAGATTAAACACCAATGCCGATAAGAGGAAGAGAAAACCGATCCCGTTCGATCCGATGACGTCGATTGGCCTTGAAGGGAAGACGGTATCGCCGTTTGCGCTTGTTTTTTTTTTTTTTTTGAGGGAGAGAGGGAGAGAAAACGTACGTAATAATGCCAAAGGGTGCGTTCTCCCTCTCTTTCCTCCCTTATATACGTTCCCTCAAAAAAATAGAAACGTACCCCTTCATCGTATCCCTTTATCCACGGGCCCTAATCCTGTGGGCCGCACTTTTAGGCCTAACATGGGCGGACGGGTCAACTTAGGCCCATCACATAAAACCATCATATAGCATGGTAAGGAGACCGGCGACATGGTGATGCGGCTGTCGGCAGTGAGGTGCGAGTGAAACGGTGCCGGAGTTTGGACTGGAATTTGCGGAATTCTGGGGGAGGAAGATAGTCGACGGTAATGAAGTGAAGCCGAGCGTATGAGGGAAGAAGACTGCACCTTCTGCTTTCTTCGTGGGTTCCGCTCGTTTCCCTCTTTGTTGACTTTCATTGTCAATGTTTTGGGTGTGCGGTGGCCGTCCAAGCCGAGTGCAGGTGGAGGGAGGTGTCACCAACAGGGCTGCCGCACGCCATTTTGCATGTTTCATGCGATACGTGGCCTCTCTGTTGGCTGAAGAAAAAGAATCCTGGCTGCCCCTTTAGTCAACGGTTCTTCTTTTGTTGACGACTCGTAGACGTGAGCGTGGGCCTTCATTGCTAGCATGGTCGAAGTCTTCATTTCCCCTTTGCCGTTCAGCTGTGGAGAACCGGCCTTGATTGTTGCATGGTCTTGCATGGCTAACTCCTCCGCTTGTTAATCAACATAAAGAAGGGAACGTGCATGGGAGATGTAGAGTCATCCGACGAAAGGAACGGCCGCGCCGATGAGTACGTAATTCAGGTCTTCAGTTCGGTTGGTTTGTGAGGTAGCTCAAGGTTAACGTTTGTCTTCATAGCTGACCGCGTTAAACGAGAAATTTTAGACGAGGTGCCATTGCGAGAACATGACGATACGTGACGTCTTAGTATGGTGATGATAGTAATGAAATGGCGTCTGCAAATGGCGCCAACGATGTAGTCCAATGACAAACTCATCGACCCATCACGAACCGTTACATACTCAAGGTCCAACGAAATCCCGATGTCACACCTTTTCTTCCTTTGTACATCTCAATAAGGCAAAGGCCTTCTCCAACTCTTTAATGCACGAGGCAGCAACCTTGAGATCACCCCTTCATGTGAACTGAGGTGGCTTCAACTTAATAAACTGCTATACCAACCTCTCGATTCCGTTTCCAACTAATGGGTCCTCGTTATGAGCAGCGTCAGCGGTAGCTTGCGGCTAAGCCTACTGTGTGATATCGAGATTTCACCGGACCTCGAATATGTATCGGTCCATGACGGGTCGATGAGTTTGTCATCGGACTACGTCATTGGCACCATCTACAGCCCCGTTTCGTCACTGTCCCCATCATTTTCGAGACGCACGATATCTTGATAACGTCTCATTTAGAAAAAATTTCGAATCGCCACACGTTAGACCAAGGGTTTGCTCTTATGCGTACATTGCCAAGTGAAATTTCACGCAACGTCCAGCCCGTGCACATGCCATCGTAGCCGATGAAAATGAGAAATGCCGACCCGAGTTTTCCTGCCAACCAACTAGATTTGGACCCCGATCACGAATGTCTCCGACTACGCTTTCCTCTCCTTGCGACCAACAAACGGGAGACTGGAACCCCGCCATCGGCAAGCCCACACCCGTCCTACCCTCGGCGGTCAACCAACGGGGATCCGTTGACCCCGAATTGGACAGCCACGTAGGCTGCGTTTGTTTTGATTTCTTTTTTCCGTTTTTAAACATTTTTTTTGTTTTTTTGTTCCTGGGAACAAAAAAGGAATAAAACGCGTTTGTTTGCGTTTTTGTTCCAAAATTATTTTTTTGTTCCTAGAAACACATCTGAAATGTAAAACAAGAAACAAAAAAAAAAAGTTGTTTCTTGTTTCTGGAACAAAATTTAGGAACACTTTCAATTTTCTTCTCTTTTTTTTCTTCTTCTTTTCTTCTTATTTTTTCTTTCTTTTTTCTTTGGCCAGTGACCTTGCTGGAGCGTCGCCGGCCCCTGGCAAAGCTTAGCCTCGCACCGGGCGGGGCGAGCTCGATCTCGCCCAGATCTAGCGAGGCCGAGCTCACCTAGCGGCCGACGAGGCTCGGCCTCGTTGGGCCACCGCTAGGTTGGCGTCGCCTGGCGGTGGCCCGGTGACGCCGAGCCTCGCCGGCCGCTGGGCGAGTTGGCCTTGCCCAGCTACGGTGAGGCTCGGCCTTGTAGGGGGCCGGCGAGCCTCGCGTGGCCGGGCGAGGCCGCCGGCCAAAAGAAGAAAAAAAGAAAAAAGGAAAAAGAAAAAAAGGAAAAAATAGAAAATAGAAAAAATAAAATAAAAATATTAAAAAATAAAAGAAATAAAAAAATTATACAAATTTACCAAACATGTTTTTGTTCATTTTTTTATTCCCGAACAAGTTTATCAAACGCGTTTTTTTTGTTCAAAAATTGTTTCCCTTTAACAAAAACACTTTTTTTTTTTTAATTTCTGTTTCCTAACCATTTTTAAACAGAAATGTTACCAAACGCCGTAGTGGCCATCTTTCTCACAAGTGGTGAGAGGGGCCGTCGGCTACAACCACGCCCTCTCCCATCTGTCGTCTGCACGAGCAGCCACAGAAGGAAGAGGGGGGAGGTTGACTAAACAGTTAATGGCGGAGAAAGCAAGGAGGACCCCCTGCTGCTTCTTCTTCTTATTCTTCTTGGAGACCTTCGCGGTTTCGGTCTCAGCCGAAGAGAAATTCCCCAAATCCTCGCCGTGCATTGCCACCAGCGTCGACCACTGCATTACCGACCTCCTTGCCGAGGCTCGACCTGCCTCATCGCTGTTGGGTCACCCACAGCCGACCACAACCCACCCAGCCGACCACCTTGGGAAGTTCTCCCTGCTTCGCTCGCGGTTTGTTGCCGATGACCACCGCCAGTCATCGACACCGCTGCTCATGCCTCGTCACCATCCCTCAGCTGCCATTGGACCGGGAGGCCAGCAGCTTGCCTCGCATCGTACGCTACCGTCACCGTTGCCTTGCCACAACCGCACCCGCCGCTCACGCCTTGAGGACCCGAGGCAAGTGGTATTTCTATCGCTCTATATTGTGCGAGAATACCCTGCTCGTGTGTCCGGATTAGGTAGAATGTTACGCAATTAGTGTTGGTTGATCGGTATAGGCGGTATGGTCGCAATCATCGTTGTTGGATGCTGAAAGGTGAAATGTTTAGACGGCTCGATGTTGTCCTTGGCGAGATGAGTCGAGTTTATCATTGAGCGATCCCGTATGCGCATGACGATCATTGGTAGATTCAGCACGGGTTCAAATATAAGGTTATGGGCTATTATCGTCATAAGATTGGTATATTGGCTATTAGTGGAATCGGTCCCGCTTGTTGTGATTCGATGTAGGGTTAGAATAGGTCAGATATACATAGTCTACGGCCGAGTGTTAAGAGACCTTAGGCGAGTCACCAAAATTAGGTCGAATAGAATAAAAGGTAGTACGAACCTCGGGTATACATGTGCGATGATTCTATTAAAAACCTGTTAGGTGCTGCGTCATGATTGAAACGTTATTGATGCCGTCGGACCCCCGAGACGACGATGCCCTGGGTGTCGTATTGCTTCTAGATGCTTGGGGACTAGTGAGCCTTGAAGGTTTCCTGGGTGTCGGGATGCTTGGAAGTGTGTCGTAACACATTCCGGATGCCTAGGGACATCAGGCATGATAGCCCCGGAGGACCTCGTGATGCCAAGTAGGGTGCGAGATGCCTAGAGGTGTGACGAAACATGCTTTGGATGCCCGGTGACTAAAATATGGAACCGGAGGACCTCGTGATGCTAGGTAGGGTGCGAGATGTTTGAAGGGATGCAAATACCGATTCCTCTGAAAGATGACGGCAGTTAGAATTATCATTGACTCGACTTATGAACTGTTTCGACTGTTTAAATTGCTTTCCTAATACTTCGCTTGAATTGTCCTTGTAGCTTTATAGTACTTTGAGTTATTCTGTCCTACATGTTGCATGCTGGAATGTCATAGGTGTGGTAGACTTGTATAATATGGTTTGATAGGCTTCCCTATGCTGAGTAGTCATACTCACCCCTCGTGGGACCATCATATTTCAGAGACGTAGAGATGCCGCTACAACCCACGTCCTCTGGCATATTCTATGGGATCCCCATCGATCTCAAATGGGAGCAGACGGAGCACCCCGATCCCAACCTACCGGAGATCACATTCATCAGGATCCGGGTGATCCTACCGTGGATGCCGGACTTACCACAGGCCCTGTGCTTATAGGGTTTGTTGTCCTATACGCTAGAGTCAACGAGCGCACGGTGGGACCACTGCCGTTGCTGGAGGATGATGACGATGGGTCGAGTGGGGTGGAGTATTGGAGGACTCGGGAGGATGGTGGCATTTTTGGAAGCCAGGTCATGATGCCAAGACGACGATGTGGATAGACAGCTGGATAGTCGGTCCAATTTTGGTTTAGCCAAATATAGGAACTTTTGGCCTATGTGTACTGACTAATATCGTCTGAAAACTATAAATAAATAAAGTGCTTGGTTGATATATGGTGTGCATCATTCTTAGTTTGATTGGGGTATTTGTTTGCTTTCGCAATAGTTTAGCGCGGGGACCAATGAAAGTCGCAACATAGGCAAACCCTAAGGGTCAAGGGTCGTTCATTCAAAGCCGTTGCCGCAAAAAGGATACCACTGCAATAGAGTGGCATCAAAGCAAAGGATATTCAGGACAATGAAATGCCGTGGTGACCTCAACGAGTTGGGGTCCGTCACATACTGCCCCATCAAGTTCCCAATGGTCTCTATGGTTTGTAGATCCCCATCAAACCCGGGATCCTCTTATGCCCTGCCTCGAGCGCTTGCCATGGTGCTGCCCTTCTTTACTGCATTTTTGTAGTTGGGCTAAGCTCCGCTCACAGCTGATTCTACAACCTCAATAGGACAATTAGAAATTCAGAATCATAATTTAGTAAGGCAATCAACAATCACTTGCGTATCATAAGCGTTCCTAGCTAATTATCCCAAGGTCTCAACACACCTTATCATTCCAGGTAATGATCATGCTCTGATACCAACAAAGGCGGGGATGTCACAGCCCGACCCACTTCAAGCGCGTGGCAAGCCTCACTTCTATACTTGTGGCTGTTCAATTGCGATGTTCCAAGAGGTGTTGCGACGTCCCAGGAGGTGTCACCAAGCCAATACATAATAACGATAAAGCGCACAAATCTCCAACCACCTTTCAGCAGGGATAGTTAAAATACACACATATATATATATATATATATATATATATATATATATATATATATATATATATATAAGCATCATAAGTTGACATATAATACGCAACAAGTTCACAAGTTAAACAGAAGCTTCTCCATATCTAAAATGCCTAATCGTGTTGCCACAACCTCCTACAAAAGGGCCCGGGGTACACCTATGCCTCTAATACTACAGGGGTGGTCAAAAAAGTGCTAGCAACCCCATTGCTACCTAACCCTTAATGGCCTCTAGGATCCATGTCTCTTGCTTGGTGATCAGCTCGGGGTCGTGCTCGGTGATCAGCTCGGGGTCAAGCTCGAGGTCGGACACCTCCTTATCGAGAATGCCCTCATCCTTAGCATCCCAGTTAATGCCTCCCCCGAGCCTCTGACACCCAGCAAACCATTGAAGCCGGGGATGGGACTATGGCTCTCGCCGCCCACCTAAAAGTACCATGCCACAAATCATTGTGGCACAAGGTTAGGTAGACCTTCATTGACCCAGGTGGTCATGAAATAACGTGTGTAGTGCATGTCAGCCCTTGTCGCTACAAGGTACTCAGTCACCTCTTGATTGTGCTCAACGAGGAGGCCAAAATGTATTTGTCAGAATGGCTCAGCCATTCTTAGGGCTTGTAAGCATTTCAATAAACGAATATGAGATAAATTTAATGAGTGAACTTCCTAGACTTTGCATAAGGAAGTTGTTCACCTTGAAAGCACTCTAAATAAGCAATTATCTATCGATGGCAAAACATGGCAACGCTCTTCTCATTTTATCCTCACTATTCTCATAATAACAAATATATTATTTAAGGTCATTAATATAGATGCATAGGCAATTCCATAACATATATTCCATGCTCTTGACCCAAACATATGAATGCACATTATGGTTTAAATCATGCACTCATGCGCTTTCCATACAAATATGTCTAGATTATTGTGGCATCCTGAAATTCCTTGCTAGCCAATTAGGGGTGCTTCAGTTAATATCTTGTATTGAAATCTATGGCCGAGTTTAAAAGGATAGACCTTGGAAAAGAATGACTTATCTCTGGCCATGTGCTTCGTGAATTAGAATCCATAGGTTTGTAATTCTAAGTGTTTAGTTATTCAATTTTATCCTATGGTATTTTAGTTTAAGAAGATTTAATTAGTATTTAAAAAGGAGATTAAAATTGAATTGAATTAGGTTGGGCCTTAGGCCCAAGAGCATGAATTTTGGTGGGCCGAATGGCCTGCCCAATTGAGGCCCATGAAGAGTGACCATCGACCATGAGGGGGAGAAGAGTGGCCGGCCCAATCCAAGCCCAATCCAAGCCCAAGCCCATTGCATGTGGCATGCCAAGTGGCAAAAAGAGGAGTACATGCATTGGCCATTGAGGGAGGCAAGCTAATCATTGCAAATGATGGAGTTTTGGGGGAATAAAAGGGGAGAGGAAGAGAGAGAGTGGCCGGTTGAGGGTCACCGTCCAAGTGAGAAAGAGAGAGAGAGTGAGTTGCAAGAGAGAGAGGGTCACCAAGAGGGAGGAGGAGAAGGAGCCGTTCGCCCGTCACCGCCCGCATGCCGTTCGTCCGTCGCTGGTGTGCCGTTCGAGTGCCGCTGTCCGTTCAGTCTTTGAGGCAAGTTGGGATTGATTTCCACTCTTGCATGTGTGTCTTGCATGTGTGACTTGTTGGTGGTGGATTTCGGATGTTAGGGTAGGCAAAACCGAAGCTAGAAGTGACTTGTTCTTGAGAATGTCTGCTGTTTTCGTATGAACCGCCCGACCAAGAATCTTGTGAAGGCTTGCATGCAAGTTTCGAGTCAGATTTTGACTTTGATTCCTTCATGAAAGTTGTAGCCAACATCTTAAACTAATACATAAGAAAATTTTGGACAAAATGGTGGAGATTTAAGGGGTCAAACCCTCATCCTACGAAGACATTAGATCTGGAACAGTTTTGCTGACCTTTTGGTAGATTTGTGGTTGCATGTCGATTTTTACTAAGAATCTCTCTTCGACTTCTTCAATGAAACTTGTATAGAACATCCTAAGGATTAACATACTCAAATTTGAAGTAAAATGAGCAAGTGTAGCCTAGTGAATCGACTTACTCTTGTAGACGGTGAATCTGGAGACACGGTACAGGACACCCGAGACTTCATGGACCCATATGGTGACTATACTTTGGAATTGACTTGGATCCCTTAATGAAATTTGTAGGGAACCTCTTGAAGTAAAACATATCCAAATTTCAGAGGAAACGAAGAAGAATAAAGGGGTGAAAACTCGATATTTCTGAGAAACATACACTGGACATTTCGGTACGAGAACCAGAAGCTTCGGATGACTATAGAAAATTATCTAGAACGAATCTGGCCTAGATGTCTGCATGAAAAATTTTCTTTAGTGTCTTAACTATAACCTGGTAAAATTTCATAATTTTCGGAGGTCGTTCGGGTATTTTAATCGAATTATTTCAAAAAAAAACTGTGCTTTCTGTTTCTATCCGAAATTGCATGCTGTTTTTGTGCGAATTATATCTCCTCGTGTGGAACCCTATTGGGCATGTGTTTTACATGAAATTACTACCTTATTGTCTTGTCTATCACATGTCTTGATTTCATGATTTTTGAGAATCATATGGGTATTTAATTTAAAGATTTTCAAAAATGGTACAAGCTGGAATTTTGTAAAAAGGCATGAAAAATGGACTATTTTAAATTGTATGGATTCCATGTATTGTATTGCCATGGATGATTGTCTTGCTACATGTATGATGATGATTTGAGATGCGTGTATGAACTCAAGGATGAATATGATATTGATTGCCATCACATCACATGCCATGTTAAATTGAATTATAATTATGTGAATTGAGATAAATGAGGAAGCCGTCGGAGGTGAGCTGACGATGCCCCGGGAGTGTCAGGATTCCTGGCTAGAAGGGTACGGCCGATTGCCCGGTGGTCATGAATGGCTGGATACCGGAGGGTCCTCGAGAGTACCGAGTGGTATCGAGATGCCCGGAGAGTGGGGGAGCCGGAAGCTCTGCGGGTCTTGTGCCGAGGGATACCTCGCGATGCCAGTTTGGGTGCGAGATGCTTGGCTAAAAGGGTACGGCCAGTTGCCCGGTGGCCTTGAATGGCTGAATGCTGGAGGGTCCTCGTGATGCCAGTTGGGGTACGAAATGCCCGGAGAGTGGGGGAGCCGGATGGTCTAATTGTATCTTGGATACATGTGGGATGCAAACATTGGTCCCGGGAAAGAGAAAAGTGGCGGTCCAAAATGAAATTGAAATCAAATTATGCATGATGAGATATGCATGACATGATGATAATGATGTATGCATGATATGATGATAATGCTATATGCATGGATGCATGACATGATGATGGTACATGTGATCTGATGATGATGTTACATGCATGGATGCATGACATGATGATAGTACATGTGATATGATGATGATGTTACATGCATGGATGCATGGTAAGGATGATGCCATATGATGATGCCATATGTGACATGATGATGGTAAGTGTATGATATGATGGTGATGTCTATATGATGATGATGATACATGAGGTATGATGACATGTGCATGATGCCATGGTATGTTGTGCATGGATGCTTGTATGACATGTGATGCTATGATTGTGATGATTGCATGGCATGATGTATTGAGTGGCTTATTGATCCTTTACCTGCTGAGTGGTTGTACTCACCCCTTCGAGGACCAACATTTCAGATTAGCAGGATGCCGCTCCCTGTTGTCACACGGGGCGTCTTTTACGGCCTTCCTCCAGATGTAGAGGTCGAGTGTGTGGAGATTGACTGTCCCACCATTCCTGGATTGACTTTTATTGCAGTGCACGCCTTAGTGATGTACGACATGGGCCTGGCTGAGGGCCTTATCATCTAGGAGTTCATATCCGTTCATGTTTGTCGAAACGGAGTGATGCGTGGGATGTTGCCACTGTCACCGCCTGATGCACCGGGATGGGTGTGAGGGCCCGTGCGTGAGAAGCAGGAGCTGAAACTTTTTGGGATGATTAGCCGACACTAGTGATGGGGGATCTTGCACGTTAGTCGTAGTGGGTCGAGTGTTTCTTTTTGGGTTTATGGCCGGGTGTGGCTACATGTCCTGACCTTTCTTTTGATGTGCCAACCCAAGGAAACTCATCTAAAAAAATATGTAAATAAAGTGTCATGACTTTATCTTTTTCATGATGATTAGTGGTGTGCAATTGTATCATGGTTGATGGAGGGAGAGATGGTGATGTTATATTTTGCTTCCGCTAAATGAGTCGCGCTGGGACCGTTTTTCAAAAAAAAAAAAATGTCTATGATTTACAACGCTTCTTCTAAGAGATGTAGTTAGGTGTGGCATTAGGTGCCTGTGGCGA